>CM056579.1:71603146-72828979 GCA_029721435.1 Gymnothorax reevesii
AACCGCCTAGCAACGCCCTAGCAACGACCCAGAACACCATAGCAACCGCCTAGCAACCACCCAGAACACCATAGCAACCGCCTAGCAACGCCGTAGCAACCACCCAGAACACCATAGCAACCGCCTGGCTACGCCCTCGTAACCACCCAGAACACCATAGCAACCGCCTAGCAACGCCCTAGCAACCACCTAGAACACCATAGCAACTGCCTAGCAACGCCCTGGCAACCACCCAGAAAACCATAGCAACCGCCTAGCAACGCCCTAGCAACCACTGAAAACACCATAGCAACCGCCTAGCAACCACACAGAACACCAAAACAACTGCCTAGCAACGCCCTAACAACCACCCAGAACACCATAGCAACTGCCAAGCAACACCCTAGCAACAACTCAGAACACCATAGCAACTGCCTAGCAACACCCCAGCAACCACTTAGAACACCATAGCAACCGCCTAGCAACCGCCCAGAACACCATAGCAACCGCCTAGCAACGCCCTAGCAACGACCCAGAACACCATAGCAACCGCCTGGCAACCACCCAGAACCCCATAGCAACTGCCTAGCAACGCCCGAGCAACCACCCAGGAACCATAGCAACTGCCTAGCAACGCCCTGGCAACCACCCAGAACACCATAGCAACCGCCTAGCAACGCCCTAGCAACCACCCAGAACACCATAGCAACCGCCTAGCAACGCCCTATTAACCACTGAAAACACCATAGCAACCGCCTAGCAACCACCCAGAACACCATAGCAACTGCCTCGCAACGCCCTAACAACCACCCACAACACCACAGCAACTGCCTAGCAATGCCCTAGCAACAACTCAGAACACCATAGCAACTGCCTAGCAACGCCCTAGCAACCACTTAGAACACCATAGCAACCGCCTAGCAACCGCCCAGAACACCATAGCAACCGCCTAACAACGCCCTAGCAACGACCCAGAAGACCATAAAAACCGTCGAGGAACCACCCTGAACACCATAGCGACCGCCTAGCAACGGCCTAGGCACCACCGAGAACACCATGGCAACGCCCTAGAAACCACCCATAACACCATAGCAACCGCCAAGCAACGCCCTAGCAACCAACCAGAACACCATAGCAACCGCCTAGCAACCACCCAGAACACCATAGCAACCGCCTAGCAACGCCCTAGCAACCACCGAGAACACCATAGCAACCCCCTAGCAACGCCCTAGCAACCACCTAGAACACCACAGCAACGCCCGAGAAACAACCCAGAACACCATAGCAACCGCCAAGCAACGCCCTAGCAACGACCCAGAACACCATAGCAACTATTTAGCAACGCCCTAGCAACCACCCAGTGCACCATAGCAACCGTCGAGCAACCACCCAGAACACCATTGCAACCGGCTAGCAACCGCCCAGAACAGCACAGCAACTGCCTAGCAACGCCCTAGCAACCACCCAGAACACCATAGCAACTGCCTTGCAACGCCCTAGCAACCACTTAGAACACCATAGCAACCGCCTAGCAACCGCCCAGAACACCATAGCAGCTGCCTAGCAACGCCCTGGCAACCACCCAGAACACCATAGCAACTGCTTAGCAACCGCCTAGCAACCACTCAGAACACCATAGCAACCGCCTAGCAACGCCCTCGCAACCACCTAGAACACCAAAGCAACGCCCAGGTAACCACCCAGAACACCATAGCCACCGCCTAGCAACCACCCAGAACACCATCGCAACCGCCTACCAACACCCTAGCAACTACCCAGAACACCATAGCAACGCCCTAGAAACCACCCAGAACACCATAGCAACGGCCAAGCAACGCCCTAGCAACGACCCAGAACACCATAGCAACCGCCTAGCAACCACCCAAAACACCATAGCAACCGCCTAGCAACGCCCTAGCAACCACCCAGAACACCATTGCAACCGCCTAGCAACCACCCAGAACACCATAGCAACGCCCTAGAAACCACCCAGAACACCATAGCAACCGCCAAGCAACGCCCTAGCAACGACCCAGAACACCATAGCAACCGCCTAGCAACCACCAAGAACACCATAGCAACCGCCCAGCAACGCCCTACCAACCACCCAGACCACCATACCAACCCCCTAGCAACGCCCTAGCAACCACCTAGAACACCATAGCAACCGCCTAGCAACCACCCAGAACACCATAGCAACTGCCTAACAACGCCCTGACAACCACCTAGAACACCGTAGCAACTGCCTAGCAACGCCCTGGCAACCACCCAGAATAGCATAGCAACCGCCTAGCAACCACCCAGAACACCATAGCAACTGCCTAGCAACTACTTCGAACACCATAGCAACCGCTTAGCAACCACCCAGAACACCATAGCAACCGCTTAGCATTGCCCTAGCAACAACCAAGAACACCATAGCAACCGCCAGGCAACCACAGAGAACACCATAGCACCCGCCTAGCAACGCCCTAGCCACCACCCAGATTACCAAAGCAACTGCTTGGCAACGCCCAAGCACCCCCCCAGAACACCATAGCAACGCCCTAGCAACCACCCAAAACACCATAGCAACCGCCTAGCAGCGCCCTAGCAACGACCCAGAACACCATAGCAACTGCCTAGCAACCACCCAGAACACCATAGCAACCACCTAGCAACGCCCTAGCAACCACCCAGAACACCATAGCAACCGCCTATCAACGCCCTCGCAACGACCCCTAACACCATAGCAACGGCCTAGCAGCCACCCAGAACACCATAGCAACTGCCTAGCAACACCCTAGCAACCACCCAGAACACCATAGCAACCGCCTAGCAACCGCCTAGCAACCACCCAGAACGTGATATCTACTGCATACCAAAACGCTGGCAACCATCTCTAACACTGTACTTGTAGAGCAGCAGGCACATTCAAAATTTCTGCTGGAATTTTCTCGTTATTATTATGCTAAGTTCTTCCGAAATCGCACGGTTCGCTTCTTCTCCCACAATTTTCAACCGATCCCGACACATTACACGTCAAAACGTGCGGCTCGCTTGTGAGGAGTGTGCTATGACTTTACTCAGCGATCCGACTGACAGATTTCCCACAATTCCCAAAAAACATGGACCCCTGAAACCTCGATATAGTGGAAGTCTATGAGAAAATTGGTATTCCGAAATCGCAAGGTTCGCTACATCTCCCACAATTTTCACCCGATCCCCAAAAAATTACACGTCAAAACGTGCGGCTGGCTTGTGAGGAGTGTGCTTTGACTTTATTGAGCGATCTGACTTACAGATTTCCCACAATTCCCAAAAAACATGGACCTCTGAAACCTCCTGATAATGAGAGCGATTTTCCCATTGACTTCCATCTTCACCCTCACGCCTTGAACTCATACACTCGCACAGAAACTCTTTTCCAACTCTCAAACAAAGACAAGCAATGCCCAAACAACATTACGAACACCATAGCAACCACCTTGAATGCCCTAGCAACCGCCTAGCAACCACCCAGAACACCATAGCAACTGCCTAGCAAAGCCCTAGCAACCACCCAGAATACCATAGCAACCGCCTAGCAACCACCCAGAACACCGTAGCAACTGCCTAGCAACGCCCGAGCAACCACCCAGAACACCATAGCAACCGCCTAGTAACCACCCAAAACACCATAGCAACCGCCTAGCAGCGCCCTAGCAACCACCCAGAACACCATAGCAACTGCTAAGCAACACCCTAGCAACCACCCAGAACACCATAGCAACTGCTTAGCAACACCCTAGCAACCACCCAGAACACCATAGCAACTGCTTAGCAGCGCCCTAGCAACCACCCAGAACACCATAGCAACTGCTTAGCAACACCCTAGCAACCACCCAGAACACCATAGCAACTGCCTAGCAACGCCCTACCAACAACACAGACCACTTAGCATCCGCCTAGCAACCACCCACAATACCATAGCAACTGCCTAGCAACGCCCTAGCAACCACCCAGAACACCACAGCAACTGCTTAGCAACGCCCTAGCAACCACCCAGAAAACCATAGCAACCGCCTAGCAACCACCCAGAACACCATAGCAACAGCCGAGCAACACCCTAGCAACGACCCACAACACAAAGCAACCACCTAGCAACCACCCAGAAAACCATAGCAACTGCTTAGCAACGCCCTAGCAACAACCCAGAACACCATAGCAACTGCCAAACAATGCCCTGGCAACCACCCAGAACATCATAGCAACCCCCTAGCACCGCCCTAGCAACCACCCAGAACACCATATCAACCGCATAGTAACCACTCAGGACACCAAAGCAACTGCCGAGCAACGCCCTAGCAACCACCAGGAAAACCATAGAAACCGCTTAGCAATACCCTACCAACCACCTAGAACACCATAGCAACCGCCTAGCAACCACCCAGAACACCATAGCAACCGCCTAGCAACCACCCAGAACACCATAGCAACTGCCTAGCAACGCCCTAGCAACCACCCAGAACACCATAGCAACCGCCTAGCAACCACCCAGAACACCATAGCAACCGCCTAGCAACCACCCAGAACACCATAGCTACTGCCTAGCAACCACCCAGAACACCATAGCAACTGCCTAGCAACGCCCTAGCAACCACCCAGAACACCATAGCAACCGCCTAGCAACCACCCAGAACACCATAGCAACCGCCTAGCAACCACCCAGAACACCATAGCAACCGCCTAGCAATACCCTAGCAACCACCTAGAACACCATAGCAACCGCCTAGCAACCACCCAGAACACCATAGCAACTGCCTAGCAACACCCGAGCAACCACCCAGAACACCATAGCAACCGCCCACCAACCACCCAGCACCCCATAGCACCCACCTAGCAACCACCCAGAACACCATAGCTACCGCCTAGCAACCACCCAGAACACCATAGCAACTGCCTAGCAACGCCCTAGCAACCACCCAAAACACCATAGCAACCGCCTAGCAACCACCCAGAACCCCATAGCAACTGCCTAGCAACGCCCTAGCAACCACCCAGAACACCATAGCAACCGCCTAGCAATACCCTAGCAACCATCTAGAACACCATAGCAACCGCCTAGCAACCATCCAGAACACCATAGCAACTGCCTAGCAATGCCCTAGCAACCACCCAGAGCACCATAGCAACCGCCTAGCAACCACCGAGAACACCATAGCAACTGCCTAACAACGCCCTAGCAACCACCCAGAACACCATATCAACCGCCTAGCAACCACCCAGAACACCATAGGAACCGACTAGCAACCACCCACAACACCATAGCAACTGCCTAGCAACGCCTTAGCAACCACCCACAACACCATAGCAACCCCCTCCCAACCACCCACAACACCATAGCACCCCCCTAGCCACCCCCCGAACCACCATAGTCACCGCCTAGAACCACCGAAAACACCATAGCAACTGCCTAGCAACGCCCTAGCAACCACCCAGAACACTATAGCAACCACCTAGCAACCACCCAGAACACCATAGCAACCGCCTGGCAACCACCCGAAACACCATAGCAACTGCCAATCAACGCCCTATCAACCACCCAGAACACCATAGCAACCGCCTACCAACGCCCGAACAACCACCCAAAACACCATAGCAATCGCCTAGCAACGCCGCAGCAACCACCCAGAACACCATACCAACCGACTAGCAACGTCCTAGCAACCACCCAGAACACCATAGCAACCGCCTCGCAACCACCCAGAACACCATAGCAACTGCCTAGCAACGCCCTTACAACCACCCAGAACACCATAGCAACCGCCTAGCAACGCCCTAGCAACCACCCAGAACACCATAGCAACCGCCTAGCAATGCCCTAGCAACCTCCCTGAACACCATAGCAACCGCCAAGCAACCACCCAGCACACCATTGCAACTGCCTAGCAACGCCCTAGCAACCACCCAGAACACCATAGCAACCGCCTAGCAACGCCGTAGCAACCACCCAGAACACCATAGCAACCGACTAGCAACGTCCTAGCAACCACCCAGAACACCATAGCAACCGCCTAGCAACCACCTAGAACACCATAGCAACTGCCTAGCAACGCCCTAACAACCACCCAGAACACCATAGCAACTGCCTAGCAACCATCAGAACACCATAGCAACTGCCTAGCAACGCCCAAGCAACCACCCAGAACACCCAAGCCACCGCCTAGCAACCACCCAGAACACCATAGCAACTGCCTAGCAATGACCTAGCAACCACCCAGAACACCATAGCAACCGCCTAGCAACCACCCAGAACACCAGAGCAACCGCCTAACAACCACCCAGAACACCAGAGCAACACCCTACTAACCACCCAGAACACCATAGCAACCGCCTAGCAACAATCCAGAACACCATAGCAACTACCTAGCAACGCCCTAGCAACCACCCAGAACACCATAGCAACGCCTTAGCCACCACGCAGAACACCATAGCAACCGCCTAGCCACGCCCGAGCAACCACCCAGAACACCATAGCAACCGCCTAGCAACGCCATAGCAACCACCCAGAACACCATAGCAACCACCTAGCTACCACCCAGAACACCATTGCAACCACCTAGCAACCACCCAGAACACCATAGCAACTGCCTAGCAACACCCTACCAACCACTCAGAACACCATAGCAACCCCCTAGCAACGCTGTAGCAACCACCCCGAACACCACACCAACTGCGTGGCAAAGCCCTAGCAACCACCCACACCGCCATAGCAACCAACCTCACAACTCCCCAGAACACCATAGCAACTGCCTAGCAACGCCCTAGCAACCACCCAGAACACCATAGCAACTGCCTAGCAACGCCCTAGCAACCACCCAGAACACCATAGCAACGGCCTAGCAACCACCCAGAACAGCATAGCAACTGCCTAGCAACACCCTAGCAACCACCCAGAACACCATAGCAACCACCTAGCAACGCCCTAGCAACCACCCAGAACATCATAGCAACTGCTTAGCAAAGCCCTAGCAACCACCCAGAATGCCATAGCAACCGCCGAGCAACCACCCAGAACCCCATAGCAACGCTCTAGCAACCACCCAGAACGCCATAGCAACCGCCTTGCAACCACCCAGAACACCATAGCAATCGCCTAGCAATGCCCTATCAACCACTCAGAACACCATAGCAACCGCTTTGCAAGGCCCTAGCAACCACCCAGAACACCATTGCACCTGCCTAGCAATGCCCTAGCAACCACCCAGAACACGATAGCAGCTGCCTAGCAACACCCTCACAAGTACACAGAACACCATAGCAACTGCCTAACAACTGTTACAGCCAGTCCTTATTTTGTCAAATTACAATAAAAAAATGTAACTTTTTCAGCTACTCAACTTATCAACCTTTCAGCCATTCCAACTCCTGATTGTTTTCGACTATGACTTCCGGTAACTGTTTCTTCTGCCCAATCCTGTCTCAAAATATAAGTCTTCATTACAATTCTTCACTATTAAAAAATGTCACTATTAAAAATTTCCATATGACAGTTGTCATCAACTATGACTCCCGCAAACTGTTTCCTCAGTCCACATCTGTTTCAAAATAAAAGTCCTCACCACTACCATAATTATCCTACTAAAAATGTAGCTACCAATATCATAAAGCAATAATATGTTACAAACTCCACCTTATGCAACTACACTTTGCATTTTCAATGCACACGTAATTCCCTGGAATTACATTATCTAGTTATTATTATTATTATTATTATTATTATTCTAACACACTTAATGCGGCCTCAACCGTTTATCGTAGAAACTTCATTCAAACTGCGTTGCGTAGGTCTTACTTAGGACACCTGTGCAATGTATTTTTCATCTTTGTAACTTTTATACTTTTTGAGTTATTAATAAAAAACTATAAATTTTTTCCCCCCATAGACTTAACATTGGCATTATGACATCACAATAGGGCCATTAAGCAAATGGAATCTTGTGCCAGGTGTTCTGACCACCTGCTGTAACTGTCAGTTTCTCAGGCTGTAATACTACAATCTGGCTCTCTTGAGACTACAGCTTCCTTACTGCTTTCCTTCCTTCTATTTTCTGTCATTCCTTCTTTCTTTTTCCCTCCTATTTCTTTCCTTCGTTCCTTCCTTCCTTTATTCGTTCCTTCTTTCCTATTTTACTTCCTTCTGTCCTGCCTTTCATCCTTCCTCCCATTCTTCCTCCCAACCAATTTTCTTTCCTACCTTCCTTAGTTTCTTTCCATCCATCATGCCTTCTTTCATTCCTTCATATCCTTGTTATCTTTCTTCCTTTCTTCTTTCTGCTTTCCCTCTCTTTCCTTCCCTTTTCCTTTCTTTACTTTTTCTTTCCTTCCTTCTCTCTTTCCTTCTGTTTTTCATTTCTTCTTCCTCACTTCCTTCCTTCCTTCCTTCTATCTTTACTTAAATCCTTCTTCTTCCCTTCTTCCTTTCCTTCCTTCTTTACTTCCTTCTTTCCTTCATTCCTCTGTTTCTTTCCATCCATCCTCGCCATCTTTCCTTTGTTCTTTCCTGCCTTCCTTTGATTTCCTTCTTTTTTTCCTATATTCCTTCTTTCCTTACTTCCCTCATTAGTTCCTTCTTTCCTTCCTTCCTTCCTTGTTAATATTCCAAATAATTTCGTGATCGTACAGTTCACTACTTCTCCCAGTTTTCACTCGATCCCCAAACAAGACACATCAACGCCCTAGCAACAACAAGAACAACATAGCAACTGTCGAGCAATGCCCAAGCAAATATTCAGAACACCATAGCAACCGCCTAGCAACCACCCAAAACACCATAGCAACTGCCTAGCAACCACCCAGAACACTATAGCAACTGCCTAGCAACGCCCTAGCAACAACCCAGAACACCATAGCAACTGCCTAGCAACCACCCAGAACACCATAGCAACTGCCTAGCAACGCCCTAGCAACCACCCAGAACACCATAGCAACTGCCTAGCAACGCCCTAGCAACCACCCAAAACAACATAGCAACTGCCTCGCAATGCCTAAGCAACCACACGGAACATGATATCAACTGCGTGCCAGAACGCTGACAAGCACCTCCAACACCGTACCCGTAGAGCAGCAGGCACATTCAAAATTTCAGCTGGAATTTTCTAGTTATTATTATTATTACTATTATTATTATTCCAAGTTCTTCCGAAATCACGCGGTTCGCTACTTCTCCCACAATTTTCACCCGATCCCCACAAATTACAGGTCAAAACGTGCGGCTCGCTTGTGAGGAGTGTGCTGTGACTTTACTCAGCGATCCGACTTACAGATTTCCTCCAATTCACAAAAAACATGGACCTCTGAAACCTTGTTATAATGGAAGTCAATGAGAAAATCGCTCTCATCTTCAACCTCTCGCCTTGAACTCATACACTCACGTAGAAACTCTTTTGCAGCTCTCAAACAAAGAGAAGCATGCCCAAACAACATTAGGAACACCATAGCAACCACCCAGAACACCATAGCAACGCCCTAGCAACCACCCCAAACACTACAGCAACTGCCTTGCAACGCCCTAGCAACCACCCAGAACACCATAGGAACCGCCTAGCAACGCCCTAGCTACCACCCAGAACACCATAGCAACTGTTTAGCAACGCCCTAGCAACCACCCAGAACACCTTAGCAACCACATAGCAACGCCCTAGCAACCACTTGAAACACCATAGCAACCGCCTAGCAACCACCCAGAACACCATTGCAACTGCCTAGCAACGCCCTAACAACCACCTAGAACACCATAGCAACTGCCTAGCAACGCCCTGGCAACCACCCAGAACACCATAGCAACCACCTAGCAACCACCCGTAACACCATTGCAACCGCCAAGCAACGCCCTAGCAACCACCCAGAACAGCATAGCAACCACCTAGCAACGCCCTAGCAACCACTTAACACACCATAGAACCCGCCTAGCAACCACCCAGAACACCATACCAACTGCCTAGCAACGCCCTAACAACCACCTAGAACACCATAGCAACTGCCTAGCAACGCCTTGGCAACCACCCAGAACACCATAGCAACCGCCTAGCAACCACCCAGAACACCATAGCAACTGTTTAGCAACGCCCTAGCAACCACCCAGAACACCATAGCAACCGCCTAGCAACCGCCCGGAACACCATAGCAACTGCCAAGCAACGACCTAGCAACCACCCAGAACACCATAGCAACTGCCTAACAACCCCCTGGCAACCACCAAGAACACCATAGCAACCGCGTAGCAACCTCCCAGAACACCATAGCAACTGTTTAGCAACGCCCTAGCAACCACCCAGAACACCATAGCAACCGCCTAGCAACCGCCTAGCACACCATAGCAACTGCCTAGCAACGCCCTAGCAACCACCCAGAACACCAAAGCAACTGCCTAGCAACCGCCTAGCAACCGCCCAGAACACCATAGCAACCGCCTAGCAACGCCCCAGCAACGACCCAGAACACCATAGCAACCGCCTAGCAACCACCCAGAACACCATAGCAACCGCCTAGCAACGCCGTAGCAACCACCCAGAACACCATAGCAACCGCCTGGCTACGCCCTAGTAACCACCCAGAACACCATAGCAACCGCCTAGCAACGCCCTAGCAACCACTTAAAACACCTTAGCAACTACCTAGCAACGCCCGAACAACCACCTAGAACACCATAGCAACTGCCTAGCAACGCCCTGGCAACCACCCAGAAAACCATAGCAACCGCCTAGCAACGCCCTAGCAACCACTGAAAACACCATAGCAACCGCCTAGCAACCACACAGACCACCATAACAACTGCCTACCCACGCCCTAACAACCACCCAGAACACCATAGCAACTGCCAAGCAATGCCCTAGCAACAACTCAGAACACCATAGCAACTGCCTAGCAACGCCCTAGCAACCACTTAGAACACCATAGCAACCGCCTAGCAACCGCCCAGAACACCATAGCAACCGCCTAGCAACGCCCTAGCAACGACCCAGAACACCATAGCAACCGCCTGGCAACCACCCAGAACACCATAGCAACTGCCTAGCAACGCCCTAGCAACCACCCAGGAACCATAGCAACTGCCTAGCAACGCCCTGGCAACCACCCAGAACACCATAGCAACCGCCTAGCAACGCCCTAGCAACCACCCAGAACACCATAGCAACCGCCTAGCAACGCCCTAGTAACCACTGAAAACACCATAGCAACCGCCTAGCAACCACCCAGAACACCATAGCAACTGCCTGGCAACGCCCTAACAACCACCCAGAACACCATAGCAACTGCCTAGCAATGCCCTAGCAACAACTCAGAACACCATAGCAACTGCCTAGCAACGCCCTAGCAACCACTTAGAACACCATAGCAACCGCCTAGCAACGCCCTAGCAACGACCCAGAACACCATAAAAACCGCCTAGCAACCACCCTGAACACCATAGCAACCGCCTAGCAACGCCCTAGCAACCACCCAGAACACCATGGCAACGCCCTAGAAACCACCCATAACACCATGGCAACCGCCAAGCAACGCCCTAGCAACGACCCAGAATACCATAGCAACCGCCTAGCAACCACCCAGAACACCAAAGCAACCGCCTAGCAACGCCCTAGCAACCACCGAGAACACCATAGCAACCCCCTAGCAACGCCCTAGCAACCACCTAGAACACCATAGCAACGCCCGAGAAACCACCCAGAACACCATAGCAACCGCCAAGCCGCCGCCTAGCACCCCCCCAGAACACCATAGCAACCGCCTAGCAACGCCCTAGCACCCACCGAGAACACCATAGCAACCCCCTAGCAACGCCCTAGCAACCACCTAGAACACCATAGCAACGCCCGAGAAACCACCCAGAACACCATAGCAACCGCCAAGCAACGCCCTAGCAACGACCCAGAACACCATAGCAACTATTTAGCAACGCCCTAGCAACCACCCAGAGCACCATAGCAACCGCCGAGCAACCACCCAGAACACCATAGCAACCGCCTAGCAACCGCCCAGAACACCACAGCAACTGCCTAGCAACGCCCTAGCAACCACCCAGAACACCATAGCAACTGCCTAGCAACGCCCTAGCATCCACTTAGAACACCATAGCAACCGCCTAGCAACCGCCCAGAACACCATAGCAGCTGCCTAGCAACGCCCTGGCAACCACCCAGAACACCATAGCAACTGCTTAGCAACCGCCTAGCAACCACTCAGAACACCATAGCAACCGCCTAGCAACGCCCTCGCAACCACCTAGAACACCAAAGCAACGCCCAAGAAACCACCCAGAACACCATTGCCACCGCCTAGCAACCACCCAGAACACCATCGCAACCGCCTAGCAACACCCTAGCAACTACCCAGAACACCATAGCAACGCCCTAGAAACCACCCAGAACACCATAGCAACCGCCAAGCAACGCCCTAGCAACGACCCAGAACACCATAGCAACCGCCTAGCAACCACCCAAAACACCATAGCAACCGCCTAGCAACGCCCTAGCAACCACCCAGAACAGCATTGCAACCGCCTAGCAACCACCCAGAACACCATTGCAACCGCTTAGCAACGCCCTAGCAACCACCCAGAACACCATAGCAACGCCCTAGAAACCACCCAGAACACCATAGCAACCGCCAAGCAACGCCCTAGCAACGACCCAGAACACCATAGCAACCGCCTAGCAACCACCAAGAACACCATAGCAACCGCCTAGCAACGCCCTAGCAACCACCCAGAACACCATAGCAACCCCCTAGCAACGCCCTAGCAACCACCTAGAACACCATAGCAACCGCCTAGCAACCACCCAGAACACCATAGCAACTGCCTAACAACGCCCTAACAACCACCTAGAACACCATGGCAACTGCCTAGCAACGCCCTGGCAACCACCCAGAATAGCATAGCAACCGCCTAGCAACCATCCAGAACACCATAGCAACTGCCTAGCAACTACTTCGAACACCATAGCAACCGCTTAGCAACCACCCAGAACACCATAGCAACCGCTTAGCATTGCCCTAGCAACAACCAAGAACACCATAGCAACCGCCAGGCAACCACAGAGAACACCATAGCAACCGCCTAGCAACGCCCTAGCAACCACCCAGATTACCATAGCAACTGCTTGGCAACGCCCAAGCAACCACCCAGAACACCATAGCAACGCCCTAGCAACCACCCAAAACACCATAGCAACCGCCTAGCAGCGCCCTAGCAACGACCCAGAACACCATAGCAACTGCCTAGCAACCACCCAGAACACCATAGCAACCACCTAGCAACGCCCTAGCAACCACCCAGAACACCATAGCAACCGCCTATCAACGCCCTCGCAACGACCCCTAACACCATAGCAACGGCCTAGCAGCCACCCAGAACACCATAGCAACTGCCTAGCAACACCCTAGCAACCACCCAGAACACCATAGCAACCGCTTAGCAACCGCCTAGCAACCACCCAGAACGTGATATCTACTGCATACCAAAACGCTGGCAACCATCTCTAACACTGTACTCGTAGAGCAGCAGGCACATTCAAAATTTCTGCTGGAATTTTCTCGTTATTATTATGCTAAGTTCTTCCGAAATCGCACGGTTCGCTTCTTCTCCCACAATTTTCAACCGATCCCGACACATTACACGTCAAAACGTGCGGCTCGCTTGTGAGGAGTGTGCTATGACTTTACTCAGCGATCCGACTGACAGATTTCCCACAATTCCCAAAAAACATGGACCCCTGAAACCTCGATATAGTGGAGGTCTATGAGAAAATTGGTATTCCGAAATCGCACGGTTCGCTACATCTCCCACAATTTTCACCCGATCCCCAAAAAATTAAACGTCAAAACGTGCGGCTGGCTTGTGAGGAGTGTGCTTTGACTTTATTGAGCGATCTGACTTACAGATTTCCCACAATTCCCAAAAAAGATGGACCTCTGAAACCTCCTGATAATGAGAGCGATTTTCCCATTGACTTCCATCTTCACCCTCACGCCTTGAACTCATACACTCGCACAGAAACTCTTTTCCAACTCTCAAACAAAGACAAGCAATGCCCAAACAACATTACGAACACCAAAGCAACCACCTTGAATGCCCTAGCAACCGCCTAGCAACCACCCAGAACACCATAGCAACTGCCTAGCAAAGCCCTAGCAACCACCCAGAATACCATAGCAACCGCCTAGCAACCACCCAGAACACCGTAGCATCTGCCTAGCAACGCCCGAGCCACCACCCAGAACACCATAGCAACCGCCTAGTAACCACCCAAAACACCATAGCAACCGCCTAGCAGCGCCCTAGCAACCACCCAGAACACCATAGCAACTGCTTAGCAACACCCTAGCAACCACCCAGAACACCATAGCAACTGCTTAGAAACACCCTAGCAACCACCCAGAACACCATAGCAACTGCTAAGCAGCGCCCTAGCAACCACCCAGAACACCATAGCAACTGCTTAGCAACACCCTAGCAACCACCCAGAACACCATAGCAACTGCCTAGCAACGCCCTACCAACAACCCAGAACACTTAGCAACCGCCTAGCAACCACCCACAATACCATAGCAACTGCCAAGCAACGCCCTAGCAACCACCCAGAACACCACAGCAACTGCTTAGCAACGCCCTAGCGACCACCCACAACACCATAGCAACCGCCTAGCAACCACCCAGAACACCATAGCAACAGCCTAGCAACACCCTAGCAACGACCCAGAACACAAAGCAACCACCTAGCAACCACCCAGAAAACCATAGCAACTGCTTAGCAACGCCCTAGCAACCACCCAGAACACCATTGCAACCGCCTAGCAACCACCCAGAACACCATAGCAACTGCCTAGCAATGCCCTATCAACAACCCAGAACACCATAGCAACTGCCAAACAATGCCCTGGCAACCACCCAGAACACCATAGCAACTGCCTAACAACGCCCTAGCAACCACCCAGAACACCATATCAACCGCATAGTAACCACTCAGGACACCAAAGCAACTGCCGAGCAACGCCCTAGCAACCACGAGGAAAACCATAGAAACCGCTTAGCAATACCCTAGCAACCACCTAGAACACCATAGCAACCGCCTAGCAACCACCCAGAACACCATAGCAACCGTCTAGCAACCACCCAGAACACCATAGCAACTGCCTAGCAACGCCCTAGCAACCACCCAGAACACCATAGCAACCGCCTAGCAACCACCCAGAACACCATAGCAACTGCCTAGCAACGCCCTAGCAACCACCCAGAACACCATAGCAACCGCCTAGCAACCACCCAGAACACCATAGCAACCGCCTAGCAACCACCGAGAACACCATAGCTACCGCCTAGCAACCACCCAGAACACCATAGCAACTGCCTAGCAACGCCCTAGCAACCACCCAGAACACCATAGCAACCGCCTAGCAACCACCCAGAACACCATAGCAACTGCCTAGCAACGCCCTAGCAACCACCCAGAACACCATAGCAACCGCCTAGCAATACCCTCTCAACCACCTAGAACACCATAGCAACCGCCTAGCAACCACCCAGAACACCATAGCAACTGCCTAGCAATGCCCTAGCAACCACCCAAAACACCATAGCAACCGCCTAGCAACCACCCAGAACACCATAGCAACTGCCTATCAACGCCCTAGCAACCACCCAGAACACCATATCAACCGCCTAGCAACCACCCAGAACACCATAGTAACCGACTAGCAACCACCCAGAACACCATAGCAACTGCCTAGCAACGCCTTAGCAACCACCCACAACACCATAGCAACCGCCTCGCAACCACCCAGAACACCATAGCAACCACCTAGCAACCACCCGAAACACCATAGTAACCGCCTAGAAACCACCGAAAACACCATAGCAACTGCCTAGCAACGCCCTAGCAACCACCCAGAACACTATAGCAACTACCTAGCAACCACCCAGAACACCATAGCAACCGCCTGGCAACCACCCGAAACACCATAGCAACTGCCTATCAACGCCCTATCAACCACCCAGAACACCATAGCAACCGCCTACCAACGCCCGAACAACCACCCAGAACACCATAGCAATCGCCTAGCAACGCCGCAGCAACCACCCAGAACCCCATACCAACCGCCTAGCAACGTCCTAGCAACCACCCAGAACACCATAGCAACCGCCTAGCAACCACCCAGAACACCATAGCAACTGCCTAGCAACGCCCTTACAACCACCCAGAACACCATAGCAACCGCCTAGCAATGCCCTAGCAACCTCCCAGAACACCATAGCAACCGCCTAGCAACCACCCAGCACACCATTGCAACTGCCTAGCAACGCCCTAGCAACCACCCACAACACCAAAGCAACCGCCTAGCAACGCCGTAGCAACCACCCAGAACACCATAGCAACCGACTAGCAACGTCCTAGCAACCACCCAGAACACCATAGCAACCGCCTAGCAACCACCTAGAACACCATAGCAACTGCCTAGCAACGCCCTAACAACCACCCAGAAAACCATAGCAACCGCCTAGCAACCACCCAGAACACCATACCAACTGCCTAGCAATGCCCAAGCAACCACTCAGTACACCATAGCAACCGCCTAGCAATGCCCTAGCAACCTCCCAGAACACCATAGCTACCGCCTAGCAACCACCCAGAGCACCATAGCAACTGCCTAGCAACGCCCTAACAACCACGCAGAACACCATAGCAACCGCCTAGCAACCACCCAGAACACCATAGCAACTGCCTAGCATCGCCCGAGCAACCACCCAGAACACCATAGCAACCGCCTAGCAACCACCCAGAACACCATAGTAACCGACTAGCAACCACCCAGAACACCATAGCAACTGCCTAGCAACGCCTTAGCAACCACCCAGAACACCATAGCAACCGCCTAGCAACCACCCAGAACACCATAGCAACCACCTAGCAACCACCCGAAACACCATAGTAACCGCCTAGAAACCACCGAGAACACCCTAGCAACTGCCTAGCAACGCCCTAGCAACCATCCAGAACACTATAGCAACCACCTTGCAACCACCCAGAACACCATAGCAACCGCCTGGCAACCACCCGAAACACCATAGCAACTGCCTAGCAACGCCCTAGCAACCACCCGGAACACCATAGCAACCGCCTAGCAACGCCCGAACAACCACCCAGAACACCATAGCAATCGCCTAGCAACACCGCAGCAACCACCCAGAACACCATAGCAACCGACTAGCAACGTCCTAGCAACCACCCAGAACACCATAGCAACCGCCTAGCAACCACCCAGAACACCATAGCAACTGCCTAGCAACGCCCTAACAACCACCCAGAACACCATAGCAACCGCCTAGCAACGCCCTAGCAACCACCCAGAACACCAGAGCAACCGCCTAGCAATGCCCTAGCAACCTCCCAGAACACCATAGCAACCGCCTAGCAACCACCCAGCACACCATTGCAACTGCCTAGCAACGCCCATGCAACCACCCAGAACACCATAGCAACCGCCTAGCAACGCCGTAGCAACCACCCAGAACACCATAGCAACTGACTAGCAACGTCCTAGCAACCACCCAGAACACCGTAGCAACCGCCTAGCAACCACCTAGAACACCATAGCAACTGCCTAGCAACGCCCTAACAATCACCCAGAACACCATAGCAACTGCCTAGCAACCACCCAGAACACCATACCAACTGCCTAGCAACGCCCTAGCAACCACCCAGAACACCATAGCAACCGCCTAGCAATGCCCTAGCAACCTCCCAGAACACCATAGCAACCGCCTAGCAACCACCCAGCACACCATTGCAACTGCCTAGCAACGCCCTAGCAACCACCCAGAACACCATAGCAACCACCTTGCAACGCCCTAACAACCACCCAGAACACCATAGCACCTGCCTAGCAATGCCCTAGCAACCATCCAGAACACCATAGCAACCGCCTAGCAACCACTCAGGACACCAAAGCAATTGCCTAGCGATGCCCTTGCAACCCCCAGAACACCAAAGCAACAGTCTAGCAACGCCCTAGCAACCACCCAGAACATGATATCTACTGCATACCAGAACGCTGGCAACCACCTCCAAGACTGTACTCGTCGAGCCGCAGGCACATTCAAAATTTCTGCTGGAATTTTCTAGTTATTATTATTATTATTATTCCAAGTTCTTCCAAAATCGCTCGGTTCGCTTCTTCTCCCACAATTTTCAACCGATCCCGACACATTACACGTCAAAACGTTCGGCACGCTTTTGAGGAGTGTACTATAACCTTACTCAGCGATCCGACTGACAGATTTCTCACAATTCCCAAAAAACATGGACCCCTGAAACCTCGTTATAATGGAAGTCAATGAGAAAATCGGTCTTCCAAAATCGCGCGGTTCGCTACTTCTTCCCCAATTTTCACCCGATCCCCACAAAATACACGTCAAAACGTGCGGCTGGTTTGTGAGGAGTGTGCTTTGACTTTATTGAGCGATCCGACTTACAGATTTCCCACAATTCCCAAAAAACATGGACCTCTGAAACCTCCTGATAATGGAAGTCAATGGGAAAATCGTTCTCATCTTCACCCTCTCGCCTTGAACTCATACACTCACGTAGAAACTCTTTTCCAGCTCTCAAACAAAGAGAAGCATGCCCAAACAACATTAGGAACACCATAGCAACCACCCAGAACACCATAGCAACTCCCTAGCAACGCCCTAGCAACGCCCTAACAACAACCCTAAACACTACAGCAACTGCCTTGCCACGCCTTAGCAACCACCCAAAACACCATAGCAACTGCCTAGCAACGCCCTAGCAACCACCCAGAACACCATAGCAACTGCCAAGCAACCACCCAGAACACCATAGCAACTGCCTAGCAACGCCCTAGCAACCACCCAGAACACCAAAGCAACCGCCTAGCAATGCCCTAGCAACAACCCAGAACACCATAGCAACCGCCTAGCAACGCCCTAGCAACCACTTAAAACACCCGAGCAACCACCTAGCAACAACCCAGAACACCATAGCAACTGCCTAGCAACGCCCTAACAACCACCTTAAACACCATAGCAACTGCCTAGCAACGCCCTGGCAACCACCCAGAACACCATAGCAACCGCCTAGCAACCACCCAGAACACCATAGCAACTGTTTCGCAACGCCCTAGCTACCGCCCAGAACACTATAGCAACTGCCTAGCAACGCCCTGGCAACCACCCAGAACACCATAGCAACTGCCCAGCAACGCCCTAGCAACCACTTAGAACACCATAGCAACCGCCTAGCAATCGCCCAGAACACCATAGCAACTGCCTAGCAACGCACTAGCAACAACTTAGAACACCATAGCAACCGCCTAGCAACCACCCAGAACACCATAGCAACCGCCTAGCAACGCCCTAGCAACCATTCCGAACACCATAGCAACCGCCTTGCAACCGCCCAGAACACCATAGCAACCGCATAGCAACCCCCTAGTAACGACCCAGAACACCATAGCAACCGCCTAGCAACCACCCAGAACACCATCGCAACCGCCTAGCAACGCCCTAGCAACCACCCAGAACACCATAGCAACCGCCTAGCAACTCCCTAGCAACCACTTAAAACACCATAGCAACCGCCTAGGAACCGCCCAGAACACCATAGCAACTGCCTAGCAACACCCTGGCAACCACCCAGAACACCATAGCAACTGCCTAGCAACACCCTAGCAACCACTTAGAACACCATAGCAACCACCTAGCAACCACCCAGAACACCATAGCAACCGCCTAGCAACGCCCTAGCAACCACCCCGAACACCATAGCAACCGCCTAGCAACCACCCAGAACACCATAGCAACCGCCTAGCAACGCCCTAGCAACAACCCAGAACACCATAGCAACCGCCCAGCAACCACCCAGAACACCATCGCAACTGCCTAGCAACGCCCTTGCAACCACCCAGAACACCATAGCAACCGCCTAGCAACGCCCTAGCAACCACCCAGAACACCATAGCATCCGCCTAGCAACGCCCTAGCAACCATTTAAAACACCATAGCAACCGCCTAGCAACTACCCAGAACATGATATCTACTGCATACCAAAACGCTGGCAACCATCTCTCACACTGTACTCGTAGAGCAGCAGGCACATTCAAAATTTCTGCTGGAATTTTCTCGTTATTATTATGCTAAATTCTTCCGAAATCGCACGGTTCGCTTCTTCTCCCACAATTTTCAACCGATCCCGACACATTACACGTCAAAACGTGCGGCTCGCTTGTGAGGAGTGTGCTATGACTTTACTCAGCGATCCGACTGACAGATTTCCCACAATTCCCAAAAAACATGGACCCCTGAAACCTCGTGATAATGGAAGTCAATGGGAAAATCGCTCTCATCTTCACCCTCACGCCTTGAACTCATACACTCGCACAGAAACTCTTTGCCAACTCTCAAACAAAGACAAGCAATGCCCAAACAACATTACGAACACCATAGCAACCACCCAGAATGCCCTAGCAACCGCCTAGCAACCACCCAGAACACCATAGCAACTGCCTAGCAACGCCCTTGCAACCACTCAGAACACCATAGCATCTGCCTAGCAACGCCCTAGCAACCACTTAAAACACCATAGCAACCGCCTAGCAACTACCCAGAACATGATATCTACTGCATACCAAAACGCTGGCAACCATCTCTAACACTGTACTCGTAGTGCAGCAGGCACATTCAAAATTTCTGCTGGAATTTTCTCGTTATTATTATGCTAAATTCTTCCGAAATCGCACGGTTCCCTTCTTCTCCCACAATTTTCAACCGATCCCGACACATTACACGTCAAAACGTGCGGCTCGCTTGTGAGGAGTGTGCTTTGACTTTATTGAGCGATCCGACTTACAGATTTCCCACAATTCCCAAAAACCATGGATCTCTGAAACCTCGTGATGATGGAAGGCAATGGGAAAATCGCTCTCATCTTCACCCTCACGCCTTGAACTCATACACTCGCACAGAAACTCTTTTGCAACTCTCAAACAAAGACAAGCAATGCCCAAACAACATTACGAACACCATAGCAACCAACCAGAATGCCCTAGCAACCGCCTAGCAACCACCCAGAACACCATAGCAACTGCCTAGGAAAGCCCTAGCAACCACCCAGAATACCATAGCAACCGCCTAGCAACCACCCAGAACGTCATAGCAACTGCCTAGCAACGCCCGAGCAACAACCCAGAACACCATAGCAACTGCCTAGCAACCACCCAAAACACCATAGCAACTGCGTAGCAACGCCCTAACAACCACCCAGAACACCATAGCAACTGCCTAGCAACACCCTAGCAACCACTCAGAACACCATAGCAACTGCCTAGCAACGCCCTACCAACAACCCCGAACACTAAGCAACCGCCTAGCAACCACCCAGAATACCATTGCAACTGCCTAGCAACGCCCTAGCAACCACCCAGAACACCATAACAACCGCCGAGCAACCACCTAGAACACCATAGCAACTGCCTAGCAACACCCTAGCAACCACCCAGAACACCAAAACAACCGCCTAGCAACCACCCAGAAAACCAAAGCAACTGCTTAGCAACGCCCTAGCAACCACCCAGAACACCATAGCAACCGCCTAGCAACCACCCAGAACACCATAGCAACTGCCTAGCAAAGCCCTAGCAACAACCCAGAACACCATAGCAACTGCCAAACAATGCCCTGGCAACCACCCAGAACACCATAGCAACCGCCTAGCAACGCCCTAGCAACCACCCAGAACACCATATCAACTGCATAGTAACCACTCAGGACACCAAAGCAACTGCCGAGCAATGCCCTAGCAACCACCAGGAACAACATAGCAACCGCCTAGCAATACCCTAGCAACCACCTAGAACACCAGAGCAACGCCCTTGCAACCATCCAAAACACCATAGCAACCGCCTAGCAACCACCCAGAACACCATACCAACTGCCTAGCAACGTCCTAGCAACCACCCAGAACACCACAGCAACTGCCTAGCAACGCCCTAACAACCACCAAGAACACCATAGCAACTGCCTAGCAACGCCCTAGCAACGACCCAGAACACCATAGCAACCGCCTAGCAACGCCCTAACAACCACCCAGAACACCATAGCAACTGCCTAGCAAAGCACTAGCAACCATCCAGAACACCATAGCAACCGCCTAGCAACCACTCAGGACACCAAAGCAACTGCCTAGCGATGCCCTTGCAACCCCCAGAACACCATAGCAACAGTCTAGCAACGCCCGAGCAACCACCCAGAACATGATATCTACTGCATGCCAGAAAGCTGGCACCCACCTCCAAGACTGTACTCTTCGAGCCGCAGGCACATTCAAAATTTCTGCTGGAATTTTTCCCAGGAATTACATTATCTAGTAATTATTAGTGTGCATTGAAAATGCTCACTATTGTTATCCTGGTCTTCTTATTATTATTAGTGTGCATTGAAAATGCTCACTATTGTTATCCTGGTCTTCTTATTATTATTATTATTATTATTATTATTATTATTATTCTTCTAACACACTTAATGCGGCCTCAACCGTTTATCGTAGAAACTTCATTCAAACTGCGTTGCGTAGGTCTTACTTAGGACACCTGTGCAATGTATTTTTCATCTTTGTAACTTTTATACTTTTTGAGTTATTAATAAAAAACTATAAATTTTTTCCTCCCACAGACTTAACATTGGCATTATGACATCACAATAGGGCCATTAAGCAAATGGAATCTTGTGCCAGGTGTTCTGACCACCTGCTGTAACTGTCAGTTTCTCAGGCTGTAAGACTACAATCTGGCTCTCTTGAGACTACAGCTTCCTTACTGCTTTCCTTCCTTCTATTTTCTGTCATTCCTTCTTTCTTTTTCCCTCCTATTTCTTTCCTTCGTTCCTTCCTTCCTTTATTCGTTCTTGCTTTCCTCCTTTACTTCTTTCTATCCTGCCTTTCATCCTTCCTCCCATTCTTCCTCCCTACCAATTTTCTTTCCTACCTTCCTTAGTTTTTCTTTCCTTCCATCATGCCTTCTTTCATTCCTTCATATCCTTCTTATCTTTCTTCCTTTCTTCTTTCTGCTTTCCCTCTCTTTCCCTCCCTCTTCCTTTCTTTACTTTTTCTTTCCTTCCTTCTCTCTTTCCTTCCGTTTTTCATTTCTTCTTCCTCACTTCCTTCCTTCCTTCTATCTTTACTTAAATCCTTCTTCTTCCCTTCTTCCTTTCCTTCCTTCTTTACTTCCTTCTTTCCTTCATTCCTCTGGTTCTTTCCATCCATCCTCGCCTTCTTTCCTTTGTTCTTTCCTGCCTTCCTTTGATTTCCTTCTTTTTTCCTACATTCCTTCTTTCCTTACTTCCCTCATTAGTTCCTTCTTTCCCTCCTTCCTTCCTTGTTAATATTCCAAATAATTTCGTAATCGTACGGTTCACTACTTCTCCCAGTTTTCACTCGATCCCCAAACAAGACACATCAACGCCCTAGCAACAACAAGAACAACATAGCAACTGTCGAGCAATGCCCAAGCAAATATTCAGAACACCATAGCAACCGCCAAGCAACCACCCAAAACACCATAGCAACTGCCTAGCAACCACCCAGAACACTATAGCAACTGCCTAGCAACGCCCTAGCAACCACCCAGAACACCATAGCAACCGCCTAGCAACCACCCAGAACACCATAGCAACTGCCTAGCAACGCCCTAGCAACCACCCAGAACACCATAGCAACCGCCTAGCAACCACCCAGAACACCATAGCAACCGCCTAGCAACCACCCAGACGACCATAGCAACTGCCTAGCAACCCCCTAGCAACCCCCCAGAACACCTTAGCAACTGCCTAGCAACGCCCTAGCAACCACCCACAACGCTATAGCAACTGCCTAGCAATGCCCTAGCAACCACCCAGAACACCATAGCAACCACCTAGCAACCACCCAGAACACCATAGCAACCGCCTAGCAACCACCCAGAACACCATAGTAACTGCCTAGCAACACCCTAACAACCACCCAGAACACCATAGCAACCGCCTAGCAACGCCCAAGCAACCACCCAGAACACCATAACAACAGCCTAGCAATGCCCTAGCAACCACCCAGAACACCATAGCAACCGCCTAGCAACCACCCAGAACACCATAGCAACTGCCTAGCAACGCCCTAGCAACCACCCAGAACACCATAGCAACCGCCTAGCAACCACCCAGAACACCATAGCACCCGCCTAGCAACCACCCAGAACACCATAGCAACTGCCTAGCAACGCCCTAGCAACCACCCAGAACACAATAGCAACTGCCTAGCAACCACCCAGAACACCATAGCAACCACCTAGCAACCACCCAGAACACCATAGCAACTGCCTAGCAAAGCCCTAGCAACCACCCAGAACACCATAGCAACCACCTAGCAACCACCCAAAACACCATAGCAACTGCCTAGCAACGCCCTAGCAACCACCCAGAACACCATAGCAACCGCCTAGCAACCACCCAGAACACCATAGCACCTGCCTAGCAACGCCCTAGCAACCACCCAGAACACCATAGCAACCGCCTAGCAACCACCCAGAACACCATAGCAACGGCCTAGCAACCACCCAGAACACCATAGCAACTGCCTAGCAACGCCCTAGCAACCACCCAGAACACCACAGCAACTGCCTAGCAACGCCGTAGCAACCACCCAGAAGGCTATAGCAACTGCCTAGCAACGCCCTAGCAACCACCCAGAACACCATAGCAACCGCCTAGCAACCACCCAGAACACCATAGCAACTGCCTAGCAACGCCCTAGCAACCACCCAGAACACCATACCAACCCCCTAGCAACGCCCTACCAACCACCCACAACACCATAGCAACACCCCAGCAATGCCCTAGCAACCACCCAGAACACCATAGCAACCGCCTAGCAACCACCCAGAATACCATTGCCCCTGCCTAGCAACGCCCTAGCAACCACCCAGAACACCATACCAACCGCCGAGCAGCCACCTAGAACACCATAGCACCTGCCTAGCAACACCCTAGCAACCACCCAGAACACCAAAGCAACCGCCTAGCAACCACCCAGAAAACCATAGCAACTGCTTAGCAACGCCCTAGCAACAACCCAGAACACCATAGCAACCGCCTAGCAACCACCCAGAACACCATAGCAACTGCCTAGCAAAGCCCTAGCAACAACCCAGAACACCATAGCAACTGCCAAACAATGCCCTGGCAACCACCCAGAACACCATAGCAACCGCCTAGCAACGCCCTAGCAACCACCCAGAACACCATATCAACCGCATAGTAACCACTCAGGACACCAAAGCAACTGCCGAGCAATGCCCTAGCAACCACCAGGAACAACATAGCAACCGCCTAGCAATACCCTAGCCACCACCTAGAACACCATAGCAACGCCCTTGCAACCACCCATAACACCATAGCAACCGCCTAGCAACCACCCAGAACACCATACCAACTGCCTAGCAACGCCCTAGCAACAACCCAGAACACCATAGCAACTGCCTAGCAACGCCCTAACAACCACCAGGAACACCATAGCAACTGCCTAGCAACGCCCTAGCAACGACCCAGAACACCATAGCAACCGCCTAGCAATGCCCTAACAACCACCCAGAACACCATAGCAACTGCCTAGCAATGCCCTAGCAACCATCCAGAACACCATAGCAACCGCCTAGCAACCACTCAGGACACCAAAGCAACTGCCTAGCGATGCCCTTGCAACCCCCAGAACACCATAGCAACAGTCTAGCAACGCCCGAGCAACCACCCAGAACATGATATCTACTGCATGCCAGAAAGCTGGCACCCACCTCCAAGACTGTACTCTTCGAGCCGCAGGCACATTCAAAATTTCTGCTGGAATTTTTCCCAGGAATTACATTATCTAGTAATTATTAGTGTGCATTGAAAATGCTCACTATTGTTATCCTGGTCTTCTTATTATTATTAGTGTGCATTGAAAATGCTCACTATTGTTATCCTGGTCTTCTTATTATTATTATTATTATTATTCTTCTAACACACTTAATGCGGCCTCAACCGTTTATCGTAGAAACTTCATTCAAACTGCGTTGCGTAGGTCTTACTTAGGACACCTGTGCAATGTATTTTTCATCTTTGTAACTTTTATACTTTTTGAGTTATTAATAAAAAACTATAAATTTTTTCCTCCCACAGACTTAACATTGGCATTATGACATCACAATAGGGCCATTAAGCAAATGGAATCTTGTGCCAGGTGTTCTGACCACCTGCTGTAACTGTCAGTTTCTCAGGCTGTAAGACTACAATCTGGCTCTCTTGAGACTACAGCTTCCTTACTGCTTTCCTTCCTTCTATTTTCTGTCATTCCTTCTTTCTTTTTCCCTCCTATTTCTTTCCTTCGTTCCTTCCTTCCTTTATTCGTTCCTGCTTTCCTACTTTACTTCCTTCTATCCTGCCTTTCATCCTTCCTCCCATTCTTCCTCCCTACCAATTTTCTTTCCTACCTTCCTTAGTTTTTCTTTCCTTCCATCATGCCTTCTTTCATTCCTTCATATCCTTCTTATCTTTCTTCCTTTCTTCTTTCTGCTTTCCCTCTCTTTCCCTCCCTCTTCCTTTCTTTACTTTTTCTTTCCTTCCTTCTCTCTTTCCTTCCGTTTTTCATTTCTTCTTCCTCACTTCCTTCCTTCCTTCTATCTTTACTTAAATCCTTCTTCTTCCCTTCTTCCTTTCCTTCCTTCTTTACTTCCTTCTTTCCTTCATTCCTCTGTTTCTTTCCATCCATCCTCGCCTTCTTTCCTTTGTTCTTTTCTGCCTTCCTTTGATTTCCTTCTTTTTTCCTACATTCCTTCTTTCCTTACTTCCTTCATTAGTTCCTTCTTTCCCTCCTTCCTTCCTTGTTAATATTCCAAATAATTTCGTAATCGTACGGTTCACTACTTCTCCCAGTTTTCACTCGATCCCCAAACAAGACACATCAACGCCCTAGCAACAACAAGAACAACATAAAAACTGCCGAGCAATGCCCAAGCAAATCTTCAGAACACCATAGCAACCGCCAACCAACCACCCAAAACACCATAGCAACTGCCTAGCAACCACCCAGAACACTATAGCAACTGCCTAGCAACGCCCTAGCAACCACCCAGAACACCATAGCAACCGCCTAGCAACCACCCAGAACACCATAGCAACTGCCTAGCAACGCCCTAGCAACCACCCAGAACACCATAGCAACCGCCTAGCAACCACCCAGAACACCATAGCAACCGCCTAGCAACCACCCAGAACACCATAGCAACTGCCTAGCAACGCCCTAGCAACCACCCAGAACACCTTAGCAACTGCCTAGCAACGCCCTAGCAACCACCCAGAACGCTATAGCAACTGCCTAGCAACGCCCTAGCAACCACCCAGAACACCATAGCAACCACCTAGCAACCACCCAAAACACCATAGCAACTGCCTAGCAACGCCCTAGCAACCACCCAGAACACCATAGCAACCGCCTAGCAACTCCCTAGCAACCACTTAAAACACCATAGCAACCGCCTAGGAACCGCCCAGAACACCATAGCAACTGCCTAGCAACACCCTGGCAACCACCCAGAACACCATAGCAACTGCCTAGCAACACCCTAGCAACCACTTAGAACACCATAGCAACCACCTAGCAACCACCCAGAACACCATAGCACCCGCCTAGCAACGCCCTAGCAACCACCCCGACCACCATACCAACCTCCTAGCACCCACCCAGAACACCATAGCAACCGCCTAGCAACGCCCTAGCAACAACCCAGAACACCATAGCAACCGCCCAGCAACCACCCAGAACACCATCGCAACCGCCTAGCAACGCCCTTGCAACCACCCAGAACACCATAGCAACCGCCTAGCAACGCCCTAGCAACCACCCAGAACACCATAGCATCCGCCTAGCAACGCCCTAGCAACCATTTAAAACACCATAGCAACCGCCTAGCAACTACCCAGAACATGATATCTACTGCATACCAAAACGCTGGCAACCATCTCTCACACTGTACTCGTAGAGCAGCAGGCACATTCAAAATTTCTGCTGGAATTTTCTCGTTATTATTATGCTAAATTCTTCCGAAATCGCACGGTTCGCTTCTTCTCCCACAATTTTCAACCGATCCCGACACATTACACGTCAAAACGTGCGGCTCGCTTGTGAGGAGTGTGCTATGACTTTACTCAGCGATCCGACTGACAGATTTCCCACAATTCCCAAAAAACATGGACCCCTGAAACCTCGTGATAATGGAAGTCAATGGGAAAATCGCTCTCATCTTCACCCTCACGCCTTGAACTCATACACTCGCACAGAAACTCTTTTCCAACTCTCAAACAAAGACAAGCAATGCCCAAACAACATTACGAACACCATAGCAACCACCCAGAATGCCCTAGCAACCGCCTAGCAACCACCCAGAACACCATAGCAACTGCCTAGCAACGCCCTTGCAACCACTCAGAACACCATAGCATCCGCCTAGCAACGCCCTAGCAACCACTTAAAACACCATAGCAACCGCCTAGCAACAACCCAGAACATGATATCTACTGCATACCAAAACGCTGGCAACCATCTCTAACACTGTACTCGTAGTGCAGCAGGCACATTCAAAATTTCTGCTGGAATTTTCTCGTTATTATTATGCTAAATTCTTCCGAAATCGCACGGTTCCCTTCTTCTCCCACAATTTTCAACCGATCCCGACACATTACACGTCAAAACGTGCGGCTCGCTTGTGAGGAGTGTGCTTTGACTTTATTGAGCGATCCGACTTACAGATTTCCCACAATTCCCAAAAAACATGGATCTCTGAAACCTCGTGATGATGGAAGGCAATGGGAAAATCGCTCTCATCTTCACCCTCACGCCTTGAACTCATACACTCGCACAGAAACTCTTTTGCAACTCTCAAACAAAGACAAGCAATGCCCAAACAACATTACGAACACCATAGCAACCAACCAGAATGCCCTAGCAACCGCCTAGCAACCACCCAGAACACCATAGCAACTGCCTAGGAAAGCCCTAGCAACCACCCAGAATACCATAGCAACCGCCTAGCAACCACCCAGAACGTCATAGCAACTGCCTAGCAACGCCCGAGCAACAACCCAGAACACCATAGCAACTGCCTAGCTACCACCCAAAACACCATAGCAACTGCGTAGCAACGCCCTAACAACCACCCAGAACACCATAGCAACTGCCTAGCAACACCCTAGCAACCACCCAGAACACCATAGCAACTGCCTAGCAACGCCCTACCAACAACCCTGAACACTAAGCAACCGCCTAGCAACCACCCAGAATACCATTGCAACTGCCTAGCAACGCCCTAGCAACCACCCAGAACACCATAACAACCACCATACAACCACCTAGAACACCATAGCAACTCCCTCGCAACACCCTAGCAACCACCCAGAACACCAAAGCAACCGCCTAGCAACCACCCAGAAAACCAGAGCAACTGCTTAGCAACGCCCTAGCAACCACCCAGAACACCATAACAACCGCCTAGCAACAACCCAGAACACCATAGCAACTGCCTAGCAAAGCCCTAGCAACAACCCAGAACACCATAGCAACTGCCAAACAATGCCCTGGCAACCACCCAGAACACCATAGCAACCGCCTAGCAACGCCCTAGCAACCACCCAGAACACCATATCAACCGCATAGTAACCACTCAGGACACCAAAGCAACTGCCGAGCAATGCCCTAGCAACCACCAGGAACAACATAGCAACCGCCTAGCAATACCCTAGCAACCACCTAGAACACCATAGCAACGCCCTTGCAACCACCCAGAACACCATAGCAACCGCCTAGCAACCACCCAGAACACCATACCAACTGCCTAGCAACGCCCTAGCAACAACCCAGAACACCATAGCAACTGCCTAGCAACGCCCTAACAACCACCAAGAACACCATAGCAACTGCCTAGCAACGCCCTAGCAACGACCCAGAACACCATAGCAACCGCCTAGCAACGCCCTAACAACCACCCAGAACACCATAGCAACTGCCTAGCAATGCCCTAGCAACCATCCAGAACACCATAGCAACCGCCTAGCAACCACTCAGGACACCAAAGCAACTGCCTAGCGATGCCCTTGCAACCCCCAGAACACCATAGCAACAGTCTAGCAACGCCCGAGCAACCACCCAGAACATGATATCTACTGCATGCCAGAAAGCTGGCACCCACCTCCAAGACTGTACTCTTCGAGCCGCAGGCACATTCAAAATTTCTGCTGGAATTTTTCCCAGGAATTACATTATCTAGTAATTATTAGTGTGCATTGAAAATGCTCACTATTGTTATCCTGGTCTTCTTATTATTATTAGTGTGCATTGAAAATGCTCACTATTGTTATCCTGGTCTTCTTATTATTATTATTATTATTATTATTATTATTATTATTATTATTATTCTTCTAACACACTTAATGCGGCCTCAACCGTTTATCGTAGAAACTTCATTCAAACTGCGTTGCGTAGGTCTTACTTAGGACACCTGTGCAATGTATTTTTCATCTTTGTAACTTTTATACTTTTTGAGTTATTAATAAAAAACTATAAATTTTTTCCTCCCACAGACTTAACATTGGCATTATGACATCACAATAGGGCCATTAAGCAAATGGAATCTTGTGCCAGGTGTTCTGACCACCTGCTGTAACTGTCAGTTTCTCAGGCTGTAAGACTACAATCTGGCTCTCTTGAGACTACAGCTTCCTTACTGCTTTCCTTCCTTCTATTTTCTGTCATTCCTTCTTTCTTCTTCCCTCCTCTTTCTTTCCTTCGTTCCCTCCTTCCTTTATTCGTTCCTCCTTTCCTACTTTAGTTCCTTCTATCCTGCCTTTCATCCTTCCTCCCATTCTTCCTCCCTACCAATTTTCTTTCCTACCTTCCTTAGTTTTTCTTTCCTTCCATCATGCCTTCTTTCATTCCTTCATATCCTTCTTATCTTTCTTCCTTTCTTCTTTCTGCTTTCCCTCTCTTTCCCTCCCTCTTCCTTTCTTTACTTTTTCTTTCCTTCCTTCTCTCTTTCCTTCCGTTTTTCATTTCTTCTTCCTCACTTCCTTCCTTCCTTCTATCTTTACTTAAATCCTTCTTCTTCCCTTCTTCCTTTCCTTCCTTCTTTACTTCCTTCTTTCCTTCATTCCTCTGTTTCTTTCCATCCATCCTCGCCTTCTTTCCTTTGTTCTTTCCTGCCTTCCTTTGATTTCCTTCTTTTTTCCTACATTCCTTCTTTCCTTACTTCCCTCATTTGTTCCTTCTTTCCCTCCTTCCTTCCTTGTTAATATTCCAAATAATTTCGTAATCGTACGGTTCACTACTTCTCCCAGTTTTCACTCGATCCCCAAACAAGACACATCAACGCCCTAGCAACAACAAGAACAACATAGCAACTGTCGAGCAATGCCCAAGCAAATATTCAGAACACCATAGCAACCGCCAAGCAACCACCCAAAACACCATAGCAACTGCCTAGCAACCACCCAGAACACTATAGCAACTGCCTAGCAACGCCCTAGCAACCACCCAGAACACCATAGCAACCGCCTAGCAACCACCCAGAACACCATAGCAACTGCCTAGCAACGCCCTAGCAACCACCCAGAACACCATAGCAACCGCCTAGCAACCACCCAGAACACCATAGCAACCGCCTAGCAACCACCCAGAACACCATAGCAACTGCCTAGCAACGCCCTAGCAACCACCCAGAACACCTTAGCAACTGCCTAGCAACGCCCTAGCAACCACCCAGAACGCTATAGCAACTGCCTAGCAACGCCCTAGCAACCACCCAGAACACCATAGCAACCACCTAGCAACCACCCAGAACACCATAGCAACCGCCTAGCAACCACCCAGAACACCATTGCAACTGCCTAGCAACACCCTAACAACCACCCAGAACACCATAGCAACTGCCTAGCAACGCCCTAGCAACCACCCAGAACACCATAGCAACAGCCTAGCAATGCCCTAGCAACCACCCAGAACACCATAGCAACCGCCTAGCAACCACCCAGAACACCATAGCAACTGCCTAGCAACGCCCTAGCAACCACCCAGAACACCAAAGCAACCGCCTAGCAACCACCCAGAACACCATAGCACCCGCCTAGCAACCACCCAGAACACCATAGCAACTGCCTAGCAACGCCCTAGCAACCACCCAGAACACAATAGCAACTGCCTAGTAACCACCCAGAACACCATAGCAACCACCTAGCAACCACCCAGAACACCATAGCAACTGCCTAGCAACGCCCTAGCAACCACCCAGAACACCATAGCAACCACCTAGCAACCACCCAAAACACCATAGCAACTGCCTAGCAACGCCCTAGCAACCACCCAGAACACCATAGCAACCGCCTAGCAACCACCCAGAACACCATAGCAACTGCCTAGCAACGCCCTATCAACCACCCAGAACACCATAGCAACCGCCTAGCAACCACCCAGAACACCATAGCAACCGCCTAGCAACCACCCAGAACACCATAGCAACTGCCTAGCAACGCCCTAGCAACCACCCAGAACACCATAGCAACTGCCTAGCAACGCCCTAGCAACCACCCAGAACGCTATAGCAACTGCCTAGCAACGCCCTAGCAACCACCCAGAACACCATAGCAACCGCCTAGCAACCACCCAAAACACCATAACAACTGCCTAGCAACGCCCTAGCAACCACCCAGAACACCATAGCAACCGCCCACCAACGCCCTAGCAACCACCCAGAACACCATAGCAACAGCCTAGCAATGCCCTAGCAACCACCCAGAACACCATAGCAACCGCCTAGCAACCACCCAGAATACCATTGCAACTGCCTAGCAACGCCCTAGCAACCACCCAGAACACCATAACAACCGCCGAGCAACCACCTAGAACACCATAGCAACTGCCTAGCAACACCCTAGCAACCACCCAGAACACCAAAGCAACCGCCTAGCAACCACCCAGAAAACCATAGCAACTGCTTAGCAACGCCCTAGCAACCACCCAGAACACCATAGCAACCGCCTAGCAACCACCCAGAACACCATAGCAACTGCCTAGCAAAGCCCTAGCAACAACCCAGAACACCATAGCAACTGCCAAACAATGCCCTGGCAACCACCCAGAACACCATAGCAACCGCCTAGCAACGCCCTAGCAACCACCCAGAACACCATATCAACCGCATAGTAACCACTCAGGACACCAAAGCAACTGCCGAGCAATGCCCTAGCAACCACCAGGAACAACATAGCAACCGCCTAGCAATACCCTAGCAACCACCTAGAACACCATAGCAACGCCCTTGCAACCACCCAGAACACCATAGCAACCGCCTAGCAACCACCCAGAACACCATACCAACTGCCTAGCAACGCCCTAGCAACAACCCAGAACACCATAGCAACTGCCTAGCAACGCCCTAACAACCACCAGGAACACCATAGCAACTGCCTAGCAACGCCCTAGCAACGACCCAGAACACCATAGCAACCGCCTAGCAACGCCCTAACAACCACCCAGAACACCATAGCAACTGCCTAGCAATGCCCTAGCAACCATCCAGAACACCATAGCAACCGCCTAGCAACCACTCAGGACACCAAAGCAACTGCCTAGCGATGCCCTTGCAACCCCCAGAACACCATAGCAACAGTCTAGCAACGCCCGAGCAACCACCCAGAACATGATATCTACTGCATGCCAGAAAATTGGCACCCACCTCCAAGACTGTACTCTTCGAGCCGCAGGCACATTCAAAATTTCTGCTGGAATTTTTCCCAGGAATTACATTATCTAGTAATTATTAGTGTGCATTGAAAATGCTCACTATTGTTATCCTGGTCTTCTTATTATTATTAGTGTGCATTGAAAATGCTCACTATTGTTATCCTGGTCTTCTTATTATTATTATTATTATTATTATTATTATTATTATTATTATTATTATTATTCTTCTAACACACTTAATGCGGCCTCAACCGTTTATCGTAGAAACTTCATTCAAACTGCGTTGCGTAGGTCTTACTTAGGACACCTGTGCAATGTATTTTTCATCTTTGTAACTTTTATACTTTTTGAGTTATTAATAAAAAACTATAAATTTTTTCCTCCCACAGACTTAACATTGGCATTATGACATCACAATAGGGCCATTAAGCAAATGGAATCTTGTGCCAGGTGTTCTGACCACCTGCTGTAACTGTCAGTTTCTCAGGCTGTAAGACTACAATCTGGCTCTCTTGAGACTACAGCTTCCTTACTGCTTTCCTTCCTTCTATTTTCTGTCATTCCTTCTTTCTTTTTTCCTCCTATTTCTTTCCTTCGTTCCTTCCTTCCTTTATTCGTTCCTGCTTTCCTACTTTACTTCCTTCTATCCTGCCTTTCATCCTTCCTCCCATTCTTCCTCCCTACCAATTTTCTTTCCTACCTTCCTTAGTTTTTCTTTCCTTCCATCATGCCTTCTTTCATTCCTTCATATCCTTCTTATCTTTCTTCCTTTCTTCTTTCTGCTTTCCCTCTCTTTCCCTCCCTCTTCCTTTCTTTTCTTTTTCTTTCCTTCCTTCTCTCTTTCCTTCCGTTTTTCATTTCTTCTTCCTCACTTCCTTCCTTCCTTCTATCTTTACTTAAATCCTTCTTCTTCCCTTCTTCCTTTCCTTCCTTCTTTACTTCCTTCTTTCCTTCATTCCTCTGTTTCTTTCCATCCATCCTCGCCTTCTTTCCTTTGTTCTTTCCTGCCTTCCTTTGATTTCCTTCTTTTTTCCTACATTCCTTCTTTCCTTACTTCCCTCATTAGTTCCTTCTTTCCCTCCTTCCTTCCTTGTTAATATTCCAAATAATTTCGTAATCGTACGGTTCACTACTTCTCCCAGTTTTCACTCGATCCCCAAACAAGACACATCAACGCCCTAGCAACAACAAGAACAACATAGCAACTGTCGAGCAATGCCCAAGCAAATATTCAGAACACCATAGCAACCGCCAAGCAACCACCCAAAACACCAAAGCAACTGCCTAGCAACCACCCAGAACACTATAGCAACTGCCTAGCAACGCCCTAGCAACCACCCAGAACACCATAGCAACCGCCTAGCAACCACCCAGAACACCATAGCAACTGCCTAGCAACGCCCTAGCAACCAGCCAGAACACCATAGCAACCGCCTAGCAACCACCCAGAACACCATAGCAACCGCCTAGCAACCACCCAGAACACCATAGCAACTGCCTAGCAACGCCCTAGCAACCACCCAGAACACCTTAGCAACTGCCTAGCAACGCCCTAGCAACCACCCAGAACGCTATAGCAACTGCCTAGCAACGCCCTAGCAACCACCCAGAACACCATAGCAACCACCTAGCAACCACCCAAAACACCATAGCAACTGCCTAGCAACGCCCTAGCAACCACCCAGAACACCATAGCAACCGCCTAGCAACCACCCAGAACACCTTAGCAACTGCCTAGCAACACCCTAACAACCACCCAGAACACCATAGCAACCGCCTAGCAACGCCCTAGCAACCACCCAGAACACCATAGCAACAGCCTAGCAATGCCCTAGCAACCACCCAGAACACCATAGCAACCGCCTAGCAACCACCCAGAACACCATAGCAACTGCCTAGCAACGCCCTAGCAACCACCCAGAACACCATAGCAACTGCCTAGCAACCACCCAGAACACCATAGCACCCGCCTAGCAAACACCCAGAACACCATAGCAACTGCCTAGCAATGCCCTAGCAACCACCCAGAACACAATAGCAACTGCCTAGCAACCACCCAGAACACGATAGCAACCACCCAGCAACCACCCAGAACACCATAGCAACTGCCTAGCAACGCCCTAGCAACCACCCACAACACCATAGCAACCACCTAGCAACCACCCAAAACACCATAGTAACTGCCCACCAACCCCCTTGCAACCACCCAGAACACCATAGCAACCGCCTAGCAACCACCCAGAACACCATAGTAACCGCCTAGCAACGTCCTAGCAAAGACCCAGCACACCATAGCAACCGCCTAGCAACCACCCAGAACACCATAGCAACCGCCTAGCAACCACCCAGAACACCATAGCAACTGCCTAGCAACGCCCTAGCAACCACCCAGAACACCACAGCAACTGCCTAGCAACGCCCTAGCAACCACCCAGAACGCTATAGCAACTGCCTAGCAACGCCCTAGCAACCACCCAGAACACCATAGCAACCGCCTAGCAACCACCCAGAACACCATAGCAACTGCCTAGCAACGCCCTAGCAACCACCGAGAACACCATAGCAACCGCCTAGCAACGCCCTAGCAACCACCCAGAACACCATAGCAACAGCCTAGCAATGCCCGAGCAACCACCCAGAACACCATAGCAACCGCCTAGCCACCCCCCAGAACCCCATAGCAACTGCCTAGCAACGCCCTAGCAACCACCCAGAACACCATAGCAACCGCCTAGCAACCACCCAGAACACCATAGCAACCGCCTAGCAACCACCAAGAACACCATAGCAACTGCCTAGCAACGCCCGAGCAACCACCCAGAACACCATAGCAACCGCCCAGCAACCACCCAGAACACCATAACAACTGCCTAGCAACGCCCAAGCAACCACCCAGAACACCATAGCAACCACCTAGCAACCACCCAAAACACCATAGCAACTGCCTAGCAACGCCCTAGCAACCACCCAGAACACCACAGCAACCGCCTAGCAACCACCCAGAACACCATAGCAACTGCCTAGCAACACCCTAACAACCACCCAGAACACCATAGCAACCGCCTAGCAACGCCCTAGCAACCACCCAGAACACCATAGCAACAGCCTAGCAATGCCCTAGCAACCTCCCAGAACACCATAGCAACTGCCTAGCAAGGCCCTAGCAACCACCCAGAACACCATAGCAACCGCCTAGCAATGCCCTAGCAACCTCCCAGAACACCATAGCAACCGCCTAGCAACCACCCAGCACACCATAGCAACTGCCTAGCAACGCCCTAGCAACCACCCAGAACACCATAGCAACCGCCTAGCAACCACCCAGAACACAATAGCAACTGCCTAGCTACCACCCAGAACACCATAGCAACGCCCTAGCAACCACCCAGAACACCATAGCAACTGCCTAGCAACGCCCTAGCAACCACCCAGAACACCATAGCAACCGCCTAGCAACCGTCAGAACACCATAGCAACTGCCTAGCAACGCCCTAGCAACCACCCAGAACACCATAGCAACCGCCTAGCAACCACCCAGAACACCATAGCAACCGCCTAGCAACAACACAGAACACCATAGCAACTGCCTAGCAATGATCTAGCAACCACCCAGAACACCATTGCAACCGCCTTGCTACCACCCAGAACATCATAGCAACCGCCTAGCAACCACCCAGAACACCAGAGCAACCGCCTAACAACCACCCAGAACACCATAGCAACACCCTAGCAACCACCCAGAACACCATAGCAACCGCCTACCAACCATCCAGAACACCATAGCAACTGCCTAGCAACGCCCTAGCAACCACCCAGAATACCATAGCAAGGCCCTAGCAACCACCCAGAACACTATAGCAACCGCCTAGCAACGCCCTAGCAACCAGCCAGAACATCATAGCAACCACCTAGCAACCACCCAGAACACCATAGCAACTGCCTAGCAACACCCTAGCAACCACCCAGAACACCATAGCAACCGCCTGGCAATGCCGTGGCAACCACCCAGAACACCATACCAACTGCTAACCAATGCCATAGCAACCACCCAGAACGCCATAGCAACCACCATAACAACCACCCAGAACACAATAGCAACTGCCTAGCAACGCCATAGCAACCACCCAGAACACCATAGCAACGGCCTAGCAACCACCCAGAACAGCATAGCAACTGCCTAGCAACACCCTAGCAACCACCCAGAACACCATAGCAACCACCTAGCAACGCCCTAGCAACCACCCAGAACATCATAGCAACTGCTTAGCAAAGCCCTAGCAACCACCCAGAATGCCATAGCAACCGCCTAGCAACCACCCAGAACCCCATAGCAACGCCCGAACAACCACCCAGTACGCCATGGCAACCGCCTAGCAACTACCCAGAACACCATAGCAACCGCCTAGCAATGCCCTATCAACCACCCAGAACACCATAGCAACTGCCTAGCAATGCCCTAGCAACCACCCAGAACACGATAGCAGCTGCCTAGCAACACCCTCACAAGTACACAGAACACCATAGCAACTGCCTAACAACTGTTACAGCCAGTCCTCATTATGTCAAATTACAATAAAAAATGTAACTTTTTAAGCTACTCAACTTATCAACCTTTCAGCCATTCCAACTCCTGATTGTTTTCGACTATGACTTCCGGCAACTGTTTCTTCTGCCCAATCCTGTCTCAAAATATAAGTCCTTACTACAATTTTTCACTATAAAAAAATGTCACTATTAAAAATTTCCATATGACAGTTGTCATCAACTATGACTCCCGCAAACTGTTTCCTCCGTCCACATCTGTTTCAAAATAAAAGTCCTCACCACTACCATAATTATCCTCCTAAAAACGTAGCTACCAATATCATAATGCAATGATATGTTACAAACTCCACCTTATGCAACTACACTTTGCATTTTCAATGCAAACGTAATTCCCTGGAATTACATTATCTAGTTATTATTATTAGTGTGCATTGAAAATGCTCACTATTGTTATCCTGGTCTTCTTATTATTATTATTATTATTATTATTATTATTAGTGTGCATTGAAAATGCTCACTATTGTTATCCTGGTCTTCTTATTATTATTATTATTATTATTATTCTTCTAACACACTTAATGCGGCCTCAACCGTTTATCGTAGAAACTTCATTCAAACTGCGTTGCGTAGGTCTTACTTAGGACACCTGTGCAATGTATTTTTCATCTTTGTAACTTTTATACTTTTTGAGTTATTAATAAAAAACTATAAATTTTTTCCTCCCACAGACTTAACATTGGCATTATGACATCACAATAGGGCCATTAAGCAAATGGAATCTTGTGCCAGGTGTTCTGACCACCTGCTGTAACTGTCAGTTTCTCAGGCTGTAAGACTACAATCTGGCTCTCTTGAGACTACAGCTTCCTTACTGCTTTCCTTCCTTCTATTTTCTGTCATTCCTTCTTTCTTTTTCCCTCCTATTTCTTTCCTTCGTTCCTTCCTTCCTTTATTCGTTCCTGCTTTCCTACTTTACTTCCTTGTATGCTGCCTTCCACCCTTCCTCCCATTCTTCCTCCCTACCAATTTTCTTTCCTACCTTCCTTAGTTTTTCTTTCCTTCCATCATGCCTTCTTTCATTCCTTCATATCCTTCTTATCTTTCGTCCTTTCTTCTTTCTGCTTTCCCTCTCTTTCCCTCCCTCTTCCTTTCTTTACTTTTTCTTTCCTTCCTTCTCTCTTTCCTTCCGTTTTTCATTTCTTCTTCCTCACTTCCTTCCTTCCTTCTATCTTTACTTAAATCCTTCTTCTTCCCTTCTTCCTTTCCTTCCTTCTTTACTTCCTTCTTTCCTTCATTCCTCTGTTTCTTTCCATCCATCCTCGCCTTCTTTCCTTTGTTCTTTCCTGCCTTCCTTTGATTTCCTTCTTTTTTCCTACATTCCTTCTTTCCTTACTTCCCTCATTAGTTCCTTCTTTCCCTCCTTCCTTCCTTGTTAATATTCCAAATAATTTCGTAATCGTACGGTTCACTACTTCTCCCAGTTTTCACTCGATCCCCAAACAAGACACATCAACGCCCTAGCAACAACAAGAACAACATAGCAACTGTCGAGCAATGCCCAAGCAAATATTCAGAACACCATAGCAACCGCGAAGCACCCACCCAAAACACCATAGCAACTGCCTAGCAACCACCCAGAACACTATAGCAACTGCCTAGCAACGCCCTAGCAACCACCCAGAACACCATAGCAACCGCCTAGCAACCACCCAGAACACCATAGCAACTGCCTAGCAACGCCCTAGCAACCACCCAGAACACCATAGCAACCGCCTAGCAACCACCCAGAACACCATAGCAACCGCCTAGCAACCACCCAGAACACCATACCAACTGCCTAGCAACGCCCTAGCAACCACCCACAACGCTCTAGCAACTGCCTAGCAACGCCCTAGCAACCACCCAGAACGCTATAGCAACTGCCTAGCAACGCCCTAGCAACCACCCAGAACACCATAGCAACCACCTAGCAACCACCCAGAACACCATAGCAACCGCCTAGCAACCACCCAGAACACCATAGCAACTGCCTAGCAACACCCTAACAACCACCCAGAACACCATAGCAACCGCCTAGCAACGCCCTAGCAACCACCCAGAACACCATAGCAACAGCCTAGCAATGCCCTAGCAACCACCCAGAACACCATAGCAACCGCCTAGCAACCACCCAGAACACCATAGCAACTGCCTAGCAACGCCCTAGCAACCACCCAGAACACCATAGCAAACGCCTAGCAACCACCCAGAACACCATAGCCCCCGCCTAGCCACCACCCAGAACACCATAGCAACTGCCTAGCAACGCCCTAGCAACCACCCAGAACACAATAGCAACTGCCTAGCAACCACCCAGAACACCATAGCAACCACCTAGCAACCACCCAGAACACCATAGCAACTGCCTAGCAACGCCCTAGCAACCACCCAGAACACCATAGCAACCACCTAGCAACCACCCAAAACACCATAGCAACTGCCTAGCAACGCCCTAGCAACCACCCGGAACACCATAGCAACCGCCTAGCAACCACCCAGAACACCATAGCAACTGCCTAGCAACGCCCTAGCAACCACCCAGAACACCATAGCAACCGCCTAGCAACCACCCAGAACACCATAGCAACCGCCTAGCAACCACCCAGAACACCATAGCAACTGCCGAGCAACGCCCTAGCAACCACCCAGAACACCACAGCAACTGCCTAGCAACGCCCTAGCAACCACCCAGAACGCTATAGCAACTGCCTAGCAACGCCCTAGCAACCACCCAGGACACCATAGCAACCGCCTAGCAACCACCCAAAACACCATAGCAACTGCCTAGCAACGCCCTAGCAACCACCGAGAACACCATAGCAACCGCCTAGCAACGCCCTAGCAACCACCCAGAACACCATAGCAACAGCCTAGCAATGCCCTAGCAACCACCCAGAACACCATAGCAACTGCCTAGGAACCACCCACAATACCATTGCAACTCCCTAGCAACGCCCTAGCAACCACCCAGAACACCATAACAACCCCCTAGCAACCACCTAGAACCCCATAGCAACTGCCTAGCAACACCCTAGCAACCACCCAGAACACCAAAGCAACCGCCTAGCAACCACCCAGAAAACCATAGCAACTGCTTAGCAACGCCCTAGCAACCACCCAGAACACCATAGCAACCGCCTAGCAACCACCCAGAACACCATAGCAACTGCCTAGCAAAGCCCTAGCAACAACCCAGAACACCATAGCAACTGCCAAACAATGCCCTGGCAACCACCCAGAACACCATAGCAACCGCCTAGCAACGCCCTAGCAACCACCCAGAACACCATATCAACCGCATAGTAACCACTCAGGACACCAAAGCAACTGCCGAGCAATGCCCTAGCAACCACCAGGAACAACATAGCAACCGCCTAGCAATACCCTAGCAACCACCTAGAACACCATAGCAACGCCCTTGCAACCACCCAGAACACCATAGCAACCGCCTAGCAACCACCCAGAACACCATACCAACTGCCTAGCAACGCCCTAGCAACAACCCAGAACACCAAAGCAACTGCCTAGCAACGCCCTAACAACCACCAGGAACACCATAGCAACTGCCTAGCAACGCCCTAGCAACGACCCAGAACACCATAGCAACCGCCTAGCAACGCCCTAACAACCACCCAGAACACCATAGCAACTGCCTAGCAATGCCCTAGCAACCATCCAGAACACCATAGCAACCGCCTAGCAACCACTCAGGACACCAAAGCAACTGCCTAGCGATGCCCTTGCAACCCCCAGAACACCATAGCAACAGTCTAGCAACGCCCGAGCAACCACCCAGAACATGATATCTACTGCATGCCAGAAAGCTGGCACCCACCTCCAAGACTGTACTCTTCGAGCCGCAGGCACATTCAAAATTTCTGCTGGAATTTTTCCCAGGAATTACATTATCTAGTAATTATTAGTGTGCATTGAAAATGCTCACTATTGTTATCCTGGTCTTCTTATTATTATTAGTGTGCATTGAAAATGCTCACTATTGTTATCCTGGTCTTCTTATTATTATTATTATTATTATTATTATTATTATTATTATTATTCTTCTAACACACTTAATGCGGCCTCAACCGTTTATCGTAGAAACTTCATTCAAACTGCGTTGCGTAGGTCTTACTTAGGACACCTGTGCAATGTATTTTTCATCTTTGTAACTTTTATACTTTTTGAGTTATTAATAAAAAACTATAAATTTTTTCCTCCCACAGACTTAACATTGGCATTATGACATCACAATAGGGCCATTAAGCAAATGGAATCTTGTGCCAGGTGTTCTGACCACCTGCTGTAACTGTCAGTTTCTCAGGCTGTAAGACTACAATCTGGCTCTCTTGAGACTACAGCTTCCTTACTGCTTTCCTTCCTTCTATTTTCTGTCATTCCTTCTTTCTTTTTCCCTCCTATTTCTTTCCTTCGTTCCTTCCTTGCTTTATTCGTTCCTGCTTTCCTTTTTTTCTTCCTTCTATCCTGGCTTTCCTCCTTTCTCCCATTCTTCCTCCCTACCAATTTTCTTTCCTACCTTCCTTAATTTTTCTTTCCTTCCATCATGCCTTCTTTCATTCCTTCATATCCTTCTTATCTTTCTTCCTTTCTTCTTTCTGCTTTCCCTCTCTTTCCCTCCCTCTTCCTTTCTTTACTTTTTCTTTCCTTCCTTCTCTCTTTCCTTCCGTTTTTCATTTCTTCTTCCTCACTTCCTTCCTTCCTTCTATCTTTACTTAAATCCTTCTTCTTCCCTTCTTCCTTTCCTTCCTTCTTTACTTCCTTCTTTCCTTCATTCCTCTGTTTCTTTCCATCCATCCTCGCGTTGTTTCCTTTGTTCTTTCCTGCCTTCCTTTGATTTCCTTGTTTTTTCCTACAGTCCTTCTTTCCTTTCTTCCCTCATTAGTTCCTTCTTTCCCTCCTTCCTTCCTTGTTAATATTCCAAATAATTTCGTAATCGTACGGTTCACTACTTCTCCCAGTTTTCACTCGATCCCCAAACAAGACACATCAACGCCCTAGCAACAACAAGAACAACATAGCAACTGTCGAGCAATGCCCAAGCAAATATTCAGAACACCATAGCAACCGCCAAGCAACCACCCAAAACACCATAGCAACTGCCTAGCAACCACCCAGAACACTATAGCAACTGCCTAGCAACGCCCTAGCAACCACCCAGAACACCATAGCAACCGCCTAGCAACCACCCAGAACACCATAGCAACTGCCTAGCAACGCCCTAGTAACCAGCCAGAACACCATAGCAACCGCCTAGCAACCACCCAGAACACCATAGCAACCGCCTAGCAACCACCCAGAACACCATAGCAACTGCCTAGCAACGCCCTAGCAACCACCCAGAACACCTTAGCAACTGCCTAGCAACGCCCTAGCAACCACCCAGAACGCTATAGCAACTGCCTAGCAACGCCCTAGCAACCACCCAGAACACCATAGCAACCACCTAGCAACCACCCAAAACACCATAGCAACTGCCTAGCAACGCCCTAGCAACCACCCAGAACACCATAGCAACCGCCTAGCAACCACCCAGAACACCTTAGCAACTGCCTAGCAACACCCTAACAACCACCCAGAACACCATAGCAACCGCCTAGCAACGCCCTAGCAACCACCCAGAACACCATAGCAACACCCTAGCAATGCCCTAGCAACCACCCAGAACACCATAGCAACCGCCTAGCAACCACCCAGAACACCATAGCAACTGCCTAGCAACGCCCTAGCAACCACCCAGAACACCATAGCAACCGCCTAGCAACCACCCAGAACACCCTAGCACCCGCCTAGCAACCACCCAGAACATCATAGCAACTGCCTAGCAATGCCCTAGCAACCACCCAGAACACAATAGCAACGCCTAGCAACCACCCAGAACACGATAGCAACCACCTAGCAACCACCCAGAACACCATAGCAACTGCCTAGCCACGCCCTAGCAACCACCCAGAACACCATAGCAACCACCTAGCAACCACCCAAAACACCATAGCAACTGCCTAACAACGCCCTAGCAACCACCCAGAACACCATAGCAACCGCCTAGCAACCACCCAGAACACCATAGCAACTGCCTAGCAACGCCCTAGCAACCACCCAGAACACCATAGCAACCGCCTAGCAACCACCCAGAACACCATAGCAACCGCCTAGCAACCACCCAGAACACCATAGCAACTGCCTAGCAACGCCCTAGCAACCACCCAGAACACCACAGCAACTGCCTAGCAACGCCCTAGCAACCACCCAGAACGCTATAGCAACTGCCTAGCAACGCCCTAGCAACCACCCAGAACACCATAGCAACCGCCCAGCAACCACCCAGAACACCATAGCAACTGACTAGCAACGCCCTAGCAACCACCGAGAACACCATAGCAACCGCCTAGCAACGCCCTAGCAACCACCCAGAACACCATAGCAACAGCCTAGCAATGCCCGAGCAACCACCCAGAACACCATAGCAACCGCCTAGCAACCACCCAGAACACCATAGCAACTGCCTAGCAACGCCCTAGCAACCACCCAGAACACCATAGCAACCGCCTAGCAACCACCCAGAACACCATAGCAACCCCCTAGCAACCACCAAAAACACCATAGCAACTCCCTAGCAACGCCCGAGCAACCACCCAGAACACCATAGCAACCGCCTAGCAACCACCCAGAACACCATAGCAACTGCCTAGCAACGCCCAAGCAACCACCCAGAACACCATAGCAACCACCTAGCAACCACCCAAAACACCATAGCAACTGCCTAGCAACGCCCTAGCAACCACCCAGAACACCATAGCAACCGCCTAGCAACCACCCAGAACACCATAGCAACTGCCTAGCAACACCCTAACAACCACCCAGAACACCATAGCAACCGCCTAGCAACGCCCTAGCAACCACCCAGAACACCATAGCAACAGCCTAGCAATGCCCTAGCAACCTCCCAGAACACCATAGCAACTGCCTAGGAAGGCCCTAGCAACCACCCAGAACACCATAGCAACCGCCTAGCAATGCCCTAGCAACCTCCCAGAACACCATAGCAACCGCCTAGCAACCACCCAGCACACCATAGCAACTGCCTAGCAACGCCCTAGCAACCACCCTGAACACCATAGCAACCGCCTAGCAACCACCCAGAACACAATAGCAACTGCCTAGCTACCACCCAGAACACCATAGCAACGCCCTAGCAACCACCCAGAACACCATAGCAACTGCCTAGCAACGCCCTAGCAACCTCCCAGAACACCATAGCAACCGCCTAGCAACCATCAGAACACCATAGCAACTGCCTAGCAACGCCCTAGCATCAACCCAGAACACCATAGCAACCCCCTAGCAACCACCCAGAACACCATAGCAACCGCCTAGCAACAACACAGAACACCATAGCAACTGCCTAGCAATGATCTAGCAACCACCCAGAACACCATTGCAACCGCCTTGCTACCACCCAGAACATCATAGCAACCGCCTAGCAACCACCCAGAACACCAGAGCAACCGCCTAACAACCACCCAGAACACCATAGCAACACCCTTGCAACCACCCAGAACACCATAGCAACCGCCTAGCAACCATCCAGAACACCATAGCAACTGCCTAGCAACGCCCTAGCAACCACCCAGAATACCATAGCAACGCCCTAGCAACCACCCAGAACACTATAGCAACCGCCTAGCAACGCCCTAGCAACCAGCCAGAACATCATAGCAACCACCTAGCAACCACCCAGAACACCATAGCAACTGCCTAGCAACACCCTAGCAACCACCCAGAACACCATAGCAACCGCCTGGCAATGCCGTGGCAACCACCCAGAACACCATACCAACTGCTTAGCAATGCCCTAGCAACCACCCAGAACGCCATAGCAACCACCCTAACAACCACCCAGAACACAATAGCAACTGCCTAGCAACGCCATAGCAACCACCCAGAACACCATAGCAACGGCCTAGCAACCACCCAGAACAGCATAGCAACTGCCTAGCAACACCCTAGCAACCACCGAGAACACCATAGCAACCACCTAGCAATGCCCTAGCAACCACCCAGAACATCATAGCAACTGCTTAGCAAAGCCCTAGCAACCACCCAGAATGCCATAGCAACCGCCTAGCAACCACCCAGAACCCCATAGCAACGCCCGAACAACCACCCAGTACGCCATGGCAACCGCCTAGCAACTACCCAGAACACCATAGCAACCGCCTAGCAATGCCCTATCAACCACCCAGAACACCATAGCAACTGCCTAGCAATGCCCTAGCAACCACCCAGAACACGATAGCAGCTGCCTAGCAACACCCTCACAAGTACACAGAACACCATAGCAACTGCCTAACAACTGTTACAGCCAGTCCTCATTATGTCAAATTACAATAAAAAATGTAACTTTTTAAGCTACTCAACTTATCAACCTTTCAGCCATTCCAACTCCTGATTGTTTTCGACTATGACTTCCGGCAACTGTTTCTTCTGCCCAATCCTGTCTCAAAATATAAGTCCTTACTACAATTTTTCACTATAAAAAAATGTCACTATTAAAAATTTCCATATGACAGTTGTCATCAACTATGACTCCCGCAAACTGTTTCCTCCGTCCACATCTGTTTCAAAATAAAAGTCCTCACCACTACCATAATTATCCTCCTAAAAACGTAGCTACCAATATCATAATGCAATGATATGTTACAAACTCCACCTTATGCAACTACACTTTGCATTTTCAATGCAAACGTAATTCCCTGGAATTACATTATCTAGTTATTATTATTAGTGTGCATTGAAAATGCTCACTATTGTTATCCTGGTCTTCTTATTATTATTATTATTATTATTATTATTAGTGTGCATTGAAAATGCTCACTATTGTTATCCTGGTCTTCTTATTAGTGTGCATTGAAAATGCTCACTATTGTTATCCTGGTCTTCTTATTATTATTATTATTATTATTATTATTATTATTATTATTATTATTCTTCTAACACACTTAATGCGGCCTCAACCGTTTATCGTAGAAACTTCATTCAAACTGCGTTGCGTAGGTCTGACTTAGGACACCTGTGCAATGTATTTTTCATCTTTGTAACTTTTATACTTTTTGAGTTATTAATAAAAAACTATAAATTTTTTCCCCCCATAGACTTAACACTGGCATTATGACATCACAATAGCGCCATTAAGCAAATGGAATCTTGTGCCAGGTGTTCTGACCACCTGCTGTAACTGTCAGTTTCTCAGGCTTTAAGACTACAATCTGGCTCTCTTGAGACTACAGCTTCCTTACTGCTTTCCTTCCTTCTATTTTCTGTCATTCCTTCTTTCTTTTTCCCTCCTATTTCTTTCCTTCGTTCCTTCCTTCCTTTATTCGTTCCCTCTTTCCTACTTTACTTCCTTCTATCCTGCCTTTCCTCCTTCCTCACATTCTTCCTCCCTACCAATTTTCTTTCCTACCTTCCTTAGTTTTTCTTTCCTTCCATCATGCCTTCTTTCATTCCTTCATATCCTTCTTATCTTTCTTCCTTTCTTCTTTCTGCTTTCCCTCTCTTTCCTTCCCTCTTCCTTTCTTTACTTTTTCTTTCCTTCCTTCTCTCTTTCCTTCTGTTTTTCATTTCTTCTTCCTCACTTCCTTCCTTCCTTCCTTCTATCTTTACTTAAATCCTTCTTCTTCCCTTCTTCCTTTCCTTCCTTCCTTACTTCCTTCTTTCCGTCATCACTCTGTTTCTTTCCATCCATCCTCGCCTAGTTTCCTTTGTTCTTTCCTGCCTTCCTTTGATTTCCTTCTTTTTTTCCTATATTCCTTCTTTCCTTACTTCCCTCATTAGTTCCTTCTTTCCCTCCTTCCTTCCTTGTTAATATTCCAAATAATTTCGTAATCGTACGGTTCACTACTTCTCCCAGTTTTCACTCGATCCCCAAACAATACACATCAACGCCCTAGCAACAACAAGAACAACATAGCAACTGTCGAGCAATGCGCAAGCAAATATTCAGAACACCATAGCAACCGCCTAGCAACCACCCAAAACACCATAGCAACTGCCTAGCAACCACCCAGAACACTATAGCAACTGCCAAGCAACGCCCTAGCAACCACCCAGAACACCATAGCAACCGCCAAGCAACCACTCAGAACACCAAAGCAACTGCCTAGCAACGCCCTAGCAACCACCCAGAACACCATAGCAACCGCCTAGCAACGCCCTCACAACCACCAAGAACACCATAGCAACTGCCTAGCAACCACGCAGAACACCATAGCAACTGCCAAGCAATGCCCTAGCAACCACCCAGAACATCATAGCTACTGCCTAGCAACGCCCTAGCAACCACCCAGAACACCATAGCAACCACCTAGCAACCACCCAGAACACCATAGCAACCGCCTAGCAACCACCCAGAAAACCATAGCAACTGCCTAGCAACGCCCTAGCAACCACCCAGAACACCATAGCAATCGCCTAGCAACCACCCAGAACACCATAGCAACTGCCTAGCAACGCCCTAGCAACCACCCAGAACACCATAGCAACCGCCCAGCAACCACCCAAAACACCATAGCAACTGCCTAGCAACGCCCTAGCAACCACCAAGAACACCTTAGCAACCGCCTAGCAACCTGCCAGAACACCATAGCAACTGCCTAGCAACGCCCTAGCAACCACAGAGAACACCATAGGAATCGCCTAGCAACGCCCTAGCAACCACCCAGAACACCATAGCCACCGCCTAGCAAGCACCCAGAACACCATAGCAACTGCCTAGCAACGCCCTAGCAACCACCCAGAACACCGTAGCAACCGCCTAGCAACCACCCAGAACACCATAGCAACCACCTAGCAACCACCCAGAACACCATAGCAACTGCCTAGCAACGCCTGAGCAACCACCCAGAACACCATAGCAACCGCCTAGCAACCACCCACAACACCATAGCAACTGCCTAGCAACGCCCTAGCAACCACCCAAAACACCAAAGCAACCCCCGAGCAACGCCCTAGCAACCACCAAGAACACCATAGCACCCGCCTAGCAACCACCCAGAACACCATAGCAACTGCCTAGCAACACCCTAACAACCACCCAGAACACCATAGCAACCGCATAGCAACGCCCTAGCAACCACCCAAAACACCAAAGCAACTGCCGACCAACGCCCTAGCAACCACCAAGAACACCATAGCAACCGCCTAGCAACCACCCAAAACACCAGCGCAACTGCCCAGCAACACCCTAACAACCACCGCGAACACCATAACACCCCCCTAGCAACCACCCAGAACACCATAGCAACTGCCTAGCAACACCCTAGCAACCACCCAGAACACCATAGCAACCGCCAAGCAACCACCCAGAACACCATAGCAACTGCCTAGCAACGCCTTAGCAACCACCTAGAACACCATTGCACCCACCTCGCAACCACCCAAAACACCATAGCAACTGCCTAGCAACGCCCTAGCAACCACCCAGAACACCATAGCAACTGCCTCGCAACGCCCTAGCAACCACCAAGAACACCATAGCAACCACCTAGCAACCACCCAAAACACCATAGCAACTGCCTAGCAACGCCCTAGCAACCACCCAAAACACCATAGCAACTGCCAAGCAACGCCCTAGCAACCACCCAGAACACCTTAGCAACCGCCTAGCAACCACCCAGAACACCATAGCAACTGCCTAGCAACGCCCTAGCAACCACACAGAACACCATAGGAATCGCCTAGCAACGCCCTAGCAACCACCCAGAACACCATAGCAACCGCCTAGCAACCACCCACAACACCATAGCAACTGCCTGGCAACGCCCTAGCAACCACCCAGAACACCATAGCAACCGCCTAGCAACCACTCAGAACACCATAGCAACCGCCTAGCAACCACCCAGAACACCATAGCAACTGCCTAGCAACGCCCTAGCAACCACCCAGAACACCATAGCAACCGCCTAGCAACCACCCAGAACACCATAGCAACCGCCTAGCAACCACCCAGAAAACCATAGCAACTGCCTAGCAACGCCCGAGCAACCACCCAGAACACCATAGCAACCGCCTAGCAACCACCCAGAACACCATAGCAACTGCCTAGCAACGCCCAAGCAACCACCCAAAACACCAAAGCAACTGCCGAGCAACGCCCGAGCAACCACCAAGAACACCATAGCAACCACCTAGCAACCACCCAGAACACCATAGCAACTGCCTAGCAACACCCTAACAACCACCCAGAACACCATAGCAACCGCATAGCAACGCCCTAGCAACCACCCAGAACACCATAGCAACAGCCTAGCAATGCCCTACCAACCTCCCAGAACACCATAGCAACCGCCTAGCAAGGCCCTAGCAACCACCCAGAACACCATAGCAACCGCCAAGCAACCACCCAGAACACCATAGCAACTGCCTAGCAACGCCCTAGCAACCACCTAGAACACCATAGCAACCACCTAGCAACCACCCAAAACACCATAGCAACTGCCTAGCAATGCCCTAGCAACCACCCAGAACACCATAGCAACTGCCTAGCAACGCCCTACCAAACACCCAGAACACCATAGCAACCACCCAGTAACCACCCAAAACAACATAACAACCGCCTAGCAACCCCCCAGCCACCCACCCAGCACACCATAGCAACCGCCTAGCAACCACCCAGAACACCATAGCACCTGCCTAGCAACGCCCTAGTAACCACCCAGAACACCATAGCAACCACCTAGCAACCACCCAAAACACCATAGCAACTGCCCAGCAACCCCCTAGCAACCACCCAGAACGCCATAGCAACCGCCTAGCAACCACCCAGAACACCATTGCAACTGCCTAGCAACGCCCTAGCAACCACCCAGAACACCATAGCCACCACCTAGCAACCACCCAAAACACCATAGCAACTGCCTATCAACGCCCTAGCAACCACCCAGAACACCATAGCAACCGCCTAGCAACCACCCAGAACACCATTGCAACTGCCTAGCAACACCCTAACAACCACCCAGAACACCATAGCAACCGCCTAGCAATGCCCTAGCAACCACCCAGAACACCATAGCAACAGCCTAGCAACCATCAGAACACCATAGCAACTGCCTAGCAACGCCCTAGCAACCACCCAGAACACCATAGCAACCGCCTAGCAACCACCCAGAACACCATAGCAACAGCCTAGCAACCATCAGAACACCATAGCAACTGCCTAGCAACGGCCTAGCAACCACCCAGAACACCATAGCAACCGCCTAGCAACCACCCAGAACACCATAGCAACCGCCTAGCAACCACCGAGAACACCATAGCAACTGCCTAGCAACGACCTAGCAACCACCCAGAACACCATTGCAACCGCCTAGCTACCACCCAGAACACCATAGCAACCGCCTAGCAACCACCCAGAACAACATAGCAACCGCCTAGCAACCATCTAGAACACCATAGCAACTGCCTAGCAACGCCCTAGCAACCACCCAGAACACCATAACAACGCCCTAGCAACCACCCAGAACACCATAGCAACCGCCTAGTAACGCCCGAACAACCACCCAGAACACCATAGCAACCGCCTAGCAATGCCCTAGCAACCACACAGAACACCATAGCAACCACCTTGCACCCACCCAGAACACAATAGCAACTGCCTAGCAACACCCTTGCAACCACCCAGAACACCATAGCAACTGCTTAGCAATGCCCTAGCAACCACCCAGAACGCCATAGCAACCACCCTAACAACCACCCAGAACACCATAGCAACTGCCTAGCAATGCCCTAGCAACCACCCAGAACACCATAGCAACTGCCTAGCAACGCCCTAGCAACCACCCAGAACACCATAGCAACTGCCTAGCAACACCCTAGCAACCACCCAGAACACCATAGCAACAACCTAGCAACGCCCTAGCAACCACCCAGAACATCATAGCAACTGCTTAGCAATGCCCTAGCAACCACCCAGAATGCCCTAGCAACCGCCTAGCAACCACCCAGAACCCCATAGCAACATTCTAGCAACCACCCAGAACGCCATAGCAACCGCCTAGCAACCACCCAGAACACCATAGCAATCGCCTAGCAACGCCCTATCAACCACTCAGAACACCATAGTAACCGCTTAGCAAGGCCCTAGCAACCACCCAGAACACCATTGCAACTGCCTAGCAATGCCCTAGCAACCACCCAGAACACGATAGCAGCTGCCTAGCAACACCCTCACAAGTGCACAGAACACCATAGCAACTGCCTAACAACTGTTACAGCCAGTCCTCATTATGTCAAATTACAATAAAAAAATGTAACTTTTTAAGCTACTCAACTTATCAACCTTTCAGCCATTCCAACTCCTGATTGTTTACGACTATGACTTCCGGCAACTGTTTCTTCTGCCCAATCCTGTCTCAAAATATAAGTCCTTACTACAATTCTTCACTATTAAAAAATGTCACTATTAAAAATTTCCATATGACAGTTGTCATCAACTATGACTCCCGCAAACTGTTTCCTCAGTCCACATCTGTTTCAAAATAAAAGTCCTCACCACTACCATAATTATCCTTCTAAAAACGTAGCTACCAATATCATAATGCAATGATATGTTACAAACTCCACCTTATGCAACTACACTTTGCATTTTCAATGCACACGTAATTCCCTGGAATTACATAATCTAGTTATTATTATTATTATTATTATTCTTCTAACACACTTAATGCGGCCTCAACCGTTTATCGTAGAAACTTCATTCAAACTGCGTTGCGTAGGTCTTACTTAGGACACCTGTGCAATGTATTTTTCATCTTTGTAACTTTTATACTTTTTGAGTTATTAATAAAAAACTATAAATTTTTTCCTCCCACAGACTTAACATTGGCATTATGACATCACAATAGGGCCATTAAGCAAATGGAATCTTGTGCCAGGTGTTCTGACCACCTGCTGTAACTGTCAGTTTCTCAGGCTGTAAGACTACAATCTGGCTCTCTTGAGACTACAGCTTCCTTACTGCTTTCCTTCCTTCTATTTTCTGTCATTCCTTCTTTCTTTTTCCCTCCTATTTCTTTCCTTCGTTCCTTCCTTCCTTTATTCGTTCCTGCTTTCCTACTTTACTTCCTTCTATCCTGCCTTTCATCCTTCCTCCCATTCTTCCTCCCTACCAATTTTCTTTCCTACCTTCCTTAGTTTTTCTTTCCTTCCATCATGCCTTCTTTCATTCCTTCATATCCTTCTTATCTTTCTTCCTTTCTTCTTTCTGCTTTCCCTCTCTTTCCCTCCCTCTTCCTTTCTTTACTTTTTCTTTCCTTTCTTCTCTCTTTCCTTCCGTTTTTCATTTCTTCCTCCTCACTTCCTTCCATCCTTCTATCTTTACTTAAATCCTTCTTCTTCCCTTCTTCCTTTCCTTCCTTCTTTACTTCCTTCTTTCCTTCATTCCTCTGTTTCTTTCCATCCATCCTCGCCTTCTTTCCTTTGTTCTTTCCTGCCTTCCTTTGATTTCCTTCTTTTTTCCTATATTCCTTCTTTCCTTACTTCCCTCATTAGTTCCTTCTTTCCCTCCTTCCTTCCTTGTTAATATTCCAAATAATTTCGTAATCGTACGGTTCACTACTTCTCCCAGTTTTCACTCGATCCCCAAACAAGACACATCAACGCCCTAGCAACAACAAGAACACCACAGCAACTGTCGAGCAATGCCCAAGCAAATATTCAGAACACCATAGCAACCGCCAAGCAACCACCCAAAACACCATAGCAACTGCCTAGCAACCACCCAGAACACTATAGCAACTGCCTAGCAACGCCCTAGCAACCACCCAGAACACCATAGCAACCGCCTAGCAACCACCCAGAACACCATAGCAACTGCCTAGCAACGCCCTAGCAACCACCCAGAACACCATAGCAACCGCCTAGCAACCACCCAGAACACCATAGCAACCGCCTAGCAACCACCCAGAACACCATAGCAACTGCCTAGCAACGCCCTAGCAACCACCCAGAACACCTTAGCAACTGCCTAGCAACGCCCTAGCAACCACCCAGAACGCTATAGCAACTGCCTAGCAACGCCCTAGCAACCACCAAGAACACCATAGCCACCACCTAGCAACCACCCAGAACACCGTAGCAACCGCCTCGCAACCACCCAGACCACCATAGCAACTGCCTAGCAACCCCCTAACAACCACACAGAACACCATAGCAACCGCCTAGCAACGCCCTAGCAACCACCCAGAACACCATAGCAACAGCCTAGCAATGCCCTAGCAACCACCCAGAACACCATAGCAACCGCCTAGCAACCACCCAGAACAGCATAGCAACTGCCTAGCAACGCCCTAGCAACCACCCAGAACACCATAGCAACCGCCTAGCAACCACCCAGAACACCATAGCACCCGCCTACCAACCACCCAGAACAACACAGGAACTCCCTAGCAATGCCCTAGCAACCACCCAGAACACAATAGCAACGCCTAGCAACCACCCAGAACACCATAGCAACCACCTAGCAACCACCCAGAACACCATAGCAACTGCCTAGCAACACCCTAGCAACCACCCAGAACACCATAGCAACCACCTAGCAACCACCCAAAACACCATCCCAACTGCCTAGCAACGACCTAGCACCCACCCAGACCACCATAGCAACAGACTAGCAACCACCCAGAACACCATAGCAACTGCCTAGCAACGCCCTAGCAACCACCCAGAACACCATAGCAACCGCCTAGCAACCACCCAGAACACCATTGCAACCGCCTAGCAACCACCCAGAACACCATAGCAACTGCCTAGCAACGCCCTAACAACCACCCATAACACCCCAGCAACTGCCTAGCAACGCGCTAGCAAGCACCCAGAACGCTATACCAACTGCCTAGCATCGCCCTAGCAACCACCCAGATCACCATAGCGCCCGCCTAGCAGCCACGCAGAACACCATAGCAACTGCCTAGCATCGCCCTAGCAACCACCCAGAACACCATAGCAACCGCCTAGCAACGCCCCAGCCACCACCCAGAACACCATAGCAACAGCCTAGCAATGCCCTAGCAACCACCCAGAACACCATAGCAACCGCCTAGCAACCACCCAGAACACCATAGCAACTGCCTAGCAACGCACTAGCAACCACCCAGAACACCATAGCAACCGCCTAGCAACCACCCAGAACACCATAGCGACCGCCTAGCAACCACCAAGAACACCGTAGCAACTGCTTAGCAAAGCCCAAGCAGCCACCCAGAACACCATAGCAACCGCCTAGCAACCACCTAGAAAACCATAGCAACTGCCTAGCAACGCCCAAGCAACCACCCAGAACACCATAGCAACCACCTAGCAACCACCCAAAACACCATAGCAACCGCCTAGCAACGCCCTAGCAACCACCCAGAACACCATAGCAACCGCCTAGCAACCACCCAGAACACCAAAGTAACAGCATAGCAACAAATAAACAACCACCCAGAACACCATAGCAACCACCTAGCAACCACCCAGAACACCATAGCAACTGCCCAGCAACACCCTAGCAACCACCCAGAACACCATAGCAACCGCCTAGCAACCACCAAGAACACCATAGCAACCGCCTAGCAACCACCAAGAACACCATAGCAACTGCCTAGCAACGCCCGAGCAACCACCCAGAACACCATAGCAACCGACTAGCAACCACCCAGAACACCATAGCAACTGCCTAGCAACGCCCAACAAACCACCCAGAACACCATAGCAACCACCTAGCAACCACCCAAAACACCATAGGAACCGCCTAGCAACGCCCTAGCAACCACCCAGAACACCATAGCAACCGCCTAGCAACCACCCAGAACACCATAGCAACTGCCTAGCAACGCCCAAGCAACCACCCAGAACACCATAGCAACCACCTAGCAACCACCCAAAACACCATAGCAACTGCCTAGCAACGCCCTAGCAACCACCCAGAACACCATAGCAACCGCCTAGCAACCACCCAGAACACCATAGCAACTGCCTAGCAACACCCTAACAACCACCCAGAACACCATAGCAACAGCCTAGCAATGCCCTAGCAACCTCCCAGAACACCATAGCAACCGCCTAGCAAGGCCCTAGCAACCACCCAGAACACCATAGCAACCGCCTAGCAATGCCCTAGCAACCTCCCAGAACACCATAGCAACCGCCTAGCAACCACCCAGCACACCATAGCAACTGCCTAGCAACGCCCTAGCAACCACCCAGAACACCATAGCAACCGCCTAGCAACCACCCAGAACACAATAGCAACCGCCTAGCTACCACCCAGAACACCATAGCAACGCCCTAGCAACCACCCAGAACACCATAGCAACTGCCTAGCAACGCCCTAGCAACCACCCAGAACACCATAGCAACCGCCTAGCAACCATCAGAACACCATAGCAACTGCCTAGCAACGCCCTAGCAACCACCCAGAACACCATAGCAACCGCCTAGCAACCACCCAGAACACCATAGCAACCGCCTAGCAACAACACAGAACACCATAGCAACTGCCTAGCAATGATCTAGCAACCACCCAGAACACCATTGCAACCGCCTTGCTACCACCCAGAACACCATAGCAACCGCCTAGCAACCACCCAGAACACCAGAGCAACCGCCTAACAACCACCCAGAACACCATAGCAACACCCTAGCAACCACCCAGAACACCATAGCAACCGCCTAGCAACCATCCAGAACACCATAGCAACTGCCTAGCAACGCCCTAGCAACCACCCAGAATACCATAGCAACGCCCTAGCAACCACCCCGAACACCATAGCAACCGCCTAGCAACGCCCGAGAAACCACCCAGAACACCATAGCAACCGCCTAGCAATGCCCTAGCAACCAGCCAGAACATCATAGCAACCACCTAGCAACCAGCCAGAACACCATAGCAACTGCCTAGCAACACCCTAGCAACCACCCAGAACAGCATAGCAACCGCCTGGCAATGCCGTGGCAACCACCCAGAACACCATACCAACTGCTTAGCAATGCCCTAGCAACCACCCAGAACGCCATAGCAACCACCCTAACAACCACCCAGAACACCATAGCAACTGCCTAGCAACGGCCTATCAACCACCCAGAACACAATAGCAACTGCCTAGCAACGCCATAGCAACCACCCAGAACACCATAGCAACGGCCTAGCAACCACCCAGAACAGCATAGCAACTGCCTAGCAACACCCTAGCAACCACCCAGAACACCATAGCAACCACCTAGCAACGCCCTAGCAACCACCCAGAACATCATAGCAACTGCTTAGCAAAGCCCTAGCAACCACCCAGAATGCCATAGCAACCGCCTAGCAACCACCCAGAACCCCATAGCAACGCCCGAACAACCACCCAGTACGCCATAGCAACCGCCTAGCAACTACCCAGAACACCATAGCAACCGCCTAGCAATGCCCTATCAACCACCCAGAACACCATAGCAACTGCCTAGCAATGCCCTAGCAACCACCCAGAACACGATAGCAGCTGCCTAGCAACACCCTCACAAGTACACAGAACACCATAGCAACTGCCTAACAACTGTTACAGCCAGTCCTCATTATGTCAAATTACAATAAAAAATGTAACTTTTTAAGCTACTCAACTTATCAACCTTTCAGCCATTCCAACTCCTGATTGTTTTCGACTATGACTTCCGGCAACTGTTTCTTCTGCCCAATCCTGTCTCAAAATATAAGTCCTTACTACAATTTTTCACTATTAAAAAATGTCACTATTAAAAATTTCCATATGACAGTTGTCATCAACTATGACTCCCGCAAACTGTTTCCTCAGTCCACATCTGTTCCAAAATAAAAGTCCTCACCACTACCATAATTATCCTCCTAAAAACGTAGCTACCAATATCATAATGCAATGATATGTTACAAACTCCACCTTATGCAACTACACTTTGCATTTTCAATGCACACGTAATTCCCTGGAATTACATTATCTAGTTATTATTATTATTATTATTATTATTATTCTTCTAACACACTTAATGCGGCCTCAACCGTTTATCGTAGGAACTTCATACAAACTGCGTTGCGTAGGTCTTGCTTAGGACACCTGTGCAATGTATTTTTCATCTTTGTAACTTTTATACTTTTTGAGTTATTAATAAAAAACTATAAATTTTGTCCCCCCCATAGACTTAACATTGGCATTATGACATCAAAATAGGGCCATTAAGCAAATGGAATCTTGTGCCAGGTGTTCTGACCACCTGCTGTAACTGTCAGTTTCTCAGGCTGTAAGACTACAATCTGGCTCTCTTGAGACTACAGCTTCCTTACTGCTTTCCTTCCTTCTATTTTCTGTCATTCCTTCTTTCTTTTTCCCTCCTATTTCTTTCCTTCGTTCCTTCCTTCCTTTATTCGTTCCTTCTTTCCTACTTTACTTCCTTCTATCCTGCCTTTCATCCTTCCTCCCATTCTTCCTCCCTACCAATTTTCTTTCCTACCTTCCTTAGTTTTTCTTTCCTTCCATCATGCCTTCTTTCATTCCTTCATATCCTTCTTATCTTTCTTCCTTTCTTCTTTCTGCTTTCCCTCTCTTTCCCTCCCTCTTCCTTTCTTTACTTTTTCTTTCCTTCCTTCTCTCTTTCCTTCCGTTTTTCATTTCTTCTTCCTCACTTCCTTCCTTCCTTCTATCTTTACTTAAATCCTTCTTCTTCCCTACTTCCTTTCCTTCCTTCTTTACTTCCTTCTTTCCTTCATTCCTCTGTTTCTTTCCATCCATCCTCGCCTTCTTTCCTTTGTTCTTTCCTGCCTTCCTTTGATTTCCTTCTTTTTTCCTATATTCCTTCTTTCCTTACTTCCCTCATTAGTTCCTTCTTTCCCTCCTTCCTTCCTTGTTAATATTCCAAATAATTTCGTAATCGTACGGTTCACTACTTCTCCCAGTTTTCACTCGATCCCCAAACAAGACACATCAACGCCCTAGCAACAACAAGAACAACACAGCAACTGTCGAGCAATGCCCAAGCAAATATTCAGAACACCATAGCAACCGCCAAGCAACCACCCAAAACACCATAGCAACTGCCTAGCAACCACCCAGAACACTATAGCAACTGCCTAGCAACGCCCTAGCAACCACCCAGAACACCATAGCAACCGCCTAGCAACCACCCAGAACACCATAGCAACTGCCTAGCAACGCCCTAGCAACCACCCAGAACACCATAGCAACCGCCTAGCAACCACCCAGAACACCATAGCAACCGCCTAGCAACCACCCAGAACACCACAGCAACTGCCTAGCAACCCCCTAGCAACCACCCAGAACACCTTAGCAACTGCCTAGCAACGCCCTAGCAACCACCCAGAACGCTATAGCAACTGCCTAGCAACGCCCTAGCAACCACCCAGAACACCATAGCAACCACCTAGCAACCACCCAGAACTCCATAGCAACCGCCTAGCAACCAACCAGAACACCATAGCAACTGCCTAGCAACACCCTAACAACCACCCAGAACACCATAGCAATCGCCTAGCAACGCCCTAGCAACCACCCAGAACACCATAGCAACAGCCTAGCAAGGCCCTAGCAACCACCCAGAACACCATAGCAACCGCCTAGCAACCACCCAGAACACCATAGCAACTGCCTAGCAACGCCCTAGCAACCACCCAGAACACCATAGCAACCGCCTCGCAACCCCCCAGACCACCATAGCACCCGCCTAGCAACCACCCAGAACACCATAGCAACTGCCTAGCACCGCCCTAGCAACCACACAGAACACAATTGCAACTGCCTAGCAACCACCCAGAACACCATAGCAACCACCTAGCAACCACCCAGAACACCATAGCAACAGCCTAGCAATGCCCTAGCAACCTCCCAGAACACCATAGCAACCGCCTAGCAAGGCCCTAGCAACCACCCAGAACACCATAGCAATGCCCTAGCAACCACCCAGAACACCATAGAAACAGCCTAGCAATGCCCTAGCAACCTCCCAGAACACCATAGCAACCGCCTAGCAAGGCCCTAGCAACCACCCAGAACACCATAGCAACCGCCTAGCAACCACCCAGAACACCATAGCAACTGCCTAGCAACGCCCTAGCAACCACACAGAACACCATAGCAACCACCTAGCAACCACCCAAAACACCATAGCAACTGCCTAGCAACGCCCTAGCAACCACCCAGAACACCATAGCAACCGCCTAGCAACCACCCAGAACACCATTGCAACTGCCTAGCAACACCCGAACAACCACCCAGAACACCATAGCAACCGCCTAGCAACACCCTAGCAACCACCCAGAACACCATAGCAACAGGTTAGCAACCATCAGAACACCACAGCAACCGCCTAGCAACGCCCTAGCAACCACCCACATCACCCAAGCATCCCCCTACCAACCACCCACAACACCATAGCAACCGCCAAGGAACCACCCAGAGCACCATAGCAACTGCCTAGCTGCGACCTACCACCAACCCAGAACACCATAGCACCCGCCTAGCTACCACCCAGAACACCATAGAAACACCCTAGCAACCACCCAGAACACCATAGCAACCGCCTAGCAACCATCTAGAACACCATAGCAACTGCCTAGCAACGCCCTAGCAACCACCCAAAACACCATAGCAACTGCCTAGCAACCACCCAAAACACCATAGCAACTGCCTAGCAACGCCCTAGCAACCACCCAGAACACCATAGCAATCGACTAGCAACCACCCAGAACACCATAGCAACTGCCTAGCAATGCCCTAGCAACCACTCAGAACACCATAGCAACTGCCCAGCAACCACCCAAAACACCATAGCAACTGCCTAGCAACGCCCTAGCAACCAGCAAGAACACCTTAGCAACCGCCTAGCAACCACCCAGAACACCCTAGCAACTGCCTAGCAAGGCCCTAGCAACCACACAGAACACCATAGGAATTGCCTAGCAACGCCCTAGCAACCACCCAGAACACCATAGCAACCGCCTAGCAACCACCCAGAACACCATAGCAACTGCCTAGCAACGCCCTAGCAACCACCCAGAACACCATAGCAACCGCCTAGCAACCACCCAGATCACCATAGCAACTGCCTAGCAACGCCCGAGCAACCACCCAGAACACCATAGCACCCGCCTAGCAACCACCCAGAACACCATAGCAACTGCCTAGCAACGCCCTAGCAACCACCCAGAACTCCATAGCAACCGCCTAGCAACCACCCAGAACACCATAGTAACTGCCTAGCAACGCCCTAGCAACCACCCAGAACACCATAGCAACCACCTAGCAACCACCCAGAACACCATAGCAACCGCCTAGCAACCACCCACAATACCAAAGCAACTGCCAAGCAACGCCCTAGCAACCACCCAGAACACCATAGCAACCGCCTTGCAACCACCAAGAACACCATAGCAACTGCCTAGCAACGCCCTAGCAACCACCCAGAACACCATAGCAACCGCCTAGCAACCACCCAGAACACCATAGCAACTGCCTAGCAACACCCTAACAACCACCCAGAACACCATAGCAACCGCCTAGCAACGCCCTAGCAACCACCCAGAACACCATAGCAACAGCCTAGCAATGCCCTAGCAACCTCCCAGAACACCATTGCAACCGCCTAGCAAGGCCCTAGCAACCACCCAGAACACCATAGCGACTGCCTAGCAACCACCCAGAACACCATAGCAACTGCCTAGCAACGCCCTAGCAACCACCCAGAACACCATAGCAACCACCTAGCAACCACCAAAAACACCATAGCAACTGCCTAGCAACGCCCTAGCAACCACCCAGAACACCATAGCAACCACCTAGCAACCACCCACTACACCATTGCAACTGCCTAGCAACACCCTAACAACCACCCAGAACCCCGTAGCCACCCCCTAGCCACGGCCTAGCCACCCCCCAGAACACCATAGCAACGCCCTAGCAACCACCCAGAACACCATAGCAACAGCCGAGCAATGCCCTAGCAACCTCCCAGAACACCATAGCAACCGCCTAGCAAGGCCCTAGAAACCACCCAGAACACCAAAGCAACCGCCCAGCAACCACCCAGAACACCATAGCAACTGCCTAGCAACGCCCTAGCAACCACCCAGAACACCATAGCAACCACCTAGCAACCACCCAAAACACCATAGCAACTGCCTAGCAACGCCCTAGCAACCACCCAGAACACCATAGCAACCGCCTAGCAACCACCCAGAACACCATTGCAACTGCCTAGCAACACCCAAACAACCACCCAGAACACCATAGCAACCGCCTAGCAACGCCCTAGCAACCACCCAGAACACCATAGCAACAGCCTAGCAACCATCAGAACACCATAGCAACTGCCTAGCAACGCCCTAGCAACCAGCCAGATCACCATAGCATCCGCCTAGCAACCACCCAGAACACCATAGCAACCGCCTAGCAACCACCCAGAGGACCATAGCAACTGCCTAGCAACGCCCTAGCAACCACCCACAACACCATAGCAACCACCTAGCAACCACCCAGATCACCATAGCAACTGCCTAGCAACGCCCGAGCAACCACCCAGAACACCATAGCAACCGCCTAGCAACCACCCAGATCACCATAGCAACTGCCTAGCAACGCCCGAGCAACCACCCAGAACACCATAGCAACCGCCTAGCAACCACCCAGAACACCATAGCAACTGCCTAGCAACACCCTAGCAACCACCCAGAACACCATAGCAACCACCTAGCAACCACCCAGAACACCATAGCAACCGCCTAGCAACCACCCAGAACCCCATAGCATCTGCCTAGCAACGCCCTAGCAACCACCCAGCACACCATAGCAACCGCCTTGCAACCACCCAGAACACCATAGCAACTGCCTAGCAACGCCCTAGCAACCACCCAGAACACCATAGCAACCGCCTAGCAACCACCCAGAACACCATAGCAACTGCCTAGCAACACCCTAACAACCACCCAGAACACCATAGCAACCGCCTAGCAACGCCCTAGCAACCACCCAGAACACCATAGCAACAGCCTAGCAATGCCCTAGCAACCTCCCAGAACACCATTGCAACCGCCTAGCAAGGCCCTAGCAACCACCCAGAACACCATAGCAACTGCCTAGCAACCACCCAGAACACCATAGCAACTGCCTAGCAACGCCCTAGCAACCACCCAGAAAACCATAGCAACCACCTAGCAACCACCAAAAACACCATAGCCACTGCCTAGCAACGCCCTAGCAACCACCCAGAACACCATAGCAACCACCTAGCAACCACCCAGTACACCATTGCAACTGCCTAGCAACACCCTAACAACCACCCAGAACACCACAGCAACCGCCTAGCAACGGCCTAGCAACCACCCAGAACACCATAGCAACGCCCTAGCAACCACCCAGAACACCATAGCAACAGCCGAGCAATGCCCTAGCAACCTCCCAGAACACCATAGCAACCGCCTAGCAAGGCCCTAGAAACCACCCAGAACACCATAGCAACCGCCTAGCAACCACCCAGAACACCATAGCAACTGCCTAGCAACGCCCTAGCAACCACCCAGAACACCTTAGCAACCACCTAGCAACCACCCAAAACACCATCGCAACTGCCTAGCAACGCCCTAGCAACCACCCAGAACACCATAGCAACCGCCTAGCAACCACCCAGAACACCATTGCAACTGCCTAGCAACACCCAAACAACCACCCAGAACACCATAGCAACCGCCTAGCAACGCCCTAGCAACCACCCAGAACACCATAGCAACAGCCTAGCAACCATCAGAACACCATAGCAACTGCCTAGCAACGCCCTAGCAACCAGCCAGATCACCATAGCATCCGCCTAGCAACCACCCAGAACACCATAGCAACCGCCTAGCAACCACCCAGAGCACCATAGCAACTGCCTAGCAATGATCTAGCAACCACCCAGAACACCATTGCAACCGCCTTGCTACCACCCAGAACACCATAGCAACACCCTAGCAACCACCCAGAACACCATAGCAACCGCCTAGCAACCATCCAGAACACCATAGCAACTGCCTAGCAACGCCCTAGCAACCACCCAGAACACCATAGCAACGCCCTAGCAACCACCCAGAACACCATAGCAACTGCCTAGCAACGCCCGAGCAACCACCCAAAACACCATAGCAACCGCCTAGCAATGCCCTAGCAACCACCCAGAACACCCTAGCAACCACCTAGCAACCACCCAGAACACCATAGCAACTGCCTAGCAACACCCTAGCAACCACCCAGAACACCATAGCAACCGCCTAGCAAGGCCGGAGCAACCACCCAGAACACAATAGCAACTGCTTAGCAATGCCCTAGCAACCACCCTAACAACCACCCAGAACACCATAGCAGCTCCCTCGCAACGCCCTAGCAACCACCCAGAACACCATAGCAACTGCCTAGCAATGCCCTAGCAACCACCCAGAACACCATAGCAACGCCCTAGCAACCACCCAGAACACCATAGCAACAGCCGAGCAATGCCCTAGCAACCTCCCAGAACACCATAGCAACCGCCTAGCAATGCCCTAGCAACCACCCAGAACACCATAGCAACTGCCTAGAAACCACGGAAAACACCATAGCAACTGCCTAGCAACGCCCTAGCAACCACCCAGAACACCATAGCAACCACCTAGCAACCACCCAAAACACCATAGCAACTGCCTAGCAACGCCCTAGCAACCACCCAGAACACCATAGCAACCGCCTAGCAACCACCCAGAACACCATTGCAACTGCCTAGCAACACCCAAACAACCACCCAGAACACCATAGCAACCGCCTAGCAACGCCCTAGCAACCACCCAGAACACCATAGCAACAGCCTAGCAACCATCAGAACACCATAGCAACTGCCTAGCAACGCCCTAGCAACCAGCCAGATCACCATAGCATCCGCCTAGCAACCACCCAGAACACCATAGCAACCGCCTAGCAACCACCCAGAGCACCATAGCAACTGCCTAGCAACGACCTAGCAACCACCCAGAACACCATAGCAACCGCCTAGCTACCACCCAGAACACCATAGCAACACCCTAGCAACCACCCAGAACACCATAGCAACCGCCTAGCAACCATCTAGAACACCATAGCAACTGCCTAGCAACGCCCTAGCAACCACCCAGAACACCATAGCAACGCCCTAGCAACCACCCAGAACACCATAGCAACTGCCTAGCAACGCCCGAGCAACCACCCAGAACACCATAGCAACCGCCTAGCAACGCCCTAGCAACCACCCAGAACACCATAGCAACCACCTAGCAACCACCCAGAACACCATAGCAACTGCCTAGCAACACCCTAGCAACCACCCAGAACACCATAGCAACCGCCTAGCAATGCCGTAGCAACCACCCAGAACACCATAGCAACTGCTTAGCAATGCCCTAGCAACCACCCTAACAACCACCCAGAACACCATAGCAACTGCCTAGCAACGCCCTAGCAACCACCCAGAACACCATAGCAACTGCCTAGCAACACCCTAGCAACCACCCAGAACACCATAGCAACCACCTAGCAACGCCCTAGCAACCACCCAGAACATCATAGCAACTGCTTAGCAAAGCCCTAGCAACCACCCAGAATGCCATAGCAACCGCCTAGCAACCACCCAGAACCCCATAGCAACACTCTAGCAACCACCCAGAACGCCATAGCAACCGCCTAGCAACCACCCAGCACACCATAGCAATCGCCTAGCAACGCCCTATCAACCACCCAGAACACCATTGCAACTGCCTAGCAATGCCCTAGCAACCACCCAGAACACGATAGCAGCTGCCTAGCAACACCCTCACAAGTACACAGAACACCATAGCAACTGCCTAACAATTGTTACAGCCAGTCCTCATTGTGTCAAATTACAATAAAAAAATGTAACTTTTTAAGCTACTCAACTTATCAACCTTTCAGCCATTCCAACTCCTGATTGTTTTCGACTATGACTTCCGGCAACTGTTTCTTCTGCCCAATCCTGTCTCAAAATATAAGTCCTTACTACAATTCTTCACTATTAAAAAATGTCACTATTAAAAATTTCCATATGACAGTTTTCATCAACTATGACTCCCGCAAACTGTTTCCTCAGTCCACATCTGTTTCAAAATAAAAGTCCTCACCACTACCATAATTATCCTACTAAAAACGTAGCTACCAATATCATAATGCAATGATATGTTACAAACTCCACCTTATGCAACTACACTTTGCATTTTCAATGCACACGTAATTCCCTGGAATTACATTATCTAGTTATTATTATTATTCTTCTAACACACTTAATGCGGCCTCAACCGTTTATCGTAGAAACTTCATTCAAACTGCGTTGCGTAGGTCTTACTTAGGACACCTGTGCAATGTATTTTTCATCTTTGTAACTTTTATACTTTTTGAGTTATTAATAAAAAACTATAAATTTTTCCCCCCCATAGACTTAACATTGGCATTATGACATCACAATAGGGCCATTAAGCAAATGGAATCTTGTGCCAGGTGTTCTGACCACCTCCTGTAACTGTCAGTTTCTCAGGATGTAATACTACAATCTGGCTCTCTTGAGACTACAGCTTCCTTACTGCTTTCCTTTCTTCTATTTTCTGTCATTCCTTCTTTCTTTTTCCCTCCTATTTCTTTCCTTCGTTCCTTCCTTCCTTTATTCGTTCCTTCTTTCCTACTTTACTTCCTTCTATCCTGCCTTTCATCCTTCCTCCCATTCTTCCTCCCTCCCAATTTTCTTTCCTACCTTTCTTAGTTTCTTTCCCTCCATCATGCCTTCTTTCATTCCTTCATATCCTTCTTATCTTTCTTCCTTTCTTCTTTCTGCTTTCCCTCGCTTTCCTTCCCTCTTCCTTTCTTTACTTTTTCTTTCCTTCCTTCTCTCTTTCCTTCTGTTTTTCATTTCTTCTTTCTCACTTCCTTCCTTCCTTCCTTCTATCTTTACTTAAATCCTTCTTCTTCCCTTCTTCCTTTCCTTCCTTCTTTACTTCCTTCTTTCCTTCATTCCTCTGTTTCTTTCCATCCATCCTCGCCTTCTTTCCTTTGTTCTTTCCTGCCTTCCTTTGATTTCCTTCTTTTTTTCCTATATTCCTTCTTTCCTTACTTCCCTCATTAGTTCCTTCTTTCCTTCCTTCCTTCCTTGTTAATATTCCAAATAATTTCGTGATCGTACAGTTCACGACTTCTCCCAGTTTTCACTCGATCCCCAAGCAAGACACATCAACGCCCTAGCAACAACAAGAACAACAAAGCAACTGTCGAGCAATGCGCAAGCAAATATTCAGAACACCATAGCAACCGCCTAGCAACCACCCAAAACACCATAGCAACTGCCTAGCAACCACCCAGAACACTATAGCAACTGCCAAGCAACGCCCTAGCAACCACCCAAAACACCATAGCAACCGCCAAGCAACCACTCAGAACACCAAAGCAACTGCCTAGCAACGCCCTAGCAACCACCCAGAACACCATAGCAACCGCCAAGCAACGCCCTAACAACCACCAAGAACACCATAGCAACTGCCTAAAAACCACCCAGAAAACCATAGCAACTGCCTAGCAACACCCTAGCAACCACCAAGAACACCATAGCAACCACCTAGCAACCACCCAGAACACCATAGCAATCGCCTAGGAACCACCAGAACACCATAGCAACTACCTAGCAACGCCCCACCAACCACCCAGAACACCATAGCAACCGCCCAGCAACCACCCAAAACATCATAGCAACTGCCTAGCAACGCCCTAACAACCACCAAGAACACCTTAGCAACCGCCTAGCAACCACCCAGAACACCATAGCAATTGCCTAGCAACGCCCTAGCAACCACAGAGAACACCATAGGAATCGCCTAGCAACGCCCAAGCAACCACCCAGAACACCATAGCAACCGCCTAGCAACCACCCAGAACACCAAAGCAACTGCCTAGCAACGCCCTAGAAACCACCCAGAACACCATAGCAACCGCCTACCAACCTGCCAGAACACCATAGCAACCGCCTAGCAACCACCCAGAACACCGTAACAACTGCCTAGCAATGCCCGAGCAACCACCCAGAACACCATAGCAACCACCTACCAACCACCAAAAACACCATAGCAACTGCCTAGCAACGCCCTAGCAACCACCCAGAACACCATAGCAACCACCTAGCAACCACCCAGAACACCATTGCACCTGCCTAGCAACACCCTAACAACCACCCAGAACACCATAGCAACCGCCTAGCAACGCCCTAGCAACCACCCAGAACACCATAGCAATGCCCTAGCAACCACCCAGAACACCATAGCAACAGCCTAGCAGTGCCCTAGCAACCTCCCAGAACACCATAGCAACCGCCTAGCAAGGCCCTAGGAACCACCCAGAACACCATAGCAACCGCCTAGCAACCACCCAGAACACCATAGCAACTGCCTAGCAACGCCCTAGCAACCACCCAGAACACCATAGCAACCACCTAGCAACCACCTAAAACACCATAGCAACTGCCTAGCCACGCCCTAGCAACCCCCCAGAACACCATAGCAACCGCCTAGCCACCACCCAGAACACCATTGCAACTGCCTAGCAACACCCTAACAACCACCCAGAACAACATAGCAACCGCCTAGCAACACCCTAGCAACCACCCAGAACACCATAGCAACAGCTTAGCAACCATCAGAACACCATAGCACCTGCCTAGCAACGCCCTAGCAACCACCCAGATCACCATAGCATCCGCCTAGCAACCACCCAGAACACCATAGCAACCGCCAAGTAACCACCCAGAGCACCATAGCAACTGCCTAGCTACGACCTAGCAACCACCCAGAACACCATAGCAACCGCCTAGCTACCACCCAGAACACCATACAAACACCCTAGCAACCACCCAGAACACCATAGCAACCGCCTAGCAACCATCTAGAACACCATAGCAACTGCCAAGCAACGCCCTAGCAACCACCCAAAACACCATAGCAACTGCCTAGCAACCCCCCAAAACACCATAGCAACTGCCTAGCAACGCCCTAGCAACCACCCAGAACACCATAGCAATCGACTAGCAACCACCCAGAACACCATAGCAACTGCCTAGCAACGCCCTTGCAACCACCCAGAACACCATAGCAACCGCCCAGCAACCACCCAAAACACCATAGCAACTGCCTAGCAACGCCCGAGCAACCACCCAGAACACCAAAGCAACTGCCTAGCAACCACCAAAAACACCATAGCAACTGCCTAGCAACGCCCTAGCAACCACCCAGAACACCATAGCAACCACCTAGCAACCACCCAGAACACCATTGCAACTGCCTAGCAACACCCTAACAACCACCCAGAACACCATAGCAACCGCCTAGCAACGCCCTAGCAACCACCCAGAACACCATAGCAATGCCCTAGCAACCACCCAGAACACCATAGCAACAGCCTAGCAATGCCCTAGCAACCTCCCAGAACACCATAGCAACCACCCAGCAAGGCCCTAGCAACCACCCACAACACCATAGCAACCCGCTAGCAACCCCCCAGAACCCCATAGCAACTGCCTAGCAACGCCCTAGCAACCACCCAGAACACCATAGCAACCACCTAGCAACCACCCAAAACACCATAGCAACTGCCTAGCAACGCCCTAGCAACCACCCAGAACACCATAGCAACCGCCTAGCAACCACCCAGAACACCATTGCAACTGCCTAGCAACACCCTAACAACCACCCAGAACACCATAGCAACCGCCTAGCAACACCCTAGCAACCACCCAGAACACCATAGCAACAGCTTAGCAACCATCAGAACACCATAGCAACTGCCTAGCAACGCCCTAGCAACCACCCAGATCACCATAGCATCCGCCTAGCAACCACCCAGAACACCATAGCAACCGCCTAGTAACCACCCAGAGCACCATAGCAACTGCCTAGCTACGACCTAGCAACCACCCAGAACACCATAGCCACCGTCTAGCTACCCCCCAGAACCCCATAGCAACCCCCTAGCAACCACCCAGAACACCATAGCAACCGCCTAGCAACCATCTAGAACACCATAGCAACTGCCTAGCAACGCCCTAGCAACCACCAAAAACACCATAGCAACTGCCTAGCAACCACCCAAAACACCATAGCAACTGCCTAGCAACGCCCTAGCAACCACCCAGAACACCATAGCAATCGACTAGCAACCACCCAGAACACCATAGCAACTGCCTAGCAACGCCCTAGCAACCACCCAAAACACCATAGCAACCGCCCAGCAACCACCCAAAACACCATAGCAACTGCCTAGCAACGCCCTAGCAACCACCAAGAACACCTTAGCAACCGCCTAGCAACCACCCAGAACACCATAGCCACTACCTAGCAACGCCCTAGCAACCACACAGAACACCATAGGAATCGCCTAGCAACGCCCTAGCAACCACCCAGAACACCATAGCAACCGCCTAGCAACCACCCAGAACACCATACCAACTGCCAAGCAACGCCCTAGCAACCACCCAGAACACCATAGCAACCGCCTAGCAACCACCCAGATCACCATAGCAACTGCCTAGCAACGCCCGAGCAACCACCCAGAACACCATAGCAACCGCCTAGCAACCACCCAGATCACCATAGCAACTGCCAAGCAACGCCCGAGCAACCACCCAGAACACCATAGCAACCGCCTAGCAACCACCCAGAACACCATAGCAACTGCCTAGCAACGCCCTAGCAACCACCCAGAACACCATAGCAACCACCTAGCAACCACCCAGAACACCATAGCAACCGCCTAGCAACCACCCAGAACACCATAGCAACTGCCTAGCAACGCCCTAGCAACCACCCAGAACACCATAGCAACCGCCTTGCAACCACCCAGAACACCATAGCAACTGCCTAGCAACGCCCTAGCAACCACCCAGAACACCATAGCAACCGCCTAGCAACCACCCAGAACACCATAGCAACTGCCTAGCAACACCCTAACAACCACCCAGAACACCATAGCAACCGCCTAGCAACGCCCTAGCAACCACCCAGAACACCATAGCAACAGCCTAGCAATGCCCTAGCAACCTCCCAGAACACCATTGCAACCGCCTAGCAAGGCCCTAGCAACCACCCAGAACACCATAGCAACCGCCTAGCAACCACCCAGAACACCATAGCAACTGCCTAGCAACGCCCTAGCAACCACCCAGAACACCATAGCAACCACCTAACAACCACCAAAAACACCATAACAACTGCCTAGCAACGCCCTAGCAACCACCCAGAACACCATAGCATCCACCTAGCAACCACCCAGTACACCATTGCAACTGCCTAGCAACACCCTAACAACCACCCAGAACACCATAGCAACCGCCTAGCAACGCCCTAGCAACCACCCAGAACACCATAGCAACGCCCTAGCAACCAACCAGAACACCATAGCAACAGCCGAGCAATGCCCTAGCAACCTCCAAGAACACCATAGCAACCGCCTAGCAAGGCCCTAGCAACCACCCAGAACACCATAGCAACCGCCTAGCAACCACCCAGAACACCATAGCAACTGCCTAGCAACGCCCTAGCAACCACCCAGAACACCATAGCAACCACCCAGCAACCACCCAAAACACCAAAGCAACTGCCTAGCAACGCCCTAGCAACCACCCAGAACACCATAGCAACCGCCTAGCAACCACCCAGAACACCATTGCAACTGCCTAGCAACACCCTAACAACCACCCAGACCACCCTCGCAACCGCCTAGCAACGCCCTAACAACCACCCAGCACACCCTAGCACCAGCCTAGCCACCATCAGAACCCCATAGCAACTGCCTAGCAACGCCCTAGCAACCAGCCAGATCACCATAGCACCCGCCTAGCCACCACCCAGACCACCCTAGCAACCGCCTAGCAACCACCCAGACCACCATAGCAACTGCCTAGCAACGACCTAGCAACCACCCAGAACACCATAGCAACCGCCTAGCTACCACCCAGAACACCATAGCAACACCCTAGCAACCACCCAGAACACCATAGCAACCGCCCAGCAACCATCTACAACACCATAGCAACTGCCTAGCAACGCCCTAGCAACCACCCAGAACACCATAGCAATGCCCTAGCAACCACCCAGAACACCATAGCAACTGCCTTGCAACACCCGAGCAACCACCCAGAACACCATAGCAACCGCCTAGCAACGCCCTACCAACCACACAGACCACCATAGCAACCACCTAGCAACCACCCAGAACACCATAGCAACTGCCTAGCAACACCCTAGCAACCACCCAGAACACCATAGCAACCGCCTAGCAATGCCGTAGCAACCACCCAGAACACAATAGCAACTGCTTAGCAATGCCCTAGCAACCACCCTAACAACCACCCAGAACACCATAGCAACTGCCTAGCAACGCCCTAGCAACCACCCAGAACACCATAGCAACTGCCTAGCAACCCCCTAGCAACCACCCAGAACACCATAGCAACCACCTAGCAACACCCTAGCAACCACCCAGAACATCAGAGGAACAGCTTAGCAAACCCCTAGCAATCACCCAGAATGCCATAGCAACCGCCTAGCAACCACCCAGAACCCCATAGCAACACTCTAGGAACCACCCTGAACGCCATAGCAACCGCCTAGCAACCACCCAGCACACCATAGCAATCGCCTAGCAACGCCCTATCAACCACCCAGAACACCATTGCAACTGCCTAGCAATGCCCTAGCAACCACCCAGAACACGATAGCAGCTGCCTAGCAACACCCTCACAAGTACACAGAACACCATAGCAACTGCCTAACAACTGTTACAGCCAGTCCTCATTGTATCAAATTACAATAAAAAAATGTAACTTTTTAAGCTACTCAACTTATCAACCTTTCAGCCATTCCAACTCCTGATTGTTTTCGACTATGACTTCCGGCAACTGTTTCTTCTGCCCAATCCTGTCTCAAAATATAAGTCCTTACTACAATTCTTCACTATTAAAAAATGTCACTATTAAAAATTTCCATATGACAGTTTTCATCAACTATGACTCCCGCAAACTGTTTCCTCAGTCCACATCTGTTTCAAAATAAAAGTCCTCACCACTACCATAATTATCCTACTAAAAACGTAGCTACCAATATCATAATGCAATGATATGTTACAAACTCCACCTTATGCAACTACACTTTGCATTTTCAATGCACACGTAATTCCCTGGAATTACATTATCTAGTTATTATTATTATTCTTCTAACACACTTAATGCGGCCTCAACCGTTTATCGTAGAAACTTCATTCAAACTGCGTTGCGTAGGTCTTACTTAGGACACCTGTGCAATGTATTTTTCATCTTTGTAACTTTTATACTTTTTGAGTTATTAATAAAAAACTATAAATTTTTTCCCCCCATAGACTTAACATTGGCATTATGACATCACAATAGGGCCATTAAGCAAATGGAATCTTGTGCCAGGTGTTCTGACCACCTGCTGTAACTGTCAGTTTCTCAGGCTGTAAGACTACAATCTGGCTCTCTTGAGACTACAGCTTCCTTACTGCTTTCCTTCCTTCTATTTTCTGTCATTCCTTCTTTCTTTTTCCCTCCTATTTCTTTCCTTCGTTCCTTCCTTCCTTTATTCGTTCCTGCTTTCCTTCTTTACTTCCTTCTATCCTGCCTTTCATCCTTCCTCCCATTCTTCCTCCCTACCAATTTTCTTTCCTACCTTCCTTAGTTTTTCTTTCCTTCCATCATGCCTTCTTTCATTCCTTCCTATCCTTCTTTTCTTTCTTCCTTTCTTCTTTCTGCTTTCCCTCACTTTCCTTCCCTCTTCCTTTCTTTACTTTTTCTTTCCTTCCTTCTCTCTTTCCTTCTGTTTTTCATTTCTTCTTCCTCACTTCCTTCCTTCCTTCCTTCTATCTTTACTTAAATCCTTCTTCTTCCCTTCTTCCTTTCCTTCCTTCCTTACTTCCTTCTTTCCGTCATTCCTCTGTTTCTTTCCATCCATCCTCGCCTAGTTTCCTTTGTTCTTTCCTGCCTTCCTTTGATTTCCTTCTTTTTTTCCTATATTCCTTCTTTCCTTACTTCCCTCATTAGTTCCTTCTTTCCCTCCTTCCTTCCTTGTTAATATTCCAAATAATTTCGTAATCGTACGGTTCACTACTTCTCCCAGTTTTCACTCGATCCCCAAACAATACACATCAAAGCCCTAGCAACAACAAGAACAACATAGCAACTGTCGAGCAATGCCCAAGCAAATATTCAGAACACCATAGCAACCGCCTAGCAACCACCCAAAACACCATAGCAACTGCCTAGCAACCACCCAGAACACGATAGCAACTGCCAAGCAACGCCCTAGCAACCACCCAGAACACCATAGCAACCGCCAAGCAACCACTCAGAACACCAAAGGAACTGCCTAGCAACGCCCTAGCAACCACCCAAAACACCATAGCAACCGCCTAGCAACGCCCTCACAACCACCAAGAACACCATAGCAACTGCCTAGCAACCACCCAGAACACCATAGCAACTGCCTAGCAACGCCCTAGCAACCACCCAGAACACTATAGCAACCTCCTAGCAACCACCCAAAACACCATAGCAACTGCCTAGCAACGCCCTAGCAACCACCCAGAACACCATAGCAATCGCCTAGCAACCACCCAGAACACCATAGCAACTGCCTAGCAACGCCCTAGCAACCACCCAGAACACCATAACAACCGCCCAGCAACCACCCAAAACACCATAGCAACTGCCTAGCAACGCCCTAGCAACCACCAAGAACACCTTAGCAACCGCCTAGCAACCACCCAGAACACCATAGCAACTACCTAGCAACGCCCTAGCAACCACCAAGAACACCTTAGCAACCGCCTAGCAACCACCCAGAACACCATACCAACTGCCTAGCAACGCCCTAGCAACCACCCAGAACACCATAGCAACCGCCTAGCAACCACCCAGAACACCATAGCAACTGCCTAGCAACGCCCGAGCAACCACCCAGAACACCATAGCAACCGCCTAGCAACCACCCAGAACACCATAGCAAATGCCTAGCAACGCCCTAGCAACCACCCAGAACACCATAGCAACCACCTAGCAACCACCCAAAACACCATAGCAACTGCCTAGCAACGCCCTAGCAACCACCCAGAACACCATAGCAACCGCCCAGCAACCACCCAGAACACCATAGCAACTGCCTAGCAACACCCTAACAACCACCCAGAACACCATACCAACCGCCTAGCAACGCCCTAGCAACCACCCAGAACACCATAGCAACCGCCTAGCAAAGCCCTAGCAACCTCCCAGAACACCATAGCAACCGCCTAGCAAGGCCCTAGCAACCACCCAGAACACCATAGCCCCCGCCTTGCCACCACCCAGAACACCATAGCAACTGCCTAGCCACGCCCTAGCACCCACCCAGAACACCATAGCAACCACCTAGCAACCACCCAAAACACCATAGCAACTGCCTAGCAACGCCCTAGCAACCACCCAGAACACCATAGCAACCGCCTAGCAACCACCCAGAACACCATTGCAACTGCTGAGCAACACCCTAACCACCACCCAGAACACCACAGCAACCACCTAGCAACGCCCTACCACCCACCCAGAACACCAAAACAACAGCCAAGAAACCAACAAAACACCATAGCAACTGCCTAGCAACGCCCTAGCAACCACCCAGAACCCCATAGGAGCCGCCTAGCAACCACCCAGAACACCACAGCAACCGCCTAGCAACCACCCAGAGCACCATAGCAACTGCCTAGCAACGACCTAGCAACCACCCAGAACACCATAGCAACCGCCTAGCTACCACCCAGAACACCATAGCAACCGCCTAGCAACCACCCAGAACACCAGAGCAACCGCCTAACAACCACCCAGAACACCAAAGCAACCCCCTAGCAACCACCCAGAACACCATAGCACCCGCCTAGCAACCATCTAGAACACCATAGCAACTGCCTAGCAACGCCCTAGCAACCACCCAAAACACCATAGCAACTGCCTAGCAACGCCCTAGCAACCACCCAGAACACCATAGCAACCGCCTAGCAACCACCCAGAACACCATAGCAACTGCCTAGCAACGCCCTAGCAACCACCCAGAACACCATAGCAACCGCCTAGCAACCACCCAGAACACCATAGCAACCGCCTAGCAACCACCCAGAACACCATAGCAACTGCCTAGTAACGCCCTAGCAACCACCCAGAACACCACAGCAACTGCCTAGCAACGCCCTAGCAACCACCCAGAACGCTATAGCAACTGCCTAGCAACGCCCTAGCAACCACCCAGAACACCATAGCAACCACCTAGCAACCACCCAAAACACCATAGCAACTGCCTAGCAACGCCCTAGCAACCAGCCAGAACATCATAGCAACCGCCTAGCAACCACCCAGAACGCCATAGCAACCACCCTAACAACCACCCAGAACACCATAGCAACTGCCTCGCAACGGCCTAGCAACGGCCCAGAACACAATAGCAACTGCCTAGCAACGCCATAGCAACCACCCAGAACACCATAGCAACGGCCTAGCAACCACCCAGAACAGCATAGCAACTGCCTAGCAACACCCTAGCAACCACCCAGAACACCATAGCAACCACCTAGCAACGCCCTAGCAACCACCCAGAACATCATAGCAACTGCTTAGCAACCACCCAGAACCCCATAGCAATGCTCGAGCAACCACCCAGTACGCCATAGCAACCGCCTAGCAACTACCCAGAACACCATAGCAACCGCCTAGCAACGCCCTATCAACCACCCAGAACACCATAGCAACTGCCTAGCAATGCCCTAGCAACCACCCAGAACACGATAGCAGCTGCCTAGCAACACCCTCACAAGTACACAGAACACCATAGCAACTGCCTAACAAATGTTACAGCCAGTCCTCATTATGTCAAATTACAATAAAAAATGTAACTTTTTAAGCTACTCAACTGATCAACCTTTCTGCCATTCCAACTCCTGATTGTTTTCGACTATGACTTCCGGCAACTGTTTCTTCTGCCCAATCCTGTCTCAAAATATAAGTCCTTACTACAATTTTTCACTATTAAAAAATGTCACTATTAAAAATTTCCATATGACAGTTGTCATCAACTATGACCCCCACAAACTGTTTCCTCAGTCCACATCTGTTTCAAAATAAAAGTCCTCACCACTACCATAATTATCCTCCTAAAAACGTAGCTACCAATATCATAATGCAATGATATGTTACAAACTCCACCTTATGCAACTACACTTTGCATTTTCAATGCACACGTAATTCCCTGGAATTACATTATCTAGTTATTATTATTATTATTATTATTATTCTAACACACTTAATGCGGCCTCAACCGTTTATCGTAGAAACTTCATTCAAACTGCGTTGCGTAGGTCTTACTTAGGACACCTGTGCAATGTATTTTTCATCTTTGTCACTTTTATACTTTTTGAGTTATTAATAAAAAACTATAAATTTTTCCCCCCCATAGACTTAACATTGGCATTATGACATCACAATAGGGCCATTAAGCAAATGGAATCTTTCCTGCCTTCCTTTGATTTCCTTCTTTTTTTCCTATATTCCTTCTTTCCTTACTTCCCTCATTAGTTCCTTCTTTCCTTCCTTCCTTCCTTGTTAATATTCCAAATAATTTCGTGATCGTACAGTTCACGACTTCTCCCAGTTTTCACTCGATCCCCAAACAAGACACATCAACGCCCTAGCAACAACAAGAACAACATAGCAACTGTCGAGCAATGCCCAAGCAAATATTCAAAACACCATAGCAACCGCCTAGCAACCACCCAAAACACCATAGCAACTGCCTAGCAACCACCCAGAACACTATAGCAACTGCCAAGCAACGCCCTAGCAACCACCCAAAACACCATAGCAACCGCCAAGCAACCACTCAGAACACCAAAGCAACTGCCTAGCAACGCCCTAGCAACCACCCAGAACACCATAGCAACCGCCAAGCAACGCCCTAACAACCACCAAGAACACCATAGCAACTGCCTAAAAACCACCCAGAAAACCATAGCAACTGCCTAGCAACACCCTAGCAACCACCAACAACACCATAGCAACCACCTAGCAACCACCCAGAACACCATAGCAATCGCCTAGGAACCACCAGAACACCATAGCAACTACCTACCAACGCCCTAGCAACCACCCAGAACACCATAGCAACCGCCCAGCAACCACCCAAAACATCATAGCAACTGCCTAGCAACGCCCTAACAACCACCAAGAACACCTTAGCAACCGCCTAGCAACCACCCAGAACATCATAGCAACTGCTTAGCAACCACCCAGAACCCCATAGCAATGCTCGAGCAACCACCCAGTACGCCATAGCAACCGCCTAGCAACTACCCAGAACACCATAGAAACCGCCTAGCAACGCCCTATCAACCACCCAGAACACCATAGCAACTGCCTAGCAATGCCCTAGCAACCACCCAGAACACGATAGCAGCTGCCTAGCAACACCCTCACAAGTACACAGAACACCATAGCAACTGCCTAACAACTGTTACAGCCAGTCCTCATTGTGTCAAATTACAATAAAAAAATGTAACTTTTTAAGCTACTCAACTTATCAACCTTTCAGCCATTCCAACTCCTGATTGTTTTCGACTATGACTTCCGGCAACTGTTTCTTCTGCCCAATCCTGTCTCAAAATATAAGTCCTTACTACAATTCTTCACTATTAAAAAATGTCACTATTAAAAATTTCCATATGACAGTTTTCATCAACTATGACTCCCGCAAACTGTTTCCTCAGTCCACATCTGTTTCAAAATAAAAGTCCTCACCACTACCATAATTATCCTACTAAAAACGTAGCTACCAATATCATAATGCAATGATATGTTACAAACTCCACCTTATGCAACTACACTTTGCATTTTCAATGCACACGTAATTCCCTGGAATTACATTATCTAGTTATTATTATTATTCTTCTAACACACTTAATGCGGCCTCAACCGTTTATCGTAGAAACTTCATTCAAACTGCGTTGCGTAGGTCTTACTTAGGACACCTGTGCAATGTATTTTTCATCTTTGTAACTTTTATACTTTTTGAGTTATTAATAAAAAACTATAAATTTTTTCCCCCCATAGACTTAACATTGGCATTATGACATCACAATAGGGCCATTAAGCAAATGGAATCTTGTGCCAGGTGTTCTGACCACCTGCTGTAACTGTCAGTTTCTCAGGCTGTAAGACTACAATCTGGCTCTCTTGAGACTACAGCTTCCTTACTGCTTTCCTTCCTTCTATTTTCTGTCATTCCTTCTTTCTTTTTCCCTCCTATTTCTTTCCTTCGTTCCTTCCTTCCTTTATTCGTTCCTGCTTTCCTACTTTACTTCCTTCTATCCTGCCTTTCATCCTTCCTCCCATTCTTCCTCCCTACCAATTTTCTTTCCTACCTTCCTTAGTTTTTCTTTCCTTCCATCATGCCTTCTTTCATTCCTTCCTATCCTTCTTTTCTTTCTTCCTTTCTTCTTTCTGCTTTCCCTCACTTTCCTTCCCTCTTCCTTTCTTTACTTTTTCTTTCCTTCCTTCTCTCTTTCCTTCTGTTTTTCATTTCTTCTTCCTCACTTCCTTCCTTCCTTCCTTCTATCTTTACTTAAATCCTTCTTCTCCCCTCCTTACTTTCCTTCCTTCTTTACTTACTTCTTTCCGTCATTCCTCTGTTTCCTTCCATCCAACCTCGCCTAGTTTCCTTTGTTCTTTCCTGCCTTCCTTTGATTTTCTTCTTTTTTTTCTATATTCCTTCTTTCCTTACTTCCCTCATTAGTTCCTTCTTTCCCTCCTTCCTTCCTTGTTAATATTCCAAATAATTTCGTAATCGTACGGTTCACTACTTCTCCCAGTTTTCACTCGATCCCCAAACAATACACATCAAAGCCCTAGCAACAACAAGAACAACATAGCAACTGTCGAGCAATGCCCAAGCAAATATTCAGAACACCATAGCAACCGCCTAGCAACCACCCAAAACACCATAGCAACTGCCTAGCAACCACCCAGAACACGATAGCAACTGCCAAGCAACGCCCTAGCAACCACCCAGAACACCATAGCAACCGCCAAGCAACCACTCAGAACACCAAAGGAACTGCCTAGCAACGCCCTAGCAACCACCCAAAACACCATAGCAACCGCCTAGCAACGCCCTCACAACCACCAAGAACACCATAGCAACTGCCTAGCAACCACCCAGAACACCATAGCAACTGCCTAGCAACGCCCTAGCAACCACCCAGAACACTATAGCACCCTCCTGGCAACCACCCAAAACACCATAGCAACTGCCTAGCAACGCCCTAGCAACCACCCAGAACACCATAGCAATCGCCTAGCAACCACCCAGAACACCATAGCAACTGCCTAGCAACGCCCTAGCAACCACCCAGAACACCATAACAACCGCCCAGCAACCACCCAAAACACCATAGCAACTGCCTAGCAACGCCCTAGCAACCACCAAGAACACCTTAGCAACCGCCTAGCAACCACCCAGAACACCATAGCAACTACCTAGCAACGCCCTAGCAACCACACAGAATACCATAGCAACCGCCTAGCAACCACCCAGAACACCATAGCAACTGCCTAGCAACGCCCTAGCAACCACCCAGAACACCATTGCAACCGCCTAGCAACCACCCAGAACACCATAGCAACCGCCTAGCAACGCCCGAGCAACCACCCAGAACACCATAGCAACCGCCTAGCAACCACCCAGAACACCATAGCAACTGCCTAGCAACGCCCTAGCAACCACCCAGAACACCATAGCAACCACCTAGCAACCACCCAAAACACCATAGCAACTGCCTAGCAACGCCCTAGCAACCACCCAGAACACCATAGCAACCGCCTAGCAACCACCCAGAACACCATAGCAACTGCCTAGCAACACCCTAACAACCACCCAGAACACCAAAGCAACCGCCTAGCAACGCCCTAGCAACCACCCAGAACACCATAGCAACAGCCTAGCAATGCCCTAGCAACCTCCCAGAACACCATAGCAACCGCCTAGCAAGGCCCTAGCAACCACCCAGAACACCATAGCAACCGCCTTGCAACCACCCAGAACACCATAGCAACTGCCTAGCAACGCCCTAGCAACCACCCAGAACACCATAGCAACCACCTAGCAACCACCCAAAACACCATAGCAACTGCCTAGCAACGCCCTAGCAACCACCCAGAACACCATAGCAACCGCCTAGCAACCACCCAGAACACCATTGCAACTGCCGAGCAACACCCTAACAACCACCCAGAACACCATAGCAACCACCTAGCAACGCCCTAGCAACCACCCAGAACACCATAGCAACAGCCTAGCAACCATCAGAACACCATAGCAACTGCCTAGCAACGCCCTAGCAACCACCCAGAACACCATAGCAACCGCCTAGCAACCACCCAGAACACCACAGCAACCGCCTAGCTACCACCCAGAGCACCATAGCAACTGCCTAGCAACGACCTAGCAACCACCCAGAACACCATAGCAACCGCCTAGCTACCACCCAGAACACCATAGCAACCGCCTAGCAACCACCCAGAACACCAGAGCAACCGCCTAACAACCACCCAGAACACCAAAGCAACACCCTAGCAACCACCCAGAACACCATAGCAACCGCCTAGCAACCATCTAGAACACCATAGCAACTGCCTAGCAACGCCCTAGCAACCACCCAAAACACCATAGCAACTGCCTAGCAACGCCCTAGCAACCACCCAGAACACCATAGCAACCGCCTAGCAACCACCCAGAACACCATAGCAACTGCCTAGCAACGCCCTAGCAACCACCCAGAACACCATAGCAACCGCCTAGCAACCACCCAGAACACCATAGCAACCGCCTAGCAACCACCCAGAACACCATAGCAACTGCCTAGCAACGCCCTAGCAACCACCCAGAACACCACAGCAACTGCCTAGCAACGCCCTAGCAACCACCCAGAACGCTATAGCAACTGCCTAGCAACGCCCTAGCAACCACCCAGAACACCATAGCAACCACCTAGCAACCACCCAAAACACCATAGCAACTGCCTAGCAACGCCCTAGCAACCAGCCAGAACATCATAGCAACCGCCTAGCAACCACCCAGAACGCCATAGCAACCACCCTAACAACCACCCAGAACACCATAGCAACTGCCTCGCAACGGCCTAGCAACGGCCCAGAACACAATAGCAACTGCCTAGCAACGCCATAGCAACCACCCAGAACACCATAGCAACGGCCTAGCAACCACCCAGAACAGCATAGCAACTGCCTAGCAACACCCTAGCAACCACCCAAAACACCATAGCAACTGCCTAGCAACGCCCTAGCAACCACCCAGAACATCATAGCAACTGGTTAGCAACCACCCAGAACGCCACACCAAACACCCTCACAACCACCCAGAACACCATAGCAACTGCCTAGCAATGGCCTAGCAACGGCCCAGAACACAATAGCAACTGCCTAGCAACGCCATAGCAACCACCCAGAACGCCATAGCAACCGCCTAGCAACTACCCAGAACACCATAGCAACCGCCTAGCAACGCCCTATCAACCACCCAGAACACCATAGCAACTGCCTAGCAATGCCCTAGCAACCACCCAGAACACGATAGCAGCTGCCTAGCAACACCCTCACAAGTACACAGAACACCATAGCAACTGCCTAACAAATGTTACAGCCAGTCCTCATTATGTCAAATTACAATAAAAAAATGTAACTTTTTAAGCTACTCAACTTATCAACCTTTCAGCCATTCCAACTCCTGATTGTTTTCGACTATGACTTCCGGCAACTGTTTCTTCTGCCCAATCCTGTCTCAAAATATAAGTCCTTACTACAATTTTTCACTATTAAAAAATGTCACTATTAAAAATTTCCATATGACAGTTGTCATCAACTATGACCCCCGCAAACTGTTTCCTCAGTCCACATCTGTTTCAAAATAAAAGTCCTCACCACCACCATAATTATCCTCCTAAAAACGTAGCTACCAATATCATAATGCAATGATATGTTACAAACTCCACCTTATGCAACTACACTTTGCATTTTCAATGCACACGTAATTCCCTGGAATTACATTATCTAGTTATTATTATTATTCTTCTAACACACTTAATGCGGCCTCAACCGTTTATCGTAGAAACTTTATTCAAACTGCGTTGCGTAGGTCTTACTTAGGACACCTGTGCAATGTATTTTTCATCTTTGTAACTTTTATACTTTTTGAGTTATTAATAAAAAACTATAAATTTTTCCCCCCCATAGACTTAACATTGGCATTATGACATCACAATAGGGCCATTAAGCAAATGGAATCTTGTGCCAGGTGTTCTGACCACCTCCTGTAACTGTCAGTTTCTCAGGATGTAATACTACAATCTGGCTCTCTTGAGACTACAGCTTCCTTACTGCTTTCCTTTCTTCTATTTTCTGTCATTCCTTCTTTCTTTTTCCCTCCTATTTCTTTCCTTCGTTCCTTCCTTCCTTTATTCGTTCCTTCTTTCCTACTTTACTTCCTTCTATCCTGCCTTTCATCCTTCCTCACATTCTTCCTCTCTACCAATTTTCTTTCCTACCTTCCTTAGTTTCTTTCCATCCATCATGCCTTCTTTCATTCCTTCATATCCTTCTTATCTTTCTTCCTTTCTTCTTTCTGCTTTCCCTCTCTTTCCTTCCCTCTTCCTTTCTTTACTTTTTCTTTCCTTCCTTCTCTCTTTCCTTCTGTTTTTCATTTCTTCTTCCTCACTTCCTTCCTTCCTTCCTTCTATCTTTTCTTAAATCCTTCTTCTTCCCTTCTTCCTTTCCTTCCTTCTTTACTTCCTTCTTTCCTTCATTCCTCTGTTTCTTTCCATCCATCCTCGCCTTCTTTCCTTTGTTCTTTCCTGCCTTCCTTTGATTTCCTTCTTTTTTTCCTATATTCCTTCTTTCCTTACTTCCCTCATTAGTTCCTTCTTTCCTTCCTTCCTTCCTTGTTAATATTCCAAATAATTTCGTGATCGTACAGTTCACGACTTCTCCCAGTTTTCACTCGATCCCCAAACAAGACACATCAACGCCCTAGCAACAACAAGAACAACATAGCAACTGTCGAGCAATGCCCAAGCAAATATTCAGAACACCATAGCAACCGCCTAGCAACCACCCAAAACACCATAGCAACTGCCTAGCAACCACCCAGAACACTATAGCAACTGCCAAGCAACGCCCTAGCAACCACCCAAAACACCATAGCAACCGCCAAGCAACCACTCAGAACACCAAAGCAACTGCCTAGCAACGCCCTAGCAACCACCCAGAACACCATAGCAACCGCCAAGCAACGCCCTAACAACCACCAAGAACACCATAGCAACTGCCTAAAAACCACCCAGAAAACCATAGCAACTGCCTAGCAACACCCTAGCAACCACCAAGAACACCAGAGCAACCACCTAACAACCCCCCAGAACACCATAGCAATCGCCTAGGAACCACCAGAACACCATAGCAACTACCTAGCAACGCCCTAGCAACCACCCAGAACACCATAGCAACCGCCCAGCAACCACCCAAAACATCATAGCAACTGCCTAGCAACCCCCTAACAACCACCAAGAACACCTTAGCAACCGCCTACCAACCACCCAGAACACCATAGCAATTGCCTAGCAACGCCCTAGCAACCACAGAGAACACCATAGGAATCGCCTAGCAACGCCCAAGCAACCACCCAGAACACCATAGCAACCGCCTAGCAACCACCCAGAACACCAAAGCAACTGCCTAGCAACGCCCTAGAAACCACCCAGAACACCATAGCAACCGCCTACCAACCAGCCAGAACACCATAGCAACCGCCTAGCAACCACCCAGAACACCGTAACAACTGCCTAGCAACGCCCGAGCAACCACCCAGAACACCATAGCAACCGCCTAGCAACCACCCAGAACACCATAGCAACTGCCTAGCAACGCCCTAGCAAACACCCAGAACACCATAGCAACCACCTAGCAACCACCCAAAACACCATAGCAACTGCCTAACAACGCCCGGGCAACCACCCAGAACACCATAGCAACCGCCTAGCAACCACCCAGAACACCAAAGCAACTGCCTAGCAACACCCTAACAACCACCCAGAACACCTTAGCAACCGCCTAGCAACCACCCAAAACACCATAGCAACTGCCTAGCAACGCCCTAGCAACCACCCAGAACACCATGGCAATCGCCTAGCAACCACCCAAAACACCATAGCAACTGCCTAGCAACCCCTTAGCCACCCCCCAGAACACCATAGCAACCGCCCACCAACCACCCAAAACACCATAGCCACTGCCTAGCAACGCCCTAGCAACCACCAATAACACCTTAGCAACCGCCAAGCAACCACCCAGAACACCATAGCAACTGCCTTGCAATGCCCTAGCAACCACCCAGAACACCATATCAACTGCCTAGCAACGCCCTAACAACCACCCAGAACACCATAGCAACCGCCTAGCAATGCCCTAGCAACCACCCAGAGCACCATAGCAACCGCCTAGCAACGCCCTAGCAACCACCAAGAACACCATAGCAACTGCTTAGCAACCACTCAGCACACCAAAGCACCTGCCTAGCAACGCCCTTACAACCACCAGGGACACCATAGCAACCCCCTAGCAATACCTTAGAAACCACCCAGAACACCAGAGCAACCGCCTAGCAACTACCCCGAACACCATAACAACTGCCTAGCAACCCCCCAGCAACCACCCAGAACACCATAGCAACCACCTAGCAACCACCCAGAAACTCATAGCAACTGCCGAGCAACGCCCTAGCAACCACCCAGACCACCATAGCAACCACCTAGCAACCACCCAGAACACCCTAGCAACTGCCTAGCCACGCCCTAGCAACCACCCAGAACACCATAGCAACCACCTAGCAACCACCCAAAACACCATAGCAACTCCTTAGCAACACCCTAGCAACCACCCAGAACACCAGAGCAACCGCCTAGCAACCACCCAGAACACCATAGCAACTGCCTAGCAACACCCTAACAACCACTTAGAACACCATAACAACCGCCTTGCAACCACCCAGAACACCATAGCAACCGCCTAGCAACCACCCAGAACACCATAGCAACTGCCTAGCAACGCCCTAGCAACCACTTAGAACACCATAACAACCGCCTAGCAACCACCCAGAACACCATAGCAACCGCCTAGCAACCACCCAGAACACCAAAGCAACTGCCTAGCATGCCCAAGCAACCACCCAGAACACCATAGCAACCGCCTAGCAACCACCCAGAAACCCATAGCAACTGCCTAGCAACGCCCATGCAACCACCCAGAACACCATAGCAACCGCCTAGCAACCACCCAGAACACCAAAGCAACTGCCTAGAAACGCCCTAGCAATCACCCAGAACACCAGAGCAACCGCCTAGCAAGGCCATCAAAACCACCAAGAACACCATAGCAACTGCCTAGCAACCACCAAGAACACCATCGCAACTGCCTAGCAACGCCCTAGCAACCACCCAGAACACCATAGCAACCGCCTAGCAACCACTCAAAACACCAAAGCAACTGCCTAGCAACGCCCTAGCAAACACCCAGAACACCATAACAATCGCCTAGCAACCACCCAGAACACCATAGCAACTGCCTAGCAACGCCCGAACAACCACCCAGAACACAATAGCAACCGCCCAGCAACCACCCAAAACACCATCGCAACTGCCTAGCAACGCCCTAGCAACCACCAAGAACACCTGAGCAACCGCCTAGCAATGCCCTAGCTACCACACAGAACACCATAGGAATCGCTTAGCAACGCCCTAGCAACCACCAAGAACACCATAGCAACTGCCTAGCAACGCCCTAGCAACCACACAGAACACCATAGGAATCGCTTAGCAACGCCCTAGCAACCACCCAGAACACCATAGCAACGGCCTAGCAACCACCCAGAACACCACAGCAACTGCCCAGCAACGCCCTAGCAACCTCCCAGAACAGCATAGCAATGGCCTAGCAACCACCCAGAACACCATAGCAACCGCCTAGCAACCACCCAGAACACCATAGCAACTGCCTAGCAACGCCCGAGCAACCACCCAGAACACCATAGCAACCGCCTAGCAACCACAAAAGAACACCATAGCAACTGCCTAGCAACGCCCTAGCAACCACCCAGAACACCATAGCAACCACCTAGCAACCACCCAAAACACCATAGCAACTGCCTAGCAACGCCCTAGCAACCACCCAGAACACCATAGCAACCGCCTAGCAACCACCCAGTACACCATAACGACTGCCTAGCAACACCCTAACACCCACCCAGAACACCATAGCAACCGCCAAGCAACGCCCTAGCAACCACCCAGAACACCATAGCGACCGCCTCGCAAGGCCCTAGCAACGACCCAGAACACCATAGCAACCGCCTAGCAATGCCCTAGCAACCTCCCAGAACACCATAGCAACCGCCTAGCAACCACCCAGCACACCATAGCAACTGCCTAGCAACGCCCTAGCAACCACCCAGAACACCATAGCAACCTCCTAGCAACCATCAGAACACCAAAGCAACCGCCTAGCAACCACCCAGAACACCATAGCCACCGCCTAGCAACCACCCAGAACACCCAAGCAACGACCTAGCAACCACCCAGATCACCATAGCAACTGCCTAGCAACGCCCAAGCAACCACCCAGAACACCATAGCAACCGCCTAGCAACCATCAGAACACCATAGCAACTGCCTAGCAACCACCCAGAACACCATAGCAACCGCCTAGCAACCACCCAGAACACCCAAACAAAGACCTAGCAACGACCCAGACCACCATAGCAACCGCCTAGCTACCACCCAGAACACCATAGCAACCGCCTAGCAACCACCCACAACACCAGAGCAACCGCCTAACAACCATCCAGATCACCATAGCAACGCCCTAGCAACCACCCAGAACACCATAGCAACTGCCTAGCAACGCCCTAGCAACCACCCAGAACACCATAGCAACCGCCTAGCTACCACCCAGATCACCATAGCAACGCCCTAGCAACCACCCAGAACACCATAGCAACTGCCTAGCAACGCCCTAGCAACCACCCAGAACACCATAGCAACTGCCCAACAACCATGAGAACACCATAGCAACCGCCTGGCAACCACCCAGAACACCATAGCAACCGCCTTGCAACCACCCAGAACACCCAAGCAACGACCTAGCAACCACCCAGAACACCATAGCAACCGCCTCGCTACCACCCAGAACACCATAGCAACCGCCTAGCAACCACCCTGAACACCAGAGCAACCGCCTAACAACCATCCAGAACACCATAGCAACTGCCTAGCAACCATCCAGAACACCATAGCAACTGCCTAGCAACGCCTTAGCAACCACCCAGACCACCATAGCACCCGCCCCCAAACCACCCAAAACCCCATAGCAACTGCCTAGCAACGCCCTACCAACCCCCAATAACACCTTAGCAACCGCCAAGCAACCACCCAGAACACCATAGCAACTGCCTTGCAATGCCCTAGCAACCACCCAGAACACCATATCAACTGCCTAGCAACGCCCTAACAACCACCCAGAACACCATAGCAACCCCCTAGCAATGCCCTAGCAACCACCCAGAGCACCATAGCAACCGCCTAGCAACGCCCTAGCAACCACCAAGAACACCATAGCAACTGCTTAGCAACCACTCAGCACACCAAAGCAACTGCCTAGCAACGCCCTTACAACCACCAGGTACACCATAGCAACCGCCTAGCAATACCTTAGAAACCACCCAGAACACCATAGCAACCGCCTAGCAACTACCCGGAACACCATAGCAACTGCCTAGCAACGCCCTAGCACCCACCCAGAACACCATAGCAACCACCTAGCAACCACCCAGAAACCCATAGCAACTGCCGAGCAACGCCCTAGCAACCACCCAGAACACCATAGCAACCACCTAGCAACCACCCAGAACACCATAGCAACTGCCTAGCAACGCCCTAGCAACCACCCAGAACACCATAGCAACCACCTAGCAACCACCCAAAACACCATAGCAACTCCTTAGCAACACCCTAGCAACCACCCAGAACACCATAGCAACCGCCTAGCAACCACCCAGAACACCATAGCAACTGCCTAGCAACGCCCTAGCAACCACTTAGAACACCATAACAACCGCCTAGCAACCACCCAGAACACCATAGCAACCGCCTAGCAACCACCCAGAACACCATAGCAACTGCCTAGCAACGCCCTAGCAACCACTTAGAACACCATAACAACCGCCTAGCAACCACCCAGAACACCATAGCAACCGCCTAGCAACCACCCAGAACACCAAAGCAACTGCCTAGCATGCCCAAGCAACCACCCAGAACACCATAGCAACCGCCTAGCAACCACCCAGAAACCCATAGCAACTGCCTAGCAACGCCCATGCAACCACCCAGAACACCATAGCAATTGCCTAGCAACGCCCTAGCAACCACAGAGAACACCATAGGAATCGCCTAGCAACGCCCAAGCAACCACCCAGAACACCATAGCAACCGCCTAGCAACCACCCAGAACACCAAAGCAACTGCATAGCAACCCCCTAGAAACCACCCAGAACACCATAGCAACCGCCTACCAACCAGCCAGAACACCATAGCAACCGCCTAGCAACCACCCAGAACACCGTAACAACTGCCTAGCAACGCCCGAGCAACCACCCAGAACACCATAGCAACCGCCTAGCAACCTCCCAGAACACCATAGCAACTGCCTAGCAACGCCCTAGCAAACACCCAGAACACCATAGCAACCACCTAGCAACCACCCAAAACACCATAGCAACTGCCTAACAACGCCCGGGCAACCACCCAGAACACCATAGCAACCGCCTAGCAACCACCCAGAACACCAAAGCAACTGCCTAGCAACACCCTAACAACCACCCAGAACACCTTAGCAACCGCCTAGCAACCACCCAAAACACCATAGCAACTGCCTAGCCACGCCCTAGCAACCACCCAGAACACCATGGCAATCGCCTAGCAACCACCCAAAACACCATAGCAACTGCCTAGCAACGCCTTAGCAACCACCCAGAACACCATAGCAACCACCCACCAACCACCCAAAACACCAAACCAACTGCCTAGCAACGCCCTAGCAACCACCAATAACACCTTAGCAACCGCCAAGCAACCACCCAGAACACCATAACAAATGCCTTGCAATGCCCTAGCAACCACCCAGAACACCATATCAACTGCCTAGCAACGCCCTAACAACCACCCAGAACACCATAGCAACCGCCTAGCAATGCCCTAGCAACCACCCAGAGCACCATAGCAACCGCCTAGCAACGCCCTAGCAACCACCAAGAACACCATAGCAACTGCTTAGCAACCACTCAGCACACCAAAGCAACTGCCTAGCAACGCCCTTACAACCACCAGGTACACCATAGCAACCGCCTAGCAATACCTTAGAAACCACCCAGAACACCATAGCAACCGCCTAGCAACTACCCGGAACACCATAGCAACTGCCTAGCAACGCCCTAGCAACCACCCAGAACACCATAGCAACCACCTAGCAACCACCCAGAAACCCATAGCAACTGCCGAGCAACGCCCCAGCAACCACCCACAACACCATAGCAACCACCCAGCAACCACCCAGAACACCCTAGCAACTGCCTAGCAACGCCCTAGACACCACCCAGAACACCATAGCAACCACCTAGCAACCACCCAAAACACCATAGCAACTCCTTAGCAACAGCCTAGCAACCACCCAGAACACCATAGCAACCGCCTAGCAACCACCCAGAACACCATAGCAACTGCCTAGCAACGCCCTAGCAACCACTTAGAACACCATAACAACCGCCTAGCAACCACCCAGAACACCATAGCAACCGCCTAGCAACCACCCAGAACACCATAGCAACTGCCTAGCAACGCCCTAGCAACCACTTAGAACACCATAACAACCGCCTAGCAACCGCCCAGAACACCATAGCAACCCCCTAGCAACCACCCAGAACACCAAAGCAACTGCCTAGCATGCCCAAGCAACCACCCAGAACACCATAGCAACCGCCTAGCAACCACCCAGAAACCCATAGCAACTGCCTAGCAACGCCCATGCAACCACCCAGAACACCATAGCAACCGCCTAGCAACCACCCAGAACACCAAAGCAACTGCCTAGAAACGCCCTAGCAACCACCCAGAACACCAGAGAAACCGCCTAGCAAGGCCATCAAAACCACCAAGAACACCATAGCAACTGCCTAGCAACCACCAAGAACACCATCGCAACTGCCTAGCAACGCCCTAGCAACCACCCACAACACCATAACAACCGCCTAGCAACCACTCAAAACACCAAAGCAACTGCCTAGCAACGCCCTAGCAAACACCCAGAACACCATAACAATCGCCTAGCAACCACCCAGAACACCATAGCAACTGCCTAGCAACGCCCGAACAACCACCCAGAACACAATAGCAACCGCCCAGCAACCACCCAAAACACCATCGCAACTGCCTAGCAACGCCCTAGCAACCACCAAAAACACCTGAGCAACCCCCTAGCAATGCCCTAGCTACCACACAGAACACCATAGGAATCGCTTAGCAACGCCCTAGCAACCACCAAGAACACCATAGCAACTGCCTAGCAACGCCCTAGCAACCACACAGAACACCATAGGAATCGCTTAGCAACGCCCTAGCAACCACCCAGAACACCATAGCAACGGCCTAGCAACCACCCAGAACACCACAGCAACTGCCCAGCAACGCCCTAGCAACCTCCCACAACAGCATAGCAATGGCCTAGCAACCACCCAGAACACCATAGCAACCGCCTAGCAACCACCCAGAACACCATAGCAACTGCCTAGCAACGCCCGAGCAACCACCCAGAACACCATAGCAACCGCCTAGCAACCACAAAAGAACACCATAGCAACTGCCTAGCAACGCCCTACCAACCACCCAGAACACCAAAGCACCCCCCTACCACCCACCCAAAGCACCATAGCAACTGCCTAGCAACGCCCTAGCAACCACCCAGAACACCATAGCAACCGCCTAGCAACCACCCAGTACACCATAGCAACTGCCTAGCAACACCCTAACAACAACCCAGAACACCATAGCAACCGCCAAGCAACGCCCTAGCAACCACCCAGAACACCATAGCGACCGCCTCGCAAGGCCCTAGCAACGACCCAGAACACCATAGCAACCGCCTAGCAATGCCCTAGCAACCTCCCAGAACACCATAGCAACCGCCTAGCAACCACCCAGCACACCATAGCAACTGCCTAGCAATGCCCTAGCAACCACCCAGAACACCATAGCAACCTCTTACCAACCATCAGAACACCAAAGCAACCGCCTAGCAACCACCCAGAACACCATAGCCACCGCCTAGCAACCACCCAGAACACCCAAGCAACGACCTAGCAACCACCCAGATCACCATAGCAACTGCCTAGCAACGCCCAAGCAACCACCCAGAACACCATAGCAACCGCCTAGCAACCATCAGAACACCATAGCAACTGCCTAGCAACCACCCAGAACACCATAGCAACCGCCTAGCAACCACCCAGAACACCCAAACAAAGACCTAGCAACGACCCAGAACACCATAGCAACCGCCTAGCTACCACCCAGAACACCATAGCAACCACCCACAACACCAGAGCAACCGCCTAACAACCATCCAGATCACCATAGCAACGCCCTAGCAACCACCCAGAACACCATAGCAACTGCCTAGCAACGCCCTAGCAACCACCCAGAACACCATAGCAACCGCCTAGCAACCACCCTGAACACCAGAGCAACCGCCTAACAACCATCCAGAACACCATAGCAACTGCCTAGCAACGCCCTAGCAACCACCCAGAACACCATAGCAACTGCCCAACAACCATGAGAACACCATAGCAACCGCCTGGCAACCACCCAGAACACCATAGCAACCGCCTTGCAACCACCCAGAACACCCAAGCAACGACCTAGCAACCACCCAGAACACCATAGCAACCGCCTAGCTACCATCCAGAACACCATAGCAACCGCCTAGCAACCACCCTGAACACCAGAGCAACCGCCTAACAACCATCCAGAACACCATAGCAACTGCCTAGCAACCATCCAGAACACCATAGCAACTGCCTAGCAATGCCCTTGCAACCACCCAGAGCACCATAGCAACGCCCTAGCAACCACCCAGAACACCATAGCAACCGCCTAGCAACGCCCGAGCAACCACCCAGAACACCATAGCAACAGCCTAGCAAAGCCCTAGCAACCACCAAGAACACCTTAGCAACCGCCTCGCAACCACCCAGAACACCATAGCAATTGCCTAGCAACGCCCTAGCAACCACCCAGAACACCATAGCAATCGCCTAGCAACGCCCTATTAACCACTCAGAACACCATAGCAACCGCTTAGCAAGGCCCAGCAACCACCCAAAACACCATAGCAACTGCCTAGCAATGCCCTAGCAACCACCCAGAACACCAGAGCAGCTGCCTAGCAACACCCTCACAAGTACACAGAACACCATAGCAACTGCCTAACAACTGTTACAGCCAGTCCTCATTATATCAAATTACAATAAAAAAATGTAACTTTTTAAGCTACTCAACTTATCAACCTTTCAGCCATTCCAACTCCTGATTGTTTTCGACTATGACTTCCGGCAACTGTCTCTTCTGCCCAATCCTGTCTCAAAAAATAAGTCCTGACTACAATTATTCACCATTAAAAAATGTCACTATTAAAAATTTCCATATGACAGTTGTCATCAACTATGACTCCCGCAAACTGTTTCCAAAGTCCACATCTGTTTCAAAATAAAAGTCCTCACCACTACCATAATTATCCTACTAAAAACCTAGCTACCAATATCATAATGCAATGATATGTTACAAACTCCACCTTATGCAACTACACTTTGCATTTTCAATGCACACGTGCTTCCCTGGAATTACATTATCTATTTATTATTAGTGTGCATTGAAAATGCTCACTATTGTTATCCTGGTCTTCTTATTATTATTCTTCTAACACACTTAATGCGGCCTCAACCGTTTATCGTAGAAACTTCATTCAAACTGCGTTGCGTAGGTCTTACTTAGGACACCTGTGCAATGTATTTTTCATCTTTGTAACTTTTATACTTTTTGAGTTATTAATAAAAAACTATAAATTTTTCCCCCCATAGACTTAACATTGGCATTATGACATCACAATAGGGCCATTGAGCAAATGGAATCTTGTGCCAGGTGTTCTGACCACCTGCTGTAACTGTCAGTTTCTCAGGCTGTAAGACGACCATCTGGCTCTCTTGAGACTACAGCTTCCTTACTGCTTTCCTTCCTTCTATTTTCTGTCATTCCTTCTTTCTTTTTCCCTCCTATTTCTTTCCTTCGTTCCTTCCTTCCTTTATTCGTTCTTTCCTACTTTACTTCCTTCTATCCTGCCTTTTATCCTTCCTCCCATTCTTCCACCCTACCAGTTTTCTTTCCAACCTTCCTTAGTTTTTCTTTCCTTCCATCATGCCTTTTTTCATTCCTTCATATCCTTCTTATCTTTCTTCCTTTCTTCTTTCTGCTTTCCCTCTCTTTCCTTCCCTCTTCCTTTCTTTACTTTTTCTTTCCTTCCTTCTCTCTTTCCTTCCGTTTTTCATTTCTTCTTCCTTCCTTCCTTCCTTCCTTCTATCTTTACTTAAATCCTTCTTCTTCCCTTCTTCCTTTCCTTCCTTCTTTACTTCCTTCTTTCCTTCATTCCTCTGTTTCTTTCCATCCATCCTCGCCTTCTTTCCTTTGTTCTTTCCTGCCTTCCTTTGATTTCCTTCTTTTTTTCCTATATTCCTTCTTTCCTCACTTCCCTCATTAGTTCCTTCTTTCCCTCCTTCCTTCCTTGTTAATATTCCAAATAATTTCGTAATCGTACGGTTCACTACTCCTCCCAGTTTTCACTCGATCCCCAAACAAGACACATCAACGCCCGAGCAACAACAAGAACAACATACCAACTGTCGAGCAATGCCCAAGCAAATATACAGAACACCAAAGCAACCGCCTAGCAACCACCCAAAACACCATAGCAACTGCCTAGCAACCACCCAGAACACCATAGCAACCGCCAAGCAACCACTCAGAACACCAAAGCAACTGCCTAGCAACGCCCTAGCACCCACCCAGAACACCATACCACCCACCAAGCAACCACTCAGAACACCAAAGCAACTGCCTAGCAACGCCCTCACAACCACCCAGAACACCATTGCAACCGCCTAACAACGCCCTCACAACCACCAAGAACACCATAGCAACTGCCTAGCAACCACCCAGAACACCATAGCAACTGCGTAGCAACGCCCTAGCAACCACCCAAAACACCATAGCAACCGACTAGCAACCACCCAAAACACCAGAGCAACTGCCTAGCAACGCCCTAGCAACCACCCAAAACACCATAGCAACCGACTAGCAACCACCCAAAACACCAGAGCAACTGCCTAGCAACGCCCTCGCAACCACCCAGAACACCATAGCAACTGCCTAGCAACCACCGAGAACACCATAGCAACTGCCTGGCTACGCCGTACCAACCACCCAGAACACCATAGCAACTGCCTAGCAACGCCTTAGCAACCACCCAGAACACCATAGCAACCGCCCAGCAACCACCCAAAACACCATAGCAACTGCCTAGCAACGCCCTAGCAACCACCAATAACACCTTAGCAACCGCCAAGCAACCACCCAGAAAACCATAGCAGCTGCCTAGCAATGCCCTAGCAACCACCCAGAACTCCATAGGAATCGCCTAGCAACGCCCTAACAACCACCCAGAACACCATAGCAACCGCCTAGCAACCACCCAGAACACCATATCAACTGCCTAGCAATGACCTAGCAACCACCCAGAACACCATAGCAACCGCCTAGCAATGCCCTAGCAACCACCCAGAACACCATAGCAACCGCCTAGCAACGCCCTAGCAACCACCAAGAACACCATAGCAACTGCCTAGCAACCACTCAGCACACCAAAGCAACCGCCTAACAACGCCCTCACAACCACCAATAACACCATAGCAACTGCCTAGCAACCACCGAGAACACCATAGCAACTGCCTGGCAACGCCCTAGCAACCACCCAGAACACCAGAGCACCCGCCTAGCAACCACCCAAAACACCATAGAAACTGCCTAGCAACGCCCTAGCAACCAACCAGAACACCATAGCAATCGCCTAGCAACCACCCAGAACACCATAGCAACTGCCTAGCAACGCCCTAGCAACCACCCAGAACACCATAGCAACCGCCCAGCAACCACCCAAAACACCATAGCAACTGCCTAGCAACGCCCTAGCAACCACCAAGAACACCTTAGCAACCGCCTTGCAACCACCCAGAACACCATAGCAACTGCCTAGCAACGCTTTAGCAACCACCCAGAACACCATAGCAACCGCCTAGCAACCACCCAGAACACCATAGCAACTGCCCAGCAACGCCCTAGCAACCACAAAGAACACCATAGCAACCGCCTAGCAACCACCCAGAACACCATAGCAACCGCCTAGCAGCCACCCAGAACACCATAGCAACTGCCTAGCAACGCCCGAGCAACCACCCTGAACACCATAGCAACTGCCTAGCAACGCCCTAGCAACCACCCAGAACACCATAGCAACCACCTAGCAACCACCCAAAACACCATAGCAACTGCCTAGCAACGCCCTAGCAACCACCCAGAACACCATAGCAACCGCCTAGCAACCACCCAGAACACCATAGCAACTGCCTAGCAACACCCTAACAACCACCCAGAACACCATAGCAACCGCCTAGCAAGGCCCTAGCAACCACCCAGAACACCATAGCAACAGCCTAGCAATGCCCTAGCAACCTCCCAAAACACCATAGCAACCGCCTAGCAAGGCCCTAGCAACCACCCAGAACACCATAGCAACCGCCTAGCAATGCTTTAGCAACCTCCCAGAACACCATAGCAACCGCCTAGCAACCACACAGCACACCATAGCAACTGCCAAGCAACGCCCTAGCAACCACCCAGAACACCATGGCAACTGCCTAGCAACCACCCAGAACACAATAGCAACCGCCTAGCAACCACCCAGAACACCATAGCAACGCCCTAGCAACCACCCAGAACACCATAGCAACTGCCTAGCAACGCCCTAGCAACCACCCAGAACACCATAGCAACCGCCTAGCAACCATCAGAACACCATAGCAACTGCCTAGCAACGCCCTAGCAACCACTCAGAACACCATAGCAACCGCCTAGCAACCACCCAGAACACCATAGCAACCGCCTAGCAACAACCCAGAACACCATAGCAACTGCCTAGCAATGATCTAGCAACCACCCAGAACACCATTGAAACCGCCTATTTACCACCCAGAACACCATAGCAAACGCCTAGCAACCACCCAGAACACCAGAGCAACCGCCTAACAACCACCCAGAACACCATAGCAACACCCTAGCAACCACCCAGAACACCATAGCAACCGCCTAGCAACCATCCAGAACACCATAGCAACTGCCTAGTAACGGCCTAGCAACCACCCAGAACACAATAGCAACTGCCAAGCAACGCCAAAGCAACCACCCTGAACACCATAGCGACGGCCTAGCAACCACCCAGAACAGCAAAGCAACTGCCTAGCAACACCCTAGCAACCACCAAGAACACCATAGCAACCACCTAGCAACGCCCTAGCAACCACCCAGAACATCATAGCAACTGCTTAGCAAAGCCCTAGCAACCACCCAGAATGCCATAGCAACCGCCTAGCAACCACCCAGAACCCCATAGCAACGCTCTAGCAACCACCCAGAACGCCAAAGCAACCGCCTAGCAACTACCCAGAACACCATAGCAACCGCCTAGCAACGCCCTATCAACCACCCAGAACACCATAGCAACTGCCTAGCAATGCCCTAGCAACCACCCAGAACACGATAGCAGCTGCCTAGCAACACCCTCACAAGTACACAGAACACCATAGCAACTGCCTAACAACTGTTACAGCCAGTCCTCATTATGTCAAATTACAATAAAAAAATGTAACTTTTTAAGCTACTCAACTTATCAACCTTTCAGTCATTCCAACTCCTGATTGTTTTCGACTATGACTTCCGGCAACTGTTTCTTCTGCCCAATCCTGTCTCGAAATATAAGTCCTAACTAAAATTTTTCACTATTAAAAAATGTCACTACTAAAAATTTCCATATGACAGTTGTCATCAACTATGACTCCCGCAAACTGTTTCCTCAGTCCACATCTGTTTCAAAATAAAAGTCCTCACCACTACCATAATTATCCTTCTAAAAACGTAGCTACCAATATCATAATGCAATCATATGTTACAAACTCCACCTTATGCAACTACACTTTGCATTTTCAATGCACACGTAATTCCCTGGAATTACATTATCTAGTAATTATTATTATTCCAAGTTCTTCCGAAATCGCTCGGTTCGCTTCTTCTGCCACAATTTTCAACCGATCCCGACACATTACACGTCAAAACGTGCGGCTCGCTTGTGAGGAGTGTGCTATGACTTTACTCAGCGATCCGACTGACAGATTTCCCACAATTCCCAAAAAACATGGACCCCTGAAATCTCGTTATAATGGAAGTCAATGAGAAAATCGGTCTTCCGAAATCGCACGGTTCGCTACTTCTCCCAAAATTTTCACCCGATCCCCACAAATTACCCGTCAAAACGTGCGGCTCGCTTGTGAGGAGTGTGCTGTGACTTTACTCAGCGATCTGACTTACAGATTTCCCATAATTCCCAAAAAACATGGACCTCTGAAACCTTGTTATAATGGAAGTCAATGAGAAAATCGTTCTCATCTTCACCCTCTCGCCTTGAACTCATACACTCACTTAGAAACTCTTTTCCAGCTCTCAAACAAAGAGAAGCATGCCCAAACAACATAAGGAACACCATAGCAACCACCCAGAACACCATAGCAACTGCTTAGCAACGCCCGAACAACCACCCAGAACACAATAGCAACCGCCCAGCAACCACCCAAAACACCATCGCAACTGCCTAGCAACGCCCTAGCAACCACCAAAAACACCTGAGCAACCGCCTAGCAATGCCCTAGCTACCACACAGAACACCATAGGAATCGCTTAGCAACGCCCTAGCAACCACCAAGAACACCATAGCAACTGCCTAGCAACGCCCTAGCAACCACAAAGAACACCATAGGAATCGCTTAGCAACGCCCTAGCAACCACCCAGAACACCATAGCAACGGCCTAGCAACCACCCAGAACACCACAGCAACTGCCCAGCAACGCCCTAGCAACCTCCCAGAACAGCATAGCAATGGCCTAGCAACCACCCAGAACACCATAGCAACCGCCTAGCAACCACCCAGAACACCATAGCAACTGCCTAGCAACGCCCGAGCAACCACCCAGAACACCATAGCAACCGCCTAGCAACCACAAAAGAACACCATAGCAACTGCCTAGCAACGCCCTAGCAACCACCAAGAACACCATAGCAACCACCTAGCAACCACCCAAAACACCATAGCAACTGCCTAGCAACGCCCTAGCAACCACCCAGAACACCATAGCACCCGCCTAGCAACCACCCAGTACACCATAGCAACTGCCTAGCAACACCCTAACAACCACCCAGAACACCATAGCAACCGCCAAGCAACGCCCTAGCAACCACCCAGAACACCATAGCGACCGCCTCGCAAGGCCCTAGCAACGACCCAGAACACCATAGCAACCGCCTAGCAATGCCCTAGCAACCTCCCAGAACACCATAGCAACCGCCTAGCAACCACCCAGCACACCATAGCAACTGCCTAGCAATGCCCTAGCAACCACCCAGAACACCATAGCAACCTCTTAGCAACCATCAGAACACCAAAGCAACCGCCTAGCAACCACCCAGAACACCATAGCCACCGCCTAGCAACCACCCAGAACACCCAATCAACGACCTAGCAACCACCCAGATCACCATAGCAACTGCCTAGCAACGCCCAAGCAACCACCCAGAACACCATAGCAACCGCCTAGCAACCATCAGAACACCATAGCAACTGCCTAGCAACCACCCAGAACACCATAGCAACCGCCTAGCAACCACCCAGAACACCCAAGCAAAGACCTAGCAACGACCCAGCACAACATAGCAACCGCCTAGCTACCACCCAGAACACCATAGCAACCGCCTAGCAACCACCAACAACACCAGAGCAATCGCCTAACAACCATCCAGATCACCATAGCAACGCCCTAGCAACCAAGCAGAACACCATAGCAACTGCCTAGCAACGCCCTAGCAACCACCCAGAACACCATAGCAACCGCCTAGCTACCACCCAGATCACCATATCAACGCCCTAGCAACCACCCAGAACACCATAGCAACTGCCTAGCAACGCCCTAGCAACCACCCAGAACACCATAGCAACTGCCCAACAACCATGAGAACACCATAGCAACCGCCTGGCAACCACCCAGAACACCATAGCAACCGCCTTGCAACCACCCAGAACACCCTAGCAACCACCCAGAACACCATAGCAACCGCCTAGCTACCATCCAGAACACCATAGCAACCGCCTAGCAACCACCCTGAACACCAGAGCAACCGCCTAACAACCATCCAGAACACCATAGCAACTGCCTAGCAACCATCCAGAACACCATAGCAACTGCCTAGCAATGCCCTTGCAACCACCCAGAGCACCATAGCAACGCCCTAGCAACCACCCAGAACACCATAGCAACCGCCTAGCAACGCCCGAGCAACCACCCAGAACACCATAGCAACCGCCTAGCAAAGCCCTAGCAACCACCAAGAACACCTTAGCAACCGCCTCGCAACCACCCAGAACACCATAGCAATTGCCTAGCAACGCCCTAGCAACCACCCAGAACACCATAGCAATCGCCTAGCAACGCCCTATTAACCACTCAGAACACCATAGCAACCGCTTAGCAAGGCCCAGCAACCACCCAAAACACCATAGCAACTGCCTAGCAATGCCCTAGCAACCACCCAGAACACGATAGCAGCTGCCTAGCAACACCCTCACAAGTACACAGAACACCATAGCAACTGCCTAACAACTGTTACAGCCAGTCCTCATTATATCAAATTACAATAAAAAAATGTAACTTTTTAACTACTCAACTTATCAACCTTTCAGCCATTCCAACTCCTGATTGTTTTCGACTATGACTTCCGGCAACTGTCTCTTCTGCCCAATCCTGTCTCAAAAAATAAGTCCTGACTACAATTATTCACCATTAAAAAATGTCACTATTAAAAATTTCCATATGACAGTTGTCATCAACTATGACTCCCGCAAACTGTTTCCAAAGTCCACATCTGTTTCAAAATAAAAGTCCTCACCACTACCATAATTATCCTACTAAAAACCTAGCTACCAATATCATAATGCAATGATATGTTACAAACTCCACCTTATGCAACTACACTTTGCATTTTCAATGCACACGTGCTTCCCTGGAATTACATTATCTATTTATTATTAGTGTGCATTGAAAATGCTCACTATTGTTATCCTGGTCTTCTTATTATTATTCTTCTAACACACTTAATGCGGCCTCAACCGTTTATCGTAGAAACTTCATTCAAACTGCGTTGCGTAGGTCTTACTTAGGACACCTGTGCAATGTATTTTTCATCTTTGTAACTTTTATACTTTTTGAGTTATTAATAAAAAACTATAAATTTTTCCCCCCATAGACTTAACATTGGCATTATGACATCACAATAGGGCCATTGAGCAAATGGAATCTTGTGCCAGGTGTTCTGACCACCTGCTGTAACTGTCAGTTTCTCAGGCTGTAAGACGACCATCTGGCTCTCTTGAGACTACAGCTTCCTTACTGCTTTCCTTCCTTCTATTTTCTGTCATTCCTTCTTTCTTTTTCCCTCCTATTTCTTTCCTTCGTTCCTTCCTTCCTTTATTCGTTCTTTCCTACTTTACTTCCTTCTATCCTGCCTTTCATCCTTCCTCCCATTCTTCCTCCCTACCAGTTTTCTTTCCAACCTCCCTTAGTTTTTCTTTCCTTCCATCATGCCTTCTTTCTTTCCTTCATATTCTTCTTATCTTTCTTCCTTTCTTCTTTCTGCTTTCCCTCTCTTTCCTTCCCTCTTCCTTTCTTTACTTTTTCTTTCCTTCCTTCTCTCTTTCCTTCCGTTTTTCATTTCTTCTTCCTTCCTTCCTTCCTTCCTTCTATCTTTACTTAAGTCCTTCTTCTTCCCTTCTTCCTTTCCTTCCTTCTTTACTTCCTTCTTTCCTTCATTCCTCTGTTTCTTTCCATCCATCCTCGCCTTCTTTCCTTTGTTCTTTCCTGCCTTCCTTTGATTTCCTTCTTTTTTTCCTATATTCCTTCTTTCCTCACTTCCCTCATTAGTTCCTTCTTTCCCTCCTTCCTTCCTTGTTAATATTCCAAATAATTTCGTAATCGTACGGTTCACTACTTCTCCCAGTTTTCACTCGATCCCCAAACAAGACACATCAACGCCCGAGCAACAACAAGAACAACATAGCAACTGTCGAGCAATGCCAAAGCAAATATACAGAACACCAAAGCAACCGCCTAGCAACCACCCAAAACACCATAGCAACTGCCTAGCAACCACCCAGAACACCATAGCAACCGCCAAGCAACCACTCAGAACACCAAAGCAACTGCCTAGCAACGCCCTAGCAACCACCCAGAACACCATAGCAACCACCAAGCAACCACTCAGAACACCAAAGCAACTGCCTAGCAACGCCCTCACAACCACCCAGAACACCATTGCAACCGCCTAACAACGCCCTCACAACCACCAAGAACACCATAGCAACTGCCTAGCAACCACCCAGAACACCATAGCAACTGCGTAGCAACGCCCTAGCAACCACCCAAAACACCATAGCAACCGACTAGCAACCACCCAAAACACCAGAGCAACTGCCTAGCAACGCCCTCGCAACCACCCAGAACACCATAGCAACTGCCTAGCAACCACCGAGAACACCATAGCAACTGCCTGGCTACGCCCTACCAACCACCCAGAACACCATAGCAACTGCCTAGCAACGCCTTAGCACCCACCCAGAACACCATAGCAACCGCCCAGCAACCACCCAAAACACCATAGCAACTGCCTAGCAACGCCCTAGCAACCACCAATAACACCTTAGCAACCGCCAAGCAACCACCCAGAAAACCATAGCAACTGCCTAGCAATGCCCTAGCAACCACCCAGAACTCCATAGGAATCGCCTAGCAACGCCCTAACAACCACCCAGAACACCATAGCACCCGCCTAGCAACCCCCCAGAACACCATACCAACTGCCTAGCAATGACCTAGCAACCACCCAGAACACCATAGCAACCGCCTAGCAATGCCCTAGCAACCACCAATAACACCATAGCAACTGCCTAGCAACGCCCTAGCAACCACCAAGAACACCATAGCAACTCCCTAGCAACCACTCAGCACACCAAAGCAACCGCCTAACAACGCCCTCACAACCACCAATAACACCATAGCAACTGCCTAGCAACCACCGAGAACACCATAGCAACTGCCTGGCAACGCCCTAGCAACCACCCAGAACACCAGAGCAACCGCCTAGCCACCACCCAAAACACCATAGAAACTGCCTAGCAACGCCCTAGCAACCACCCAGAACACCATAGCAATCGCCTAGCAACCACCCAGAACACCATAGCAACTGCCTAGCAACGCCCTAGCAACCACCCAGAACACCATAGCAACCGCCCAGCAACCACCCAAAACACGAAAGCAACTGCCTAGCAACGCCCTAGCAACCACCAAGAACACCTTAGCAACCGCCTTGCAACCACCCAGAACACCATAGCAACTGCCTAGCAACGCCTTAGCAACCACCCAGAACACCATAGCAACCCCCTAGCAACCACCCAGAACACCATAGCAACTGCCCAGCAACGCCCTAGCAACCACAAAGAACACCATAGCAACCGCCTAGCAACCACCCAGAACACCATAGCAACCGCCTAGCAGCCACCCAGAACACCATAGCAACTGCCTAGCAACGCTCGAGCACCCACCCAGAACACCATAGCCACTGCCTAGCACCGCCCTAGCAACCACCCACAACACCATAGCAACCCCCTAGCAACCACCCAAAACACCATAGCAACTGCCTAGCAACGCCCTAGCAACCACCCAGAACACCATAGCAACCGCCTAGCAACCACCCAGAACACCATAGCAACTGCCTAGCAACACCCTAACAACCACCCAGAACACCATAGCAACCGCCTAGCAAGGCCCTAGCAACAACCCAGAACACCATAGCAACAGCCTAGCAATGCCCTAGCAACCTCCCAAAACACCATAGCAACCGCCTAGCAAGGCCCTAGCAACCACCCAGAACACCATAGCAACCGCCTAGCAATGCCCTAGCAACCTCCCAGAACACCATAGCAACCGCCTAGCAACCACACAGCACACCATAGCAACTGCCAAGCAACGCCCTAGCAACCACCCAGAACACCATGGCAACCGCCTAGCAACCACCCAGAACACAATAGCAACCGCCTAGCAACCACCCAGAACACCATAGCAACGCCCTAGCAACCACCCAGAACACCATAGCAACTGCCTAGCAACGCCCTAGCAACCACCCAGAACACCATAGCAACCGCCTAGCAACCATCAGAACACCATAGCAACTGCCTAGCAACGCCCTAGCAACCACTCAGAACACCATAGCAACCGCCTAGCAACCACCCAGAACACCATAGCAACCGCCTAGCAACAACCCAGAACACCATAGCAACTGCCTAGCAATGATCTAGCAACCACCCAGAACACCATTGAAACCGCCTATCTACCACCCAGAACACCATAGCAACCGCCTAGCAACCACCCAGAACACCAGAGCAACCGCCTAACAACCACCCAGAACACCATAGCAACACCCTAGCAACCACCCAGAACACCATAGCAACCGCCTAGCAACCATCCAGAACACCATAGCAACTGCCTAGTAACGGCCTAGCAACCACCCAGAACACAATAGCAACTGCCAAGCAACGCCAAAGCAACCACCCTGAACACCATAGCGACGGCCTAGCAACCACCCAGAACAGCAAAGCAACTGCCTAGCGACACCCTAGCAACCACCCAGAACACCATAGCAACCACCTAGCAACGCCCTAGCAACCACCCAGAACATCATAGCAACTGCTTAGCAAAGCCCTAGCAACCACCCAGAATGCCATAGCAACCGCCTAGCAACCACCCAGAACCCCATAGCAACGCTCTAGCAACCACCCAGAACGCCAAAGCAACCGCCCAGCAACTACCCAGAACACCATAGCAACCCCCTAGCAACCCCCTATCAACCACCCAGAACACCATAGCAACTGCCTAGCAATGCCCTAGCAACCACCCAGAACACGATAGCAGCTGCCTAGCAACACCCTCACAAGTACACAGAACACCATAGCAACTGCCTAACAACTGTTACAGCCAGTCCTCATTATGTCAAATTACAATAAAAAAATGTAACTTTTTAAGCTACTCAACTTATCAACCTTTCAGTCATTCCAACTCCTGATTGTTTTCGACTATGACTTCCGGCAATTGTTTCTTCTGCCCAATCCTGTCTCGAAATATAAGTCCTAACTAAAATTTTTCACTATTAAAAAATGTCACTACTAAAAATTTCCATATGACAGTTGTCATCAACTATGATTCCCGCAAACTGTTTCCTCAGTCCACATCTGTTTCAAAATAAAAGTCCTCACCACTACCATAATTATCCTACTAAAAACGTAGCTACCAATATCATAATGCAATCATATGTTACAAACTCCACCTTATGCAACTACACTTTGCATTTTCAATGCACACGTAATTCCCTGGAATTACATTATCTAGTAATTATTATTATTCCAAGTTCTTCCGAAATCGCTCGGTTCGCTTCTTCTGCCACAATTTTCAACCGATCCCGACACATTACACGTCAAAACGTGCGGCTCGCTTGTGAGGAGTGTGCTATGACTTTACTCAGCGATCCGACTGACAGATTTCCCACAATTCCCAAAAAACATGGACCCCTGAAATCTCGTTATAATGGAAGTCAATGAGAAAATCGTTCTTCCGAAATCGCACGGTTCGCTACTTCTCCCACAATTTTCACCCGATCCCCACAAATTACACGTCAAAACGTGCGGCTCGCTTGTGAGGAGTGTGCTGTGACTTTACTCAGCGATCTGACTTACAGATTTCCCATAATTCCCAAAAAACATGGACCTCTGAAACCTTGTTATAATGGAAGTCAATGAGAAAATCGTTCTCATCTTCACCCTCTCGCCTTGAACTCATACACTCACATAGAAACTCTTTTCCAGCTCTCAAACAAAGAGAAGCATGCCCAAACAACATAAGGAACACCATAGCAACCACCCAGAACACCAAAGCAACTCCCTAGCAACGCCCTAGCAACGCCCTAGCAACCACCCCAAACACTACAGCAACTGCCTTGCAACGCCCTAGCAACCACCCAGAACACCATAGCAACCGCCTAGCAACGCACTAGCAACCACCCAGAACACCATAGCAACTGCCTAGCAACCACCCAAAACACCATAGCAACTGACTAGTAACGCCCTAGCAACCACCCAGAACACCAAAAAAAAACCGCCTAGCAATGCCCAAGCAACAACCCAGAACACCATAGCAACCGCCTAGCAACCACCCAGAACACAATAGCAACTGCCTAGCAACGCCCTAGCAACCACCCAGAACACCATAGCAACTGCCTCGCAACGCCCAGCAACCACCCAGAACACCATAGCAACTGTTTAGCAACGCCCTAGCAACCACCCAGAACACAATAGCAACCGCCTAGCAACAACCCAAAACACCATAGCAACTGCCTAGTAACGCCCTAGCAACCACCCAGAACACCAAAGCAACCGCCTAGCAATGCCCTAGCAACAACCCAGAACACCATAGCAACCGCTTAGCAACCGCCCAGAACTCCACAGCAACTGCCTAGCAACGCCCTAGCAACCACCCAGAACACCATAGCAACTGCCTAGCAACGCCCTAGCAACCACTTAGAACACCATAGCAACCGCCTAGCTACCGCCCAGAACACCATTGCAATTGCCTAGCAACGCCCTGGCTACCACCCAGAACACCATAGCAACTGCCTAGCAACGCCCTAGCAACCACTTAGAACACCATAGCAACCGCCTAGCAACCACCCAGAACACCATAGCAACCGCCTAGCAACGCCCTAGCAACCGGCCAGAACACCATAGCAACCGCCTAGCAACCACCCAGAACACCATAGCAACCGCCTAGCAACGCCCTCGCAACCACCCAAAACACTTAGCAACACCCTAGCAACCACCCAGAACACCATAGCAACTGCTTAGCAACGCCCTAGCAACCACCCAGAACACCATAGCAACCGCCTAGTAACCACCCAGAACACCATAGCAACTGGCTAGCAACACCTTAGCAACCACCCAGAACACCAAAGCAACCGCCTAGCAACCACCCAGAAAACCATAGCAACTGCTTAGCAACGCCCTAGCAACCACCCAGAACACCATAGCAACCGCCTTGCAACCACCCAGAACACCATAGCAACTGCCTTGCAACGCCCTAGCAACAACCCAGAACACCATAGCAACTGCCAAACAATGCCCTGGCAACCACCCAAAACACCATAGCAACCGCCTAGCAACGCCCTAGCAACCACCCAGAACACCATATCAACCGCCTAGTAACCACTCAGGACACCAAAGCAACTGCCGAGCAACGCCCTAGCAACCACCTGGAACACCATAGCAACTGCCTAGCAACGCCCTAGCAACCACCCAGAACACCATAGCAACTGCCTAGCAACCACCCAGAACACCATAGCAACTGCCTAGCAACGCCCTAGCAACCACCCAGAACACCAAAGCAACCACCTAGCAATGCCCTAGCAAAAACCCAGAACACCATAGCAACCGCCTAGCAACCACCCAGAACACAAAAGCAACTGCCAAGCAACGCCCTAGCAACCACCCAGAACACCATAGCAAATGGATACAAAGTTCGATGAATCCAAAAAAGCTTCGTAATTTAACATCGACCAGGTCTTAAAAAGTCATATGCGAAATTTTAAGTTGATCGGGTAACATCTCCAGGAGGAGTTCGTTAAAGTACGACGCCTGTGAATGGCAAAAAATAAAAAAAATTTGCAAATTCAATAGAAAAAGGGCGGACTTTCTCTTGAGTCTAGGTGATGGCACCAGAGACTTTTTTTAAGGTCTTGGCATAATACACATGTCCACCGAATTTTGTACGTGTAGGTTAAACATGCTGCGAGGGCTGCTTCATTGAAATTTTCTAGGTGGCGCTGTAATGCAATTTTGCCACGCTCATCAGTAAACCCTATATCCTAGTAAAAAATATGACCAACTTAATAGATGTGCAAAGTAACGTGAGTTTTCGAGCATGCTGAGGCCCTCAAAAATGCAATTATGTATTAGGGGGCGCTATAGAGCTACCATGTCACACTTAGTGCCAAATGAGATATCGAATTAAAGAACTTAATATTTCTAGTCTATCAGCCAAGTTTGGTGAAATTTCAAGTATGATAAGGCCCTCAAAAATGTGTTCGTAAAATCTGAAAAAACGCAGGAAATGGCTCATAGCTCACTTCCTCTGCGGCAAAAAAATTTCAAAAAAATTTACAAAGAAATTTAGGATGACTTCTATGACCCTATCAAATTTCGTGAGAATCCGAGCAAGTGCGTTCGAAAATGGACGCGTGTTTGGTGGCGCTATAGAGCCACCGGGACATGTCTAAGCACAAAAATAGTAATACCTTGCAATTATCACCATGACTGACTTGTGGGCAAATTTTTGTGAGTTTTCGTGCATGGCAAAGCCCTCAAAAATGCGTTCTCGCCGCAGAATAAGAATAAGAAGAAGAAGAAGAAGAAGAAGAAGAAGAAGAAGAAGAAGAAGAATAAAAATCCCATCAAAAACAATAGGTTCCTCGCACCTTCGGTGCCAGGACGGTGCTCGGGCCCTAATAAAAATCCCATCAAAAACAATCGGTTCCTGGCACCGGTCGGTGCTCGGGCCATAATTAAAGCTGCAAGCAGCGTTGAAAGGGCCCTCGCACCCCTCGTGAACGTTGGGGTGGCAGCAACATCTTGATGGGTGCAGGTGTCCATTAAGAGCCATTGGGCACTGCTCGACTGTGTGCAATGTGGTTTCCTGAGGGGAGTGCAAAAAATTTTCTAGAGGGCGCTACAATACCATTTTGACATACTTGTGCGCAAAATCTACAACAAGGTAATCGTAATGTCAGGTTCCATGAGTGTGTTGATTTTTGTAAATTTTCCAGTATGTTTAGACGATCAAAGGAGCAATACTTTTAAATATCTGACTGGGGGCGCTATAGAGCCATTATGCCTATTTAATGCTAATTGATGGATGACATTGAAAAAAATAAGACATTTATAATGTTTGCTAGGTTTTTTAAGTTTTGGAGCATTCTAAGGCATGAAAACATGAGTTCGGAAAATTTGGAAAAACGCTGGAAATAGATCATAGCTCACTTCCTGTTTAAGCAATAAATTTCAAAAAATTAACCATTGCCCAAAATGACTAATGCAATGATCTCCCCAAATTTCATGAACATTCAAGCACTTTTAACTTAACATGCCCGTATCTAGAGGGCGCTGTGGAGCCACCTGGCCACTCCTTATCTAATATTAGCATATATTTATACTTTGGAGGACAACATTATCAAGCTTGGAAAGTTTCAAGCAAATCGAACGAAGTATGTGGGAGTTAAAGCAATTTCCTGTTTCATGGCGGGACATCAAAATTCGCCGCGACGCCACGGATACACCGTTGCATCAATCCAAAAAAGCTTCGCAATTTAACATCAGCAAGGTCTTTGGATATTACTTGTCAAATTTTAAGTTGATCGGATAAAATCTCTAGGAGGAGTTCGTTCAAGGACGACGCCTGTGAATGGCAAAAAATTAAAAAAATTTGCAAATTCAATTAAAAATGGTGGACTTCCTGTTGAGTCTAGGTCATGGCACCAGATGACTTTTTTTTTGGTATTGGTATATTCCACATGTCCACCGAATTTCATACATGCAGGTCAACCACGATGCGAGGGCTGCTTATTTGAAATTTTCCAGGGGGCGCTATAATGCCATTATTGCCAACTCTATATGTAATTTTTTATTAGTGTAATAGGAATAATGGTTTTTAGAATGGAACAAAATTTTGTGAATTTTTGAGTATGCTGAGACCCTCAAAAGGCCATTTTTTTAAAAATCTGATTGGGGGCGCTATAGAGCCATTATGGCACATTTACTGCCAATTTCTGTTTGAAATTGAAGACAATCATAAATTATAAATTTTTGCAAAGTTTTGCAAGTTTTCGAGTATGCTAAAGACTTCAAATGTGTGTTCATAAAATTTGGAATAACGCAGGAAATGGCTCATAGCTCACTTCCTGTTTGGCCGAAAAATTTCAAAAAAATAAGCATAGCCCAAAAAAACAAATGTAATGATCAGACCAAATTTCATGAACATTCAAGCACTTTTAACTCAACAAGGCCGTGTCAAGAGGGCGCTGTGGAGCTACCTGACCACACCCAATCCAATATCAACATATAGGTATATTTAGAAGTCGAATTATATCAAGCCTCTAAAGTTTCGGGCAAATCTCACAAAGCATATGCGCATAAAACCAACTTCCTGTTCCATGGCCGAACATCGAAATTCGCCGTGACGCCACGGATACAAAGTTCGATGAATCCAAAAAAGCTTCACAATTTAACATTAACAAGGTCTTTAGATGTCATATGCGAAATTTCAAGTTGATCGGATAAAATCTCTAGGAGGAGTTCATTAAAGTACGACGCCTGTGAATGGCAAAAAATTAAAAAAATTTGCAAATTCAATTAAAAATTGTGGACTTCCTGTTGAGTCTAGGTCATGGCACCAAGAGACTTTTTTTTAGGTCTTGACATAGTACACATGTCCACCAAATTTTGTTCATGTAGGTTAAACACGCTGCGAGGGCTGCTTCATTGAAATTTTCTAGGTGGCGCTGTAATGCAATTTTGCCACATCCATCCATAAGCCCTATATACTAGTAAAGAGGATGACGGGCTTAATATGTTTGCAAAGTTTTGTGAGTTTTTGAGAATGCTGAGGCCCTAAAAAATGCAATTATGTATTAGGGGGCGCTATAGAGCTACCATGTCAAACCCAGTGCCAAATGAGATATCAAATCAAATCAAATTAATATTTTTAGTCTATGAGCCAAGTTTGATGAATTTTCGAGCATAATAAGGCCCTCAAAAATGTGTTCGTAAAATCTGAAAAAACGCAGGAAATGGCTCATAGCTCACTTCCTGTGCGGCAAAAAAATTTCAAAAAAATTTATTATGACTGCTGTGGCCCTGTTGAATTTCATGAGAATCCGAGCAAGTGCGTTCCAAAATGGCCGCGTGTTTGGTGGCGCTATAGAGCCACCGGGGCATGTTCAAGCAAAAAAATATGAGACTGTAATTTTCACCACGTCTGACGTGTGTGCAAATTTTTGTGAGTTTTCGTGCATGGTAAAGCCTTCAAAAATGCGTTCTCGCAGCAGAATAATAATAATAATAAGAAGAAGAAGAAGAAGAATAATAAAAATCCCATCAAAAACAATAGGTTCCTGGCACCGGTCGGTGCTCGGGCCCTAATAAGAAGAAGAAGAAGAAGAAGAAGAAGAAGGAAGAAGAATAATAAAAATCCCATCAAAAACAATAGGTTCCTCGCACCTTCGGTGCTCGGGCCCTAATTAAAGCTGCAAGCAGCGTTGAAAGGGCCCTCGCCCCCCTCGTGCACGTTGGGGTGGCAGCAAGATCTTGATCGGTGCAGGTGTCCATTCAGAGCCATTGGACACTGCTGGACCGCGTACAACGTGGTTTTCTAATAGGAGTGCAAAAATTTTCTGGAGGGCGCTATGATACCTGTGCACCTTTTGACTTGCCTGTGCACAAAATCTACAACACAGTAATCGTAATACGGGGCTCCATGAGTGTGTTGATTTTTGTAAATTTTCCAGCATGTTTAGACTTTCAAACGAGTAATTCTTTTATAAATATTATTTGGGGCGCTATAGAGCCATTATGCCCCATTTAGTGCCAATTGATGGATGTATTGAAGAGAATAAGACTTTTCTAATTTTTGCAAGGTTTTGCAAGTTTTGGAGCATTCTAAGGCCTTAAAACGTGTGTTCGTAAAATTTGGAAAAAAGCAGGAAATAGCTCATAGCTCACTTCCTGTTTGGCAAAAAAATTTCTAAAAATTAAACATTACCCGGAATGACTAATGCAATGATCACATCAAATTTCATTAACATTCAAGCACTTTTATCTTAACATGGCCAAATCTAGAGGGCGCTGTGGAGCCACTTGGCTCCTCCCGATCTAATATTAGCATATATTTATCTTTGGGAGGACAATTCTATCAAGCTTGGAAAATTTCAGGCAAATCCCACAAAGTTTGTAGAAGTAAAGGCAACTTCCTGTTTCATGGCAGGACATCAAAATTCGCCATTACGCCACGGATGCATCGTTCGATGAAATCAAAGAAGCTTCGCAATTTAACATCAGCAAGGTCAACAGATATTACTTGCCAAATTTTAAGTTGATCGGATAAAATCTCTAGGAGGAGTTCGTTAAAGTACCACACCTGGGAATTGCGAAAAATCTAAAAAAGTTGCAATTTCAATTAAAAATGGCAAACTTCCTGTTGGGTCTAGGTCATGGCACCAAGAGACTTAAGTTTAGGTCTCAGGATATTCCAGATGTCCACCGAAGTTCACACATGCAGGTCAACCTCGATGCGAGGGCTGCTGATTTGAAATTTTCCAGGGGGCGCTATAATGCCATTTTTGCCACGCCTATATGTAAATTTTCTATAAGTGTAATAAGAATGATGGTATTTAGAATTGTACAAAATATTGTCAGTTTTTGAGCATGCTGAGACCCTCAAAAGGGCAATTCTTTTAAAAATCTGATTGGGGCGCTATAGAGCCATAATGCCACATTTACTGCCAATTTTTGTCTCAAATTGAAGACAATCAGACAAATATAATTTTTGCAAAGTTTTGCATGTTTTCGAGTATGCTAAGGCCTTCAAATGTGTGTTCGTAAAATTTGGAATAACGCAGGAAATGGCTCATAGCTCACTTCCTGTTTGGCCGAAAATTTTCTGCATAGCCCAAAAAAACAAATGCAATGATAAGACCAAATTTCATGAACATTCAAGCACTTTTATGTCAACATGGCCGTGTCAAGAGGGCGCTGTGGAGCCACCTGACCACACCCAATCCAATATCAACAAATAGGTATATTTCGAAGTAGACTATTATTAAGCCTGTAAAGTTTCAAGCAAATCTCACAAAGCATGTGCTCATAAAAGCAACTTCCAGTTTCATAGCGGAACTTCCAAATTCGCCGCAAGGCCACGGACACAAATTTCGATGAATCCAAAAAAGCTTCGCAATTTAACATAGAGAAGGTCTTAAGATGGCCTGTGCCAAATTTCAAATTGATCGGATAAAATCTCTAGGAGGAGTTCGTTAAAGTACGACGCCTGTGAATGGCAAAAAATTTAAAAAAGTTGCGAATTCAATTAAAAATGGCGGACTTCCTGTTGAGTCTAGGTCATGGCACCAAGAGACTTTTTTTAGGTCTTGGCATAGTACACATGTCCACCGAATTTTGTACATGTAGGTTAAACACGCTGCGAGGGCTGCTTCATTGAAATTTTCTAGGTGGCGCTGTAATGCAATTTTGCCACATCAATCTGTAAACCCTATATCCTAGTAAAAAATATGACCAGCTTAATAAGTTTGCAAAGTTTCGTGAGTTTTCGAGCATGTTGAGGCCCTCAAAAATGCAATAATGTATTAGGGGGCGCTATAGAGCTACCATGTCACACCCAGTGCCAAATGAGATATCGAATGAAAGAACTTAATACTTTTAGTCAATGAGCTAAGTTTGGTGAGATTTCGAGTATAATAAGGCCCTCAAAAATGTGTTCGTAAAATCTGAAAAAACGCAGGAAATGGCTCATAGCTCACTTCCTGTGTGGCAGAAAAATTTCAAAAACATTGACGATAAAATTTATTATGACTATTATGACCCTATTGAATTTCGTGAGAATCCGAGCAGGTGCGTTCCAAAATGGCCGCGTGTTTTGTGGCGCTATAGAGCCAGTGAGGCATGTCCAAGCACAAAAATAATAATACTTTGCAATTTTCACCACAACTGACGTGTCGGCAAATTTTTGTGAGTTTTCGTGCATTGCAAAGCCCTCAAAAATGCGTTCTCGCAGCAGAATAATAATAATAATAAGAAGAAGAAGAAGAAGAAGAAGGAAGAAGAATAATAAAAATCCCATCAAAAACAATAGGTTCCTCGCACCTTCGGTGCCAGGACCCGTTCCGGGCCCTGGCACCGGTCGGTGCTCAGGCCCTAATTAAAGCTGCAAGCAGCGTTGAAAGGGCCCTCGCCCCCCTCGTGCACGTTGGGGAGGCAGCAAGATCCAGATGGGTGCAGGTGTCCATTCACAGCCATTGGACACTGTTGGACCGCGTACAATGTGTTTTCCTGAGGGGAGTGCAAAAATTTTCTGGGGGGCACTATGATATCATTTTGACATGCGTGTGCGCAAAATCAACAACATAGTAATTGTAATAACGAACTCCATGAGTGTATTGATTTTTATAAATTTTCCGGCATGTTTAGACCTTCAAAAGAGCAATTCTTCTATAAATCTGATTGGGGGCGCTATAGAGCCATTTTGCCTCATTTAGTGCCAATTGATAAATGATATTAAAGAAAATAAGACATTTATAATTTGTGCTAGGTTTTGCAAGTTCTGACGCATTCTAAGGCCTTAAAACGTGTGTTCAAAAAAATTTGGAAAAACGCAGGAAATAGCTCATAGCTCACTTTCTGTTTGGCCAAAAAATTTCAAAAAATTAAGCATTACCCAGAATGACGAATGCAATGATCACACCAAATTTCATGAACTTTCAAGCACTTTTATCTGAACATGGCCATATCTAGAGGGCGCTGTGGAGCCACCTGGCACCTCTCAATATAAAATAAGCATATATCTATACTTGGGCGGACAATTTTATCAAGCTTGGAAAGTTTCAGGCAAATCCCACAAAGTATGTGGGACTAAAAGCAACTTCCTGTTTCATGGCAGGACATCAAAATTCGTCGTGACGCCACGGATGCATCGTTCGATGAAATCAAAAAAGCTTCGCAATATAACGTCAGCAAGGTTTTTAGATATTATATGCCAAATTTTAAGTTGATTGGATAAAATCTCTAGGAGGAGTTCGTTAAAGTACGACACCTGTGAATGGCAAAAAAATAAAAAAAGTTGCAATTTCAATTAAAAATGGCAGCCTTCCTGTTAAGTCTAGGTCATGGCACCAAAAGACTTTTTTGTAGGTCTCGGAATATTCCACATGTCTACCGAATTTCATACATGTTGGTTTACCGGGCTGCGAGGGCTGCTTATTTGAAATTTTCCTGGGGGCGCTATAATGCCATTTTTGCCATGCCTATTTGTAAATTTTTTATCAGTGTAATAGGAATGATGGTCTTTAAAACTGTACAAAATTTTGTGAGTTTTTGAGCGTGCTGAAACCCTCAAAAAGGGTAATTCTTTTAAAAATCGTATTGGGGGCGCTATAGAGCCATGATGCCTCTTTTACTGCCAATTTTTGTTTCAAATTGAAGACAATGTGACAAATAAAATTTTAGCTAAGTTTTGCAAGTTTTCGAGTATGCCAAGGCCTTCAAATGTGTGTTCATAAAATTTGGAATAACGCAGGAAATGACTCATAGCTCACTTCTTGTTTGGCCGAAAAATTTTAAAAAAATCAGCACAGCCCAGAAAAACAAATGCAATGATCAGACCAAATTTCATGAACATTCAAGCACTTTTATACCAACATGGCCGTGTCAAGAGGGAGCTGTAGAGCCACCTGACCACACCCACTCCAATATCAACATATAGGTATATTTGGAATTAGACTATCATTAAGCCTGTAAAGTTTCATGTAAATCTCCAAAAGCAACTTCCATTTTCATGGCGGAACATTGAAATTCGCCGCGACGCCACGGATACAAAGTTCGATGAATCCAAAAAAGCTTCGCAATTTAACATCGACGACGTCTTTCAATGTCATATGCCAAATTTTAAGTTGATCAGATTAAATCTCTAGGAGGAGTTCGTTAAAGTACGATGCCTGTGAATTGCAAAAAATTTAAAAAAATTGCAAATTCAATTAAAAATGGCGGACTTCCTGTTGAGACTAGGTCATGGCACCAAGAAACTTTTTTTTAGGTCTTGGCATAGTACATATGTACACCGAATTTGGAACATGTAGATTAAACACGCTGCGAGGGCTGCTTCATTGAAATTTTCTAGGTGGCGCTGTAATGCAATTTTGCCACATTTTTCTTCAAACCCTATATTATAGTAAATAGTATGACCAGCTTAATAGGTCTGCAAAGTTTCGTGAGTTTTCGAGCATGCTGAGGTCCTCAAAAATGCAATTATGTATTAGGGGGTGCTATAGAGCTACCATGTCAAACCCAGTGCCAAATGAGATATCGAATCAAAGTATTTAATATTTTTAGTCTATGAGCCAAGTTTGGTGAATTTTCGAGCATAATAAAGCCCTCAAAAATGTGTTCGTAAAATCTGAAAAAACGCAGGAAATGGCTCATAGCTCACTTCCTGTGTGGCAAAAAAATTTCAAAAAAATTGACAAAAAAATATAAGATGACTTCTATGACCCTATCAAATTTCGTGAGAATCCGAGCAAGTGCGTTCCAAAATGGCCGTGTGTTTGGTGGCGCTATAGAGCCACCGGGGCATGACCAAGCACAAAAATAATTAAAGCTGCAAGCAGCGTTGAAAGGGCCCTCGCCCACCTGTGCACATTGGGGTGGCAGCAAGATCTTGATGGCTGCAGGTGTCCATTCAGAGCCATTGGACACAGCTGGACCGCGTACAATGTGGTTTCCTGATGGGAGTGCAAAAATTTTCTGGAGGGCGCTATGATACCATTTTGACTTGCCTGTGCACAAAATCTACAACACAGTAATCGTAATACAGGGCTCCATGAGTGTTTCGATTTTTGTAAATTTTCCAGCATGTTTAGACTTTCAGAAGAGCAATTCTTTTATAAATATTATTGGGGGCGCTATAGAGCCATTATGCCCCATTTAGTGCCAATTGATGGATGTATTGAAGAGAATAAGACAGTTCTAATTTTTGGATGGTTTTGCAAGTTTTGGAGCATTCTAAGGCCTTAAAACGTGTGTTCGTAAAATTTGGAAAAACGCAGGAAATAGTTCATAGCTCTCTTCCTGTTTGGCAAAAAAATTTCAAAAAATTAACAATTGCGGAGAATGACTAATGCAATGATCATACCAAATTTCATGAACTTTCAAGCACTTTTATTTGATATGGCCATATCTAGAGGGCGCTATGGAGCCACCTGGTACCTCTCGATATAAAATAAGCATATATCTATACTTGGGCGGACAATTTTATCAAGCTTGGAAAGTTTCAGGCAAATCCCACAAAGTATGTAGAATTGAAAGCAACTTCCTGTTTCATGACAGGACATCAAAATTCGCCGTGACGCCACAGATGCATCGTTCGATGAAATCAAAAAAGCTTCGCAATTTAACGTCAGCAAGGTTTTTAGATATTATATGCCAAATTTTAAGTTGATCGGATAAAATCTCTAGGAGGAGTTCGTTAAAGTACGACACCTGTGAATGGCAAAAAAAATTTTAAAAAGTTGCAATTTCAATTAAAAATGGCAGCCTTCCTGATGGGTCTAGGTCATGGCACTAAGAGACTTTTTTGTAGGTCTCGGCATATTCCACATGTCTACCGAATTTCATACATGTGGGTTTATCGGGCTGCGAGGGCTGCTTATTTGAAATTTTCCAGAGGGCGCTATAATGCCATTTTTGCCACGCCTATTTGTAAATTTTTTATCAGTGTAATAGGATTGATGGTCTTTAAAACTGTACGAAATTTTGTGAGGTTTTGAGCATGCTGAAACCCTCAAAAGGGTAATTCTTTTAAAAATTGTATTGGGGGCGCTATAGAGCCATGATGCCTCATTTACTGCCAATTTTTATTTCAAATTGAAGACAATGTGACAAATAAAATTTTAGATAAGTTTTGCAAGGTTTCGAGTATGTTAAGGCCTTCAAATGTGTGTTCATAAAATTTGGAATAAAGCAGGAAATGACTCATAGCTCACTTCCTGTTTGGCCCAAAAATTTCAAAAAAATCACCACAGCCAAGAAAACCAAATGCAATGATCTGACCAAATTTCATGAACATTCAAGCACTTTTATATCAACATTGCCGTGTCAAGAGGGCGCTGTAGAGCCACCTGACCACACCCACTCCAATATCAACATATAGGTATATTTGGAATTAGACTATCATTAAGCCTGTAAAGTTTCATGTAAATCTCCCAAAGCATATGCTCATAAAATAAACTTCCATTTTCATGGCGGAACATCGAAATTCGCCGCGACGCCACGGATACAAAGTTCGATGAATCCAAAAAAGCTTCGCAATTTAACATCGACGACGTCTTTCAATGTCATATGCCAAATTTTAAGTTGATCAGATAAAATCTCTAGGAGGAGTTCGTTAAAGTACGACACCTGTGAATGGCCAACAATCCAAAAAAGTTGCAATTTCAATTAAAAATGGTGGACTTCCTGTTGAGTGTAGGTCATGGCACCAATAAAATTTTTTGTAGGTCTCGGCATATTCCACATGTCTACCGAATTTCATACATGTAGATTTACCAGGCTGCGAGGGCTGCTTATTTAAAATTTTCCAGGGGGCGCTATAGTGACATTTTTGCCATGTATATATATAAGTTTTTAGTCAGAGTAATACGAATGATGGTCTTTATACATTTACAAAATTTTGTGAGTTTTAGAACATGCTGAGACCCTCAAAATGGCAATTCTTTTAAAAATCTGATTGGGGCGCTATAGAGCCATTGTGCCAAATTTAGTGTAAATTGATATATAAAATTGAAGATAATAAGACAATCATAATTTGTGCAACTTTTTGCAAGATTTCCAGTATTCTAAAGCATCCAAACATGTGTTTATAAAATTTGGAAAAACGCAGGAAATGGCGCATAGCTCACTTCCTGTTTGGCCAAAAAATTTCAAAAAAATTAAAATAACTTGACATGAACAATACAATGATCACACCAAATTTCATGAACATTCAAGCACTTTTATCTCAACATGGCCGTTTCAAGAGGGCGCTGTGGAGCCACCTGACCACACCCAATTTATTATCAACATATAGGTCTACTTGGAAGTGGACTCCTATAAAGCCTGTAAAGTTTCGCGCAAATTTCACAAAGCATGTGCGCGTAAAACCAACTTCCTGTTTCATGGCGGAACATCGAAATTCGCCGCGACGCCACGGACACAAAATTCAATGAATCCAAAAAAGCTTCGCAATTTAACATCGACAAGGTCTTAAGATGTTAAATTCAAAATTTTAAGTTGATCGGATAAAATCTCTAGGAGGAGTTCGTTTAAGTACGAAGCCTGTGAATGGCAAAAAATTAAAAAAATTTGCAAATTCAATTAAAAATGGCGGACTTCCTGTTGAGTCTAGGTCATGGCACCAAGAGACTTTTTTTTAGGTCTTGGCATAGTACACATGTCCACCGAATTTTGTACATGTAGGTCAAACACGCTGCGAGGGCTGCTTCATTGAAATTTTCTAGGTGGCGCTGTAATGCAATTTTGCCACATCGATCTGTAAACCCTAAATCCTAGTTAAAAGTAAGACCTGCTTAATATGTTTGCAAAGTTTTGTGAGTTTTCAAGCATGCTGAAGCCCTCAAAAATGCAATTATGTATTAGGGGGCGCTATAGAGCTACCATATCACACCCAGTGCCAAATGAGATATTGAATCAAAGAACGTAATATTTCTAGTCTATGAGCCAAGTCTGGTGAGTTTTCGAGTATGATAAAACCCTCAAAAATGTGTTCGTAAAATCTAAAAAAACGCAGGAAATGGCTCATAGCTCACTTCCTGTGAGGCAAAAAAATTTAAAAAAAATTTACAAAAAAATTTATGATGACTTCTATGACTCTTTAAAATTTCGTGAGAATCCGAGCAAGTGCGTTCCAAAATGGCCGCGTGTTTGGTGGCGCTATAGAGCCACCGGGGCATGTCCAAGCACAAAAATAATAATATTTTGCAATTTTCACCACGACTGACGTGTGGGCAAATTTTTGTGAGTTTTCGTGCATGGCAAAGCCCTCAAAAATGCGTTCTCGCAGCAGAATAAAAAGAAGAAGAAGAAGAAGAAGAAGAATGATAAAAATCCCATCAAAAACAATAGGCTCCTCGCACCTTCGGTGCCAGGACCCGTTCCGGGCCCTGGCACCGGTCGGTGCTCGGGCCCTAATAATACTTTGCAATTTTTACCACGACTGACGTGTGGGCAAATTTTTGTGAGTTTTCGTGCATGGCAAAGCCCTCAAAAATGCGTTCTCGTAGCAGAATAAAAAGAAGAAGAAGAAGAAGAAGAATTAAAGCTGCAAGCAGCGTTGAAAGGGCCCTCGCCCCCCTCGTGCACGTTTGGGTGGCAGCAAGATCGTGATGGCTGCATGTGTCCATTCAGAGCCATTGGACACTGCTCGACCGCGTACAATGTGGTTTCCTGATGGGAGTGCAAAAATTTTCTGGAGGGCGCTATGATACCATTTTGACTTGCCCGTGCGCAAAATCTACAACACAGTAATCGTAATACGGGGCTCCATGAGTGCTTTGATTTTTGTGAATTTTCCAGCATGTTATGACTTTCAAAAGAGCTATTCTTTTATAATTATTATTGGGGGCGCTACAGAGCCATTATGCCCCATTTAGTGCCAATTGATGGATGAATTGAAGAGAATAAGACATTTCTCATTTTTGCAAGGTTTTGCAAGTTTTGGAGCATTCTCAGGCCTTAAAATGTGTTTTCGTAAAATTTGGAAAAACGCAGGAAATAGCACATAGCTCTCTTCCTGTTTGGCAAAAACATTTCAAAAAATTAACAATTGCGGGGAATGACTAATGCAATGATCACACCAAATTTCATGAACATTCAAGCATTTTTATGTGAACATGGGCATATCTAGAGGGCGCTGTGGAGCAACCTGGCACCTCGAGATGTGATATTAGCATATATCTATACTTGGCCGGACAATTTTATCAAGCTTGGAAAGTTTCAGGCAAATCCCACAAAGTATGTGGAAGTAAAATCAACTTCCTCTTTCATGGCAGGCCATCAAAATTCACCATGACGCCACGGATGCATCGTTCGATGAAATCAAAAAAGCTTCGCAATTTAACATCAGCAACGTCTTTTGTTTTTATACACCAAATTTTAAGTTGATCAGATAAAATCTCTAGGAGGAGTTCGTTAAAGTACGACACCTGTGAATGGCAAAAAATCCAAAAAATTTGCAATTTCAATTAAAAATGGTGGACTTCATGTTGAGTCTAGGTCATGGCACCATGGGACTTTTTTTTAGGTTTTGGCATTTTCCACATGTCCACCGAATTTAATACATGCAGGTCAATCACGGTGTGAGGGCTGCTTCATTGAAATTTTCTAGGTGGCGCTAAAATTTTTTGGAGGGCGCTATGATACCATTTTGACTAGCCTGTGCGCAAAATCTACAACACAGTAATCGTAATATGGGGCTCCATGAGTGTGTTGATTTTTGTAAATTTTCCAGCATGTTTAAACTTTCAAAAGAGCAATTCTTTTAAAAATCTGATTGGGGGCGCTATAGAGCCGTTATGATACATTCAGTGCCAACTGATGGATGATATTAAACAAAATAAGACATTTATAATTTGTGCAAGGTTTTGCAAGTTTTGAAGCATCCTAAGGCCTTAAAACGTGTCTTCAGAAAAATTTGGAAAAACGCAGCAAATAGCTCATAGCTCACTTCCTGTTTGGCCAAAAAATTTCAAAAAATTAAACATTACCCGGAATGATGGGCGCTGTGGAGCCACCTAGCACCTCCCGATCCAATATTAGCATATGTATTTACTTTGGAGAACAATTTTATCAAGCAGAAGAAGGTTCGGGCAAATCCCACAAAGTATGTGGCAGTAAAAGCAACTCCCTGTTTCATGGCGGGATATCAAAATTTGCCGCGAAGCCACGGATACATTGTTCGATGAAATCAAAATTGCTTCGCAATTTAACATAAGCAAGGTCTTAAGATATTATTTGCCAAATATTAAGTTGATCGGATAAAATCTCTAGGAGGAGTTCGTTAAAGTACGACGCCTGTGAATGGCAAAAAATCAAAAAAAAGTTGCAATTTCAATTAAAAATGGCGGACTTCCTGTTGAGTCTAGGTCATGGCACCGAGAGACTTTTTTTTAGGTCTCAGCATATTCCACATGTCTACTGAATTTCATACATGTAGGTTTACCAGGCTGCGAGGGCTGCTTATTTGAAATTATCCAGGGGGCGCTATTATGACAATTTTGCCAAGCCTATATATAAGCTTTTTATCAGAGTAATAGGAATGATGATTTTTATACATTTACAAAATTTTGTGAGTTTTTGAACATGCTGAGACCCTCAAAAGAGCAATTCTTTTTAAAATCTGATTGGGGGCGCTATAGAGCCATGGTGCCAAATTTAGTGCAAATTGATGTAGAAGATTGAATATAATAAGACAATTATAATTTGTGCAACTTTTTGCAAGATTTCGAGTATTCTTAGGCTTCCAAATATGTGTTAATAAAATTTGGAGAAACGCAGAAAATGGCTCATAGCTCACTTCCTGTTTGGCCAAAAAATTCCAAAAAAATTACCATAACCTGGCATGACAAATGCAATGATCAAACCAAATTTCATGAACATTCAAGCACTTTTATCTCAACATGGTTGTGTGAAGAGGGCGCTGTGGAGCCACCTGACCACACCCAATCTAATATCAACATATAGTTCTACTTGGAAGTAGACTCTTATGAAGCCTGTAAAGTTTTGCGCAAATCTCACAAAGCATGTGCGCGGAAAACCAACTTCCTGTTTCATGGCGGAACATTGAAATTTGCCGCGACGCCACGGATACAAAGTTCAATGAATCCGAAAAAGCTTCGCAATTTAACATCGACAACGTCTTTTGATGTCATATGCAAAATTTTAAGTTGATCGGATAAAATCTCTAGGAGGAGTTCGTTAAAGTAGGACGCCTGTGAATGGCAAAAAATCAAAAAAAGTTGCAATTTCAATTAAAAATGGCGGACTTCCTGTTGAGTCTAGGTCATGGCACCAAGAGACTTTGTTTTAGGTCTCAGGATATTCCACATGTCCACCGAAGTTCATACATGCAGGTCAACCACGGTGCGAGGGCTACTTTTTTGAAATTTTCCAGGGGGCGCTATAATGCCATTTTGCCACGCCAATATGTAAATTTTTATCAGTGTGATAGGTATGATGGTCTTTAGAATTGTACAAAATTTTGTGAGTTTTTGAGCATGCTGAGACCCTCAAAAAGGCAATTATTTGATAAATCTGATTGGGGGCGCTATAGAGCCATAATGCCTCATTTACTGCCAATTATTGTCTCAAATTGAAGACAATTGGACAAATATAATTTTTGCTAAGTTTTACAAGTTTTCAAGTATGCTAAAGCCTTCAAATGTGTGTTCGTAAAATTTGGAATAACGGAGGAATGGCTCATAGCGCACTTCCTGTTTGGCCGAAAAATTTCAAAAAAATAATTATAGCCCGAAAAAACAAATGCAATGATCAGACCAAATTTCATGAACATTCAAGCACTTTTATATCAACATGGTCGTGTGAAGAGGGCGCTGTGGAGCCACCTGACCACACCCAATCCAATATCAACATATAGTTATATTTGGAAGTAGACTACTATTAAGCCTGTAAAGTTTCACGCAAATTTCACAATGCATGTGCTCATAAAAGCAACTTCCATTTTCATGGCGGAACATCGAAATTCGCCGCAACGCCACGGACACAATTTTCAATGAATCCAAAAAAGCTTCGCAATTTAACATGGAGAATGTCTTTAGATGGCCTGTGCCAAATTTTTAGTTGATCGGATAAAATCTCTAGGAGGAGTTCGTTAAAGTACGACGCCTATGAATGACAAAAAATAAAAAAAAGTTGCAAATTCAATTAAAAATGGCGGACTTCCTGTTGAGTCTAGGTCATGGCACCAAGAGACTTTCTTTTAGGTCTTGGCATAGTACACATATCCTCCAAATTTTGTACATGTATGTTAAACACCCTGCGAGGGCTGCTTAATTGAAATATTCTAGGTGGCGCTGTAATGCGATCTTGCAACATCCATCTGTAAACCTCATAGCCTAGTGAAAGGTATGATCGGCTTAATATTGTTGCAAAGTTACGTGAGTTTTCGAGCATGCTGAGGCCCTCAAAAATGCAATTATGTATTAGGGGGCGCTATAGAGCCACCATGTCACACTTAGTGCCAAATGAGACATCGAATCAAAGAACTTAATATTTTTAGTCTATGAGCCAAGTTTGGTGAGTTTTCAAGTATGATAAGGCCCTCAAAAATGTGTTTGTAAAATCTGAAAAAACGCAAGAAATGGCTCGTAGCTCACTTCCTGTGCGGCAAAAAAATTTCAAAAAAATTACCAAAAAAATTTATCATGACTGCTATGGCCCAATCGAATTTCGTAAGAATCCGAGCAAGTGCGTTCCAAAATGGCCGCGTGTTTGGTGGCGCTATAGAGCCACCTAGGCATGTCTAAGCACAAAAATAGTAATACTTTGCAATTTTCACCACGACTGACGTGTGGGCAAATTTTTGTGAGTTTTCGTGCATGGCAAAGCCCTCAAAAATGCGTTCTCGCAGCAGAATAAAAAGAAGAAGAAGAAGAAGAAGAAGAAGAAGAAGAAGAATAAAAATCCCATCAAAAACAATAGGTTCCTCGCACCGGTCGGTGCTCGGGCCCTAATAATTAAAGCTGCAAGCAGCGTTGAAAGGGCCCTCGCCCCCCCTGTGCACATTGGGGTGGCAGCAAGATCGTGATGGCTGCAGGTGTCCATTCAGAGCCATTGGACACAGCTGGACCGCGTACAATGTGGTTTCCAGATGGGAGTGCAAAAATTTTCTGGAGGGCGCTATGATACTATTTTTACTTGCCTGTGCACAAAATCGACAACACAGTAATCGTAATACAGGGCTCCATGAGTGTTTCGATTTTTGTAAATTTTCCAGCATGTTTAGACTTTCAAAAGAGCAATTCTTTTATAAATATTATTGGGGGCGCTATAGAGCCATTATGCCCCATTTAGTGCCAATTGATGGATGTATTGAAGAGAATAAGACAGTTCTAATTTTTGGATGGTTTTGCAAGTTTTGGAGCATTCTAAGGCCTTAAAACGTGTGTTCGTAAAATTTGGAAAAACGCAGGAAATAGCTCATAGCTCTCTTCCTGTTTGGCAAAAAAATTTCAAAAAATTAACAATTGCGGGGAAGACTAATGCAATGATCAAACCAAATTTCATTAACTTTCAAGCACTTTTATCTGAACATGGCCATATCTAGAGGGCGCTGTGGAGCCACCTGGTACCTCTCGATATAAAATAAGCATATATCTATACTTGGGCGGACAATTTTATCAAGCTTGGAAAGTTTCAGGCAAATCCCACAAAGTATGTGGAATTGAAAGCAACTTCCTGTTTCATGGCAGGACATCAAAATTCGCCGTGACGCCACAGATGCATCGTTCGATGAAATCAAAAAAGCTTCGCAATTTAACGTCAGCAAGGTTTTTAGATATTATATGCCAAATTTTAAGTTGATCGGATAAAATCTCTAGGAGGAGTTCGTTAAAGTACGACACCTGTGAATGGCAAAAAAAATTTTAAAAAGTTGCAATTTCAATTAAAAATGGCAGCCTTCCCGTTGGGTCTAGGTCATGGCACCAAGAGACTTTTTTGTAGGTCTCGGCATATTCCACATGTCTACCGAATTTCATACATGTGGGTTTATCGGGCTGCGAGGGCTGCTTATTTGAAATTTTCCAGGGGGCGCTATAATGCCATTTTTGCCACGCCTATTTGTAAATTTTTTATCAGTGTAATAGGAATGATGGTCTTTAAAATTGTACAAAATTTTGTGAGTGTTTGAGCATGATGAAACCCTCAAAAGGGTAATTCTTTTAAAAATTGTATTGGTGGCGCTATAGAGCCATGATGCCTCATTTACTGCCAATTTTTGTTTCAAATTGAAGACAATGTGACAAATAAAATTTTAGTTAAGTTTTGCAAGTTTTCGAGTATGCTAAGGCCTTCAAATGGTGTGTTAATAAAATTTGGAATAACGCAGGAAATGACTCATAGCTCACTTCCTGTTTGGTCGAAAAATTTCAAAAAAATCAGCACAGCCCAGAAAACCAAATGCAATGATCTGACCAAATTTCATGAACATTCAAGCACTTTTATATCAACATGGCCGTGTCAAGAGTGCGCTGTAGAGCCACCTGACCACACCCACTCCAATATCAACATATAGGTATATTTGGAATTAGACTATCATTAAGCCTGTAAAGTTTCATGTAAATCTCCCAAAGCATATGCTCATAAAATAAACTTCCATTTTCATGGCGGAACATCGAAATTCGCCGCGACGCCACGGATACAAAGTTCGATGAATCCAAAAAAGCTTCGCAATTTAACATCGACGACGTCCTTCAATGTCATCTGCCAAATTTTAAGTTGATCAGATAAAATCTCTAGGAGGAGTTTGTTAAAGTACGACACCTGTGAATGGCCAACAATCCAAAAAAGTTGCAATTTCAATTAAAAATGGTGGACTTCCTGTTGAGTGTAGGTCATGGCACCAAGAGAATTTTTTGTAGGTCTCGGCATATTCCACATCTCTACCGAATTTCATACATGTGGGTTTACCAGGCTGCGAGGGCTGCTTATTTAAAATTTTCCAGGGGGCGCTATAGTGACATTTTTGCCATGTATATATATAAGTTTTTTGTCAGAGTAATACGAATGATGGTCTTTATACATTTACAAAATTTTGTGAGTTTTAGAACATGCTGAGACCACCAAAATGGCAATTCTTTTAAAAATCTGATTGGGGGCGCTATAGAGCCATTGTGCCAAATTTAGTGTAAATTGATATATAAAATTGAAGATAATAAGACAATTATAATTTGTGCAACTTTTTGCAAGATTTCGAGTATTCTAAAGCATCCAAACATGTGTTTATAAAATTTGGAAAAACGCAGGAAATGGCGCATAGCTCACTTCCTGTTTGGCCAAAAAATTTCAAAAAAATTAAAATAACTCGACATGAACAATGCAATGATCACACCAAATTTCATGAACATTCAAGCACTTTTATCTCAACATGGCCGTTTCAAGAGGGCGCTGTGGAGCCACCTGACCACACCCAATCTAATATCAACATATAGGTCTACTTGGAAGTGAACTCCTATGAAGCCTGTTAAGTTTCACGCAAATTTCACAAAGCATGTGCGCGTAAAACCAACTTCCTGTTTCATGGCGGAACATCGAAATTCGCCGCGACGCCACGGATACAAAGTTCAATGAATCCAAAAAAGCTTCGCAATTTAACATCGACAAGGTCTTAAGATGTTAAATTCAAAATTTTAAGTTGATCGGATAAAATCTCTAGGAGGAGTTCGTTAAAGTACGAAGCCTGTGAATGGCAAAAAATTTAAAAAATTTGCAAATTCAATTAAAAATGGCGGACTTCCTGTTGAGTCTAGGTCATGGCACCTTGGGACTTTTTTTTAGGTCTTGGCATAGTACACATGTCCACCGAATTTTGTACATGTAGGTCAAACACGCTGCGAGGGCTGCTTCATTGAAATTTTCTAGGTGGCGCTGTAATGCAATTTTGCCACATCCATCTGTAAACCCTAAATCCTAGTTAAAAGTAAGACGTGCTTAATATGTTTGCAAAGTTTTGTGAGTTTTCAAGCATGCTGAGGCCCTCAAAAATGCAATTATGTATTAGGGGGCGCTATAGAGCTACCATATCACACTTAGTGCCAAATGAGATATCGAATCAAAGAACGTAATATTTCTAGTCTCTGAGCCAAGTCTGGTGAGTTTTCGAGTATGATAAAACCCTCAAAAATGTGTTCGTAAAATCTAAAAAAACGCAGGATATGGCTCATAGCTCACTTCCTGTGAGGAAAAAAAATTTCTAAAAAATTTACAAAAAAATTTATGATGACTACTATGACTCTATAAAATTTCGTGAGAATCCGAGCAAGTGCGTTCCAAAATGGCCGCGTGTTTGGTGGCGCTATAGAGCCACTGGGGCATGTCCAAGCACAAAATTAATAATATTTTGTAATTTTCACCACGTCTGACGTGTCGGCAAATTTTTGTGAGTTTTCGTGCATGGTAAAGCCTTCAAAAATACGTTCTCGCACCAGAATAATAATAATTAAAGCTGCAAGCAGCGTTGAAAGGGCCCTCGCCCCCCCTGTGCACATTGGGGTGGCAGCAAGATCTTGATGGCTGCAGGTGTCCATTCAGAGCCATTGGACACAGCTCGACCGCGTACAATGTGGTTTCCTGTTGGGAGTGCAAAAATTTTCTGGAGGGCGCTATGATACCATTTTGACTTGCCTGTGCACAAAATCTACAACACAGTAATCGTAATACAAAGCTCCATGAGTGTTTTGATTTTTGTAAATTTTCCAGCATGTTTAGACTTTCAAAAGAGCAATTCTTTTATAAATATTATTGGGGGCGCTATAGAGCCATTATGCCCCATTTAGTGCCAATTGATGGATGTATTGAAGAGAATAAGACAGTTCTAATTTTTGGATGGTTTTGCAAGTTTTGGAGCATTCTAAGGCCTTAAAACGTGTGTTCGTAAAATTTGGAAAAACACAGGAAATAGCTCATAGCTCACTTCCTGTTTGGCGAAAAAATTTCAAAAAATTAACAATTGCGGAGAATGACTAATGCAATGATCATACCAAATTTCATGAACTTTCAAGCACTTTTATTTGAACATGGCCATATCTAGAGGGCGCTGTGGAGCCACCTGGGACCTCTCGATATAAAATAAGCATATATGTATACTTGGGCGAACAATTTTTCTCAAGCTTGGAAAGTTTTAGGCAAATCCCACAAAGTATGTGGAATTGAAAGCAACTTCCTGTTTCATGGCAGGACATCAAAATTCGCCGTGACGCCACGGATGCATCGTTCGATGAAATCAAAAAAGCTTCGCAATTTATCGTCCGCAAGGTTTTAAGATATCATATGCCAAATTTTAAGTTGATCGGATAAAATCTCTAGGAGGAGTTCGTTAAAGTACGACACCTGTGAATGGCAAAAAAAATTTTAGAAGTTGCAATTTCAATTAAAAATGGCAGCCTACCTGTTGAGTCTAGGTCATGGCACCAAGAGACTTTTTTGTAGGTCTCGGCATATCTCACATGTCTACCAAATTTCATACATGTGGGTTTACCGGGCTGCGAGGGCTGCTTATTTGAAATTTTCCAGGGGGCGCTATAATGCCATTTTTGACACGCCTATTTGTAAATTTTTTATCAGTGTAATAGGAATGACGGTCTTTAAAATTGTACAAAATTTTGTGAGTTTTTGAGCATGCTGAAACCCTCAAAAGGGTAATTTTTTTAAAAATCGTATTGGGGGCGCTATAGAGCCATGATGCCTCATTTACTGCCAATTTTTGTTTCAAATTGAAGACAATGTGACAAATAAAATTTTATCTAAGTTTTGCAAGTTTTCGAGTATGCTAAGGCCTTCAAATGTGTGTACATAAAATTTGGAATAACGCAGGAAATGACTCATAGCTCACTTCCTGTTTGGCCCAAAAATTTCAAAAAAATCAGCACAGCCCAGAAAAACAAATGCAATGATCAGACCAAATTTCATGAACATTCAAGCACTTTTATATCAACATGGCCGTGTCAAGAGGGCGCTGTAGAGCCACCTGACCACAGCCACTCCAATATCAACATATAGGTATATTTGGAATTAGACTATCATTAAGCCTGTAAAGTTTCACGTAAATTTCCCAAAGCATATGCTCATAAAAGCAACTTCCATTTTCATGGCGGAACATTGAAATTTGCCGCGACGCCACGGATACAAAGTTCGATGAATCCCAAAAAGCTTCGCAATTTAACATCGACGACGTCTTTCAATGTCATCTGCCAAATTTTACGTTGATCAGATAAAATCTCTCGGAGGAGTTCGTTAAAGTACGATGCCTGTGAATTGAAAAAAAATGTGAAAAAATTGCAAATTCAATTAAAAATGGCTGACTTCCTGTTGAGTCTAGGTCATGGCACCAATAAACTTTTTTTTAGGTCTTGGCATAGTACATATGTCCACCGAATTTGGAACATGTAGATTAAACACGCTGCGAGGGCTGCTTCATTGAAATTTTCTAGGTGGCGCTGTAATGCAATTTTGCCACATTTATCTGTAAACCCTATATTCTAGTAAAGAGTATGACTAGCTTAATATTTTTGCAAAGTTTTGTGAGTTTTCGAGCATGCTGATGCCCTCAAAAATGCAATTATGTATTAAGGGGCGCTATCGAGCTACCATGACTCACCCACTGCCAAATGAGATATGGAATCAAAGAACTTAATATTTTTATTCAATAAGCCAAGTTTGGTCTGTTTTCGAGTATGATAAAACCCTGAAAAATGTGTTCGTAAAATCTGAAAAAACGCAGGAAATGGCTCATAGCTCACTTCTTGTTGGGCAAAAAAATTTCAAAAAAATTGACAAAAAAATTTATGATGACTACTATGACCCTATAAAATTTCATTAGAATCCGAGCAAGTGCGTTCCAAAATGGCAGCGTGTTTGGTGGCGCTATAGAGCCACCAGGGCATGTCCAAGCACAAAATATATAATAATTTGCAATTTAACCACGACTGACGTGTCGGCAAATTTTTGTGAGTTTTCGTGCATGGCAAAGCCCTCAAAAATGCGTTCTCGTAGCAGAATAAAAAGAAGAAGAAGAAGAAGAAGAAGAAGAAGAAGAAGAATAAAAATCCCATCAAAAACAATAGGTTCCTCGCACCTTCGGTGCCAGGACCCGTTCCGGGCCCTGGCACCGGTCGGTGCTCGGGCCCTAATTAAAGCTGCAAGCAGCGTTGAAAGGGCCCTCGCCCCCCTCGTGCATGTTGGGGTGGCAGCAAGATCTTGATGGCTGCAGGTGTCCATTCAGAGCCATTGGACACAGCTGGATTGCGTACAATGTGGTTTCCTGATGGGAGTGCAAAAAATTTCTGGAGGGCGCTATGATACCATTTTGACTTGCCTGTGCACAAAATCTACAACACAGTAATCGTAATACGGGGCTCCATGAGTGTTTTGATTTTTGTAAATTTTCCAGCATGTTTAGAATTTCAAAAGAGCAATTCTTTTATAAATATTATTGGGGGCGCTATAGAGCCATTATGCCCCATTTAGTGCCAATTGATGGATGTCTTGAAGAGAATAAGACAGTTCTAATTTTTGGATGGTTTTGCAAGTTTTGGAGCATTCTAAGGCCTTAAAACGTGTGTTCGTAAAATTTGGAAAAACGCAGGAAATAGCTCATAGCTCACTTCCTGTTTGGCAAAAAAATTTCAAAAAATTAACAATTGCGGAGAATGACGAATGCAATGATCATACCAAATTTCATGAACTTTCAAGCACTTTTATCTGAACATGGCCATATCTAGAGGGCGCTGTGGAGCCACCTGGCACCTCTCGATATAAAATAAGCATATATCTATACTTGGGCGGACAATTTTATCAAGCTTGGAAAGTTTCAGGCAAATCCCACAAAGTATGTGGAATTGAAAGCAACTTCCTGTTTCATGGCAGGACATCAAAATTCGCCGTGACGCCACGGATGCATCGTTCGATGAAATCAAAAAAGCTTCGCAATTTAACGTCAGCAAGGTTTTTAGATATTATATGCCAAATTTTAAGTTGATCGGATAAAATCTCTAGGAGGAGTTCGTGAAAGTACGACACCTGTGAATGGCAAAAAAAATTTTAAAAAAGTTGCAATTTCAATTAAAAATGGCAGCCTTCCTGTTGAATCTAGGTCATGGCACCAAGAGACTTTATTGTAGGTCTCGGCATATTCCACATGTCTACCGAATTTCATACATGTGGGTTTACCGGGCTGCGAGGGCTGCTTATTTGAAATTTTCCAGGGGGCGCTATAATGCCATTTTTGCCACGCCTATTTGTAAATTTTTTATCAGTGTAATAGGAATGATGGTCTTTGAAATTGTACAAAATTTTGTGAGTTTTTGAGCATGCTGACACCCTCAAAAGGGTAATTCTTTTAAAAATCGTATTGGGGGCGCTATAGAGCCATGATGCCTCATTTACTGCCAATTTTTGTTTCAAATTGAAGACAATGTGACAAATAAAATTTAAGCTAAGTTTTGCAAGTTTTCGAGTATGCCAAGGCCTTCAAATGTGTGTTCATAAAATTTGGAATAACGCAGGAAATGACTCATAGCTCACTTCCTGTTTGCCCGAAAAATTTCAAAAAAATCAGCACTGCCCAGAAAAACAAATCCAATGATTAGACCAAATTTCATGAACATTCAAGCACTTTTATATCAACATGGCCGTGTCAAGAGGGCGCTGTAGAACCACCTGACCACACCCACTCCAATATCAACATATAGGTATATTTGGAATTAGACTATCATTAAGCCTGTAAAGTTTCACGTAAATCTCCCAAAGCATATGCTCATGAAAGCAACTTCCATTTTCATGGCGGAACATCGAAATTCGCCACGACGCCACGGATACAAAGTTCGATGAATCCAAAAAAGCTTCGCAATTTAACATCGACAACGTCTTTCAATGTCATATGCCAAATTTTAAGTTGATCAGATAAAATCTCTAGGAGGAGTTTGTTAAAGTACGATGCCTGTGAATTGCAAAAAATAAAAAAAAATAGCAAATTCAATTAAAAATGGCGGACTTCCTGTTGAGTCTAGGTCATGGCACCAAGAGACTTTTTTTTTGGTCTTGGCATAGTACATATGTCCAACGAATTTGGAACATGTAGATTTAACACGCTGCGAGGGCTGCTTCATTGAAATTTTCTAGGTGGCGCCGTAATGCAATTTTGCCACATTTTTCTTCAAACCCCATATCCTAGTAAATAGTATGACCAGCTCAATAGGTCTACAAAGTTTCGTGAGTTTTCAAGCATGCTGAAGCCCTCAAAAATGCAATTATGTATTAGGGGGCGCTATAGAGCTACCATGTCAAACTCAGTGCCAAATGAGATATCGAATCAAAGTATTTAATATTTTTAGTCTATGAGCCGAGTTTGGTGAATTTTCGAGCATAATAAGGCCCTCAAAAATGTGTTCGTAAAATCTGAAAAAACGCAGGAAATGGCTCATAGCTCACTTCATGTGCGTCAAAAAAATTTCAAAAAAATTGACAAAAAAAATTATTATGACTGCTGTGGCCCTGTTGAATTTCATGAGAATCCGAGCAAGTGCGTTCCAAAATGGCCGCGTGTTTGGTGGCGCTATAGAGCCACTGGGGCATGTCCAAGCACAAAAACAATAAAACTTTGTAATTTTCACCAAGTCTGACCTGTGTGCAAATTTTTGTGAGTTTTCGTGCATGGTAAAGCCTTCAAAAATGCGTTCTCGCAGCAGAATAATAATAATTAAAGCTGCAAGCAGCGTTGAAAGGGCCCTCGCCCCCCTCGTGCAAGTTGGGGTGGCAGCAGGATCTTGATGGCTGCAGGTGTCCATTCAGAGCCATTGGACACTGCTGGACCGTGTACAATGTGGTTTCCTGATGGGAGTGCAGAAATTTTCTGGAGGGCGCTATGATACCATTTTGACAAGCCTGTGCACAAAATCTACAACACAGTAATCGTAATATGGGGCTCCATGAGTGTGTTGATTTTTGTAAATATTCCAGCATGTTTAGACTTTCAAAAGAGCAATTCTTTTATAAATCTGATTGGGGGCGCTATAGAGCCGTTATGCCACATTTAGTGCCAATTGATGGATGATATTAAACAAAATAAGACAGTTCTAATTTTTGGATGGTTTTGCAAGTTTTGGAGCATTCTAAGGCCTTAAAACGTGTGTTCGTAAAATTTGGAAAAACGCAGGAAATAGCTCATAGCTCACTTCCTGTTTGGCAAAAAAATTTCAAAAAATTAACAATTGCGGAGAATGACTAATGCAATGATCATACCAAATTTCATCAACTTTCAAGCACTTTTATCTGAACATGGCCATATCTAGAGGGCACTGTGGAGCCACCTGGCACCTCTCGATATAAAATAAGAATATATCTATACTTGGGCGAACAATTTTATCAAGCTTGGAAAGTTTCAGGCAAATCCCATAAAAGTATGTGGAATTGAAAGCAACTTCCTCTTTCATGGCAGGACATCAAAATTCGCCATGACGCCACGGATGCATCGTTCGATGAAATCAAAAAAGCTTCGCAATTTAACGTCAGCAAGGTTTTTAGATATTATATGCCAAATTTTAAGTTGATCGGATAAAATCTCTAGGAGGAGTTCGTTAAAGTACGACACCTGTGAATGGCAAAAAAAATTTTAAAAAGTTGCAATTTCAATTAAAAATGGCAGCCTTCCTGTTGGGTCTAGGTCATGGCACCAAGTGACTTTTTTGTAGGTCTCGGCATATTCCACATGTCTACCGAATTTCACACATGTGGGTTTAAAAGGCTGCGAGGGCTGCTTATTTGAAATTTTCCAGGGGGCGCTATAATGCCATTTTTGCCACGCCTATTTGTAAATTTTTTATCAGTGTAATAGGAATGATGTTCTTTAAAATTGTACAAAATTTTGTGAGTTTTTGAGCATGCTGAAACCCTCAAAAGGGTAATTCTTTTAAAAATCGTATTGGGGGCGCTATAGAGCCATGATGCCTCATTTACTGCCAATTTTTGTTTCAAATTGAAGACAATGTGTCAAATAAAATTCTAGCTAAGTTTTGCAAGTTTTCCAGTCTGCTAAGGCCTTCAAATGTGTGTTCATAAAATTTGGAATAACGCAGAAAATGACTCATAGCTCACTTCCTGTTTGGCCAAAAAATTTTAAAAAAATCAGCACTGCCCAGAAAACCAAATGCAATGATCTGACCAAATTTCATGAACATTCAAGCACTTTTATATCAACATGGCCGTGTCAAGAGGGCGCTGTGGAGCCACCTGACCACACCCACTCCAATATCAACATATAGGTATATTTGGAATTAGACTATCATTAAGCCTGTAAAGTTTCATGTAAATCTCCCAAAGCATATGCTCAGAAAATAAACTTCCATTTTCATGGCGGAACAACGAAATTCGCCGCGACGCCACGGATACAAAGTTCGATGAATCCAAAAAAGCTTCGCAATTTAACATCGACGACGTCTTTCAATGTCATAGGCCAAATTTTAAGTTGATCAGATAAAATCTCTAGGAGGAGTTCGTTAAAGTACGACACCTGTGAATGGCCAACAATCCAAAAAAGTTGCAATTTCAATTAAAAATGGTGGACTTCCTGTTGAGTGTAGGTCATGGCACCAAGAGAATTTTTTGTAGGTCTCGGCATATTCCACATGTCTCCCGAATTTCATACATGTAGGTTTACCAGGCTGCGAGGGCTGCTTATTTAAAATTTTCCAGGGGGCGCTATAGTGACATTTTTGCCATGTATATATATAAGTTTTTTGACAGAGTAATACGAATGATGGTCTTTATACATTTACAAAATTTTGTGAATTTTAGAACATGCTGAGACCCTCAAAATGGCAATTCTTTTAAAAATCTGATTGGGGGCGCTATCGAGCCATTGTGCCAAATTTAGTGTAAATTGATATATAAAATTGAAGATAATAAGACAATTATAATTCTGCAACTTTTTGCAAGATTTCGAGTCTTCTAAAGCATCCAAACCTGTGTTTATAAAATTTGGAAAAACGCAGGAAATGGCGCATAGCTCACTTCCTGTTTGGCCAAAAAATTTCAAAAAAATTAAAATAACTCGACATGAACAAAGCAATGATCACACCAAATTTCATGAACATTCAAGCACTTTTATCTCAACATGGCCGTTTCAAGAGGGCGCTGTGGAGCCACCTGACCACACCCAATCTAATATCAACATATAGGTCTACTTGGAAGTGGACTCCTATAAAGCCTGTAAAGTTTCGCGCAAATTTCACAAAGCATGTGCGCGTAAAACCAACTTCCTGTTTCATGGCGGAACATCGAAATTCGCCGCGACGCCACGGATACAAAGTTCAATGAATCCAAAAAAGCTTCGCAATTTAACATCGACAAGGTCTTAAGATGTTAAATTTAAAATTTTAAGTTGATCGGATAAAATCTCTAGGAGGAGTTCGTTTAAGTACGAAGCCTGTGAATGGCAAAAAATTGAAAAAATTTGCAAATTCAATTAAAAATGGCGGACTTCCTGTTGAGTCTAGGTCATGGCACCAAGAGACTTTTTTTTAGGTCTCGGCATAGTACACATGTCCACCGAATTTTGTACATGTAGGTCAAACACGCTGCGTGGGCTGCTTCATTGAAATTTTCTAGGTGGCGCTGTAATGCAATTTTGCCACATCCATCTGTAAACCCGAAATCCTAGTTAAAAGTAAGACCTGCTTAATATGTTTGCAAAGTTTTGTGAGTTTTCAAGCATGCTGAGGCCCTCAAAAATGCAATTATGTATTAGGGGGCACTATAGAGCTACCATATCACACCCAGTGCCAAATGAGATATCGAATCAAAGAACGTAATATTTCTAGTCTATGAGCCAAGTCTGGTGAGTTTTCGAGTGTGATAAAACCCTCAAAAATGTGTTCGTAAAATCTAAAAAAACGCAGGAAATGGCTCATAGCTCACTTCCTGTGAGGCAAAAAAATTTCAAAAAAATTAACAAAAAAATTAATGATGACTACTATGACTCTATAAAATTTCATGAGAATCCGAGCAAGTGCGTTCCAAAATGGCCTCGTGTTTGGTGGCGCTATAAAGCCACCGGGGCATGTCCAAGCACAAAAATAATAATACTTTGCAATTTTCACCACGACTGACGCGTGGGCAAATTTTTGTGAATTTTCATGCATGGCAAAGCCCTCAAAAATGCGTTCTCGCAGCAGAATAAAAAGAAGAAGAAGAAGAAGAAGAAGAAGAATTAAAGCTGCAAGCAGCGTTGAAAGGGCCCTCGCCCCCCCTGTGCACATTGGGGTGGCAGCAAGATCTTGATGGCTGCAGGTGTCCATTCAGAGCCATTGGACACAGCTGGACCGCGTACAATGTGGTTTCCTGATGGGAGTGCAAAAATTTTCTGGAGGGCGCTATGATACTATTTTGACTTGCCTGTGCACAAAATCTACAACACAGTAATCGTAATACAGGGCTCCATGAGTGTTTCGATTTTTGTAAATTTTCCAGCATGTTTAGACTTTCAAAAGAGCAATTTTTTTATAAATATTATTGGGGGCGCTATAGAGCCATTATGCCCCATTTAGTGCCAATTGATGGATGTATTGAAGAGAATAAGACAGTTCTAATTTTTGGATGGTTTTGCAAGTTTTGGAGCATTCTAAGGCCTTAAAACGTGTGTTCGTAAAATTTGGAAAAACGCAGGAAATAGCTCATAGCTCTCTTCCTGTTTGGCAAAAAAATTTCAAAAAATTAACAATTGCGGAGAATGACTAATGCAATGATCATACTAAATTTCATGAACTTTCAAGCACTTTTATCTGAACATGGCCATATCTAGAGGGCGCTGTGGAGCCACCTGGTACCTCTCGATATAAAATAAGCATATATCTATACTTGGGCGAACAATTTAATCAAGCTTGGAAAGTTTCAGGCAAATCCCACAAAGTATGTGGAATTGAAAGCAACTTCCTGTTTCATGGCAGGACATCAAAATTCGCCGTGACGCTACAGATGCATCGTTCGATGAAATCAAAAAAGCTTCGCAATTTAACGTCAGCAAGGTTTTTAGATATTATATGCCAAATTTTAAGTTGATCGGATAAAATCTCTAGGAGGAGTTCGTTAAAGTACGACACCTGTGAATGGCAAAAAAAATTTTAAAAAGTTGCAATTTCAATTAAAAATGGCAGCCTTCCTGTTGGGTCTCGGTCATGGCACGAAGAGACTTTTTTGTAGGTCTCGGCATATTCCACATGTCTACCGAATTTCATACATGTGGGTTTATCGGGCTGCAAGGGCTGCTTATTTGAAATTTTCCAGGGGGCGCTATATGCCATTTTTGCCACGCCTATTTGTAAATTTTTTATCAGTGTAATAGGAATGATGGTCTATAAAATTGTACAAAATTTTGTGAGTTTTTGAGCATGCTGAAACCCTCAAAAGGGTAATTCTTTTAAAAATCGTATTGGGGGCGCTATAGAGCCATGATGCCTCATTTACTGCCAATTCTTGTTTCAAATTGAAGACAATGTGACAAATAAAATTTTAGTTAAGTTTTGCAAGTTTTCCAGTATGCTAAGGCCTTCAAATGTGTGTTCATAAAATTTGGAATAACGCAGGAAATGACTCATAGCTCACTTCCTGTTTGGCCAAAAAATTTCAAAAAAATTTAAATAACTGGACATTAACAATGCAATGATCACACCAAATTTCATGAACAATCAAGCACTTTTATCTCAATAAGGCCGTGTCAAGAGGGCGCTGGGGAGCCACCTGACCACACCCAATCTAATTTCAACATATAGGTATACTTGAAAGTAGACTCTTATCAAGCTTTTGAAGTTTCGCGCAAATCTCACAAAGCATGTGCGCGTAAAACCAACTACCTGTTTCAGGGCGGAACATCGAAATTCGCCGCAACGCCACAGATACATAGTTCGATTGATACAAAAATGCTTCGCAATTTAACATCGACAAGGTCTTTAGACGTCATATGCGAAATTTTAAGTTGATCGGATAAAATCTCTAGGAGGAGTTCGTTAAAGTACGACACCTGCGAATGGCGAAAAATCTAAAAAAGTTGAAATTTCAATTAAAAATGGCAAACTTCCTGTTGGGTCTAGGTCATGGCTCCAAGAGACTTTTTTTAGGTCTCAAGATATTTCACATGTCCACCGAAGTTCATATATGCAGGTCAACCACGATGCAAGGGCTGCTTATTTGAAATTTTCCAGGGGGCGCTATAATGCCATTTTTGCCAGGCCTATATGTAAGTTTTTTATCAGTGTAATAGGAATGATGGTCTTTAGAATTATACAAAATTTTGTGAGTTTTTGAGCATGTTGAGACCCTCAAAAGGGCAATTCTTTCGAAAATCTGATTGGGGGCGCTATAGGGCCATTATGCCACAGTTACTGCCAATTTCTGCCTCAAATTGAAGACGATCAGAAAAGTATAATTTTTGCAAGTTTTGCAAGTTTTCGAGTATGCTAAGGCCTTCAAATGTGTGTTCGTAAAATTTGGAATAACGCAGGAAATGGCCTATAGCTCACTTCCTGTTTGGCCAAAAAATTTCAAAAAAATCAGCATAGCCCAAAAAAACAAATGCAATGATCAGACAAAATTTCATGAACATTCAAGCACTTTTATATCAACAAGGCCGTGTCAAGAGGGCGCTGTGGAGCCACCTGACCACACCCACTCCAATATCAACATATAGGTATATTTGGAAGTAGACTATTATTAAGCCTGGAAGGTTCCACGCAAATCTCACAAAGCAAGTGCTCATAAAAGCAACTTCCATTTTCATGGCGGAACTTCAAAATTCGCCGCAACGCCACGGGCACAAATTTCGATGAATCCAAAAAAGCTTCGCAATATAACATAAGAAAGGTCTTTAAATGGCCTGTGCCAAATTTTAAGTTGATCGGATGAAATCTCTAGGAGGAGTTCGTTAAAGTACGACGCCTGTGAATGGCAAAAAATTTTAAAAAGTTGCAAATTCAATTAAAAATGGCGGACTTCCTGTTGAGTCTAGGTCATGGCACCTAGAGACTTTTTTTTAGGTCTTGGCATAGTACACATGTCCACCGAATTTTGTACATGTAGGTCAAACACGCTGCGAGGGCAGCTTCATTGAAATTTTCTAGGTGGCGCTGTAATGCAATTTTGCCACATCCATCTGTAAAACCTAAATCCTAGTAAAAAGTAAGACCAGCTTAATATGTTTGCAAAGTTTTGTGAGTTTTCAAGCATGCTGAGGCTCTCAAAAATGCAATTACGTATTAGGGGGCGCTATAGAGCTACCATGTCACAACCAGTGCCAAATGAGATATCGAATCACAGAACGTAATATTTCTAGTCTATGAGCCAAGTTTCGTGACTTTTTGAGTATGATAAAACCCTCAAAAATGTGTTCGTAAAATCTGAAAAAACGCAGGAAATGGCTCATAGCTCACTTCCTGTGAGGCAAAAAAATTTCAAAAAAATTTACAAAAAAATTTATGATGACTACTATGACTCTATAAAATTTCGTGAGAATCCGAGCAAGTACGTTCCAAAATGGCAGCTTGTTTGGTGGCGCTATAGAGCCACCGGGGCATGTCCAAGCACAAAAATAATAATTATTTGCAATTTTCACCACGACTGACGTGTGGGCAAATTTTTGTGAGTTTTCGTGCATGGCAAAGCCCTCAAAAATGCGTTCTCGCAGCAGAATAAAAAGAAGAAGAAGAAGAAGAAGAAGAAGAAGAAGAATAATCATAAAAATCCCATCAAAAACAATAGGTTCCTCGCACCTTCGGTGCCAGGACCCGTCCCGGGCCCTGGCACCGGTCGGTGCTCGGGCCCTAATTAAAGCTGCAAGCAGCGTTGAAAGGGCCCTCGCCCCCCTCGTGCACGTTGGGGTGGCAGCAAGATCTTGATGGGTGCAGGTGTCCATTAAGAGCCATTGGGCACTGCTAGACTGTGTGCATTGTGGTTTCCTGAGGGGAGTGCAAAAATTTTCTAGAGGGCGCTACGATACCATTTTGACATGCCTGTGTGCAAAATCTACAACAAGGTAATCGTAATGTCAGGCTCCATGAGTGTGTTGATTTTTGTAAATTTTCCAATATGTTTAGACGATCAAAGAGGCAATACTTTTAAATATCTGACTGGGGGCGCTATTGAGCCATTATGTCATATTTAATGCCAATTGATGGATGACATTGAAGAGAATAAGACATTTATAATGTTTGGTAGGTTTTTTAAGGTTTGGAGCATTCTAAGGCCTGAAAACATGAGTTCGTAAAATTTGGAAAAACGCAGGAAATAGCTCATAGCTCACTTCCTGTTTATGCAATAATTTTCAAAAAATTAACCATCGCCCAGAATGACTAATGCAATGATCACCCCAAATTTCATGAACATTCAAGCACTTTTAACTTAACATGGCCGTATCTAGAGGGCGTCGTGGAGCCACCTGGCCACTCCCTATCTAATATTAGCATATAGTTATACTTTGGAGGAAAATATTATCAAGCTTGGAAACTTTCAGGCAAATCGAACGAAGTATGTGGGAGTAAAAGCAATTTCCTGTTTCATGGCGGGACATCAAAATTTGCCGCGACGCCACGGATACACCGTTGCATCAATCCAAAAAAGCTTCGCAATTTAACATCAGCAAGGTCTTTGGATATTACTTGCCAAATATTAAGTTGATCGGATAAAATCTCTAGGAGGAGTTTGTTAAAGTACGACGCCTGTGAATGGCAAAAAATCAAAAAAAGTTGCAATTTCAATTAAAAATGGCGGACTTCCTGTTGGGTCTAGGTCATGGCACCAGGAGACTTTGTTTTAGGTCTCAGGATATTCCACATGTCCACCGAAGTTCATACATGCAGGTCAACCACGGTGCGAGGGCTACTTTTTTGAAATTTTCCAGGGGGCGCTATAATAACATTTTTGCCACGCCAATATGTAAATTTTTATCAGTGTAACAGGAATGATGGTCTTAAGAATTGTACCAAATTTTGTGAGTTTTTGAGCATGCTGAGACCCTCAAAAAGGGCAATTATTTGAAAAATCTGATTGGGGGCGCTATAGAGCCATAATGCCTCATTTACTGCCAATTATTGTCTCAAATTGAAGACAATTTGACAAATATAATTTTTGCAAAGTTTTACAAGTTTTCAAGTATGCTAAAGCCTTCAAATGTGTGTTCGTAAAATTTGGAATAACGCAGGAAATGGCTCATAGCGCACTTCCTGTTTGGCCGAAAAATTTCAAAAAAATAATTATAGCCCAAAAAAACCAATGCAATGATCAGACCAAATTTCATGAACATTCAAGCACTTTTATATCAACATGGTCGTGTGAAGAGGGCGCTGTGGAGCCACCTGACCACATCCAATCCAATATCAACATATAGTTATATTTGGAAGTAGACTGCTATTAAGCCTGTAAAGTTTCACGCAAATCTCACAATGCATGTGCTCATAAAAGCAACTTCTATTTTCATGGCGGAACATCGAAATTCGCCGCAACGCCACGGACACAATTTTCGATGAAACCAAAAAAGCTTCGCAATTTAACATGGAGAATGTCTTTAGATGGCCTGTGCCAAATTTTTAGTTGATCGGATAAAATCTCTAGGAGGAGTTCGTTAAAGTACGACGCCTGTGAATGACAAAAAATTAAAAAAAGTTGCAAATTCAATTAAAAATGGCGGACTTCCTGTTGAGTCTAGTTCATGGCACCAAGAGACTTTTTTTTTAGGTCTTGGCATAGTACACATGTCCACCGAATTTTGTACATGTATGTTAAACACCCTGCGAGGGCTGCTTAATTGAAATATTCTAGGTGGCGCTGTAATGCAATTTTGCCACATCCATCTGTAAACCCTATATTCTTGTAAATTGTATGATCAGTGTAATATGTTTGCAAAGTTTTGTGAGTTTTCGAGCATGCTGATGCCTTAAAAAATGCAATTATGTATTAAGGGGCGCTATAGAGCCACCATGTCATACCCAGTGCCAAATGAGACCTCAAATCGAAGAACTTAATATTTTTAGTCTATGAGCCAAGTTTGGTGAGTTTTTGAGTATGATTTTGAGTATGAAGCACGACACCTGTGAATGGCCAACAATCCAAAAAAGTTGCAATTTCAATTAAAAATGGTGGACTTCCTGTTGAGTGTAGGTCATGGCACCAAGAGAATTTTTTGTAGGTCTCGGCATATTCCACATGTCTACCGAATTTCATACAGGTAGGTTTACCAGGCTGCGAGGGCTGCTTATTTAAAATTTTCCAGGGGGCGCTATAGTGACATTTTTGCCATGTATATATATAAGTTTTTTGTCAAAGTAATACGAATGATGGTCTTTATACATTTACAAAATTTTGTGAGTTTTAGAACATGCTGAGACCCTCAAAATGGCAATTCTTTTAAAAATCTGATTGGGGGCGCTATAGAGCCATTGTGCCAAATTTAGTGTAAATTGATATATAAAATTGAAGATAATAAGACAATTATAATTTGTGCAACTTTTTGCAAGATTTCGAGTATTCTAAAGCATCCAAACATGTGTTTATAAAATTTGGAAAAACGCAGGAAATGGCGCATAGCTCACTTCCTGTTTGGCCAAAAAATTTCAAAAACACTAAAACAACTCGACATGAACAATGCAATGATCACACCAAATTTCATGAACATTCAAGAACTTTTATCTCAACATGGCCGTTTCAAGAGGGCGCTGTGGAGCCACCTGACCACACCCAATCTAATATCAACATATAGGTCTACTTGGAAATGGACTCCTATAAAGCCTGTAAAGTTTCGCGCAAATTTCACAAAGCATGTGCGCGTAAAACCAACTTCCTGTTTCATGGCAGAACATCGAAATTCGCCGCGACGCCACGGATACAAAGTTCAATGAATCCAAAAAAGCTTCGCAATTTAACATCGACAAGGTCTTAAGATGTTAAATTCAAAATTTTAAGTTGATCGGATAAAATCTCTAGGAGGAGTTCGTTAAAGTACGAAGCCTGTGAATGGCAAAAAATTTTAAAAATTTGCAAATTCAATTAAAAATGGCGGACTTCCTGTTGAGTCTAGGTCATGGAACCTAGAGACTGTTTTTTAGGTCTTGGCATAGTACACATGTCCACCGAATTTTGTACATGTAGGTCAAACACGCTGCGAGGGCTGCTTCATTGAAATTTTCTAGGTGGCGCTGTAATGTAATTTTGCCACATCAATCTGTAAACCCTAAATCCTAGTTAAAAGTAAGACCTGCTTAATATGTTTGCAAAGTTTTGTGAGTTTTCAAGCATGCTGAGGTTCTCAAAAATGCAATTATGTATTAGGGGGCGCTATAGAGCTACCATATCACACCCAGTGCCAAATGAGATATCGAATCAAAGAACGTAATATTTCTAGTCTATGAGCCAAGTCTGGTGAGTTTTCGACAATGATAAATCCCTCAAAAATGTGTTCGTAAAATCTAAAAAAACGCAGGAAATGGCTCATAGCTCACTTCCTGAGAGGCAAAAAAATTTCAAAAAAATTGACAAAAAAATTTATGATGACTACTATGACTCTAAAAAATTTCGTGAGAATCCGAGCAAGTGCGTTCCAAAATGGGCGCGTGTTTGGTGGCGCTATAGAGCCATCAGGGCATGTCCAAGCACAAAAATAATAATACTTTGCAATTTTCACCACGACTGAGGTGTGGGCAAATTTTTGTGAGTTTTCCGTGCATGGCAAAGCCCTCAAAAATGCGTTCTCGCAGCAGAATAAAAAGAAGAAGAAGAAGAAGAAGAATAATAAAAATCCCATCAAAAACAATAGGTTCCTCGCACCTTCGGTGCCAGGATCCGTTCCGGGCCCTGGCACCGGTCGGTGCTCGGGCCCTAATTAGAATTATATGCTTATTTTATATCGAGAGCTGCCAGGTGGCTCCACAGCGCCCTCTAGATATGGCCATGTTCAGATAAAAGTGCTTGAAAGTTCATGAAATTTGGTATGATCATTGCATTAGTCATTCTCCGCAATTGTTAATTTTTTTAAATTTTTTTGCCAAACAGGAAGAGAGCTATGAGCTATTTCCTGCGTTTTTCCAAATTTTACGAACACACGTTTTAGGGCCTTAGAATGCTCCAAAACTTGCAAAACCATCCCAAAATTAGAACTGTCTTATTCTCTTCAATACATCCATCAATTGGCACTAAATGGGGCATAATGGCTCTATAGCGCCCCCAATAATATTTATAAAAGAATTGCTCTTTTGAAAGTCTAAACATGCTGGAAAATTTACAAAAATCGAAACACTCATGGAGCCCTGTATTACGATTACTGTGTTGTAGATTTTGTGCACAGGCAAGTCAAAATGGTATCATAGCGCCCTCCAGAAAATTTTTGCACTCCCATCAGGAAACCACATTGTACGCGGTCCAGCTGTGTCCAATGGCCCTGAATGGACACCTGCAGCCATCAAGATCTTGCTGCCACCCCAATGTGCACAGGGGGGGCGAGGGCCCTTTCAACGCTGCTTGCAGCTTTAATTCTAATTCTAATTTGGAAAAAAACGCAGGAAATAGCTCATAGCTCACTTCCTGTTTGGCCAAAAAAATTTCAAAAATTAAGCACTGCCCGGAATAACGAATGCAATGATCACCCCAAATTTCCTGAACATTCAAGCACTTTTATCTGAACATGGTCGTATCTAGAGGGCTCTGTGGAGCCACTTAGCCTCTCACGATTTTATATTGGCATATATTTATATTTGGGTGGACAATTTCATCAAGCTTGGAAAGTTTCAGGCAAATCCCACGAAGTATGTGGGAGTAAAACCATCTTCCTGTTTCATGGCGGGACACTGAAATTCCCCGCTCTGCCATGGGTACATCGTTCGACGAATTCAAAAATGCTTCGCAATTTAACATCGGCAAGGTCTTCTGATATTACTCACCAGATTTTAAGTTGATCGGACAAAATCTCTCGGAGGAGTTCGTTAAAGTACGATGTTTCTGAATGGGAAAAAATCCTAAGAAGTTGCAATTTCAATTAAAAATAGCGGACTTCCTGTTGAGTCTAGGTCATGGCACCAAGAGACTTTTTTTTAGGTCTCAAGATATTCCACATGTCCACCGAACTTCATACATGCAGGTCAACCACGATCCGAGGGCTGCTTGTTTGAAATTTTCCAGGGGGCGCTATAATGCAATTTATGTCACGCATTTTTGTAAATTTTTAATCATTGTGATAGTAATGATGAGCTTTAGACTTGTACAAAATTTTGTGAGTTTTTGAACATGTTGAGACCCTCAAAAGGGCAATTCTTTTGAAAATCTGATTAGGGGCGCTATAGAGCCATTATGCCACATTTTCTGCCAATTTCTGTCTCAAATTAAAGAAAATCAGACAAAAATAAGTTTTGCAAAGTTTTGCAAAGTTTTGCAAGTTTTAGAGTATGCTCAGGCCTTAAAACGTGTATTTGTAATATTTGGAATAACGCAGGAAATGGCTCATAGCTCACTTCCTGTTTGGCCAAAAAATTTCTAAAAAATAATTGCAGCCCAGAAAAACAAATGTAATGATCAGACCAAATTTCATGAACAATCAAGCATTTTTAACTCGACATGGCCGTTTCAAGAGGGCGCTGTGGAGCCACCTGACCACACCCAATCTAATTTAAACACATAGGTATACTTGGAAGTAAACTCTAATCAAGCCTGTAAAGTTTCGCCCAAATCTCACAAAGCATAGGCGCATAAAAGCAACTTCCTGTTTCATGGCGGAATATCGGAATTCGCCGAGACGCCACGGGTACAAAGATCGATGAATCCAAAAAAGCTTCGCAATTTAAAATCGACAAGGTATTTAAATGTCATACGCAAAATTTTAAGTTGATCGGATAAAATCTCTAGGAGGAGTTTGTTAAAGTACGACGCCTGTGAATGGCAAAAAATAAAAAAAATTTGCAAATTCAATTAAAAAAGGCGGACTTCCTGTTGAGTCAAGGTGATGGCACCAACAGACTTTTTTTTAGGTCTTAGCATAGTACACATGTCCATCGAATTTTGTACATGTAGGTTAAAAACGCTGCGAGGGCTGCTTCATTGAAATTTTCTAGGTGGTGCTGTAATGCAATTTTGCCACATCTATCTGTACTTCTGATATCCTAGTATAAAGTATGATGGGTTTAATATGTTTGCAAAGTTTCATGAGTTTTCGTGCATGCTGATGCCCTCAAAAATGTAATTATGTATTAGGGGGCGCTATAGAGCCACCATGTCATACTCCGTGCCAAATGAGATATCAAATAGAAGAACTTCATAATTTTATTCAATAAGCCAAATTTGGTCTGTTTTCGAGTATGAAAAGGCCCTCAAAAATGTGTTCGTAAAATCTGAAAAAACGCAGGAAATGGCTCATAGCTCACTTCCTGTGCGGCAAAAAAATTTCGGAAAAATTGACAAAAAAATTTATTATGACTGCTGTGGCCCTGTTGAATTTCATGAGAATCCAAGCAAGTGCGTTCCAAAATGGCCGCGTGTTTGGTGGCGCTATAGAGCCACTGGGGCATGTCCAAGCACAAAAACAATGAAACTTAGTAATTTTCACCAAGTCTGACGTGTGTGCAAATTTTTGTGAGTTTTCGTTTATGGTAAAGCCTTCAAAAATGCGTTCTCGCAGCAGAATAATAATAATAAGAAGAAGAAGAAGAAGAAGAAGAAGAAGAAGAAGAATAATTAAAGCTGCAAGCAGCGTTGAAAGGGCCCTCGCCCCCCCTGTGCACATTGGGGTGGCAGCAAGATCTTGATGGCTGCAGGTGTCCATTCAGAGCCATTGGACACAGCTGGACCGCGTACAATGTGGTTTCCTGATGGGAGTGCAAAAATTTTCTGGAGGGCGCTATGATACCATTTTGACTTGCCTGTGCACAAAATCTACAACACAGTAATCGTAATACAGGGCTCCATGAGTGTTTCGATTTTTGTAAATTTTCCAGCATGTTTAGACTTTCAGAAGAGCAATTCTTTTATAAATATTATTGGGGGCGCTATAGAGCCATTATGCCCCATTTAGTGCCAATTGATGGATGTATTGAAGAGAATAAGACAGTTCTAATTTTTGGATGGTTTTGCAAGTTTTGGAGCATTCTAAGGCCTTAAAACGTGTGTTCGTAAAATTTGGAAAAACGCAGGAAATAGCTCATAGCTCTCTTCCTGTTTGGCAAAAAAATTTCAAAAAATTAACAATTGCGGAGAATGACTAATGCAATGATCATACCAAATTTCATGAACTTTCAAGCACTTAGATCTGAACATGGCCATATCTAGAGGGCGCTGTGGAGCCACCTGGTACCTCTCGATATAAAATAAGCATACATCTATACTTGGGCGGACAATTTTATCAAGCTTGGAAAGTTTCAGGCAAATCCCACAAAGTATGTGGAATTGAAAGCAACTTCCTGTTTCATGGCAGGACATCAAAATTCGCCGTGACGCCACAGATGCATCGTTCGATGAAATCAAAAAAGCTTCGCAATTTAATGTCAGCAAGGTTTTTAGATATTATATGCCAAATTTTAAGTTCATCGGATAAAATCTCTAGGAGGAGTTCGTTAAAGTACGAAGCCTGTGAATGGCAAAAAATTTAAATAATTTGCAATTTCAATTAAAAATGGCAGCCTTCCTGTTGGGTCTAGGTCATGGCACCAAGAGACTTTTTTTGTAGGTCTCGGCATATTCCACATGTCTACTGAATTTCATACATGTGGGTTTATCGGGCTGCGAGGGCTGCTTATTTGAAATTTTCCAGGGGGCGCTATAATGCCATTTTTGCCACGCCTATTTGTAAATTTTTTATCAGTGTAATAGGAATGATGGTCTTTAAAATTCTACAAAATTTAGTGAGTTTTTGAGCATGCTGAAACCCTCAAAATGGCAATTCTTTTTAAAATCTGATTGGGGGCGCTATAGAGCCATTGTGCCAAATTTAGTGTAAATTGATATATAAAATTGAAGATAATAAGACAATTATAATTTGTGAAACTTTTTGCAAGATTTCGAGTATTCTAAAGCATCCAAACATGTGTTTGTAAAATTTGGAAAAACGCAGGAAATGGCGCATAGCTCACTTCCTGTTTGGCCAAAAAATTTCAAAAAAATTAAAATAACTCGACATGAACAATGCAATGATCACACCAAATTTCATGAACATTCAAGCACTTTTATCTTAACATGACCATATCTAGAGGGCGCTGTGGAGCCACCCTGCACCTCCCGATCCAATATTAGCATATAATTATACTTTGGAGGACAATTTTATCAAGGATAGGAAGTTTCGAGCAAATCCCACAAAGTATGTGACAGTAAAAGCAACTCCCTGTTTCATGGCGGGATATCAAAATTCGCCGCGACGCCACGGATACATTGTTCAATGAAATCAAAATTGCTTCGCAATTTAACATTAGCAAGATCTTTCGTTATTTTCTGCCAAATATTAAGTTGATTTGATAAAATCTCTAGGAGGAGTTCGTTAAAGTACGACACCTATGAATTGCGAAAAATCTAAAAAAGTTGCAATTTCAATTGAAAATGGCAAACTTCCTGTTGTGTCTAGGTCATGGCACCAAGAGGCTTATTTTTAGGTCTCAGGATATTCCACATGTCCACCGAAGTTCATCCATGCAGGTCAATCACGATGCAAGGGCTGCTTCTTTGAAATTTTCCAGGGGGCGCTATAATGCCATTTTTGCCACGCCTATATGTACATTTTTTATCAGTGTCATAGGAATGATGGTATTTAGAATTGTACAAAATATTATGAGTTTTTGAGCATGCTGAGACCCTCAAAAAGGCAATTCTTTAAAAATCTGATTGGGGGCGCTATAGAGCCATAATGCCACATTCACTGCCAATTTTTGTCTCAAATTGAAGACAATCAAACAAATATAATTTTTGCCAAGTTTTGCATGTTTTCGAGTATGCTAAGGCCTTCAAATGTGTGTTTGTAAAATTTGGAATAACGCAGAAAATGGCTCATAGCTCACTTCCTGTTTGGCCGAAAAATTTCAAAAAAATAAGCATAGCCCAAAAAAACAAATGCAATGATCAGACCAAATTTCATGAACATTCAAGCACTTTTATATCAACATGGCCGTGTCAAGAGGGCGCTGTGGAGCCACCTGACCACACCCATTCCAATATCAACAAATAGGTATATTTGGAAGTCGACTCTTATTAAGCCTGTAAAGTTTCACGCAAATCTCACAAAGCATGTGCTCATAAAAGCAACTTCCTGTTTCGTGGCGGAACATCAAAATTCGCCGCGACGCCACGGATAGAAAAATTGATGAATCCAAAAAAGCTTCGCAATTTAACATCGACAAGGACTTTAGATGTCATATGCAAAATTTTAATTTGATCGGATAAAATCTCTAGGAGGAGTTCGTTAAAGTACGACGCCTGTGAATGGCAAAAAATCCAAAAAATTTGCAATTTCAATTAAAAATTGCGGACTTCCTGTTGAGTCTAGGTCATGGCACCAAGAGACTTTTTTTTAGGTCTTGTCATATTTCACATCTCTACCGAATTTCATACATGTAGGTTTACCAGGCTGCGAGGGCTGCTTATTTGAAATTTTACAGGGGGCGCTACAATGAAATTTTTGCCATTCCAATATGTAAGCTTTTCATCAGAGTATTAAGAATGAGAGTTTTTATATATTTACAAAATTTTGTGAGTTTTCGAACATGCTGAAACCCTCAAAAAGGCAATTCTTTTAAAAATCTGATTGGGGGCGCTCTTGAGCCATTATGCCGCATTAGGCTCCATTTGATGGATAACAGTGAAGAGAATAAAACAATTATAATTTGTGCAAGGTTTGGCAAGCTTTGGAGTGTTTTAAGGCTTTCAAACGTGCGTTCGTAAAATTTGGAAAAACGCAGGAAATAGCTCTTTACTCACTTCCTGTTTGGCCAAAAAATTTCAAAAAATTATTCATTGCCTGCAATGACAAATGCAATGATCACACCTAATTTCATGAACATTCAAGCACTTCTATTTTAACATGGACGTATCTAGAGGGCGCTGTGGAGCCACCTGGCCACTCCCGATCTAATATTAGCAAATATTTATACTTAGAGGGACAATTTATTCAAGCCTGTGAAGTTTTGCGCATATCTCACAAAGCATGTGCGCGAAAAACCAACTTCCTGTTTCATGGCGGAACATCGAAATTCGCCGCGACGCCACGGATACAAAGTTCAATGAATCCAAAAAAGCTTCGCAATTTTACATCGACCAGGTCTCAAAAAGTCATATGCGAAATTGTAAGTTGATCGGATAAAATCTCTAGGAGGAGTTCGTAAAAGTACGACGCCTGTGAATGGCAAAAAATAAAAAAAAATTGCAAATTCAATTAAAAATGGCGGACTTCCTGTTGAGTCTAGGTCATGGCACCAAGAGACTTTTTTTTAGGTCTTGGCATAGTACACATGTCCACCGAATTTTGTACATGCAGGTTAAACACACTGCGAGGGCTGCTTCATTGAAATTTTCTAGGTGGCGCTGTAATGCAATTTTGCCATATCAATCCGTAAACCCCACTTTCTAGTAAAAAGTATGACCAGCTTAATATGATTGTAAAGTTTTGTGAGTTTTCGAGCATACTGATGCCCTCAAAATTGCAATTATGTATTAGGGGGCGCTATAGAGCCACCATAACACACCTAGTGCCAAATGAGATATTGAATCAAAGAACTTCATATTTTCAATCTATGAGCCAAGTTAGGTGTGTTTTCGAGAATGATAAGGCCCTCAAAAATGTGTTCGTAAAATCTGAAAAAACGCAGGAAATGGCTCATAGCTCACTTCCTGCGAGGCAAAAAAATTTCAAAAAAATTGACAAAAAAATTTATGATGACTACTATGACCCTATCGAATTTCGTGAGAATCCGAGCAAGTGCGTTCCAAAATGGCCGCGTGTTTGGTGGCGCTATAGAGCCACTGGGGCATGTCCAAGCACAAAAATAATAATATTTTGCAATTTTCACCACAACTGACGTGTATGCAAATTTTTGTGAGTTTTCGTGCATGGCAAAGCCCTCAAAAATGCGTTCTCGCAGCAGAATAAAAAGAAGAAGAAGAAGAAGAAGAAGAATAATAAAAATCCCATCAAAAACAATAGGTTCCTTGCACCTTCGGTCCCGGTCGGTGCTCGGGCCCTAATTAAAGCTGCAAGCAGCGTTGAAAGGGCCCTCGCCCCCTTCGTGCACGTTGGGGTGGCAGCAAGATCTTGATGGGTGCAGGTGTCCATTCACAGCCAATGGACACTGCTGGACTGCATACAATGTGGTATCCTGAGGGGAGTGCAAAAATTTTCTAGAGGACGCTCTGGTACCATTTTGACATGCCTGTGCACAATCTACAACCGAGTAATCGTAATACCGAGCTCCAAGAGTGTGTTGATTTTTGTTAATTTTCCAGCATGTTTAGACCTTCAGAAGAGCAATTCTTCTATATCTCTGATTGGAGGCGCTGTAGAGCCATTATGCCACATTTAGTGCCAATTTATGGATGACTTTGAAGAGAAGAAGACATTTATAATTTGTGGGGTTTTGCAAGTTTTGGCGCATTCTAAGGCCTTTAAACGTGTTTTCGTTGAATTTGGAAAAACGCAGGAAATAGCTCATAGCTCACTTCATGTTTGGCCAAAAATTTTTAGAAAATTAACCTTAGCCCGGAATGACTAATGCAATGATCACACCAAATTTCATGAACATTCAAGCACGTTTATCTTAACATGGCCATATCTAGAGGGCGCTGTGGAGCCACCTGGCACCTCCTGATCCAATATCAGCATTTATTTATATTTGGGAGGACACTTTTATGAAGCTTGGAAAGTTTCAGGCAAATCCCACCAAGTATGTTGGAGTAAAACCAACTTCCTGTTTCATGGCGGAACATCGAAATTCGCCGCGTCGCCTTGGATTCATCGTTCAATGAATCCAAAAAAGCATCGCAATTTAACATCGGCAATGTCTCCTAATATCAGTTGCCAAATTGTAAGTTGATCGGATAAAACCTCTCGGAGGAGTTCGTGAAAGTACGACACAAGTGAATGGCGAAAAATCCAAAAAAGTTGCAATTTCAATTAAAAATGGCGGACTTCCTGCTGAGTCTAGGTCATGGCACCAAGAGACTTTTTTTCAGGTCTCGGCATATTCCACATGTATACCAAATTTCATAGATGTCGGTTTACCGGGCTGCGAGGGCTGCTTATTTGAAATTTTCCAGGGGGCGCTATAATTAAATTTTTGCCATGCCTATAAGTAAGTTTCTTGTCAAAGTAATACAAATGATGGTCTTTATCCATTTAAAGAATTTTGCGAGTTTTTGAACATGGTGAGACCCTTAAAAGGGCAATTCTTTCAAAAATCTGATTGGGGGCGCTAAAGAGCCATTGTACCTAATTTAGTGTAAATTGATATATAAAATTGAAGACAATAAGGCAATTAAAATTTGTGCAACTTTTTGCAAGATTTCGAGTATTCTAAGGCTTCCAAACATGTATTTCTAAAATTTGGAAAAACACAGGAAATGGCTCATAGCTCACTTCCTGTTTGGCCAAAAAATTTCAAAAAAATTATCATTCCCTGACATGACACATGCAATGATCACACTAAATTTCATGAACAATCAAGCACTTTTATCTCAATATGGCTGTGTCAAGAGGGCGCTGTGGAGCCACCTTACACACCCAATGTAATATCAACATATAGGTATACTTGAAAGTAGACTCTTATCAAGCCTTTGATGTTTCGCGCAAATCTCACAAAGCATGTGCGCGTAAAACCAACTACCTGTTTCAGGGCGGAACATCGAAATTCGCCGCGATGCCACAGATACATTGTTCGGTTGATACAAAAAAGCTTCGCAATTTAACATCGACCAGGGCTTTAGACGTCATATGCGAAATTTTAAGTTGATCGGATAAAATCTCGAGGAGGAGTTCGTTAAAGTACGACACCTGCGAATGGCGAAAAATCTAAAAAAGTTGAAATTTCAATTAAAAATGGCAAACTTCCTGTTGGGTCTAGGTCATGGCTCCAAGAGACTTTTTTTTAGGTCTCAAGATATTCCACATGTCCACCGAAGTTCATATATGCAGGTCAACCACGATGCAAGGGCTGCTTATTTGAAATTTTCCAGGGGGCGCTATAATGCCATTTTTGCCAGGCCTATTTGTAAATTTTTTATCAGTGTAATAGGAATGATGGTCTTTAGAATTGTACAAAATTTTGTGAGTTTTTGAGCATGTTGAGACCCTCAAAAGGGCAATTCTTTCGAAAATCTGATTGGGGGCGCTATAGGGCCATTATGCCACAGTTACTGCCAATTTCTGCCTCAAATTGAAGACAATCAGACAAGTATAATTTTTGCAAGTTTTGCAAGTTTTCGAGAATGCTAAGGCCTTCAAACGTGTGTTCGTAAAATTTGGAATAACGCAGGAAATGGCTCATAGCTCACTTCCTGTTTGGCCGAAAAATTTCAAAAAAATCAGCATAGCCCAAAAAAACAAATGCAATGATCAGACAAAATTTCATGAACATTCAAGCACTTTTATATCAACAAGGCCGTGTCAAGAGGGCGCTGTGGAGCCACCTGACCACACCCACTCCAATATCAACATATAGGTATATTTGGAAGTAGACTATTATTAAGCCTGGAAAGTTTCACGCAAATCTCACAAAGCAAGTGCTCATAAAAGCAACTTCCATTTTCATGGCGGAACATCAAAATTCGCCGCAACGCCACGGACACAAATTTCGATGAATCCAAAAAAGCTTCGCAATTTAACATAAGAAAGGTCTTTAGATGGCCTGTGCCAAATTTTAAGTTGATCGGATAAAATCTCTAGGAGGAGTTCGTTAAAGTACGACGCCTGTGAATGGCAAAAAATTAAAAAAATTTGCAAATTCAATTAAAAATGGCGGACTTCCTGTTGAGTCTAGGTCATGGCACCAAGAGACTTTTTTTTAGGTCTTGGCATAGTACACATGTCCACCGAATTTTGTACATGTAGGTCAAACACGCTGCGAGGGCAGCTTCATTAAAATTTTCTAGGTGGCGCTGTAATGCAATTTTGCCACATCCATCTGTATACCCTATATCCTAGTAAAAAGTAAGACCAGCTTAATATGTTTGCAAAGTTTTGTGAGTTTTCAAGCATGCTGAGGCCCTCAAAAATGCAATTATGTATTAGGGGGCGCTATAGAGCTACCATGTCACACTCAGTGCCAAATGAGATATCGAATCAAAGAACGTAATATTTCTAGTCTATAAGCCAAGTCTGGTGAGTTTTTGAGTATGATAAAACCCTCAAAAATGTGTTCGTAAAATCTAAAAAAACGCAGGAAATGGCTCATAGCTCACTTCCTGTGAGGCAAAAAAATTTCAAAAAAATTAACAAAAAAATGTATGATGACTGCTATGACTCTATAAAATTTCGTGAGAATCCGAGCAAGTGCGTTCCAAAATGGCCGCGTGTTTGGTGGCGCTATAGAGCCACCGAGGCATGTCCAAGCACAAAAATAATAATACTTTGCAATTTTCACCACGACTGACGTGTGGGCAAATTTTTGTGAGTTTTCGTGCATGGCAAACCCCTCAAAAATGCGTTCTCGCAGCAGAATAAAAAGAAGAAGAAGAAGAAGAAGAATAATAAAAATCCCATCAAAAACAATAGGTTCCTCGCACCGGTCGGTGCTCGGGCCCTAATTAAAGCTGCAAGCAGCGTTGAAAGGGCCCTCGCACCCCTCTTGCACAGTGGGGTGGCAGCAAGATCGTGATGGGTGCAGTTGTCCATTAACAGCCATTGGACACTGCTAGCCTGTGTACAATGTGTTTTCCTGATGGGATTGCAAAAATCTTCTGGATGGCGCTATGATACCATTTTGTTATGCCTGTGCGCAAAATCTACAACATAGTTATTGGAATACCGGGCATCATGTGTGTGTTGATTTTCATAAATTTTTCAGCACACTTCGAGCCCCAAAAAAGCAATTGTTTAAAGAATCTGACTGGGGGCGCTATAGAGCCATTATGCCACATTTAGTCCCAGTAGATGTATCAAATTCAAGGCAATAAGACAATGATAATTTTTGCCACGTTTTTGCAAGTTTTGGACCATTCTTCGGCCTTAATACGTGTATTCGTAAAATTTGGAAAAACGCAGGAAATAGCTCATAGCTCACTTCCTGTTTGGCCAACAAATTTCAAAAAATTAAGCATTGCGCAGAATGACTAATGCAATGATGACACCAAATTTTATGAACATTCAAGCACTTTTATCTTAACATGGTAGTATCTAGAGGGCACTGTGGAGCTACATGGCCATTTCCGATCTAATATTAGCATATATTTATACTTGGGAAGACAAGTTTATCACGTTTGGAAAGTTTTAGATTAATCCCACAAAGTATGTGGGAGTTATACCAACTTCCTGTTTCATGGCGGGACGCCGAAATTCGCCGCAATGCCACGGATACATCGTTCGATATATCCAAAAAAGCTTCGCATTTTAACATCAGCAAGGTCTTATGATATTATTCGCCAAATTTTGAGTTGATTGGATAAAATCTCTAGGAGGAGTTCATTAAAGTACGACACCTGCGAATGGCGAAAAATCTAAAAAAGTTGAAATTTCAATTAAAAATGGCGAACTTCCTGTTGGGTCTACGTCATGGCTCCAAGAGACTTTTTTTTAGGTCTCAGGATATTCCACTTGTTCACAGAAGTTCATACATGCTGATCAACCACGATGCAAGGGCTGCTTATTTGAAATTTTCCAGGGGGCGCTATAATGCCATTTTTGCCACGCCTATATATAAATTTTTTATTATTGTAATAGGGATGATAGGCTTTAGAGTTGTACAAAATTTTGTGAGTTTTTGAGCATGCTGAGACCCTCAAAAAGGCAATTCTTTTAAAAATCTGATTGGGGGCGCTATAGAGCCATTATGTCACATTTACTGCCAAATTCTGTCTCAAATTGAAGACAATCAGACAAATAAAATTTTTGCAAAGTTTTGCAAGTTTTTTAGTATGGTAATACCTCCAAACCTGTGTTCGTAATATTTGGAATAACGCAGGAAATGGCTCATAGCTCACTTCCTGTTTGGTTAAAAAATTTCAAAAAAATAATTACATCCCAAAAAAACACATGCAATTGTCACGCCAAATTTCATGAACATTCAAGCACTTTGATCTCAACATGGCCGTGTCAAGAGGGCGCTGTGGAGCCACCTGACCACACCCAATCTAATATCAACATAAAGGTATACTTGGAAGTAGACTCTTATCAAGCCTGTGAAGTTTCGCGCAAATCTCACAAAGCATGTGCGCGTAAAACCAACTTCCTGTTTCATGGCGGAACATCGAAATTCGCCGCGACGCCACGGATACAAAGTTCGATGAATCCAAAAAAGCTTCGCAATTTAACATCGACAAGGTCTTAAAAAGTCATATGCGAAATTGTAAGTTGATCGGATAAAATCTCTAGGAGGAGTTCGTTAAAGTACGACGCCTGTGAATGGCAAAAAATTAAAAAAAATTGCAAATTCAATTAAAAATGGCGGACTTCCTGTTGAGTCTAGGTCATGGCACCAAGAGACTTTTTTTTAGGTCTTGGCATAGTACACATGTCCACCGAATTTTGTACATGCAGGTTAAACACACTGCGAGGGCTGCTTCATTGAAATTTTCTAGGTGGCGCTGTAATGCAATTTTGCCATATCCAACCGTAAACCCCACTTTCTAGTAAAAAGTATGACCAGCTTAAAATCATTGCAAAGTTTCGTGAGTTTTCGAGCATGCTGATGCCCTCAAAAATGCAATTATATATTAGGGGGCGCTATAGAGCCACCATAACACACTCAGTGCCAAATGAGACATCGAATCAAAGAACTTAATATTTTCAGTCTATGAGCTAAGTTTGGTGAGTTTTCGAGTATGATAAGGCCCTCAAAAATGTGTTTGTAAAATCTGAAAAAACGCAGGAAATGGCTCATAGCTCACTTCCTGTGCGGCAAAAAAATTTTAAAAAAATTACCAAAAAAATTTATCATGACTGCTATGGCCCAATCGAATTTCGTGAGAATCCGAGCAAGTGCGTTCCAAAATGGCCGCGTGTTTGGTGGCGCTATAGAGCCACCTAGGCATGTCTAAGCACAAAAATAGTAATAATTTGCAATTTTCACCACGACTGACGTGTGGGGAAATTTTTGTGAGTTTTCGTGCATGGCAAAGCCCTCAAAAATGCGTTCTCGCAGCAGAATAAAAAGAAGAAGAAGAAGAAGAAGAAGAAGAAGAAGAAGAAGAAGAATAATGATAAAAATCCCATCAAAAACAATAGGTTCCTCGCACCTTCGGTGCCAGGACCCGTCCCGGGCCCTGGCACCGGTCGGTGCTCGGGCCCTAATTAAAGCTGCAAGCAGCGTTGAAAGGGCCCTCGCCCCCCTCGTGCACGTTGGGGTGGCAGCAAGATCTTGATGGGTGCAGGTGTCCATTAAGAGCCATTGGGCACTGCTAGACTGTGTGCATTGTGGTTTCCTGAGGGGAGTGCAAAAATTTTCTAGAGGGCGCTACGATACCATTTTGACATGCCTGTGTGCAAAATCTACAACAAGGTAATCGTAATGTCAGGCTCCATGAGTGTGTTGATTTTTGTAAATTTTCCAATATGTTTAGACGATCAAAGAGGCAATACTTTTAAATATCTGACTGGGGGCGCTATTGAGCCATTATGCCATATTTAATGCCAATTGATGGATGACATTGAAGAGAATAAGACATTTATAATGTTTGCTAGGTTTTTTAAGGTTTGGAGCATTCTAAGGCCTGAAAACATGAGTTCGTAAAATTTGGAAAAATGCAGGAAATAGCTCATAGCTCACTTCCTGTTTATGCAATAATTTTCAAAAAATTAACCATCGCCCAGAATGACTAATGCAATGATCACCCCAAATTTCATGAACATTCAAGCACTTTTAACTTAACATGGCCGTATCTAGAGGGCGTCGTGGAGCCACCTGGCCACTCCCTATCTAATATTAGCATATAGTTATACTTTGGAGGACAATTTTATCAAGCTTGGAAACTTTCAGGCAAATCGAACGAAGTATGTGGGAGTAAAAGCAATTCCCTGTTTCATGGCGGGACATCAAAATTCGCCGCGACGCCACGGATACACCGTTGCATCAATCCAAAAAAGCTTCGCAATTTAACATCAGCAAGGTCTTTGGATATTACTTGCCAAATATTAAGTTGATCGGATAAAATCTCTTGGAGGAGTTCGTTAAAGTACGACGCCTGTGAATGGCAAAAAATCAAAAAAAGTTGCAATTTCAATTAAAAATGGCGGACTTCCTGTTGGGTCTAGGTCATGGCACCAAGAGACTTTGTTTCAGGTCTCAGGATATTCCACATGTCCACCGAAGTTCATACATGCAGGTCAACCATGGTGCGAGGGCTACTTTTTTGAAATTTTCCAGGGGGCGCTATAATGCCATTTTTGCCACGCCAATATGTAAATTTTTATCAGTGTAGTAGGAATGATGGTCTCTAGAATTGTACAAAATTTTGTGAGTTTTTGAGCATGCTGAGACCCTCAAAAAGGCAATTATTTGAAAAATCTGATTGGGGGCGCTATAGAGCCATAATGCCTCATTTACTGCCAATTATTGTCTCAAATTGAAGACAATTGGACAAATATAATTTTTGCAAAGTTTTACAAGTTTTCAAGTATGCTAAAGCCTTCAAATGTGTGTTCGTAAAATTTGGAATAACGCAGGAAATGGCTCATAGCGCACTTCCTGTTTGGCCGAAAAATTTCAAATAAATAATTATAGCCCAAAAAAACCAATGCAATGATCAGACCAAATTTCATGAACATTCAAGCACTTTTATGTCAACATGGTCGTGTGAAGAGGGCGCTGTGGAGCCACCTGACCACACCCAATCCAATATCAACATATAGTTATATTTGGAAGTAGACTACTATTAAGCCTGTAAAGTTTCACGCAAATCTCACAATGCATGTGCTCATAAAAGCAACTTCCATTTTCATGGCGGAACATCGAAATTCGCCGCAACGCCACGGACACAATTTTCGATGAAACCAAAAAAGCTTCGCAATTTAACATGGAGAATGTCTTTAGATGGCCTGTGCCAAATTTTCAGTTGATCGGATAAAATCTCTAGGAGGAGTTCGTTAAAGTACGACGCCTGTGAATGACAAAAAATAAAAAAAAGTTGCAAATTCAATTAAAAATGGCGGACTTCCTGTTGAGTCTAGTTCATGGCACCAAGAGACTTTTTTTTAGGTCTTGGCATAGTACACATGTCCACCGAATTTTGTACATGTATGTTAAACACCCTGCGAGGGCTGCTTAATTGAAATATTCTAGGTGGCGCTGTAATGCAATCTTGCCACATTCATCTGTAAACCTCATAGCCTAGTGAAAGGTATGATAGGCTTAATATCGTTGCAAAGTTACGTGAGTTTTCGAGCATGCTGAGGCCCTCAAAAATGCAATTATGTATTAGGGGGCGCTATAGAGCCACCATGTCACAATTAGTGCCAAATGAGACATCGAATCAAAGAACTTAATATTTTTAGTCTATGAGCCAAGTTTGGTGAGTTTTCGAGTATGATAAGGCCCTCAAAAATGTGTTCGTAAAATCTGAAAAAACGCAGGAAACGGCTCGTAGCTCACTTCCTGTGCGGCAAAAAAATTTCAAAAAAATTACCAAAAAAATTATAATGACTGCTATGGCCCAATCGAATTTCGTGAGAATCCGAGCAAGTGCGTTCCAAAATGGCCGCGTGTTTGGTGGCGCTATAGAGCCACCTAGGCATGTCTAAGCACAAAAATAGTAATACTTTGCAATTTTCACCACAACTGACGTGTGGGCAAATTTTTGTGAGTTTTTGTGCATGGCAAAGCCCTCATAAATGCGTTCTCGCAGCAGAAGAAGAAGAAGAAGAATAATAATAAAAATCCCATCAAAAACAATAGGTTCCTCGCACCTTCGGTGCCAGGACCCGTTCCGGGCCCTGGCACCAGTCGGTGCTCGGGCCCTAATAAAGCTGCAAGCAGCGTTGAAAGGGCCCTCGCCCCCCTCGTGCACGTTGGGGTGGCAGCAAGATCTTGATGGGTGCAGGTGTCCATTAAGAGCCATTGGGCACTGCTAGACTGTGTGCATTGTGGTTTCCTGAGGGGAGTGCAAAAATTTTCTAGAGGGCGCTACGATACCATTTTGACATGCCTGTGTGCAAAATCTACAACAAGGTAATCGTAATGTCAGGCTCCATGAGTGTGTTGATTTTTGTAAATTTTCCAATATGTTTAGACGATCAAAGAGGCAATACTTTTAAATATCTGACTGGGGGCGCTATTGAGCCATTATGCCATATTTAATGCCAATTGATGGATGACATTGAAGAGAATAAGACATTTATAATGTTTGCTAGGTTTTTTAAGGTTTGGAGCATTCTAAGGCCTGAAAACATGAGTTCGTAAAATTTGGAAAAATGCAGGAAATAGCTCATAGCTCACTTCCTGTTTATGCAATAATTTTCAAAAAATTAACCATCGCCCAGAATGACTAATGCAATGATCACCCCAAATTTCATGAACATTCAAGCACTTTTAACTTAACATGGCCGTATCTAGAGGGCGTCGTGGAGCCACCTGGCCACTCCCTATCTAATATTAGCATATAGTTATACTTTGGAGGACAATTTTATCAAGCTTGGAAACTTTCAGGCAAATCGAACGAAGTATGTGGGAGTAAAAGCAATTCCCTGTTTCATGGCGGGACATCTAAATTCGCCGCGACGCCACGGATACACCGTTGCATCAATCCAAAAAAGCTTCGCAATTTAACATCAGCAAGGTCTTTGGATATTACTTGCCAAATATTAAGTTGATCGGATAAAATCTCTAGGAGGAGTTCGTTAAAGTACGACGCCTGTGAATGGCAAAAAATCAAAAAAAGTTGCAATTTCAATTAAAAATGGCGGACTTCCTGTTGGGTCTAGGTCATGGCACCAAGAGACTTTGTTTCAGGTCTCAGGATATTCCACATGTCCACCGAAGTTCATACATGCAGGTCAACCACGGTGCGAGGGCTACTTTTTTGAAATTTTCCAGGGGGCGCTATAATGCCATTTTTGCCACGCCAATATGTAAATTTTTATCAGTGTAGTAGGAATGATGGTCTTTAGAATTGTACAAAATTTTGTGAGTTTTTGAGCATGCTGAGACCCTCAAAAAGGCAATTATTTGAAAAATCTGATTGGGGGCGCTATAGAGCCATAATGCCTCATTTACTGCCAATTATTGTCTCAAATTGAAGACAATTGGACAAATATAATTTTTGCAAAGTTTTACAAGTTTTCAAGTATGCTAAAGCCTTCAAATGTGTGTTCGTAAAATTTGGAATAACGCAGGAAATGGCTCATAGCGCACTTCCTGTTTGGCCGAAAAATTTCAAATAAATAATTATAGCCCAAAAAAACCAATGCAATGATCAGACCAAATTTCATGAACATTCAAGCACTTTTATGTCAACATGGTCGTGTGAAGAGGGCGCTGTGGAGCCACCTGACCACACCCAATCCAATATCAACATATAGTTATATTTGGAAGTAGACTACTATTAAGCCTGTAAAGTTTCACGCAAATCTCACAATGCATGTGCTCATAAAAGCAACTTCCATTTTCATGGCGGAACATCGAAATTCGCCGCAACGCCACGGACACAATTTTCGATGAAACCAAAAAAGCTTCGCAATTTAACATGGAGAATGTCTTTAGATGGCCTGTGCCAAATTTTCAGTTGATCGGATAAAATCTCTAGGAGGAGTTCGTTAAAGTACGACGCCTGTGAATGACAAAAAATAAAAAAAAGTTGCAAATTCAATTAAAAATGGCGGACTTCCTGTTGAGTCTAGTTCATGGCACCAAGAGACTTTTTTTTAGGTCTTGGCATAGTACACATGTCCACCGAATTTTGTACATGTATGTTAAACACCCTGCGAGGGCTGCTTAATTGAAATATTCTAGGTGGCGCTGTAATGCAATCTTGCCACATTCATCTGTAAACCTCATAGCCGAGTGAAAGGTATGATAGGCTTAATATCGTTGCAATGTTACGTGAGTTTTCGAGCATGCTGAGGCCCTCAAAAATGCAATTATGTATTAGGGGGCGCTATAGAGCCACCATGTCACAATTAGTGCCAAATGAGACATCGAATCAAAGAACTTAATATTTTTAGTCTATGAGCCAAGTTTGGTGAGTTTTCGAGTATGATAAGGCCCTCAAAAATGTGTTCGTAAAATCTGAAAAAACGCAGGAAATGGCTCGTAGCTCACTTCCTGTGCGGCAAAAAAATTTCAAAAAAATTACCAAAAAAATTTATCATGACTGCTATGGCCCAATCGAATTTCGTGAGAATCCGAGCAAGTGCGTTCCAAAATGGCCTCGTGTTTGGTGGCGCTATAGAGCCACCTAGGCATGTCTAAGCACAAAAATAGTAATACTTTGCAATTTTCACCACAACTGACGTGTGGGCAAATTTTTGTGAGTTTTTGTGCATGGCAAAGCCCTCATAAATGCGTTCTCGCAGCAGAATAAAAAGAAGAAGAAGAAGAAGAAGAAGAAGAAGAAGAAGAAGAATAATAATAAAAATCCCATCAAAAACAATAGGTTCCTCGCACCTTCGGTGCCAGGACCCTTTCCGGGCCCTGGCACCGGTCGGTGCTCGGGCCCTAATAATAAAAATCCCATCAAAAACAATTGGTTCCTCGCACCGGTCGGTGCTCGGGCCCTAATTAAAGCTGCAAGCAGCGTTGAAAGGGCCCTCGCACCCCTCGTGCACGTTGGGGTGGCAGCCAGATCTTGATGGGTGCAGGTGTCCATTCAGAGCCATTGGACACTGCTGGACCGCAGACAATGTGGTTTCCTGAGTGGAGTGCAAAAATTTTCTGGAGGGCGCTATTAAACCATTTTGACATGCCTGTGCGCAAAATCTGCAACATAGTAATCGTAATATCGAGCTCCATGAGTTTGTTGATTTTTTTACATTTTCCAGCATGTTTAGACTTCCAAAACAGCAATTCTTTTATTCATATTATTGGGGGCGCTATAGAGCCAAAATGCCACATTTAGTGCCAATTGATGGATGAAATCGAAGAGAATAAGACATTTCTAATTTTTGCAAGGTTTTGCAAGTTTTGGAGCATTCTAAGGCCTTAAAACGTGTGTTCGTAAAATTTGGAAAAACGCAGGAAATAGCTCATAACTCACTTCCTGTTTGGCCAAAAAATTTCAAAAAATTATTAATTGCCTGCAATGACAAATGCAATGATCACACCAAATTTCATGAACATTCAAGCACTTTTATTTTAACTTGGAGGTATCTAGAGGGCGCTGTGGAGCCACCTGGCCACTCCCGATCTAATATTAGCATATATTTATACTCAGAGGGACAATTTAATCAAGCCTGTGAAGTTTAGCGCATATCTCACAAAGCATGTGCGCGTAAAACCAACTTCCTGTTTCATGGCGGAACATCGAAATTCGCCGCAACGCCACTGGTACAAAGTTAAATGAATCCAAAAAAGCTTCGCAATTTAACATCGACAAGATGTCTTATGCGAAATTTTAAGTTGATACGATAAAATCTCTAGGAGGAGTTCGTTAAAGTACGACGCCTGTGAATGGCAAAAAATTAAAAAAATTTGCAAATTCAATTAAAAATGGTGGACTTCCTGTTGAGTCTAGGTCATGGCACCAAGAGACTTTTTTTTAGGTCTTGACATAGTACACATGTCCACCAAATTTTGTTCATGTAGGTTAAACACGCTGCGAGGGCTGCTTCATTGAAATTTTCTAGGTGGCGCTGTAATGCAATTTTGCCACATCCATCTGTAAATCCTATATTCAAGTACAAAGTATGACCAGCTCAATATGTTCGCAAAGTTTCGTGAGTTTTCGAGCATGCTGATGCCTTCAAAAATGCAAATATGTGTTAGGGGGCGCTATAGAGCCACCATGTCATACCCAGTGCCAAATGAGATATCGAATGAAAGAACTTAATATTTTTTGTCTATGAGCCAAGTTTGGTGAGTTTTCGAGTATGATAAGGCCCTCAAAAATGTGTTCGTAAAATCTGAAAAAACGCAGGAAATGGCTCATAGCTCACTTCCTGCGAGGCAAAAAATTTTCAAAAAAATTGACAAAAAAATTTAGGATGAATACTATGACCCTACCAAATTTCGTGAGAATCGAAGCAAGTGCGTTCCAAAATGGCCTCGTGTTTGGTGGCGCTATAGAGCCACCGGGGCATGTCCAAGCACAAAATTAATAATACTTTGTAATTTTCACCACGTCTGACGTGTGGGCAAATTTTTGTGAGTTTTTGTGCATGGCAAAGCCCTCAAAAATGCGTTCTCGCAGCAGAAGAAGAAGAAGAAGAAGAAGAAGAAGAAGAATAATAAAAATCCCATCAAAAACAATAGGTTCCTCGCACCTTTGGTGCCCGGACCCGTACCGGGCCCTGGCACCGGTCGGTGCTCGGGCCCTAATAATTAAAGCTGCAAGCAGCGTTGAAAGGGCCCTCGCACCCCTCGTGCACGTTGGGGTGGCAGCAAGATCTTGATGGGTGGAAATGTCCATTCACAGCCATTGGACATTGCTGGACCGCGTACAATGTGTTTTCCTGATGGGATTGCAAAAATTTTCTGGAGGGCGCTATGATACCATTTTGACATGCCTGTGCGCAAAATCTACAACATAGTTATTAGAATACAGGGCTCCATGAGTGTCTTGATTTTCATAAATTTTCAAGACTTTTAAAAAGGCAATTCTTGAAAAAATCTGATTGGGGGCGCTATAGAGCCATCATTCCACATTTAGTGGCAGTTAATGTATGAAATTCAAGAAAATGAGACAATGATCATTTGTTCCACATTTTGCAAGTTTTGGAGCATTCTAAGGTTTAAAAACGCGTGTTCGTAAAATTCGGAAAAACGCAGGAAATGGCTTATAGCTAACTTCCTGTTCGGCCGAAAAATTTCAAGAAATTAAGCATTGCCAGGAATGAATATTGCAATGATCACACCAAATTTCATGAACATTCAAGCAGTTTTATCTTAGCATGGCCGTATCTAGAGGGCACTGTGGAGCCACTTGGCCACTCCCGATCTAATATTTACATATAATTTATACTTGGGAGGACAATTTTATCAAGCTTGGAAAGTTTCAGGCAAATCCCACAAAGGATGTGGGACTAAAAGCAACTTCCTGTTTCATGGCGGACATCAAAATTCACCGCGACGCCACGGATGCATCGTTCGATGAGCCCAAAAAAGCTTCGCAATTTAACATCGGCAACGTCTTGAGATACTATTCATTAAATTTTAAGTTGATCAGATAAAATCTCTCGGAGGAGTTCGTTAAAGTACGACACCTGCGAATGGCGAAAAATCTAAAAAAGTTGAAATTTCAATTAAAAATGGCGGACTTCCGTGTGAGTCTAGGTCATGGCACCAAGTAACTTTTTTTGAGGTCTCAGGATATTCTACATGTCCACCGAATTTCATACATGCAGGTCAACCACGATGCGAAGGCTGCTCATTTGAAATTTTCCAGGGGGCGCTATAATGCCATTTTTTCCAACTCTATATGTATTTTTTTGTCAGTGTAATAGGAATGATGGTTTTTAGAATGGTACAAAATTTTGTGAGTTTTTGAGCATGCTGAGACCCTCAAAAGGGCAATTATTTTAAAAATCTGATTGGGGGCGCTATAGAGCCATTATGTCACATTTACTGCCAATTTTTGCCTCAAATTGAAGACAATCAAACAATTATAATTTTTGCAAAGTTTTGCAAGTTTTCGAGTATGCTAAAGGCTTCAAACGTGTGTTCGTAAAATTTGGAATAACGCAGGAAATGGCTCATAGCTCACTTCCTGTTTGGCCGAAAAATTTCAAAAAAATAAGCATTGCCCAAAAAATCAAATGTAATGATCAGACCAAATTTCATGAACATTCAAGCACTGTTAACTCAACATGGCCGTGTCAAGAGGGCGCCATGGAGCCACCTGACCACACCCAATCCAATATCAACATATAGGTATATTTGGAAGTCGACTCTTATTAAGCCTGTAAAGTTTCGGGCAAATTTTAGGAAGCATACGCGCATAAAACCAACTTCCTGTTTCATGGCGGAACATCGAAATTCGCCGCGACGCCACGGATACAAAGTTCGATGAATCCAAAAAAGTTTCACAATTTAACATTGACAAGGTCTTTAGATGTCATATGCAAAATTTTAAGTTGATCGGATAAAATCTCTAGGAGGAGTTCGTTAAAGTACGACGCCTGTAAATGGCAAAAAATTAAAAAAATTTGCAAATTCAATTAAAAATGGCGGACTTCCTGTTGAGTCTCGGTGATGGCACCAAGAGACTTTTTTTTAGGTCTTGGCATAGTACACATGTCCACCGAATTTAAACATGTAGGTTAAACACGCTGCGAGGGCTGCTTCATTGAAATTTTCTAGGTGGCGCTGTAATGCAATTTTGCCACATCCATCTGTACACCCTATATCCTAGTAAAGAGTATGACGAGCTTAATATGTGTGCAAAGTTTTGTGAGTTTTCGTGCATGCTGATGCCCTCAAAAATGCAATTATGTATTAGGGGGCGCTATAGAGCTACCATGTCTCACCCACTGCCAAATGAGATATGGAATCAAAGAACTTAATATTTTTAGTCAATAAGCCAAGTTTGGTCTATTTTCAAGTCTGATAAGGCCCTCAAAAATGTGTTCGTAAAATCTGAAAAAACGCAGGAAATGGCTCATAGCTCACTTCCTGTAAGACAAAAAAATGTCCAAAAAATTGACAAAAAAATTTATGATGACTACTATGACCCTATAAATTTTCATTACAATCCGAGCAAGTGCGTTCCAAAATGGCAGCGTGTTTGGTGGCGCTATAGAGCCACCAGGGCATGTCCAAGCACAAAAGAAATAATACTTTGCAATTTTCACCACGACTGACGTGTGGGCAAATTTTTGTGAGTTTTCGTGCATGGCAAAGCCCTCAAAAATGCGCTCTCGCAGCAGAATAAAAAGAAGAAGAAGAAGAAGAAGAATAAAAATCCCATCAAAAACAATAGGTTCCTGGCACCGGTCGGTGCTCGGGCCCTAATAAACATTAGAATTACAAGAGGGTCCTCGCACCCTCGGTGCTCGGGCCCTAACTAGCCAGGACTATCCTAATTGTCATAAAGGGACGTGTCTGTGCCACCCCACGTTGTGCGCGTCAGGATTACAATACCACGCTCTTTTCCTCTCGTGCCTCACTGGAAAAGGAATAAAAATCAATCGATTCTTCATTTTTCTGCAAATAAAGTACATACCTCACCAGTGCGTTTTTAATGGTGCCGAGTATACATGCCAACTCTACCGCATTTGGGGCTTTTCACTCTGAGAAAAACGCCCCAAATGTGGAAGAGTTGGCATGTCTGCAATCATATTCTTTATCTTGATATATTCCAACTAACCGCACCAAGCCAAAGTGGTGATATGTTTTATCTGCTCAAATACAAGATTAACATTAATGAATGCACTGGTGATCAGAGTGGTTCTGAATGCAGATATTGAAGTTCTGTCATGATCCCAAACAGGTGACATTTAAAAGGTTTGACTCATTATAATACGCTTTGACCTCGAATTTACATTTGCCTCATAACTGTTTGATTAAAGACCTCGTGTCCTCAATTTTATTAATTAGCAACCAATTCATAGGTTCATGTCACCAGTTTCAAATTTCCACCTATTTAGGTTTGACGCCATGGACGCCATGCCATTTTTGGCATGTGGTCTAAAGGGGTAAACAATCAGGATGAACAAGAATAGAGCAATTTAGAACAATAAACAACTCATAAGCACTCTGAGATTTGAACTGTGGTTGGAGCAAAAACCAGCTTACACTGTACACAGTGGGTCCCCAGGGCCGAGTTTGAGAACCGCTGCTGTACACGTTTTCAGTAAGCCAATTGAAATGTTTGTTGTGATCCGCGAGCCCTGCCCACCATGATCGCTCGCAGCACCACCTTCTTTCGAGATTGCATTCCTATCTGTGCTTCCTGTTGAGGTCGGGATGTGCAGGAACGGGCTGGAAGGGTAGCCAGCACTTTAGCAACTAGCTAGGTGTTTCACTGTTATTGGATTACTGAGGATTACTGTCAACTCGCGAAGTAGTTATGCGAAGTCATTGGCTCCCTTCACTAACTGGGAGCAGTTTCGCCTAAAAAGCGCCACCATAGTTATTGGGGGCGAAAAGTACTTAAGGCTAAACACTAGCGACTTGGATTTTCCATAAACCCGTCACGACGCTATTCCGCTATGGCAGAAGCCAGGATTGATGAAGAGGAGGAAGAGCTGCGCGAGCTCAGGGAAACCGACGTTCGGCGAAACGTGAGGCAGCCCAGCCCTGGCAGAGGTAAGTCAAAATACACATTCGACGAACTGTGCATCGTTCTGGCGTCTCCGACGGTAAGAGTACCATACACACACGAAAGCAGTTGATATCTGTACCTTTGATTAATATCTGTTCAGCTAATTCAATCCATATCTGTTCAGTTTATTCGATCAAAATCACAACAGTACATGAGAGGGAAGATTGTCGGGAGGGTTAAAAAAATAATTTGCTGTGAGTTGACTCAGAGCATCATCAAAAGTTACTGTGGATGCCAAGACTGGTAGTGCTCTCATTTAAAGTTGTGAGCTCTTCTCAGATGGCGCATGAAACGCAACATTTTTTTTTATTCCTTCGGTTCTACCTGTACGACATGGGTAGATTTTTGAAGATTGAAAGACCTTTTTTCACCAACCATTATCTAAAACCTAGCACATGTTAGTCCTTCATAGCTACCTAGGAGTCATCGATCCAATGGCATAATTTCAAAACTCATCAGAAAGTTACCCCGATTTTTTTGGCTGTTGTATTCATGCTGTGTGCAAAGAGAACTGTTTTTAAAAATCCATTTCAAACTTATCTGTTCATAATTTCATGAAGAACATGAATTGGCTTTCATTTTTCCAGAAGTTTCATGTATTGCAGCTGACATTTAAGATTTTTTTCCTCTGATGCTGTGGTCTTTGCAAATGTTTTTTCATGTTACTAATTCACTCCCAGTCACTGTTTGAATGAGTGAATTTTGTTTCTCTACCAGAGATTGGCGTATATTTAGTATATCTCCTATTTAATAAATGTGGAATGCATTTTGGAATGTTGACTTTTCTTTTGTTGAAATTCTGTTGAATAGCCTTGTAGTGATAAAAAAGGTAGTTTCAGTCAGTGCGATTGGACAGTTATTATAGTCTGATTCATTCGGTGTTCTTGGCTGAGGTTGTGTAAATTGCTTGCGTGTGTAGATGGTGTCATGACGAAATGTGAGCCATAAAAGGTGTGTCACATTTAGCTTTTTCCTCAGGTAGTTTCATGGGATATGCTTGCCCTTAATCTCCCTGTTGATATCTGTGGAAAACATAGTAATGACGATGTGGTTTCCAAAAGTAAAACTAGTGTGCCTCTGGATCACAAATGGGATGTTAAATTATTTGAACATTGATACTATGACTCCTTAACCTTCAAAGCACATGGGGAAAAATGGTTAGTTTAAATATTTTATTTATCATTCAGACCAGTGTTGAGGCAGAGTACAATTCAAGGTTTTATTGACAGTCATGCAGTAGCCAATGACGTGGGGCCCTGAGGGTCATTCCATGTCAAATGAACCAAGAATTTCTCTTGACCTCTCAGATGTATTTCAAACTTGGGGGAATGATTGAGACCCAGGAGTAATGGTCAGAACTCGGAAAATTTTTGTTCTAAGCCTCTTACTTCGGAAGATACCTGCTCACGAACTTTGAGCTAATTTGTGATACTTTGTGACTTTTTTCACCCATATCTTCGAAAAGATAGCACCTAGAGAGCTGATTCTGGTGTCATTTTGAAGCTTTCTTAAGCCCTATAAGCCCACACTACAAGCTGTCTCTGGAGGCCTACTAAAAAAAGGTATCACAAATTATAAAATTCAAAGATGCACCCCAAAAAATAGTATATTTCAGTGTTCTTGTAATTCATGTCAGAGGTACTTTATGATGTAAATAAGCTTTCCTGTAAATTTGGTGATGGGCATTCTAAATGTGTCTAAGAAATGAACAATTAAATTTGTACTGTGTGAAACTCATAATGGGCAATTCCATGAGTAATGGACTGACATTTCAGAGAAAAATAATGGAATTTAATCCTCCACACTGTTTACAGGCATTAGAAAATGCAGCTGTTCTGTGAGTTTAGAAAGGGGTAGAGGGAGTTATTTATCAACAACCATGATAATAAAAGTTTGTCCCATCAAGTCATTTTTTATTGGTGAAAATTCCGTCAGTTACGGACTGATCCAGAAATACTAAAATTTCTGGGTCAGCGACATTTTCAGTTCGAATGTCGATTGAAGTCGAATACATAGTGGACAAATATTCATTATCATTGTATATTGTCTCTATAACATAAACATTTCTGATTGCATCTGGCTGATTTCATCTTGTTGTCAGCTTTGAAAATGACTGAGAAATGACACTTAATTTTCATCAAATGACATTCTTTTATTTCATAACGTTTTAAAACGGGACAAGATACACAGCAACAAAATTTTTTTGGAAACTACATGTGCAGAAGAGTCAGCAGTTTAGCTCCGCCAGGATATGGCATTGACAAATTGAATGGTCCTTGGTGACTGGCCAAATCACAACAATTAAATCTTAAACAATAACATTCAAAACAACATGAAATAACGTTCATTTTAAGATGACAAAACTGCGGGGACACTATCAATCACTACCGCCAATTATCCGACGGGCACTACAGGGCCGGAATTTCGGCGCGGGTATTGTGCACAATTAAATTGATTCCCGCAAATCCAACACTTATAGTGCGGGGAATTCCCGCACGCTTTTACAGCGATGTATATTCATATTCGGTGCTTACTGCAGGACGACTGGCCGCAACCGCTGTGTCCGACTTCGACCTCTCTCTGTACCCCCCGCTATGACAACACAGACAAACTAACAGTGATATTAAGTTTGAGGAAACAAACACAGACCGCTGGCTAAAACGTCATCTGCATCATATGAAGTGGAACCTGCTGAGAAAAAAAAAGCAGTGGGGCCCAAAAAACTAAAGAAAACCGCACCATGTGATGTCAACATTAACAACGTTATGCCTCAGACAGGTAACGGGTAAAATTTTGTTGCTGTGTATCTTGTCCTGTTTTAAAATTCAGTTGTAACAGTACAGTATATGAACGGCTCCAACTAAACTACGGTGATATTAAAGGCACAATGTGTAAAATGCTGCGGTGCTGCGTTTTATCAGCTGATGTTACAAAATGTCAGTATTAAGTCACTCAGATGTTTCTCATTCAGCAGTCCTGAAGAGAGTGAGGCTTTCAACAAAAACGTGATGCTAATGCTACTGAAACGGAATTTAACTACTTAACTGTGTAATACTATATAACTTGAAATTGCTGTAACATACAGTTCAGAGAATAACTTGACTACAATGGCCTAACCTGTGCAATCCAATACAACAGCTCTAAATTCTACATTTATGAAGCTCATAAATCTTTTGACAAGAAGGTGAAAATTCTGCTTTTTGTTTATTATTGAGTGATGGAGGTGTATTGGGGTGCATTATGGTGCTCCTAGTATTTTGTCCACTCTTAACATACATGAGGTGGGCAAAAAATTAGGAAAACCATTCAGTACACCACCACCACTTAGTATAACCTCAATAATAATCAAAGTGGAATTATCACTTTTTGACAATGTCAGCAAAAACTGAAAATGTTTGAACTTCAAAAAAAGCAGAATTTATAGCAGAGCTCTTGTAATGGATTGAATTTTATTGCACATGTGTTCCTAATGAAGTTGCAGGTGACTAATTCAGAGAGTAAAACAACTAAAGTATAGAGTACTAACTAATTAACATAGTTCAGAGAATACCTTAAATTGAAGGAAAGTGACAGAATACAATCTGCAGTTAGAATAGGACAGGGTCTGACCTGTAGCCCCCCCCCCACACACACACACACACACAAAGTAAAATCCCCCTATTTGAAGCATTTGGAAATCCCCCCCCCCCCCATTTTAAAAAATTAATTTCAAGCTCTGCACTGTTTTATTTATTTTCTATTTTTTCCCACTCCTGCCATATGTTTGGCGGCAGGTTTTTACCCCTCGGCCGACTCTGGCCTGGAGGGGTATTGTCGTCACCTGCGTTTCCGTCCGTCGTCTGTCCATGATTTTGTCCGGGCCAGTACTCGGCAACTAATGATTGCAGCTACACCAAATTAGGTATGGTGACTCACTATGACCCATAGATGTGCATCGTCAGGTTTTTTGCTGGATTAGACATTTGACCTTAGCGCTGTGACCTTGAGCCTAGAAATCTTGTCAGGGTCAGTACTCAGCAAATAATCATCGCAGCTTCACCAAATTTGGTATGGTAAATCACTATGACCCATAGATGTGCAGTGTCAAGTTTCTTGCTGGATTTGACCTTTGACCTTAGCTCTGTGACCTTGACTGTGGAAAACTTGTTGAGGTCAGTACTCGGCAACTAATTTTCACAGCTACACCAAATTTGGTATGGTAACTCACTATGACCCATCGATGTACACCGTCAGGTTTTTTGCTGGATTTGACCTTTGACCTTAGCTTTGTGACCTTGAACCTGCAAATCTTGTCTGGGTCAGTACTCGGTAACTAATTCTCGCAGCTACACCAAATTTAGTATTGTAACCCACTATGACACATAGATGTGCAATGCCAGGTTTTTATTTATTTATTTATTTTTTTGCTGGATTTGAACTTTGACCTTAGCTCTGTGACCTTGACTTTGGAAATCTTGTCAAGGTCAGTACTCGGCAACTAATTCTTGCAGCTTCACCAAATATGGTCACTCACGATGACCAAAGATGTGCAACGTCAGGTTTTTTTCTGGATTGGACCTTTGACCTTAGTTCTGTGACCTTGACCGTGGAAATCTTCTCCAGGTCAATATTCGGCAACTAATTATCGCCACTTCACCAAATTTGGTATGGTAACTCACTGTCACACACACGTGCACTGTCATGTTTTTTGCTGGATTTCAACTTTGACCAAATTTGGTATCGTTACTCACTGTGAAACATAGATGTGCAACGTCACCTTTTTTTTGCTGGATTTGACCTTTGACCTTCACGCTGTGATGTTGAGGGAGGAAATCATGTCCAGGCCGAGGGGTATTCAGCAGCGTGTTATGTTTTCACTTTCTGGCTCCCATTGTACCTCAGCTTTAATTGTACATGTATATGCACCTTATTTTATTTCTTCTTTGCTTCATAATATTGTGCATGTAATAGTACCTGCTAGCACTAAGCCAACTACTCCATTGTTCACCTGCTCTGGTGTCCTGTCCAGTCCTTGGCCTGTCAACTGCTTTTAGTATGTTGCTTAGAGTATTGCCTATTGTCCATACATGTATTTTATTTTGATAACCGATCAGTAGGCAGTAGGCAGATTTGCTTTAACTACTGCTTCCAAGCCAATATCCATCCATCCTTACACAGTCCCAAAATGTAGTAAGTTAAAAATAACCATAATGTTAAGAGAGGACTCTAGAACAGTGTTCCCCAACCCTCTCCTGGAGGCCCACCTATCTTGCTTGTTTTAGATCTCTCCCTGCTCCAGCACAGGTGATTCATATGATCAGGCTGTCATCAATCAGCTTTAGGGGGTGATTAACTTGCTGATCATTTGAATCACCTCTGCTGAAGCGGGGAGAAATCTAAAGCATGCAGGACAGGTTGACCTCTGGAGAGGGTTGGGGAATACTGCTCTAGAAAACCATTTTGTTCAGACATATTGAGATGAGAGGTCAAGAGACTTCTGAAAACACATTTATAACATAGTGAATTTGAAAAGTAATGTCTTTCTTTATAAGAGATACACGACTTGGTATACTAATATAGCCAGTCTTATAGTTCAGCGTTGTGTTACATGTAATGAATAATAAGGCGAAGACCACTCCTCTCTCGCCAGCCAAAAGATTTTTATTCTGCATGCGATGCATTAATATCAGTGCCGCAACTTGGCATGTCACATTTCTACACCCACAGCTCTCCACGGCAGAGTGTAATACTAAGTATACAGCATATCATAACATTTTCCAGTAAACAGGACTGAAAACATTATTCTCCTTTTATCTTAGACGGTGGAGGTAATTTTGAAATGGGGAGCTCAGGTACCTGCATGCAATGCATTAATATCAGTACAGCAACTTCGCATGTCACGTTTCTACAAGCGCACCTTTAAAGCAATACGTGTCAACTTTTATACCATAACAAAAATGCCTTATAATTGTTTTACTGTTATATTGACTAAAAATATTGCAAATGATCATTCAACCATTTCTACAATGTCAGCAGTTCTTTTACTATGAGTGCCTGAAGTGGCCGTGGTCCGTCCCGGACCATTGGCCAAATGCGCATGTGCATACGTTCCACTTTCCGGCGCACAGCATATAAACAAGGAAGTTTAGCTTAAGCATCAGATGCGCTTCGGGGGTCATGGCAGAGCCAATGAAACCGAAGCGGACGAATTCTGAAGAGGCCAAGAAACGAAAAAGAGAATCCGATCGAGCAAGAGATAAAACTAGAGTGAACATCGGAAAGGGTTTTAAAACCAACAACTTTCTCCGCGATGAAATCCTGTGTTTTAGTCAGTCCCGTTGTAGTGCTGCTTTCAAAAATATTAGGCTAGCAGTAATGTTTCCGAATGGCATTTTAGCTAAAATAATGCATTGTCGTTCTTTTTAATATTTTGTTACTCTTCATGTTACGTGACAAAATGAATACAACTGCGTGTGATAAGTAATATTCCTGAAAAGTCATGCAAAATCCCCTTACCTTGTCAGATGTTATGTGCAAAGATGTGCATGGATCTGAGAAGTAGTGGAGGATGCGCATCAACTGTCTGAGGGGTATTTACAATAGTGTAGTTACACCTGGGAACTATAGGGGCCCTGTTTAGTCAAAAGTTTAAGAAACTGTCATGTATTGCTTTGAACTAGAGGTGGAAGAAACGGCAAACCGGATGAAAAACCACCTTTCGATCTCTTAGCCTGGACTTAAGTAAATTAGCATGCTTCACAAAAGTGCCGTACACTATGAAATCAAAATGTACAAACACCAAAGTAACCATCGAAGCAACAATGAACAAATCTTTGACAGCTACAACGAAGTATCTTTGCCTCTGTTTAGTATTTTACTGCGCTTTACAAAACCATTGAAGAAAACGCCCGTGGGGAGGACTTCATGGGCGCAATCGCGCCCATCTCGTGGCATGCACAAAAATATGTAATGATCATATATTCTTATTTACCTTGAACTATTCGTGAAAAAAGTACTTACCTGGTGAGATTTATAAAGGGTTACTTCAGGATGGGACAGGATGAAATTTGTGCCTCGTACACTGCTCAAAAAATAAAGGGAATACTTAACACAATGTAACTCCAAGTCAATCACAGATTAAAGCAGGTTCACACTGAGTACGTGACAGAAGTGACAGAGTCTGGAGATGCCGTGGAGAACGTTCTGCTGCCTGCAACATCCTCCAGCATGACCGGTTTGGCAGTGGGTCAGTAACGGTGTGGGGTGGCATTTCTTTGGGGGGCCGCACAGCCCTCCATGTGCTCGCCAGAGGTAGCCTGACTGCCATTAGGTGCCGAGATGAGATTCTCAGATCCCTTGTGAGACCATACACTGGTGCGGTTGGCTCTGGGTTCCTCCTAATGCAAGACAATGCTAGACCTCATGTGGCTGGAGTGTGTCTGCAGTTCCTGGAAGACAAAGGCATTGATGCTATGGACTGGCCCGCACGGTCCCCAGACCTGAATCCAATTGATCACATATGGGACATCATGTCTCGCTCCATCCACCAATGCCACATTGCATCACTGACTGTCCAGGAGTTGGTGGATGCTTTCGTCCAGGTCTGGGAGGAGATCCTTCAGGAGACCATCTGCCACCTCATCAGGAGCATGCCCAGGTGTTGTAGGGAGGTCATACAAGCACGTGGAGGCCACACACACTACTGATCCTCATTTTGACTTTTTTTCAGGACATTACATTTTATTGATTGATTTGAACCCTTATTTAACCACGGAAGTCCCGTTGAGATCGAAATCTCTTTTGCACGGGAGCTCTGGGGGTTGAGGTGGGAGGGAGATGGCAATTTGCACAGCCATTTAGATCAGGGGATGATTAGGTGGCAGGTCTAAAGAGCCAGTTTGGGAGTTTAGCCATGACACCAGGGAACCCCCTGCTCTTATCGAAGAGTGTCATAGGATCTTTAATGACTACTGTGAGTCAGGACCTCGGTTTAACGACTCATCCGAAAGACGGCGTCTCCTTCAGTACAGTGTCCCTGTCACTGCAGAGGGGCATTGGGGATTATTCCACCAGAGGGAAGATCACAACCTACTGGCCCACCAACACCTCTTCCAGCAGCAACTTGGTTTTCCCAGGTGGTCTCCCATCCAAGTACTAACCAAACCCACACCAGCTGAGCTTCAGCCACGCGGAGCAGATCGAATAGTGGTATGGCTGCTGGCATCAAAGTTTGATCAGACTGTAGTGTGTTTTTCCACTTTAATTTTGAGTGCGACTCCAAATCCAGACCTCCATGGGTTAATAAATTTGATTTCCATTAATAATTTTTGTTTGATTTTGTTGTCAGCACATTCAACTATGTAAAGAACAAAGTATTTAATAAGAATATTTTCTCCATGATAACTTCTGGTTTCCCAGAATTCATTGTAAAAAGAAATCTGCACTGAAGTGACATCTTGTGGCAGATACCTGAATTAAATACTGTGGCTTTTGCATGTTAGATTTTATATCTAGCATGTCAGTCCGTTACTGTCAGTTCGTTACTGAAAATCTGTCAGTCTGTTACCAAGATACATCAATAATGCAGCTTCAAAAGTGAAATTAATTGTGATATTCAGATTTGGTGAAGGAAAAGATGATTAGTATCAGAGTTAGCAAAATTTCTTGGAATCCTATCAATCAGTGCAAAACATTCCATTGCAACATGGTAACGGACTGACATATAGTAGCGCACCAGTTTTCACGCTGCAGTTGTGAAAAAACCTTGGGGCAATGATTCTATTTTTATGAACACCCAAAAGAACCAAAATTGCTAGAATATACTTGTAATAATCATCTTGTCCATGTATACTATAAAACATGACAAAGAATATACAATGGGCAAAAAGTTGAAAAAATCTGGACTCTGAATGAAGGGGTTAATTTCTCAGAATTGAGCACATCTGGGACATCATGCTCCATCCACCAATGCCACGTTGCACCACAGACTGTCCAGGAGTTGGCGTATGCTTTAGTCCAGGTCTGGGAGGAGATCCCTCAGGAGGCCATCCGCCACCTCATCAGAAGCATGCCCAGGCGTTGTAGGGAGGTCATACAGGCACATGGAGGCCACACACACTACTGAGCCTCATTTTGACTTTTTTTAATTTTCACTTTCAATTTATTTGTATAGCGCTTTTCACAGATAAACTGTCACAAAGACGCTTTACAGTCAGAGATGAGTTACTGAAAGGGCAGTGCCCAGCCTATTCCCCACTAAAGCAAATGAGGCAAAAAACTCCCAGTAAGGAGAAAAATACTCTAGCAGTGGTGAGAAAAAACTCCCCAGTGGGAAGAAATATCAGGAGGAACCCGGCTATATTGGGGAAGCCCATCCTCTGTGGGCTAGCTAGTTAATAACAAGATAAAGCAAAATAGGATAATGACAATACAGTTCCATTAAAGTCCATCTAAACCAGGGGTGTCCAAACTTGTCCATAAAGGGCCGGTGTGGGTGCTGGTTTTTGTTCTAGCCAGCAGTGTTACAGCACCTGAATCCACTAATTAACTAATCAGGCGGTTCAATCAGGACCCTGCTGGGTAGAATCAAGTGTGTTAGTGCTGGGCTCTAACAAAAACCAGCACCCACACCGGCCCTTTCTGGATTCGATTGGACACCCCTGATCTAAACAGTGGCATCAGTTGCTCGAGGAAGTGCCATGCCGAGGATCGTGCAGAACTGGATCAGGACAGCAGCAGCCAGCGCTCATGGTGAGGGAGGGCTCGGACGCTCCAGGACTCAGGGTAGAGATAAGTTTTCAGCCTACTCTTGAAGATGGCGAGTGTGTCTGAAGCCCGAATTTGTCTTGGGAGATTGTTCCATGAGATTGGTACTTTGTAAGAGAATGCTCTGCCTCCAATTGTAATTCTAGATATATTTGGAATTTGCAAGTAGACAGCACCTTGTGAACGAAGTAATCTTGGTGGGGAGTAAGGAATGAGAAGACTGCAAAGATATTCCGGGGCCAAGTCATTTAAAGCTTTGTAAGTTAGTAATGGTATTTTGTGCTCAATTCTGAATTTTACAGGCAGCCAATGAAGATTTTTGAGCACTGGGCTAATGTGATCATACTTCTTAGTCCTAGTCAGAACCCTAGCTGAAGCATTCTGCACTAATTGAAGATGTTTCGGGGCCGAGCTGGTGCAACCAGACAGTAAGACATTGCAATAGTCCAGCCGAGAGGACACAAATGTGTGAACCAATTTTTCAGTATCTTGAAGGGACAACATTTTTCTAAGTTTAGATATGTTTTGAAGATGGAAAAAGGCCACTTGAATGATATTGTTGATGTGAGCCTGGAAAGAGAGTTCTGAATCAAGAGTCACCCCAAGGTTTTTAACGACAGCTCTGGCAGAAACAGAGAGGCCATCTAAGTTAAGAGAGAACTTAATGAATGAGTCTCTAAGAGATTTGGGACCCAGTACTAATATTTCAGTCTTATCTGGGTTTAGTGAAAGAAAATTTTGCATCATCCAAGCTTTAACAGCTTTACGACACATCTCTAATCTAGTAACTACACTCAACAAAAATATAAACGCAACACTTTTGTTTTTTCTCCCATTTGTCATGAGATGGACTCAAAGATCTAAAATTCATTCCAGATACACAATATTACCATTTCTCTCAAACTTTGTTCACAAATCTGTCTAAATGTGTGATAGTGAGCACTTTTGCTTTGCTGAGACAATCCATCCCACCTCACAGGTGTGGCACATCAAGATGCTCATCAGACACCATGATTAGTGCACAGGTGTACCTTAGACTGTCCCCAATAAAAGGCCACCCTGAAATGTGTAGTTTTGTCTCACAGCAAAATGCCACAGATGGCGCAAGCATTGAGGGAGCGTGCAATTGGCATGCTGACAGCAGGAATGTCAACCAGATCTGTTGCTCGGGCATTGAATGTTCATTTCTCCACCATATGCTCAAAATAAGATGAGAAAACCTCAGCGAATTTTGTAGAAGTTGTTGTGGTAAAAGTACGACCAATGTACTTTCTAGTTTTTAACAATGTAGGGTGGGTCAATTGTAAGCAGAATGTGATTAGAAAATGGTCAGACAAACTGGGATTAGGGGGTCTATTCTCTCATTAGCGGGTAAGTCCTTTTTTACACGATTCGAGTTAAGCGCTTTTGAGTTACGCGTATTCTCCCCTACGCGCTTCGATCAGGCCCACAGCGCTTAACTTCAGAATGTTGGCGGCCTTATGAAAGAGGTGACTAATGCAGGAGAGAGGCAGACTCTGTGCCAAGTTCATTGATTATGGCTATCAGGAAAACATGGAAAAAGGATTTTCTGATTAACCATGAAAATGCATTTGTGGTCCATAGAAAACGCAAACCAGACTTTAAATTTGAATATCGTCGGCCTGCTGATAAAACCTCGTATCTCCAAACTGATTCGAAACGAAAACTTGTATGTCCACTATTCTTGCATGCAAAATTAAACATTTTTTATTTTAAACTATATTTATCCATTTATATTATTTTATTATTATTATTTAATTTTATATTTATTTTTTATTTTCCTGTGAAGTTTGTCATTTTCAAGATGCAAGGTTTTATATGCCGCTGTAATAGTAGGCCTATGTATGTCTGTACCAATTACAAGAAGTAATTCAGACATTTCTTTTTTTTATCCCCCGCCGTGCGATTAGGCTGAAGTGGGGGATATAGCATTGGGCTCCTTCCGTCCGTCCGTCCGGAGACACAAAATTGAGGCGGCGGGGGATATTGCCATGTTATCGGCAAACACTTGTTATTTCTTACTCTAGCCACCATGGTGTTACGACCCGGTCTAGGGCAGACAGCAACAGGTAAAGAAAGTAAGGGAAGGACGGGCGGGGAGAACTGTAAAAGGCACGAATAGTACGCTGCTCAGTTACTCTGGGCCCTATCTGCCTAACCAAAGCTAAACTGTTCCTATGGCTAATCTTCGAAGGTTCGCCGGGCTCGGGGCGGCTTTTAAACACTTAACTCCCGAACTCCCAGTCCGCAAATAAGGACTGAGGGAACGAATAGTGTACCCCCTGTGGAAACAAGTTTCCGCCCAGAATCACCTTTAAAAATAATAAAGGAAAAATAACAAAGCAAAACAACAAAGAAGCGCCCCGATGGAAGGACTGTGAGATCCAGCTGGGAGCACGCTGACTAACCAGAGTAGACCTAACAGCGTACCGGAAAGGGCAAGACGAGAGGGATAGTCAGATACAGAAGCCGAGGTCAAAACACCGGGAATTCACCAAGCAACCAAACCAAAACGCAAGGGCTAGAATTCTAGTCTAATGGGACAAGCCAAGGGTCAGCCACCACAATTCAAACAAACCAATTAAAGGGAACGGCAAGAATCGTAAATCCAGAGGCAATCCGAGTCAAAGAAGGCAGAAACAATTAATCTCACAGGACGTTAACGCAATTAATAGATCGGAAGAGCTAGTCTCCGCGGTTGACACTAGACCGCGCCTTTTAAAGGGGTAAACCGGAAACGGAAGTATCAGACCTAGGCGAACCAAAAAAAAACAAGATAACAGATTTCAAGCGCAGATTCACAAATGTACGACAGGGGTCGTAACACATGGCATTTAAGCTATGCAAACAAACACATTGCCGCAATAATGAAATAATAAATAAAGAGTTTATCGCTTCTCGACCAGCGCAATCAGATCATTGAAAATGTGCCCCTCCTACACCTGCCTGTTTATTCCGTAGAAGACAGGGAAGAAGGCAAAGGGAACATTCTCGTCACACAAAAAAAGACAATCAAAGTTTATATGATCTCATTTAGAAATTGCGCACTTGAAATCTCAAACTACTCCGATGTCAGGTTTGCAACTAAAGGACATGGAAACGCTTTAACAAGGATTCTTACCCCGCACGCGGTCATCTCCCCGCCCCGAAACCGCCTCAGCAATGACGGAATTCCATATCCATAGCCTATTATATTCTATTTGATTTGAGGGACACATTCACTTGAACTTGTGCCTAATAATTTATTATAATCAATTATCCCATTTACTGATAATGATCCTTCCCAAGTCGGCTATTTTTTATAGGCTAAAATTGATTTACAAATTGGTAGTGCTTTGGTATTTGCCAGGGTAGGGCTCAATCTAGAGTAGCCTATTTAATAATATCTTTATTCACACATTAAAATACACAGTATTATCAATCGTAAAAAAATTACAAAGACACAAGTTAGTTAATACAGATATCCTCAATTAGAAAATTTATCTCCTCACTTGTGAGAATATCACAACTTTTTAGATTATCACGAACATATAGGGCAGTCTCATTTGTTAAGAGAACATGAAGACAATGATGGCGACGTCGAGCCAAAGCCGAAAACCGAATTTCACAGATGTTGGTGTTGTATGGCAAGCGAGCACTGAAGGCTGATCTGAGGAATTAAGCTGCGAATCGTTTTGGATGTGGCCTCGGTGGGGAGATGTAAGCACAGTATCCCCGATTTAAAGCATAAATGCCCTGATCTGCAGGGCGCTGTAAAAGCCAGGCTCTCTTCACACTGGAGAAGTGTACACGCAACAGGTGGAGGGCAACTGTCATCCCCAGTGCATTTCACTGCACTGGTGGCATCCACTCTTTCTGCAGTGGAAGTGCATGGAGAAGAACTTGGAGCGTCAACGAACTGTATCAGACACCTTAACACAGACGCATGTGATATGTGCATAACCTCACCAGCAACTCTCTGGAACGACCCAGATGCCAGGACAGATAGCGCACTTGGAACCTTGATGACCACGCGTATGTTTTGTGGGTGATTGCTGCGCCTGGGTAGCTGTTCATCCAAAAGTCGGGAAAGATAGATGATTGCCTCATGCACGGTCCAGGCGAAAGCGCTGGATGCACTCGGTGTTTGTTAGTCCCGGGATGTCCAAACGAAGCCAATATATGCGTGGTCGCTTTCACGCTCGGCGCGCTCCTCTTATTCTTTCCCAATCACGCAAGAGTGCAAGCAAATGCAGGACTGGCATTTTGGTTTTAGATTTTGAGGGCATGGTTGAATGATGGTCTCATGCATACTCATATTAATTAATTGCTATGCGTTTGTAATTGAACTAATTAAAGAAGAGGCTGTTGCGTAATATCATGTGATGATTTCGTTTGATAATTTATTATGGCTATGAGAAATATAGTTTAGAAATAAGGAAAAACAATCGAAAATTGAATGTCGCAACCTTCACCACGTGAAATAAAATATAATTTGTGTTCAAATTCGGCCTATAACCGACATCAAGCGCAATATTCTATTTCGCCTCATGTTGGCGCTTAATACAGCCCTCAAAAGCGCTTAACAGAAAAAGCGTGTAAGCCAGGGGGAGAATACGTGTAAGCGTTTTTTTCAAAAGGGTGTAGCTGCAGATGCATGGAGGAGGGGAGCTCCACTTAGTCACGCCCACTTCCGCATATGACGGTGGCCTCGCCTGCAGCTTTCCCATGGAAACCGCACGAGAAGAGACACCGACTCACGAAAGTGCCCTTCTACTAGCTGACGAACTGAGCTAGCTAGACGCAGCTGTCGCACATAGCTAGCACGCCACTGTATTTAGCTACATAACCCACTGGCCAGCGAGCTGTAAAAGCTACCGTTCGCTCACAATGGAATACTCGCGAGCGAGCTAAAGTCGCTTTCGCACCGGAGCGAAACGAATTTTTCGCACGACAGATTACATTCAAAGTCAATGCAAAGACGCGAATACTCGCGAAAACGCATGTATTCGCGTCTTAGCATTGACTTTGAACGCAATCTGTCCTACGAAAAAATCGTTTCGCATCCGGTGTGAAAGCACCTTAATTTTCCTTATTTCAGGAGGACATTCGCAGTAATTATCACTGGTAATCATTAATCTCTCTTCAACGATGAAAAGCTGTAGTGCCCAGTTTTCTTCACATTAGATATTAGGAACAATGTGGACTATGGAAGTATTATTTTAGGGGACTTTTTTTCTTGGTCTTTGAAATTGCGATGCATCAACCGTACAAAAAAAAAAAGCAGCCTGTGAAAAGGACACCATTAACACTTGACAAAGAAAAAAGGCTGAAAACCGTTTTCGTTATTATTCTTCCCACAACTTTTGATCTATATTTTTATTTTTATTGCTGATGTTCAACTCTGCTTAAAGTTGTCAAAAAAGAAATGTTCTTTTGTGGATTGATCTGTAAAGTAGTTCTTCTCAGTCTCATGCTTGCAGGATTTTTAAACGGTGCTTTTTATACGCCCCAAGAAACAATACTGTCTTCCAATACCATACATGACTCCACAATCCTCATCATATTTCATGTCATATCATGAGCCAGTGAGATATAAAATGGCATTTACAATATACAGTGCTGTAAAAAAAAGTATTTGCCTTTGCCCCTTCCTGATTTCTTATTCTTTTGCATATTTTTTTTACACTTGAATGTTTCAGATCATCAAACACATTTTAATATTAGACAAAGATAACCAGAGAAAATAAAAAATGCAGTTTTAAAAATGATGATTTTATTTTATAACCCCTAAAAAATTACAGCACAGAATCTCACTATTATCTGTGCCAAAGTATATTAAAACCAAGTAAATCAGAGCAAAATTAGAGGTTTGAGTTCGGGAATGTCTAGGTGGCCTCTCCTAGCTGACAGGGTGTTCTCAGATACTAAATTGTAGAACTAATTTAATTTCACTTCTGGGTGATTCCATGCCATATTTTTTTATTTTAATGTCCTTGTTACTAATAACTGCTTTGCGAAATTTTAGGCCAATATCTCCACTAGTTTTGGAGATATTAAGCCTTCAAAAAGGGGACATGGCCCCATATTTAGCATAAAAATGAGTACTACAATGAAACATCCATAGTTTCATGGCTAATAAGTTTTGAACTTTTCGCACTATAAATAGTTCAAATTTTCACACGAGGACAGCTTCGTATGTGACACATTTGCAGATTTATGGCATGCCAAATATGGCTTTCTGGAATGCGCGTTTGTCAATGGTAGCACATTTGGCTCTCTATATCTCCAGATTTAATGATACCAGATGTCTGATTATTTTTAGTATATGAGACATGTTACAGTACTATCAGGAAAACATGTTATATCTGTAACAAAAATTATACTTTCTCATATATAGGCCCCTAAAAATGAAAAAAGCTTGTATTTTGAATGCTTATAGCAAAATTCTGACAAGGTCTACCAGAAAGAAAAATTAGATCAGTGAAAAGAACAAGGTCTAATTAATATATGCTCCAATTATGAAGTTGGTGCTCAAAGGCACGCGAACGCATCGAGACGCATCGCGACTCTTCACGACGCTTTGGCCGCCATGATGCACTCGGTTGTGTGGTCTGATTTTTCAATATGCGACACAGCAACGCGTGTAATACCATCCGTCGCCAACGGCGGCGGTAATGTGTATACTTATATCGCTTTTAAGCAGACATAATAAAAGAAGACTTCTGGAATGAAAGAGAAACTGATACTGTTGGGTATTAGAGATAATGCCACTTCAGCAGTAATACACTGGAAACCAAGCAAAATTAGATTCAAATCAGATTTTTCGGCGATACGATGGCGTTCGCTTCGTTTGTGCTCGTTAAAATTTGCCTTCATGATTTAACCAGGGACTGTCTAACGTGAGCCTAGCATCCGGGTGTTGGGAAACAGAATTTTTTTAGGTGTTAGCAAAATGGGGAGCCAGATGGTTTGGTCCACAGAGATATAAGAAAACTAGAGTGGACAATCCTGCCACTTCCGAGGCGGCATACCGCCGCCATGCTGGGAATGTATGTCGGAGCAGTCTTTTGCATAAGTGTAGGTGTGACCATGCTCGCTTTACTGGTATGTGACGAAGTAGGTCCTTTGTAGGACTTGTAATTATTATAGAACTGCTTTTGTTTAGAATGGCTTAAGACAGTAGGGTGATTTAAGAGAGTGTAGATTACAGCCTTTGGCATTTTTTAAAGTTAAAACTGTGTGTCCTCTGACTGTACAAAAGTGTGATGTATTTCTCATGTATTTATTATTACGTACATGTACAGTTCGAGATATACCACTACAATTACCTCTGCTACGACTACTACACATTGTCATGTATCTAATTTTGTAATTCAAATAAAGTCTGCTGTTGTTATACTGCCCACTTTGGCACCAAGGTCCAGCTGGCGGTTCAGCGAAAATAGCGTTAGCTGCAACGGTTTGTGTACAGTATGTACATGACGGCATTCTACGATATCGATAACGGCAAACTCGCCACAGTTCAACATTTTCGGCTTCATTTTCTACGTAAGTTAGGCATTGTGCGATGCTTTGACCCAGCTAGCAAGCACCTCCGCTCCGGATCTGCCCTGGCTCCAGCTAATCTAGCTCAGAGCCGGGGAAGATCCAGTGCAGAGGACCTTGCTATCTTGGGAGCCTTCGAAAGTCGTTCGATGCTTAGGCATTGCCTGAAGATGATACGGCCAGTATGTAGAAGACGAAGTCCATCCAGTCACCAGATCTACGATTTGTCCTGGGATATACAGTATATTTTGCTATTGAAAACACGGTGGTAACATTACATAGTTTTATTCGAATAAGCTGGCGGTGCAGCATTTTGAAAATATATCGGTTTAACGATACTGGTACGAAGGCAGGCACGTGGCGGAAGCGAATGCATTGGGGATTCTTATGCAGGTGGTCCAGCTGGCGTTTAGCGAATATGGCATAACGGTGGGAGGTATATCGACAGATGACTTTATTTTCTTTCATGTCGAGAATACCTTCCAAATGTCACTCACGTAACGCGAGAATCACCCGAACGCTTTTCCTTTGAACGAAACGAAAACGTGGGTAACTGAGCAAATATAAAGGGTAAGACAATAATTCTTTAGCTTTGCCAAATAATGGAGCATAAAAATTGTTGTTCAATCTCAATTCCTTATTCGTGTCATTTTTAAGTATGAAAAGATATTAAAAAAAAAAAAATACGGAGAAAAAGTCTCCACCCCCCTCAAAGGAGAAAAAAGAAAAGTCTACACCCACGTTCTGCCTACTGGATACGTGTCTCATCGGACATTTATACATACCCAAGATGGCCGAGCTATTCTGCCGTCAGCGCTTTGGCCCAGCCCACGCGGCATCCACTCTAGTTTTCTTATATCTCTGGTTTGATCAATGGGTAATGAATGCGAATTAGGAGATGAAGAGAAGCCGTCAGGTCCGGCAGGACATATCGCCTATTTGTGACTTCCAGCTGGGATCTCCGTTTGTCTTCAGTTCCGACAGGATAACAGGTACTAGCACCTCTTAGTTGGAGGGTCAATATGCCCACATATGGAGCTCACTTCCAGGGGTTGGGAATCTAATGAACCCATTAAGTTGGGTGGTTCAGGAGAGGCCCAATTGTAGAGTATTGCTTTTTATCAATGTGTAAACACTGGAACCAATCAGCAACAACTTCTGATAACATTAGAGAAATCATATGCAAATGTCTGTACTTTAACATGTATAAAGTTTCTTACAAAATGAAGGAATTTTAGAACTTTGCATCACGCTGTTGTTCTCACGGCCGGCTCTGGAATAAACTTTTCCTGCTTTTGACACGAACAATCGGAGTCGCTTCTTCATCGGGACAACGTTCTTGGTTTTTTTATTAATTTACCAACAAATTTGGCGCTGCGAAGCAGGGTGGATTCGTTTCTGGACCTCAGTAAATTTCCTGACCAGTTCAAGAGTGAGTACTTGGTTTTATCTAAATATACTTTGCAAGGCAAAATTACGGAGATCTGGAACGCTCCACCCAGTGGTACGTTAACCTATTAATTTTAAATTGACCGGTGTAGAAGCGATCAGTTGTTTGTGGTTAAAAAGCTGTGTCTTTATGTAATGTGTGATGGTAATCAGTACTGCTTGTGATACCAGTGCTGTTGTGTGATACAGGCCTATGTATTGAAAACATAGCTATTTTGTGACTGGGTGAATTGTGGTCATCCCTGCCTTCGGAGAGCGAGTATTCACGCCAAAAAGGCAAACGTACGTGATTGCGTGGCTGTGGCAAGCGTATGTGGGTCGCCCACAGCACAGACGTGATTATTCTCACGACTGGGTATTAGGTAGCCTACCTAAGAGGCGCATATCGTGTTTTTGTTTTTTTTTTTTCGGTTAAATGCTCCGGGAGAGTTAGTGTTAGCGGCCCGGGCCCAGAGTGACAGTCTTTTACTTGGGTACTTTTTGTCTGTGTGTTAGGCTATAGGTTGAGAGAGAGTGCATGTGGCGCGCCTCCAACCCGTCTTGTGGGTATTTGAGAAGCCAACTCGTGCCCGCCGTGAATCTCGTCATTGTCGCATTTTAAGTTCTATATTGTCCTGAGTCTTTATTGTTTCATGTTGGTTTTATTCTTGACCGTACGCTTAGTAAGCTACTGGCTAGTTACGCGCGTTTATACATTACTGAAGGCCTATCTTACGAGTAGATATTAGACTGCACCTTGACAAACGCCGCATTAATTTTAAATAAAGATGACAAAAAGTTCAAACGCCCTTAAATGCACCGGCAGTATAACTACCTATTTGCAGAAAAAATATGCAAAAGAACAAAAGGAAATGTGTAAGGCTGGTTGGGATCCGAACGGATCCACTCAGGAGTCGCTAGAATGGTAGTCCAAACAGAAAAATAAGAGAACAGCATGTGGTACGCTTATTTTAGTAACTGAACACAGAAGGCTGTTGTGGATTTTCTTCAACATATTGAGATTCCCCCATCCTCAAGCAATTGGAGAGAGACAGATTCTTGAAAAAGGAAAAATTTAGGCTTTATTGTGTCAAGATGAAAAATGCAAAGCTGGGTTCCTCCTCTCCCGATCTGGTCCCTCACAAACCGTCCGTAGCACTCCCGATTTTCTTTAACCCTGTCAAAAACTCCCCAACTCAGCTGTGGCATACAGTTTTTATACAGGAAAATATGGTCCCTCCCCTCGTTACAATTGGTCAAGTAACTTGAGATTGCAATTAGGTAACCCTTCAGGAATGCAGAGCAAAGACGCTTGCGCATCACCTTAAGAGACCTACAGTCACACTTAGAAAAAATACAGCCAAAAGAAAAAGATACCAGTGGATGAATTCGATGCATATCAAATGAAAATAATTCAATTGATTAAGTAGCAACTTATGATTCTGCTGGACAAATATTGATCAAAGCAACAGAAATCAAACACATCCTCTGATTATGGTTTTTTGAATCAAGAAAACAGAAGCTTACTAATCAAAGCTACAGAAGTTGCTGCTTATGTGTGTGTGAGCTGCTCATGCAAGTGTGAACTGAATTGCTTGTATATGTGTGTTTCTCTGTGTGTGTCTGCACTGCAGTATGTGAACTACTTGTATGTCTGTATGTGTGTGTTATGTGTGCGTGTCTTTCTGCTGCCTACATAATATGTTTATTGATTATGAGTATGAGCAATGAATTAATAATGATATATAATCAATATTAGTAAATATAATCAATAATGCTGAATTAATATCTTCAACATTCCTCCCTTTGAGGCCATTCAATCATGGCCTCACATAAACCACGGTCGAAAAATGGCACAGCATTGTTTACCCCTGCCCCCATACTACACACAAGTAAATTTCTTATAAGCCCAAACATAAAATCAGTTGTTGGTCCTTTTCGACAGAAACACTTTGAATAAAAACAGTCTCATGTTTGCAGCCTGTGAACTCCACTTGTTTTTAGTTGCTTCCAGGCCTCAAGGTCTTTCGTTGCTGTGGTGATTAAAGTCCCAGTTTAATGTCCCTCTTGAATCCAGTAATGTTACTTACTGCAGAGTGTCAGTCCAAAGTTCAAGTCCATTGTCCACGTCCATATTCAACATTGATTCACGATTTTTCCCTCTGATTGTGTTGGTGAACGGGCCTTCATGACTGGAATCGCTGTCCCAGCATATTTGTTCAAAACTTTAGGGAGGCTCCAGGAACGAGCGGCCTTGACTGGCGGGGCTGTTAAACTGCCACTTTCCGTCACTGGAGTGAGAAAATAAAATGCAAAGGCAGGCAGGCATATGCACATGTAGATTCACTGTGCGGCACATACAGAACGAGGGTCATCTACACCTGCATAATTTCATTTTCATGTTTCTGTTTCATGGCTAATAAGTTTTGAACTTTTCGCACTATAAATAGTTCAAATTTTCACACGAGGACAGCTTCGTATGTGACACATTTGCTGATTTATGGCATGCCAAATATGGCTTTCTGGAATGCGCGTTTGTCAATGGTAGCACATTTGGCTCTCTATATCTCCAGATTTAATGATACCAGATGTCTGATTATTTTTAGTATATGAGACATGTTACAGTACTATCAGGAAAACATGTTATATCTGTAACAAAAATTATACTTTCTCATATATAGGCCCCTAAAAATGAAAAAAAGCTTGTATTTTGAATGCTTATAGCAAAATTCTGACAAGGTCTACCAGAAAGAAAAATTAGATCAGTGAAAAGAACAAGGTCTAATTAATATATGCTCCAATTATGAAGTTGGTGCTCAAAGGCACGCGAACGCATCGAGACGCATCGCGACTCTTCACGACGCTTTGGCCGCCATGATGCACTCGGTTGTGTGGTCTGATTTTTCAATATGCGACACAGCAACGCGTGTAATACCATCCGTCGCCAACGGCGGCGGTAATGTGTATACTTATAAACGCTTTTTAGCAGACATAATAGAAGAAGACTTCTGGAATGAAAGAGAAACTGATACTGTTGGGTATTAGGGATAGTGCCACTTCAGCAGTAATACACTGGAAACCAAGCAAAATTAGATTCAAATCAGATTTTTCGGCGATACGATGGCGTTCGCTTCGTTTGTGCTCGTTAAAATTTGCCTTCATGATTTAACCAGGGACTGTCTAACGTGAGCCTAGCGGTCATGGCACCAAGAGACTTTTTTTTAGGTCTTGGCATAGTACATATGTCCACCAAATTTGGAACATGTAGATTAAACCTGCTGCGAGGGCTACTTCATTGAAATTTTCTAGGTGGCGCTGTAATGCAATTTTGCCACATTTTTCTTCAAACCCTATATCCTAGTAAATAGTATGACCAGCTTAATAGGTCTGCAAAGTTTCGTGAGTGTTCGAGCATGTTGAGGCCCTCAAAAATGCAATAATGTATTAGGGGGCGCTATAGGGCTACCATGTCAAACCCAGTGCCAAATGAGATAACGAATCTAAGTATTTAATATGTTTAGTCTATTAGCCAAGTTTGGTGAATTTTCGAGCATAATAAGGCCCTCAAAAATGTGTTCGTAAAATCTGAAAAAACGCAGGAAATGGCTCATAGCTCACTTCCTGTGCGGCAAAAAAATTTCAAAAAAATTGACAAAAAAATTTATTATGACCGCTGTGGCCCTGTCGAATTTCATGAGAATCCGAGCAAGTGCGTTCCAAAATGGCCGCGTGTTTGGTGGCGCTATAGAGCCACTGGGGCATGTCCAAGCACAAAAGCAATAAAACTTTGTAATTTCCACCAAGTCTGACGTGTGTGCAAATTTTTGTGAGTTTTCGTGCATGGTAAAGCCTTCAAAAATGCGTTCTCGCAGCAGAATAATAATAATAAGAAGAAGAAGAAGAATAATAAAAATCCCATCAAAAACAATAGGTTCCTCGCACCTTCGGTGCCAGGACCCGTTCTGGGCCCTTGCACCGGTCGGTGCTCGGGCCCTAATAATAATTATTATTATTATTCTTATTATTAAGAAAAAACATGAGAAGAACAATGGGGTCCTTGCCAAGGCCTTGCAGGCTCGGACCCTAATTAAAGCTGCAAGCAGCATTGGATGGGTCCTCGCCCACCCACGTCGATGCGGGGGCGAGACGTGCTCGGGCGCCGTTGAGCGTTCTCTTTCAGCGGACAGCGCGAGACTGAGTAAAATGTCATATCTTGAGTTTTGAGCAAACCCCTTGACTGAAAGAGATTTTTCTTTTGTAAAATGGAGCTATGACCCATGCAACCTGGTCAAAGTTTCTGAAGCAGATTCTAACACTGCCGTCTATTGTGAAATCTTCCCCCATTCATGAAGAAGTGAAGGGAGATGATCCCTGTGATCCTACTGCCACCCGGTGGTCAGAATGTGTAGCAGCACAAAGAAAAATGATGTCCTCTGAACACAGACAAAAGTTCCATACTCTGCAACCTATGGTGAATTCAGAAGTGCGTCACACTATATTTTTCAAAATATGAATATTCATAACCTGTTAATATCTAAACAAATATTCATTCAAATGGTACCATGCTTGGCAGTTTGTTTGTGCACATGGAGTTTATGAAGTATACCAAAGGACATTTTGATACGTTTGTCCACAGCAAGAAAGTATATATTACTGTACAGCATATTATGTGAAAATGCAAAGTGGAGGATTACTTAAAGGAACAGTCCACCGTGTTTTTCATAATGAAATATGTTTTTCTATGAAATGAGACGAGATGATACGTACCTCTCCGAGCTTTGAGCGACCACCCAGTCAGCCAGACGCGCTGCTACTCCTGTTAGCATTTGTAGCTAGACTCGTTGTGGTCAACGGTATTTTTCGGGGCTATAGTTCGATGCGACCAAAGTCTTCCACGTTTTCCCTGTTTACATAGGTTTATATGACCAGTGACATGAGTTCGGGTTCGGGTACGCAAATCCAAATGTGGCTTTTTCTATGCTGTGGGAAGTGCGTACTATAATGACAGACGTAGTAACACCTTCTGCGCGCTTCGACAGCGTATTGATACCATCACTTCTGATTTCTCTTCTCTCCCACGACCCCCCCTACTTCCGTAAATACAACCAACGTGACTGCACTGCACTACCAGGTACACAGTCAGTAAGCTAGATCTTGCAGAAAATTATAAGTGAGGGATAATTAACGAGAAGGTGTGCATTCCACGGTTTTGATGCACGACGCGGAGTTCGCGTCGGGTGGTTGCCTCCACGAAGAGCACTAAAACCGTGGAATGCTCACCTTCGAGTTGATTATCCCGCTTATACCATGGTCATTTGCCAGCAATATCAAATCGCAGCATTAATCTGAAACGGAGATTATGCATAACCCAACATTATGCGCGATTATCCAGACTGCAGCTTACTTGCTACCCACAATTACAATGAACTTATGACGGTTTCCGTAGTCAGCGAGGTGAAATCAGTCTACTGGCATAGCATGTAGCTAGCAAACTGTCAGCAGTCGCTGATACATGAAGTGGACACGTTAGCTTCATTTGTAACCGTACTCAATTACAATCTTTTAATGGATAAAGCCTGATTTTTTTTCGCTGCTACAATATTTACGATCATTATCGCTTGAGTCGAGTCAGCAGGGTGAAATCAGTCTGCTGGCAAAGCACGTAGCTTGCGAACCTTCACTTCACTTCTTCACCTACGATTTATCTTCGTCTGTTTCTTCTTCCCTCTCACGGTCCATTTCGGCTAGCTCCTCCTCGGTATATTCCGGTTCAAATAGATATGGCTCCGGCTCCGCCACAAGCCAGTCGTCGGCATCTATGTCCTCCATTTGAAAATGTTCCATAGTAGCACACTTGATTATTTTCTTTTATACCATGGTCTGGGTGAATACTTTTTTCTAATTGGCTGGCAGCTGGCAGGTATGCATTAAAACCGTGAAACCGCACAGGTAGTTCGGCTACGGTCGTTTCACCATTCGAAATTCATGCACTACCCAACTTGTAACCATAGCAATGTTAGAGCTGATATTTGACTGGGTACAACAGAAACCTAGCAGCTAATTTATTTCCACTAAATAAGTGCGTCCTGCGGGGCGGTTAACAATGGGTACTGAAGCGATAATGACCGTAAATATTGTAGCAGCGAAGTAATCAGGCTTTATTCATTAAACAATTGTAACTGTGTACGGTTACAAATGAAGCTCACGTGTCCACTTCATATATCAGCTACTGCTGACAGTTCGCTAGCTACGTGCTATGCCAGCAGACTGATTTCAGCTCGCTGACTTCGGAAACCGTCATAAGTTCATTGTAATTGTGGGTAGCAAGTAAGCTACAGTCCGCATAATCGCGCATAATGTTGGGTTATGCATAATCTCCGTTTCAGATCAATGCTGCGATTTGATATTGCTGGCAAATGACCATGGTATAAGCGGGATAATCAACTCGTGGAATGCACACCCTCTCGTTAATTATCCCTTACTTATAATTTTCTGCAAGCTCTGGCTTCCTGACTGTGTACCAAGCAGTGCAGTGCAGTCACGTTGGTTGTATTTACGGGGGGGGGGTCCTGGGAGAGAAAAGAAATCAGAGGTGAAGGTATCAATGCGCTGTCGAAGCGCGCAGAAGGTGTTATTACGTCTGTCATTATAGTACGCACTTCCCACAGCATAGAAAAAGCCACATTTGGATTTGCGTACCCGAACCCGAACTCATGTCACTGGTCATATAAACCTATGTAAACAGGAAAAACGTGGAAGACTTTGGTCGCATCGAACTATAGCCCCGAAAAATACCGTTCACCACAACGAGTCTAGCTACAAATGCTAACAGGAGTGGCAGCGCGTCTGGCTGACTGGGTGGTCGCTCAAAGCACGGAGAGGTACGTATCATCTCGTCTCATTTCATAGAAAAACATATTTCATTATGAAAATACGGTGGACTGTTCCTTTAAACATTTTCATGATGATACAAACTATGCACGTCCTTCTCAAAAACGAAAAAGCATTTTTGAGAATGTATTTGCTTTATACGATTAGGGTTTTCGTTTTCGTTTTGTGAGTGATGTTGCAGGGCACTTCTCAAAAATGCAAATGTAAATCAGGAATGTATTTTAATTTTCCAATTGTTATAAAAATTGCATACATGGACATGAAAATGAAAACGCAAAGTGGACGATTACATTTGCATTTTCATTATGATACAAATAATGTGCTTGTATCTTGAAAATGAAAAAGCATTTCTGACATTGCATTTTCATTTTCATTTTGTTAAGTATATGCTTCCATAGTTATCCTTACCGTCGTGGTGACTACATTGACTTAGCCACCGTGTTAATTTTATTAACTACTAACAAGATAGCTACTTTTAATTGACATTCAATGACAATACTTCTTACCTGCTTTATATTTAAAACCGCGGACAAGTTGCTTTGTCTGTTTATACAGAGCTCCTAAAGACAAGGAGGGGAGAAAGGCTTGGCTGTTAAAAATCAGGAGGGACATGAAAAAAAAACGTGTGAATTACAATGAAGTGTTCACAAGCTCATTTCTGAATTCAGTAAAGGGTCTGAAATCCATTGACATAAATGACAAATTACTGTTACACCCCTCTTAGGGTAGAGGAGGTTGTTGAATCTATTAATGCACTTAGAAATAATAAATCTCCTGGTACTGATGCCATAACTGCGGAATTTTATAAATCCTTCTCAAACCAGCTTGCCCCATTCCTGTTACAGGTTTTTTCCGAAAGCATAAGTTATAATACTCTTCCTCCTCCCCTTACTCAAGGTCTAATTACACTGATTCCCAAGCCTAAAAAAGGTTTGCTTCTCATTGAAAATTGGAGACATGTCTGTCTGCTAAATAATGACGACAAGATTATTGTTTTGACATTTGCCAAAAGAATTAAAACAGTCCTTGACTCATTTATTGATGAGATGCAGTCAGGCTTTATGAAAAGTAGACATGTCTCTAATAATATTCGGCTTATATTTGACATTCTTGATTACTCTGAACTGATAGATGAAAAAGAGATAGAGATAGATTCTCTTTATTCTCTTTTCTGGTAAGTCAGTTGTTTAATGAGAATGGACTCTTACTTACAAAGAATTTCTATCCACTTACAAATTTCCCGTAACCCCTGAGGAATTTGCCATAATTTTTATAATAAGCCCGTCATAAGACGGGACGTATTATGGAATCATGATGTCTGTCTGTCTGTCCGTTGTTTGTGTTCACAATAACTCTGCCAATTCGCTATTGATTTTATCCAAATTCACACAGCATGATCATATCAGGTGGAAATTTGATGAGTTCGGAAATCAGCCCGATTGGATCACCCTTCTTCTCAAAATTAACCCTTTTATGCCCAGACATCGACAAAAAGAGTCTGTCCGTTGCTTATGTTCACAATAAAATTCACACAGCATCACCATATCAGGTGGAACTTTGATTACTTCAGAAATCAGCCTGATTGGATCACCCTCTTTCTCAAAATTAGCCCTGTTATGCTCCCAAATCGACAAAAATTCCAGCCTTGTCTTCACATTAATCTCTTCGGATTACAACCACATTTACAAGTGCTAGTCAACGAATTAGAATAATTTGAAATGCCTGGGATGCTGTGAGTGCGGAAACTTGTGACAAGCTGGTCAAATCGATGCCGCAGAGACTTCAGGCAGTCATACAAACCAAGGGGGTAGCCACAAAATACTGAGAAAGTGATGATTCTAATTATAATAAAAATTATTTTAATTCAGTGAAACGGTTTCTCAATTATTCTAATTCAGTAAAACAACACTGGCACAGTTAAATGGCCTAAATGGGCCTTTTGGAAAGCTCAGCTGAGCAAATTTTTTACAGGTAGCGAGTTCTGTGATTACTCTAACTAGTAGGACAGGCGCGGTGAACACCTGGTTTGCTTTCTGCACAAAAAATGCATCAAGAAAATTTAACGATTGCGCTATTTCAAATTATTCTAATTCGTTGACCAGCACTTGTACACATCATGAGTATTTTGGGAAGACGATTCATGAGTTCGTTACTCAGCCTAATCAGATGACATATTTTCGCAAAATTCACCCTTTTATACCCCAGATCGTTTATACCTCGGGTCCGCAAAAAGGTCGATTTCAGACTTTTATTCATAATACTTCAAGCAATTCTCTTCGAATTACAACCAATTTTTTTTTACTCTGGAAATGCATTTTCTGTTTCATAATAATTTTGCAAGCATGTTCTACATTTCTCTACATAGTGACAGCACATGATCCAATACTAACTGTACCTTCCCATCAAACTGTTGCGTGACGGGCGTATATTGCGGTCTCTGACTGCTCTTGTTGATGCCATTCCAACAGGAATACTGATGCTCTATTGGAACATATCCAAGCCTACACCTCAATCTATATCTTTACCCAATGCAGCTGACTCCCTGGTAGGAGAAATCAGTTTCTCACTACATTTTAAGAATAACAATAGAGCCATTCGTGCTCTGTTTCAAATAGAGGTGGTCTCTCTCCCATATGTGATGGCATAATGGAATTGTTTTGTAAATGATATTTATTGGAAAAAAGTATGGTTGCTTCCTCATAAATACTTAATTGTGAACAAGGTTAAGGAGGTAATTTTTTAAAATATTCATAAATTATACCCCGTGAATAATTACTTGCAGAAATTCCAAAAAGATATAAGCATTAATTGTTCTTTTAGTGATGAATATCCAGAAAGGGTTCAACATTTATTCTGGCATTGTTCTTACTCCAAGAAATTTTGGCAAGACCTATGCAGATTTATTATTGATCATATTTTAAAGACTTTACATTATATTGGGAAAATGTGGTGTTTGGTTTTTTTCAGAATATAGCTTTCATTCATAAATGCAAATTTAGCGGTAATAAGCCTTGTATTGTGGTCTTCTTAAAGGAAGTTGAACAATATGTGAGACTGCTATCTAATTCCTCAAACAAAAAGGCTGTCAAAACACTTGATGTCTGTATATTTTTTTATATTTTTGTCTAATGTAATATACTCCTGGCTCCTTTATTTTTTTAGTTTTTCCTGGTCAATTGTCTTCGTATACTGACTGTCATCTGTGTTATACCTGTTTTGAAATCTTCTGTATACTGTGCTTTTGTTATATTTACAATAAAAAATTGTAAATAAAAATGTAAAAAATGGTGGCACAGTGGTTAGCACTGTTGCCTCACAGCAAGAAGGTCGTGGGTTCGAATTCGGCCTGGGGCCTTTCTGTGCGGAGTTGGCATGTTCTCCCCGTGTTCGCGTGGGTTTTCTCCGGGTACTCAGGTTTCCTCCCACAGTCCAAAGACATGCAAATCAGGTTAATTGGAGACAAGCATGCCCATATTGCCCATAGGTGTGAGTGTGAGAGTGAATGGTCTGTGAATGGTGTGTGCGCCCTGTGATAGATTGGCAACCTGTTCAGGGTGGGTCCCTGCCTTTGCCCGTAGTCAGCTGGGATAGGCTCCAGCTCGCCCCGTGACCCTAGTGAGGAATAAGCGGGTATAGAAAATGGATGGATGGATGGATGGATAAAAAAAAGTTCAACTTCCAGTTATCGAAACACGTCTCTGTCCATGTGGGGGCGCTCGCGGGCGAGTGCAGAATGAATGTGAGTCCACTTTTCTCTGGAAATAATTTTTTTTCCAAGTAATTTGAATATTATTTCCAAAAGGGAGAGCAATAAAATGCACTTGGCTGAATATTGGATTTTTTAAGCTCACTTATCTGTTCAAAAAGCAGGTTAAAAAATACCAGATGACGTCACTGCCGTAAAGCAGCACCTCTGGCTAATTTTGCGTCACCTCAGAGCCCAGAGCTCGATGAGCCCTCAGCCCGTCTACGGAGACCATCAATCACCTTGGCTGGATTTACACTGTGGGTTAAATGTGCCACGAATCGGATCTTTTGCTAAAATGCGACCAATATCCGATCGGTCACATGGCTGTGCAAACAGAAAAAAAAACATTTATTCCGCCCTCGATCGGATCCAGGCCTCATTAAAATGTGTTTTTTTTTCAGATATGTCGGCCTATCTGATCAGTGGCGTGCGGTGGAGGTTAGATCGGTGAGGCAGAAACCACCCAATTAGCAATCAGACAATGAACTAGTTTAGTAAGACTATTCGGCAGAATGACGGGCCAGTTTAAGTTTCCGCGGCGTTGCTCAGTACATCAAACCTGAAATGCTCAACAACAGATTTGCACATACTTGCTTCCAGGAAGCCGAAGCATTGTCATCAAAAAATATCAACACAGTTGGACTTATGCAGAGTTCAATGCGTAATCAATAGTTTATACAATGTATTATCCTTTAAATACGCGCTTTTACACCTAAACAATAAGCGGGCGTTTATTTTCAGTCTTCTTTCGTAATCCGATTAACAAAATGTTTAAATGATATACAGAATTACCGAGAGAATTTTTCCTAATTTATTTGTCCGATTTCCATCCTTGCAGTCTCAAATTGCGGCATAAACGTGAAAGAGGAGATAATTACTTCAATCAGTATCAGGTTTCCTACAGGCTTGTTTTCACTGTCAATCAGGAATAGTACGTGGGAACAGGTTCGCAAAATCCTGTGATAAAAGTTTGCGTCACTGCCTCACCTCACCGTACGTCTCTGGCTTCCTGTAAGCAAATACTCTCATATCTGCAGTTTCGTGAGCATTTCAAGTTCGATGTAGCCTATCCTGAGTAATAACGCCGCGGAAACATAAACTGTCCATCATTCTGCGGAATAGTCTTTCAAAACTAGTTAATCGTCTGATTGCTAATCAAGCAAAGGGGAGGTTTCTGCCGCACCAAACGAACCTCCGACTGCACATCGCTGTATCTGATTCTAGCTGCTAGAATTCTAAGCTGGTTTAAGATGGTCTTAGCTGGTCTCTATAGCTTGATAAAGGTGGTCAAAGCTGGTACTTTCAGCTTTAGTCAGCTGGTGACTGGCTGGTCGACCTGCTAAAACTGTCTGAAACACAGCTTAAACCATGCGCGCAAGCGGGCATATGGTCGTTCGTTTGTGTGTCACTTATTCATTCTGTCTGTTACCGGGATAGCCGCTCTGCCGGTGAAAATCGAGTCCTAGAATATGGCTCTATGGCAGAGGTGGGCAGCGAGGGCCGTATCTGTCCCTGGTTTTCACACCAACATCTGGTCTTTTAATTAGTTGATTGTCTCAATTAGCCAAACCATTTGTGAAATCTGACGTTTCATGCGCATTTCTTTAAATTATCATGAAACTACAAAGACTAGTCTTGTCTCCCTTCATGAAACATTTTCCTTTGATCGAATCATTGTAAAAATCTATATTTGTGCATGCAATCAATTTACTCAGTTAGTCAGGGTAATTGATAGGAATAAAAACCTGCATACACACCGGCCCGCCAGGACCGTGATTGCCCACCCCTGCTCTATGGGCTAAATGCCATCATATCTTGGATTTAAATTTGCCAGATTTTTGAGATAGAGCCTTGTTTCCGACTTATAGCACTATTTGACATTTCCATAGACTCCAATAGGAATCGAGGAATGCGGAAGTAATGGGTGTCGTGGGGAAAGCAATTGTTCCAAACCAGGAGTGGCCAACCCTGGTCCTAGAGAGCCGCAGTGTCTGCTGGTTTTTAGTGTTACTTGATTGATAAATTAAAGCAGTTGATTACACCCTTCACTTATTTCACCTGGTGTCTTTGGTTTTCTCCACCCGATTAAAACCTAACTCAGCACACCCTCTGGCTCACTTCGGTAAAGTTGGCAACAGATTGACTGATTCGAGGTTTGCGGTTCAATAGCTCTCCAACGAAGCACCTCTCGAACACATATGACAGCTCATTCTAACCTCAGCAACACAGAGAAGCTACTACAACCCCGATTTTATCCAAGCGGGCCATCCTCTGCGATCGGTAAATTGTATTGCTCCCAATATGGAGCTTGCGACCGAGCGCAAGTGTAGGGACCGTCTGCAAGGTGCAAAACGCAAAACGGCTACGTTGAAAACAATCGGTGCCTTTGCTTCGACTCGGTGAAATGCCACCAAATCTAAACCAGGCACCCATGAATACCTTTGGCTCATACTGCAGCACTTTGATTTGCAAAATTATAAGGAAATCAGAGCAATGTTATCTCAAAATGATATTTATCTTTTCTTGTATATATTGTAACATCCTGGATGTGTTTAATTTGCGCAGTGCAAGTTCTTGGATAATGTGCCAATGGTTATGTTATGTTGTGCCTATGTCCTTGCTCTCTGTTACTGATGTAGCCATGGAGATCCTGTCATGCACTGAAGGGGATCGGCAGAGTAGCTGGGGGGGGCGGAAACGTCTGAGTACCAGGAAAAAGTGTTTCATGTTGATGTTTTGCTCGGGAGAATGTTCGCGGTTTTTTTTTTTGGAGAAAACCAGAGAGAGAGAGCCGCAGTTTTTGGGGAACGGAGCCTGTTCTCTACTAGCCTTGTGTTGCTATTCAATAAACCCCCTTTTTAAGGTGATTCACCTGTCTTTGCTTGATTGGGAACATTACAATATAATGAATTAGATTTTCAATAAAAGGCAATAGCTCCGCCAAGTCTCATCCCTGCGCCACACCAATGCGTCCATGGATGCAGGGTCTCTCCATGGTCCTACTACAGCAATACATTTTAGGATATTTGACTTTCTGTAATTTGATTGAATTTTGATGAATTTGCATTTGTTACAAAATTCAATAGCTCCTCTAATTTTCATAACTGAGTCGTCATATTGCATTGGTGCCAGCAGGGTGTCTCCATGGTCCTACTACAGCCATTACTTTCAGGAAATTGGACTTTGGCTATTTTTGGTGAAATATTATTCCCTATAAAATTCAATAGCTCCTGCAATTTTAATCCCAGAGCCATAATATTGCATCCATGCAATCAGGGTCTCTCCATGGTCCTACTACAGCCATTACTTTCAGAAAATTGGACTTTGGCTATATTTGGTGAAATTTTATTTCCAATAAAATTCAATAGCTCCTGTAATTTTAATCCCAGATCCATAATATTGCATCCATGCAATCAGGGTCTTGCCATGGTCCTACTACAGCCATTACTTTCAGAAAATTGGACTTTGGCTCTTTTTGGTGAAATATTATTTCCAATAAAATTCAATAGCTCCTGTAATTTTAATCCCAGATCCATAATATTGCATCCATGCAATCAGGGTCTTGCCATGGTCCTACTACAGCCATTACTTTCAGAAAATTGGACTTTGGCTCTTTTTGGTGAAATATTATTCCCTATAAAATTCAATAGCTCCTCTAGTTTTCATCCCAGAGCCATAATATTTCATGCATGCAATCAGGATCTTGCCATGGTCCTACTACAGCAATTACTTTCAGTCAAATGGACTTTGGCTATTTTTGGTGAATTTTTATTTTTTTAAAAATTCAATATCTCCTCTAATTTTCATCCCAGAGCCATAATATTTCAGGCATGCAATCAGGGTCTTGCAATGGTCTGACTACAGCAATTAGTTTCATTCAAGTGGACTTTGCCTATTTTTGGTGAATTTTAATTTCTAATAAAATTCAATAGCTCCTTTATTTTTCATCCCAGAGCCATAATATTTCATGCATGCAACCGGGGTCTCGTCATGGTTCTACTACAGCAATTAGTTTCATTCAAGTGGACTTTGCATATTTTTGGTGAGTTTTTATTTCCAGTAAAATTCAATAGCTCCTATACTTTTCATCCAGAGCCATAAAAATTCACCAAAAATAGCCAAAGTCCAATTTTCTGAAAGTAATGGCTGTAGTAGGACCATGGCAGAACCCTGATTGCATGCATGAAATATTATGGCTCTGAGATGAAAAACAGAGGAGCTATTGAATTTTATTGGAAATAAAAATTCACCAAAAATAGGCAAAGTCCAAATGACTGAAAGTAATTGCTGTAGTAGGACTATGGGAGGACCCTGATTTCTTGTATAAAATATTACAGCTCTGGGATGAAATATAGAGGAGCTATTGAATTTTATTGGAAATAAAAATTCACCAAAAATAGGCAAAGTCCACTTGAATGAAAGTAATTGCTGTAGTAGGACTCTGGGAAGACCCTGTTTGCATGGATGAAATATTATGGCTCTGAGATGAAAAACAGAGGAGCTATTGAATTTTATTGGAAATATAAATTCACCAAAAATAGCCAAAGTCCACTTGACAAAAAGTAATGACTGTAGTAGGACCATGGCGAGACCTTGATTGCATGCATGAAATATTATAGCTCTGGGATGAAAATTAGAGGAGCTATTGAATTTTAAAAAAATAAAAATTCACCAGAAATAGCCAAAGTCCATTTGACTGAAAGTAATTGCTGTAGTAGGACCATGGCAAGACCCTGATTGCATGCATGAAATAGTATGGCTCTGGGATGAAAACTAGAGGAGCTATTGAATTTTATAGGGAATAATATTTCACCAAAAAGAGCCAAAGTCCAATTTTCTGAAAGTAATGGCTGTAGTAGGACCATGGCAAGACCCTGATTGCATGGATGCAATATTATGGCTCTGGGATTAAAATTGCAGGAGCTATTGAATTTTATAGGGAATAATATTTCACCAAAAATAGCCCAAGTCCAATTTCCTGAAAGTAATGGCTGAAGTAGGACCATGGAGACACCCTGCTGGCACCAATGCATTATGACGACTCAGTTATGAAAATTAGAGGAGCTATTGAATTTTATAACAAATGCGAATTCATCAAAATTCAATCAAATTACAGAAAGTCAAATATCCTAAAATTTATTGCTGTAGTAGGACCATGGAGAGACCCTGCATCCATGGACGTATTGGTGTGGCGCAGGGATGAGACTTGGCGGAGCTATTGCCTTTTATTGAAAATCTAATTCATTATAAATACAAAAAAAGATAAATATCATTTTGAGATAACGTTGCTCTGATTTCCTTATAATTTGGCTAATCAAAGTGCTGCAGTATGAGCCGAAGGTATTCATGGGTGCCTGGTTTAGATTTGGTGGCATTTCACCGAGTCGAAGCAAAGGCACCGATTGTTTTCAACGTAGCCGTTTTGCGTTTTGCACTTTGCAGACGGTCCCTACACTTGCGCTCGGTCGCAAGCTCCATATTGGGAGCAATACAATTTACCGATCGCAGAGGATGGCCCGTTTGGATAAAATCGGGGTTGTAGTAGCTTCTCTGTGTTGCTGAGGTTAGATTGAGCTGTCATATGTGTTCGAGAGGTGCTTCGTTGGAGAGCTATTGAACCGCAAACCTCGAATCAGTCAATCTGTTGCCAACTTTACCGAAGTCTCTGGCTCTACAGGACCAGCGTTATCCACCCCTGCAGTATAAACTTTTATCTGTACTCTGTACTTCTGCGTTGCCTGCATTACAACTACACTAAATATCCAACCACAGTGACAAATCTTTCACAATCTGCAAGTCTGCTTAATTGGCTCTAGGAGTCTTGTGGGTTGTTCCTGCTAATTGCTTGGTTGGCTCAAGTACCAAATTAATTGCTTGATTGCTAAATTAAGCCTGAGACACCAGGTGAGATCAGTTAAGTGAGTAATCAACTAATTTAATCCATCAGTCGAGTGCAAAGTAACACCAAAAATCAGCAGACACTGCGGCTCTCCTGGACCAGGGTTGGCCACCCCTGTTCCTAACAATGAATGAATTTTCATTGGAACGCGCTTGCAGGTAAATTTATCAAATGACTGAATTTTTGGGAAATCTGTCGCATTAGCTGACCCCTAATGAATTTCGTCGTTAGCTTCATTTTCTGTACCCAGCCTTAGTTTAGGTTGATCGTCAGATTACCACCCTGTTAAATTCGTATAATGTTAGATGACGTGAGCAGCTCTTAACGATCTAGCATAACCACGTCATTTGATCATTTAACTACCTTAAATTAATTGCATTTATTGGTGTTCGTTTGTGTCCAAAGTTTATATTCACTCATTAGATTCGCTGATGGTTTCAGCCGCATTTTATTGCTTTCTTGTTCGTTTTGTTGCCTACAACACTACTTCTGTTCATTCAAAGGTTCTGTGATTCAGTGCGAAAATGGATGGAAACGGCTTTAAATATCAAATCTATTCCATGCGCCGATTTGATCGCAAACGTAACGTCATTGGGCGACGTACAAGTTTTTATTCTCTTCAATGCTGTCAGGTGGGAATGTATTTTCACCGCCTTGGTTCGCATGAATATTTTTGGCGAATTTCAGGTAATTCGATTGACAGGTGGATGGAAACATAGCTTATGTCGAGCATAGATGCACAGCTAGGGCACTCTGACATGTCCACACAGAATTTTATAGATTCATCAAGGGACATACTTGTCACTGCTGTAAGCACCGAGGCATCAACACCTCGGTGCTTTCATTAACAAATGCGTTAATGCTTTGGAAGACTGCAGTTAAAGTTGTTCTTTCTTTGCGATCCTCTATTCTGTTCTCTGTGGTTTAGCCCCTTCCTGTGTCCTCGCTGAACTTGTCTTCCCTTGGCTGCGAGTGCACTGGTACAGGCGAACAGCTGTGGTAGCTTTGACCAAAAGTATTTTTTTATTTTATTTGCCTGTCAGTAAAAATGTCAGATTAAGTACAATTCCAGACTCCGGTTTCCCACATGAATACTTGCTCAGCTTAGATTCACTTTCTTTTATTTTTAAACCACTTGGAATAGGGGAATCCTGAGGTTACACATAATAATAAATTTCCACATCCATGTAAATAAAGGGATTTTTTCCCCCTTCTTTTGCTGAAGGGCAATTTCACTTTTGCTTACGCAGATCTATTTTGACTGTGGAGGGGGGAAAAGTAACTTTTAAAGCAGGAGAACAGAGGGTATCTGTTAGGACGCTGCTCTGTCTGGGAAGGATGAAGATCTTGGTAGAGTGAAATACTGACCTGCCCTACAAAGCAAAAAGGCAGTAACTACGCTGAGTGCAGAACTGAGAAAAATGACTTTAAAGTTATCCTGTTGTCCACCCTAAGTAGTTGTAGGTAGATGAATGGATATGTGGCAGTTTTCTTACTTTATATTAGCTTATTCTTTGTACATATTAATCCTCATAATTGATTTGATGCTCGACCCCTATTTTGCAGTTACTGTATTCTTGCTTTGTATGACTTACCAAAGATGTGGCACCATACCGAGGAAAAAGGCAGTAACTGCAGATTCTTCAAAAACTATTTTGTCACTGCTTGGGCTCTAGGTGTGTTAGATACACTGTATTTGGACTAATTGGAACTATTTGTTTTCCTGAACATTAGTCCGTTTCTCTGGCATTATGCTGAGACGCTGGGGAAACCGTTCCAACATTAGCACAGCCATTATGGCAATATGAAATGTAATTGAGACAGTACATTGGTCAAATGAGTCCTCATTCATTCTTTACACATATTACAGTATGGACTTCAGTGGGTTATCCACACAGAAGAGTGACGAGCAAGTTGACCAATATGACCATTGCTAAAGTTAGTTGGTCATTAGTCTCGATCTTTTCTGAATGGAACTGAACACAACCCTGTCAGAGCAAATCATTGATGTTATTGAACCGTAGTCATGGTAGCTCCGTGTAGTAGATGTTCTTGCTGGATCCGGCAACATAGCTGGCAACCTCTCGTCTGGGGGAGAGGAGGGGATACTGCGCTCTGCACTATTTTGAATGTGACTGCACTACCAGTTTTGGCCACAAACTTACAAATAGCTCCTTTAAACAAAAAGTCCGTCAAAGGAGACCCAAAACTCTACTAGATGGAAGCCTGTATTAAACAAGAGTGGGATCAAATTCCAATGGCTAAACTCTAAAAACTTGTCTCCTCAATGCCCAGACGCCAACACACTGTGTTAAAAAGAAGAGGGGATGCTACACCATGGTAAACAGGCCCCTGTCCCAACTTTTTTGAGAACTATAGCAGCCATCAAATGTGAAATGAGCTCATTTTGTGGATAAAATTGTTATATTTCTCAGTTTCAACATTTGCTATGTTATCTCTGTTCTATTGTGAATAAAATACTGGCTGGTGTGATTTGAAAGTAACTGCGTTTTGATTTTATTCACAATTTACACTTTGTCCCAAATATTTTGGAATTGGGGTTGTAGATTTAGATGGGAAGAGAGTGAAATCAGCAGGTAGAATGTCAAAATTGTTGCTTGAGGATGGGTAGCCCGCGAAATCGGTTGTAGTTGTCTGCGTTCACCCTGGAAACGGTAACTTCACTGTGCGGCAACACAGTTGTTTTTACGTGAAGTAAGACAAAGCAAAAGTACAGTAACTGACATGAAACAAGGAATACAGTAATGGATGTTACTGTACTTTTGCTTTTGTTTCGCAACAGCTTTTTGAAGTTACTTTACAAACAACTACCATTTTTCTCCAAAATGACACACATTTGAGATAATTTATATTGTCACATAATGAAGAATGCCTTGAATGTCATGAAAATGATAACTCATCTTCAACCAAAAATGCAGTTACTGCCTTTTTTCTTTGTAGGGCAGTGACAGTCTTTCCTTCTTTCTGCAGGTCGATCTGGGAGGAACAAACCGGACCGCCGTCTTTCGAGGTGAGGTCTATCTTTTCTTGGCTATGTTCGGATCTTTGGCTCATATGTTGTTGCTAAAACAGACTTGTGCTGCTGCATACACTCCACAAAGAGCTATAGGGCAAAAGTACTGCAGTTGAGGGTAATGAATAAAACTGAGAGTTGCTGTGTGGTAGTGTACACTCACCATACCACACTGTGGGCTGCTACGCTGGGTTTCCTCATCTAATGCAATATGTTTAGGCAGTGTAGCGACAATGCAATTGCACTCGCAGAGGATTCCAGTTTATGTTGTGACAATGATGTTCTGTAGCATTTCACAAAACTGTTAGTAATGGCTTTTCTTTTTGATTACCCAGTTCCTTTTTTGCGTTTAAAGTGTATGAACAAGAAATGAGCCCATTTGTTTGAGGGACATTAGAATGGGCCATGACCTCAGAAATATAATTTTCAGAAGTCTCTTTCCTCTTTGTTTTCTTTTGGGCTCCATTGGGCTTTATTAATGTTTCGATGGAGACAACCAAAACCATAACAATCATTTAGTACAAAACAAATTTTAATAATATTAAGGTTTCATAATTACTGGTACCCCTCATTTAGTACTTAGTTCAACCTCCTCTGGCGAGGATAACGGTATGGAGCCAATTCCTGCAATTTTTACATGGTCAAGGCACACATTTGCAGAGATTTTGGACCATCCCTCTAAGCAGGTCCTTTCCAGATCTTTCACATTCTTGGGTTTGCATTTATCAAGTGCCCTATTCAACTTAGCCAACATGTTTTCAATTGGATTCAGGTCTGGCAACTGAGATGGTCATTGCAGAACATTGATTTTGTTGTCACAGAACCATTTCTTTTTTTTTTTTTTTTAAATTTGGCATCTCCAATCCCACCCGAATCTGGAATGCCCAATTAGTGAACTATGTACAAAGCTTGCTCGTATGCGACCCCTTGCTGCCAACTCAGGATAGTGAAGACAGCTCACGGCTCTCCTCCGAAGCACGTGTCCGTCAGCCACTGATTCTTATACACTCATTGGTCGAATCCTCGTAAGTTCCGAACGAGGGCGGAGGATACCCGGACGTGAACAAACCCAGAGTCTTCCTGACGAGCGCCCGTCTGACCAACAGGAGGCGCTGGAGCAACGAACAAAGCGGTATTGTATACCCAAATCCGGCAGTCCCTTCCCAATTTGAAACCCTGTAACGCGATCGCCAATTGTGCGCTACTCTGAAAAAGCTGCCGACCCCTGCCGGTGGGTACGCCGGGGCTCGAACCCGCGACGTGATAGACCCCTCTGCACTGCAGCGCAGTGCCTTAACCGAATGAGCTATCCGGCAGCTCACAGAACCATTTCTGTGTAGATATTGCGGTATGCTTTGGCTCATTGTCTTGCGGGAAAGTCCAACAATGGCCAAGTTTTGGCCTTCTGTCAGTGGCAACCAGGGTGCCAGCCAAAATATCCTGATACTTGGTGGAATTCATTGTGCCTTTAATCTTAACCAGTGCCCCTGAACTTCTTGAAATAAAACCGTTCCAAAACATGACTGTCCCACCATCATATTTCACTGTGGACATGAGGGGCTTCTCCTTGTGCTGTTTGCATTCTCTGATTCGATCCCCATCATCCTGAATCTGACTGAAACATGCAATTTTTGTCTCAAGTTTTGTATGTCTCATCTGACCAAAGCACCTTGTCCCAGTCAAAACTTAAAAGATGTTTGGCAGACTCCTAGAGCTTCCTTCAGTGTCTTCTGGTCAGAAAAGACTTTCCTCCGGCAACCCTACCATACAGCCTGTGGTTGTGGAGGTGGCACCTCATGGTGCTTTCTGAAACCTGGTGACCCCAAGATACCACCAAGGCGTGCAATTTGCAGCGATTCTTGGGGATTTTGTGGCCTCTCTCATCATTTTTCTCAGTTCCCTGGGGGCAAAATGCAGTTGCGTCCTCTACCTTTTGAGGTTTTCAACAGTTCCACATCTTTGGAATTTTTTAATAATCACACTGACAATGCTCAGGGGCATATTCAATCAATTGTGAGTCTTCCTGTGGCCATTACCAGATTTATCAGGTGTATGACCATCTGCCTCTTTAGAACTCACAGTTGTTTTGTTTTCTTCATGGTCTTAGATGACAAAGGGATATTGCATGCAGGTCATTCCAGCTCAAATCAACCAGTGGCTCCCAGGTCACCCCTTCGGATTCTTCTGAAAAAATTCACAGGTGCTCCTCTACTATATTTAGGCAGGAACCCAAAATATTAGCTCTGTATCTCAAATAGTTTTAAAGTCACAGCCCCTGGAAATTTTGATTAATTTTTTCAATTTTACCAACCTTGCCTCATGGTGCAACGTCAGGCAAGAATATCTCTGTGTTTCCAATGTACAGCTTTGAAATCAAGTGTCTTGGGCTAAATATTTCTATAGATTATTGTAGATTATGAAAATGCTGTCAATTTATTATTTTTACCATGAATTCCTAGATAACTAAAGACGATATGATGAAAATATGATGTAGTTACCAGGCTTCCTTCTACAGAATCTACAGAAAAAGTTAGCCCAAGACACTTGATTTCAAAGCTGTACATTGGAAACACTTGGAGATATTCTTGCTTGAAGTTGCACCAAGAGGCAAATTTGGTAAAATGGAAAAAATGTATCAAAGTTTCCAGGGGCTGTAACTTCAAAACTATTTCAGATACAGAGCTATTATTTTGGGTTCCTGCATAAATATGGTAGAGCGCTTGTGAATTTCTTCAGAAGAATCTGAGAGGGCGACCTGGGAAATTTCTTGGAAATTGGTTGATTTGAGCTGGAACGACCTATGCTTGTTACCTCATTTTTATACCCAATGAAACAGGAAGTTATATAATGGCTCAGTATAGTTCCTTTGCACCTAGATAAAACATAGAGGGGAAAATTGCCTTGATGTCTTGAGTATTTAGCCCAAATGGTTTGTTGTGTACACTGTTTCAATGGGCAAGAGAAATCTTTAAAAACATGCCAGCTATTAGTCAGTTTAGCTGTGATTTGACATACTCAGAAGTTATCCAGGGGGATATGCCATCTCCTGATGGCTCTTGTTTGTACCAGTGTGTAGAGGTGAATTTGCATGAAGGTTAATTCCTTTTGGTACTGTCACACCTTGACGATTTAGCCAGTGTATGTCGACGTCTCAAAATTTTAGCGAATACACTGGCAGACGTCGGGTAAGTTTTGTATAAGTTAAGAGCACTCTGAAGCACACTTTCGTAGTACGGCGAGGTTGTTCAAAAATCTTTCGACGTATTTCAGCTGTAATGTGAATATAGGCCACTAGATGGCAGTATTTACCTTTTTTTTTTTGTTAAGCTCAGACTGGAGTCATGTTTAGACATGTCCTGGACATGTCTGGGGCAAGTCTCAGAAAATTAAAAAAAAGAGGTATAAATGTGGGTGGGGTCTGCAAAAGAGTATATAAGGAAAAGAATTGAGACAGTAAAGTAGTAGGAGAAATTGCAAGAAGATGACCAGACCTGCCATTCTGTTCAAGACCTGTGACGTTTCTTTTGTGGATTTCTTTGCCTGTGTTTGAGCATTTTCATCATCCAGGACATCACCAAGTCACCCCCCCCCCCCGAAAAGGGATTGTAAATATTTATGTTTTGTACATAATTAATCTTGGTCAGTAGTGTAGGTTAGTGTTAGTCTTTGTCTGTGAATTAAATGTGTTTAAGTTTTTAAAAACTGTGTGTCATCCCTTGCTGTTGCTGTTGCGTTGTAAATCTAATTACAAATTGGGGCCATAACAAATTGGGGGCTCAAGGTCCGGGATAGACCATTTTGTGAGTAATTCATTGAAAATCTAACATTTCAAATTGTAAAATTGATTTTTTTAAATTGAATACATAATATTGACAACAGCAATGGATGATTTCTTGGCATCACCAACCGTAGGGGTTTTGAAGTCTTTTAAAAAGACAGAACTGCTAGAAATTTGCAGACATTCAGAGCTGACAGAGGTGAAACCAGCCATGCGAAAAGCAAGACTGGCTTGAGAGATAGTTGAATATTACATTGATGAAAATGTGTTTGCACCCGGAGATCTGGAACAGTTTCCAGTGGAAAATCCAAATATAGAAATGGAACTTAAATTAAAAATGCTAGAATTTGAAAGGGAAGAAAAAGAAAAACAAAGGCAGTTTGAGTTAGAAAAATTAGCAAGAAAAGAGAAAATAGAAAGGGAGGAAAAAGAAAAACAAAGAGAATTTGAGTTAGAAAAATTTGCAAGACAGAGAGATTTTGAATTAGACAAATTCGATAGAGAAGAAAGACTCCAAATGGAGCAACTAAAAATAAAAATTGCAACTGAAAATAAATTTCGTGCTAGCCAGGAGGTAAAACTGGTGCCTCCATTTTCGGAAAATGATGTTGACAACTATTTCCAGTGTTTTGAAAAGGTAGCAAAGAGTTGCCAGTGGCCAAAGGAACACTGGCCTCTGATGTTGCAAACTGTCCTCAAGGGTAAAGCTCAACAAGCCTATTCGGCTTTGTCTGCAGATGATTCCTCTGATTATGAGGTTGTCAAAAAGGTTATTTTGAGAGCTTATGAGTTGGTTCCAGAGGCTTACCGACAGAAATTCAGAGGTCTGAAGAAATCTGAAAATCAGACTTATGTTGAATTTGCTAATGAAAAGCAGGTTTGCTTTGAGCGCTGGTGTACTTCTATGGAGGTCAAGGATGATTTCAACTCACTAAAAGAGATGGTGTTAGTTGAAGAATTCAAGAACTGTGTTAAGGCTGATGTTAAGACCTACCTTAATGAGAAGCAAGCACTGAATTTGCAATCAGCTGCCAAATTTGCAGATGAATATGTTCTCACACATAAGTCCAAATTTCAGTCTAGCAGTAACAATAGATGGTCCCAATTTCAGAAAAAGGGTTACGGTGATACCCAAGATTCCTCACCCAAAGACAAAGACAAATCTGGTGATGGTGCTCAAAAATCCAGTAACAGGTCTGATCAAAGTGTGAAAGCTGACAGTGACAAAAGTGGTCTAGTTTGCAGTTATTGCAAGAAATCTGGTCATGTTACAACTAACTGTTGGTTCCTTAAAGCTAAGAAAGAAAAAGAAAAGGATACCAAACCAAATGCCTTTGTGAAAACAAGGTTAGAAACCCCTGTAGTAGATAACCAATCTGCTAAATTGCCTGCTTCTTGTGGGGCTAAAAAGCCTGATACAGCTGACTTCGTGAGGGAGGTATTTCTTCCATTTGTGTCAGAGGGATTTGTGGCTCTGAATGAGCATACTACTCCTGTCCCCATATATATCCTAAGGGATACCGGAGCTTCTCAGTCACTTTTGTTGATGGACTCCTTGGAGTTACGTGATGAGACCGCTTCAGGGGATTTCATACTTGTACAGGGTATTGAAGGGAGGACTGTATCTGTTCCCCTGCGCTCTATATTCTTGAAGTCAGATTTAGTTACAGGACAGGTAAAGGTGGGACTTATGTCAAGTCAACCTATAAAGGGTGTTTCTCTGTTGCTAGGCAATGACCTGGCTGGGGGCAAAGTAGTTCCCCCTGTACATCTTACTTCACAGCCGAGCACTGAAGATGGGGATGAGGACCCATCTCTGTATCCTTCTTGCGCAGTAACTCGTGCTATGGCCAAGAAGGCTAAAGAAGAAGATGATGTGGTGCCGTCCAGTACATTGAATAGTCAGGACTCAGGTGGTTCGCCTCATGACTCTGTTCGGCCTACTATGGTTTCTCCGTTTGAGGACTTATCAGATACTTTTATCAGTTCTCTATTCAGCCAGCCGGATGGGTCTGGTGATTCTGATGTGTCTGGAGACTTGTCTCTGTCCAGAAAGCGGTTGATTGAGGAGCAAACTAATGATCCTGAAATTTGTGTACTAAAGAGGAGAGCCCTTCCTGATAAAGAAATAGACGCAGTTCCAGTTGGGTATTATCTCAAGGATGGTGTGTTGATGCGGAAGTGGCGCCCTCCTGATATCCCTGCCAATGCAGATTGGGCAGTGGTCAGGCAAATTGTTGTTCCGAAGGTCTATAGGAATGAGATCTTAACAATGGCTCATAGTTTACCTTTAGGAGGTCATCTTGGTGTTAACAAGACTGTTGATAAGATCATGAAACACTTCTTTTGGCCTGGGCTTCGGAAAGACGTTTCCAACTTTTGCAAAACCTGTCACACTTGTCAGGTAGTTGGAAAACACCAGTTAGACCCACCTGTAGCTCCATTGCAGCCTATCCCAGCATTTGGGGAGCCATTCTCTAGGGTCATTGTTGATTGTGTTGGTCCATTACCCAAGACTAGATCTGGAAATCAGTACTTGTTGACAATCATGTGTGCATCTACCAGATTCCCTGAAGCCATACCTCTACGTAACATCAAGGCAACTGCAATCTCAAAGGCTTTGATAAAGTTCTTCACGTTGTTTGGCCTTCCCAGGGAAATTCAGTCAGACCAAGGTAGCAATTTCACTTCAGGATTGTTTCAGCAGGTTGTGTATGAACTAGGTGCAAAGCAGATTCTTTCTAGTGCCTATCATCCAGAGAGTCAGGGTGCCTTAGAGCGGTTTCATTCCACTCTCAAGACAATGATGAGGACTTATTGTTATGACCATGAGAAAGACTGGGATGAAGGTGTTCATTTGCTGTTGTTTGCAGCTAGAGAAGCAGTGCAGGAGTCTACTGGATTTAGTCCATTTGAGCTAGTGTTTGGTCATGAAGTGAGAGGACCTTTGCTATTGTTGAGTGAACAATGGCAAGAGAAAGAGCCGCATATCAGTCTGTTAGACTATGTTAGCAAGTTCAAGGAAAGATTGCGTGCAGCTTGTGACCTAGCCAAAGAGAACTTGAAATCAAGTCAGGGAAAAATGAAAACTTGGTATGATCATAAGGCTAGAAGCCGTGAGTTTAAACCAGGGGACAAGGTCCTTGTGTTGCTTCCCTTGCAGTCTAATCCATTGCAGGCTAGATTTCATGATCCTTATGAAATTCTGACAAAACTCAATGATCTCAATTACATTGTGAAGACTCCAGATAGGAGAAAACCAGAACAGTTGTGTCACATTAACATGCTGAAGCCTTATCTTGACAGAAATGCTAGGGTTGCAGCTGTCACTTCAGATTCTCCTATGGCCGAAACGTGTGAAGATGAGGGGGAGTTTCAAGATGATGAACCTAGAATTAAAGCTGAAGTTCTTTCATGTAAATTGTCAAATTCTGAAGTGTTGCAAAATCTTGATGTAAAACTCCAGCACTTAGAACCCTCACAGAGAGATCAGTTTGAGAGGTTGATCAAGAAATATGAGGATCTGTTTCCTGATGTTCCAAAGAGAGTTTCTATAGCCTCTCATGATGTAGATGTTGGTGATGCCAAACCAATAAAACAGCATCCGTACCGGATGGATCCTGAAAAGCAAAAGATTGCTGAGAAAGAGGTTGAGTACATGTTAAAACATGATATTATCAGACCCTCCAACTCAGATTGGAGTTCACCCTGTGTGCCAAAACCTGATGGAAGTACTAGATTCTGTACAGATTATCGCAAAGTCAATGCTGTAACTAGAACTGATGTGTTTCCAATACCTAGGATTGATGATTGTATTGATAGAGTAGGGCAAGCAAAGTTTCTGACCAAGATTGATTTATTGAAGGGTTATTGGTGTGTGCCTTTAACTGAGAGGGCCAAGAGCATCTCTGCTTTTGCCACACCATCTGGATTGTACCAGTATGAAGTCCTACCCTTTGGCAAGAAAAATGCCCCAGCCACGTTCCAAAGGATGATACAGTCTACAATCGCCGGATTGCCACACACGGGTGCGTACATCGATGACCTGATCACATGGAGTGACTCCTGGGAAGAACATCTAAAAGATGTAGAGACGTTGTTCCAGTGCCTGACCCAGGCTAACCTGACTGTTAACCTGAACAAGAGTGACTTTGGTTGTGCTACTGTCACCTATCTTGGCTACGTCATAGGCCAGGGTAAGGTGGCACCCATAAATGCTAAAGTCCAAGCCATCATGGACTTTCCAGTTCCTGACAACAAAAAAGCTTTGCGCCGCTTCCTTGGAATGATCGGGTACTACCGCAAGTTCTGCAAGAACTTTGCTGAGATTGGTCTCAGTCTAACTAACCAACTGAAGAAAGGCGTAAAGTTCACCTGGGATGATGCATGCCAGAGAGCCTTCGATCACCTGAAGTCTCTGCTGTGTCACTTCCCCGTGCTCAAATCTCCTGACTTCAACAAACCGTTCTCCATCGCGGTCGATGCTAGCGACCAAGCTTGTGGATCTGTGCTCCTACAGAGAAGTGACTCTGATGACATTGAGCATCCCGTGGCATACTTCTCCAGGAAGTTCAATCGCCACCAAAGAAACTATTCCACAATAGAGAAGGAACTGTTGGCTCTGGTCCTTTCTTTACAACACTTTGAGGTTTATGTTTGTTCAGGACAAAAGCCAATGATTGTGTACACTGACCACAATCCGTTAATGTTTTTGAGTAAGATGAAAAACAAGAATCGGAGATTGTTGAATTGGAGTTTGATTTTACAGGAGTTTGACTTGGAAATTAAGCATGTGAAGGGTACAGACAATGTAATTGCTGATTGCTTATCCCGTGTTTGAATGTGTGTATATATATATCATGTGTTTGAATATTGTATGATATGTATATATAGACAAGTGTTCACTTAACCATTTTGTATTGAAAAGAAAAATTTTGCCTTTATGAGTCAAAATTTTTCCCTTTTGGAATGGAGGTGTAATGTGAATATAGGCCACTAGATGGCAGTATTTACCTTTTTTTTTGTTCAGCTCAGACTGGAGTCATGTTTAGACATGTCCTGGACATATCTGGGGCAAGTCTCAGAAAATTAAAAAAAAGAGGTCTAAATGTGGGTGGGGTCTGCAAAAGAGTATATAAGGAAAAGAATTGAGACAGTAAAGTAGTAGGAGAAATTGCAAGAAGATGACCAGACCTGCCATTCTGTTCAAGACCTGTGACGTTTCTTTTGTGGATTTCTTTGCCTGTGTTTGAGCATTTTCATCATCCAGGACATCACCAAGTCACCCCCCCCCCGAAAAGGGATTGTAAATATTTATGTTTTGTACATAATTAATCTTGGTCAGTAGTGTAGGTTAGTGTTAGTCTTTGTCTGTGAATTAAATGTGTTTAAGTTTTTAAAAACTGTGTGTCATCCCTTGCTGTTGCTGTTGCGTTGTAAATCTAATTACAAATTGGGGCCATAACACAGCGTATGGCTCATACATCCTGCATACCCGGGCCATAAGTCATAGGTAAGTTATGCGATTGTTGAAACATATTATTCACACACATTACTTGTAAGTTACTCATAAGTCGAAATACGTCGCTCGAGATAATGTCTAGCATACCCATAACTTTCTAACCTATGAGTAACAAGCTTTGAACCTATGTGTAACTTACATCGAACTTATCTACAACGCATATTGACGTATGTAGACGTATTAGATGTGTTTAGTACGTTCTGTGGTCATTCGGAATGCGTTTCTAACTTGCAGCTACCGTACAATGGCGTATTAGCAGCGTTTTGTCCATGGTGAGCAGATCTCCATGTCATCTGAGAGATGGAGGAGTCGGCAAGGCTGAGACGACATTATCTACTAGCTGTCCTCCAACATCAGCATGACCTCATCGATTTGACACTGTACCACTTGCGTGCCAATAGAACCGGGACATGAAGAGGTGAACGGAGGAGAACGAACTGGGTGAGACCATGGAGGTGACAGCAGTTTGTCATGTGTGTCCAGCTTATTGTGGAACTCAGTGATGTTGATACTGCGACGGAGATGTTGACACTGCGATGTCTCGTGCGCTTATGATTTGAATCGTCGAGCGGCAGCTTTTTTGTAGGCTACGACACGTGATCGTCAGCGGTACGCTGCCAAGCGCTATGCATAATTTAGACTGTCATTGGGCATAAGTTGTGAACGCCGGCAACGCGTAAGCATTCCTTGGTATAGATTATCTATATGTTATCGAAACATTCTATATTAGTTACTAACACGTTATGTTTACGTCCAACTTATTATGAATGCACTATGTATATGCCTAGTGTTGCTCCGATCGATCGGCTGCCGATCATCATCGGCCGATATTGCCTAAAAAAGACATGCCGACCAAAAAGCCGATCATGTGACGTAAATTATTAGCAACGTTTCAAACTGGCAAACACGCAACAGTAGCCTACAGGTGCATCTGGACAGCACAATGACTTCTCCTGTCTAGACTTTCTTTAAAGTGAGTGAGAAAGATGTAAAACTTGCTGTATGCAATGTATGCAATGACGAAATTCCTCGAGGTGGAAGTATCCCTCGACAGTTCAACACCACTAACGTCATTAGACATCTTAGAATTCGCCATTCAACTGAATATGCCGAGTACGAGAAACTTGTCAAGCCGAAGCCAACTGGTTCATCCCCATCCCTCAGTCAGCCGACTGTCAGTGAAAGTTTACATCGACGTGAACTATACAGAAGGGAAAGTAAGAGATGGAAACACATCACGTCTAAGATTATTGAATTCATTTAGCTTGGTGAACAGCCACTATCTGTTGTGGAGGAGAAATCATTCCGTAGCATGATAACCTGCCTTGATCCCCGTTACGACGCCCCAGGCAGGAAATATCTAACTGATGTATGTCTCCCTCAATTGTACCAAACTGTACGCACACATTGAAACCCTTCTGAAGGATAACGTATCCATTAGTTTCACCAGCGATATTTGGAGTGCAGACACCTGCCCAATGTCTCTACTTAGCTTAACAGCGCTCTTTATTAATGCTAATTTTGAAAGACACAACATTGTGCTACACTGCCAGGAGTTCACGGGGTCTTACTTCGCAGAGGCTTTGGTGGAGGCTTATCGTAGCATGTTTCAGTCATGGGGGATCCCAACTGAGCGAATCCACGCCATTCTAACTGATAATGCAAAAAACATGCAAAAAGCCATGAGAGACGCAGATTTCCCAGGGCTGCTATGTATGGTTCACACACTACAGTTGGCAGTACATGAGGGAATACTGTCCCAACGCTCCATCTCGGATATTGTAGCATCAGGAAGACGCATTGTTGGACACATCAAACACTCTCCGTTGGCATACAGTCGACTGGAGTGCTGTCAGAAGCAACTGGGCCAGCCAGTTAAAAAACTCTGCCAAGATGTATCAACGCGCTGGAATAGTTCATTCTATATGCTCCAGAGTCTCTTGGAGCAGAAACTGGCCCTCGCCTTATATGCAGCAGAATACGAATTGCCATGCAACTTCACAGTCCACCAATGGAAATTGATTGAAAACACAAAAACCATCCTGGCCCCGTTTGAAGTGCTAACCAAGGAAATCAGCTCATCCGCTGCGGACGTAATCCCATGCATCCGAGCGCTCACTCGTCTAAATCAGTGCTACTGGAGGCTGTCCGACGACGATTCGCTGAAATTGATGCACACAAGTTGTACACAATTGCTACAATGCTAGACCCAAGGTAAGAGAAACGTCCTGTCCCAATTAAGTATATTCCTGAAGCCCTATAACATAATATAATATAATATAATATCAAATAAATGTAAAATATCAGTTGGCAGTGGATGCATTTTTTTCTCTGCTACCTGACTGAAATGAATGTTATTTTGTATGGCATGTCACTATAACCTAATCAATTTCTTGTTTTCATTTTTGTTATGTCTGTTATAGGTATAAAGACAGATATTTCTCAGAGGCACTCAAACCATCTTTCCATGAACAGCTTCAGAACGCCCTTGCAACCAGCCACCCTGAACTACCCACCACTACAAGCACTGTGGAGCAACCCGGTTCCAGCAAGTCAACTGACAAGACCCCACCTGCCTGCTTTTGCAGGCAATGTTCGCGGAGTTAGTCGGTGAGGTAGCAGGGCACAGTGAGCAGGAAATTACCATTATCACCCAGGTCAACCATTTCATGACCGAGTTTGTATTGCAGCGCAGTTCAAACCCACTTGCCTATTAGCAGGTGAACAAATTCCGCTTCCCTGCACTTGCACAGACAGCAAGAGCATATCTTTGTTCACCATGCACAAGTGTGGATAATGAGCGGCTGTTTAGCACAGCTGCAAACATCATTGATGACAAAAGAAACCGTCTCACCCCCAAAAATGCAGAGATGCTCATAATGATCAAAAGAAACTTTCCATATGTTATTGGGCAGTAAAGGATTTTGTCCTTTGTGAGAGTAGGCCTTGCACCTTTTGGTTTTGTGGCCAATTGTTCATTTTATCTTTAACCAGCATAAACAAGCCAGTTTTCAAGTTGCCCAAGTTTTTCTAATGTGAGTTAGTAGCCGTCTGCTTGGCCTTTCTAATGTTCTTTTATTTACATTTTGAATGGAAAGATTCATATTTATGTTTTGAATGGTGACATGGATATTGTTCACAAAGGCTACAGTAAAATAAAGGCATTCTGTACATTTGAAGATTTTGACTGTTTCTCTAGTTTTTTTTTAAATATATTGTTTAAATTAATTCTGTGATCGGCAATCGGCAGATCAAGTTTTTTGGTGATCGGTATCGGTGATCGGCCTAAAAAATGGTGATCGGAGCATCAATATGCCAAAAACGAAAAAAAACATTTAGTTCAGCGTATGCTGGCGTTTTAGAGAAATTTTGATATGTCGGCATACGCTGGGTAAATCGTCAAGGTGTGACAGTACCATTTGCGCCTAGATAAAATATCGAAGTTAAAGTTGCCTGTATGTCTAGACTATTTGGCCCAAATGGTTAGTTGTGTACACTGTTTCAATGAGCAAGAGAAATCTTTAAAAACATGCCAGCTATTAGACAGTGGAACTGTGATTTGACATGCTCAGAAATTATCCGGGGGGATATCTCCTGATGGCTCTTGTTTGTACCAGTCTCTAGAGGTGAATTTGCATGAAGGTTGATTCAGTTGTGTGGTTTTGTGTCTCAGATGCCTCATAGCTGCTGTGGGCAGACTTTTTTAACTTACTACTTTTGCTGGCTCACCATAATATCTTTGCTAGCTATTTACATTTAGAAATCCATTTTGAACAATCAAACATCCCTCATTAAACTCTACTCTCCCCCCTCTTAAAGGGGTACTGTACATCTCTGCCATTGGTCAGTTTTTAAATTCACTGGGTCAAATTTTCAGGTTGTCCTGTATCTCAGTGTTTTAGAAGGCAGTCTGCTAGATAATATGGAGTATATATGAGTGGGATCGTCCCATAACTTTTGTTTCAAGTGTTTTATGCGTTTGAGTGCAATGCTGTGAGAGAGTACCGCGGCAAACTGAACGGAAACTCTTCTCCAGATGTTTTGCATCTGGAGGTGTGGTGCTGTGCCGTGACTATTTTCTTCCAGTGACACAACGCAGCAGCTATTCGGCAGAGCAGGCTGGGGGACGTCTCTTATAACACCGCAGAGTCAGGAAGTCTGCTTTTCCAGGATTGGCAAGTGGTTTAATTTGTTTTTCTCACATTTTGTTTTTATTCATTTTTGTAGATGCATACCGGGTTTGAATGTCGACCGCTAGCACTCCTTTACAAAGAGCGCCCCCTGTTTCTTTTTAGGAGTCCAAAGGATTGTTTGTGTTAACCGGGAGACGTACGATAGCCCCAGCTTTTATCACTGAGGAGGAAGGGAAGAATGCTCAGCTCAGAAGGCCGGTGATCATAGTTTTTTGTGAATTTTTGAGTGGAGCAGTGCGCTCAAGTCTTCCTGCCATTCTGCTCTGAGAGAGATGAGCTTCTGAATCTTTATTTACTGCTTCAGAGTAATGGCTGATGGCCATTTCATCTTTTATTGAGGCTTTGTGGATATTTTTCTGTCTTCTTTGAATATAAAAGGAAAGAAAGAGGTAGGCACTCTTTGTATCATGTTGTCAGGGTCATATCTGTTAATTTGACTGTATTGAATGGCTTTGTTTGTCATGTAGTCATCTTAGGATTCATTTTATATTTGTATGTTAAAGTCATGTGCAGAATTCTTGAAATGGTTTTCTGACATCTTAAGTGATATTTTTGCCACTGTTTTTTGGTTTTCAGGTGATGTGGCATAATACATTTTACATTTTAGTATTTGACATATTGATTGTTAACAACAGAACATAGATAGCAGTTTGACTTTACTCATAGATATTTGAAGAATTTTTTTTTCTTAAGAGCTTCAGCAACTATACGAAGACTTCAGTGTTTTGCTGCTAAATGGTGTTTCAAGCAAACCGAGCCCTGAGACTCTCATCCACTTGAGCAATTTTTTAACAATAGACATTTCTTGGAATGGCTGTATAAGTAATTAGTCCCATCTGCTTGCTGAAGTTGTTTTGCCAGTTTAGAAATGACATCTGTGTTCCGTCAGTAAATCTAAAAGGAAAATAGGGGATGTAGCTCATTTTATTGAAGCATATCAGTATTGTTGCTGTTAGCATTTACATTTATGATGACAAAGTGGAATAAACTCAGAAACAGTCATGTTTATTGGGAGTCATATTAATGGGGATGAGTACGGCGTAACCTGGAAGGGTGCCAGCAGCTGATGCTACGGACTTGGGTCATGGCATTCGGATTGTTTATAAACAAAAGTGTGGATTCTGGAGAGAAATTCAGTCAACAAAACATACCTGTCAGTATGTCCCAAGATTTAAATTGCTTTAGGATTCTCGTAAGCATCACAAATCATTCATGTTTGCCCAGTGAATTGCAAACATAACGCCTCAGATGAAATAGTCCCTTGGTGTGGGGGTGGGAAGGGGAGAAATGAATCATATGTTCATACTGAGTGAAAGAAAATATCTGATGTTTTTTTGTTTATAGCTGAATAGTGTTGATTGGAGACTTATTATTCAGAAGACTTCAAAAAAAATTTTGAGTCTTGTAGAAGTATTCTCTTTCCAACCAATCAGAATTGCTTTCCTTTTGGTCATGTGGACACTATCGTAATTTGGAATTTTCCACTGGATATTGATGTGATATATGAAAGGCTTTGGGTTGACATGAGTGCGAATACGGTAACTGGACTTTGTTTGGTTTTATGACTGGGTGGGGTTTTTGTAAAAATCTTAACATTTTCTGGTTAGGTTTTAACGATTGTGCTTAGTAATTCATTTTTTAATGATCTGGACATGAATGCTCAAATCGAAATGAATGCACATTGTTTTATCTGTGGCCCTGGCTTCCCAACTAAGCATTTGGCATTTTTAAGCAAGAACCCATTGTCTTGAAGGTTCTTTGTGTGGCAGAAAAGCAGCTGTCTAAACAAAATGACACCCAGCGATTTTGATGGTAAAAGGCTCTTATCAAGGTGGGCCTACATATTAAATGAGCACACTGTCTGCGGTAATGAGTTCAGTGTATCATTTCAGACATGCTTGAATATTGCTTTTGTTCTACTACATGGCCAGTAACAAACTCTAATGAAAGAGGCATTGCTGTCAGACATTCCCTTGGGCTCCATAATGTCTGGAGAAATGACCCTTGTACTGCGTTCAGTTAGGCTCAAACATCTTCATCTTCTCTGTGCTGTTATTTCATTACCCCCCCCCCCCCCTTCATACAGTGGGGGAAATAAGTATTTGACCCCTTGCTGATTTTGCAGGTTTGCCCACTAACAAAGAGTGCAACGGTCTATAATTTTAATGATAGGTTTATTTTAACAGTGAGAGACAGAATATCGCCAAAAAAGCGGAATAAATCATTGTATGCATTTTAGGAATTTATTTGCATATTTTTGCTCAAAAATAAGTATTTGACCCCCTGGACAAACAGCATGTTCATATTTTGTAGAAAAGCCATTATTGGCCAGCACAGATGTCAAACAATTTTTATAGTTGTTGACAAGGTTTTTGCACATTTTGGCAGGGATGTTGGCCCACTCCTCCCTGCAGACAGCCTCCAAATCATTCAGGTCCCGAGGCTGTCGCCTTGCAACCCGAATTTTAAGCTCCCTCCAAAGATTTTCAATTGGATTCAGGTCTGGAGACTGGCTAAGCCACTCCAGACCCTTGATGTACTTCTTCTTCAGCCACTCTTTTGTTGCTTTGGCGGTGTGCTTTGGGTAGTTGTCGTGCTGAAACACCCATCTGCGACCCATGTTCAGCTCTCTCACTGAGGGAAGGAGCTGTTGGTCCAGAATTCCACGGTACATGGCCCCGTCCATCCTCCGCTCAATGCAATGGAGTTGTACCGTCCCCTTGGCTGAAAAGCACCACTGTGCTTGACGGTGGGGATGGTGTTCTTTGGGTTGTACTCTGTGTTCTTTGCCCTCCAAACACGGCGAGTTGAGTTGAGCCCAAAAAGTTCTATTTTGGTCTCATCTGACCACATCACCTTCTTCCAGGCCTCTTCTGAGTCATCCAAGTGGTCAATGGCTAACTTCAGGCGGGCCTGTACATGTGCCTTCTTGAGCAGGGGCACCTTGCGTGCGTTGCAGGATTTCTATCGATGACCGCGTAGTATGTTACCAACTGTTTCTTTTGTAACTGTGGTCCCAGCTGCCTTCAGTTCATTAACCAGTTCTCCCCTTGTGATTCTTCACCGTTCGCATGATCAGGGACATCTCACGAGGTGAGACCTTGTATGGAGGCCCAGACCGAGGGAGGTTAGTGGCAGTGTGGTACTTCTTCCATTTCCTGATAACTGCACCGACAGTTGATCTTTTCTCTCAAAGTTGCTTTCCGATTCTCTTGTAGCCCATCCCAGCCTTGTGTAGGTCAACAATCTTGTCCCTGATGTTCATAGACAGCTCTTTGGTCTTGCCCATGGTGGAGATGTTGGAATCTGGTTGTTTGGGAATGGACAGGTGTCTTTTATGCAGGTAATGAGGTGAGGCAGGTGTGTTTGATGTAAATAATTAGTTGGGATTGGGGGTGTGTCTTAAAGAAAGACTAACTTGCTTGTGGGACCCAGAATACTTGCTGTTTGGTAGGGGGTCAAATACTTATTTTTCCTCATCAGATGGTTATCAATTTTTTAAATTCATATGATGTGATTTTCTGGAATTTTCTTTTTGATTCTCTCTCTCACTGTTAGAATGTATATACGATTAAAATTATAGATCGTTGCATTCTTTGTAAGTGGGCAAACCTGCAAAATCAGCGAGGGGTGAAATACTTATTTCCCCCACTGTATTTATGATAAATTGGAGAGACTCACCCTGCTGGCTCTTCCAAAGATGTTGTCAATGACTGCACAAACATAAGCGTGAGTTTTCCGCAGAATACAGCCTTATTTTGTCCAGTAGAAAAGCTGTTTGAATTGCCTTGGTCATTTTTTCCCTGCTTCTCTCCTGCAGCCAAGGACCGCTCACCACCTTTAGATCTGCCATCAAGAGAAGTATGTTTTTCACCTCGTAATGGTGGTTTACTTTGGGTAGTGTTGACGTGAGTAATGCTTGAATTGCCAGTCAATAAGGAGCACTAAATTGATGTTGCAAAGCTGCTTCCATATGATCGATGAAAGCGTGTCAGCTGATCTTCATAATTATGCAATACCCTGGTTTTCCATTAAGAGGCAATTTTTCTAAGATTAGCAGAGATTTGGCAGGAGGTAGAAACTCACCTTCTCCAAATTTGTTCATATTTCACAGTTTTGAAGTTCTATGACTGGAAAAGAAAAATCACCCATGTCCCAAAATCACCCATTTCTGATGATACCCTCCCGTGCTGTGTGAACCACACCCATTTTTAGGGGTAGTTTAACAACCGTAGCTGTTAGAGAGCATTTATTTTTGAACAGAACTGTAGGTCCATGGTTTTCACTATTACAGGGCACTACCATGGCCAAATTGTACCATCTGTACTCATAAAATTTGTGGGCACATGTTTCTGCCTGAAGCTAGCGGCACCTGGATTACAAAAAAAATATGAAATGTGCAACCAAGATATTTGGCCCTAGCTCAAGACAGAATGGAGTGCCCATTGAGTATGTGACTAGTTCACATTAAGGAAGTGTCCCCGAACAACAATATTGGGTAAGTACCTTGGGCCACCTATTCTGCAAGGAGAAATAGGGTCTCAAAATATGGATGATAGTCATCCATGCCCATGTTCAGACCACGCCCATCCCATACCCAGCAGAAACACCACCCCCTAAAAATTGAAGTGTAGGGTGCAGCTCTGACGTCTTGCTTTATTATTACTAGGGTTGGGATTCGTTAGTATTTTAACGATTCCGAATCCTCACCGAATCCTACCTTATATTCATTATACTTGCTATACTTAACCAAGTATATAATAAACACAAATGAAATCATACCTATACAAAAACTTTATTCTAACTGTTGCACAGTTCAATTAGATGAAAATACACATTTGTGTTAAGAAAACGATTGTGTTGTTAGACTGCACATTTAGGCTGTGGGGCAGCATGAGTAAACCTCTTAACAGTTCTTTTGTAAGAAAATTAGCATATCTGCTTTTTGTGGACGAATCCTACACCGTTCTTGGCTAATAGTGTCTCCAGCTACTGAGAACACTCTCTGATGGGGTTGATGATGCTTGTACACACACATATATGTGGCAGACAAATCTGACAGGATGGGGAGAGTGGACCTATTCTCCCACCACCACCTAGCAGGGTCTTTCGCTTTGAAGCAATGCCACACTTTACTCGCGAATCCACAATGTATGATTGTATTAGCGCTGCCTAGTATTGTAGCTTGCCTAATACAGGGCTCTCAAGTTTTGAATGCAGGCTAGAGTGAGATTTTCTTCGGGGGGGGGGGGGGCGCATGATACTCCCATTTTCACAGGTGCATAGTATCCATGTACTTTGTTACAGTATTTAAGTAGTATTGGGGAGACTGGGGTTACCTCGTCATGATTTTGTATTTGGCTTCATAGCTCGTTGTTGCTAAAACTTAGAGAAGTACCTTTATGGTCTACGTGTAATGCAGAATGTCGCCTACAAAAGTTGTATTGATACAATCTCAATATAACTTATATTGTTGTCCCAATATTCAATTTTCGATATGTCACAAACATGCCGAAGTAACCCCATACCCGGGGTTACCTTGTCAGATGGGTGGGGTAAAATTGACAATAGTCATAGTTGGCAATCAGCTGAAGCTGAAAAAGACAGTCAAATATTCTCATAACAGAAATGGTGAGAACTGTTTTATTTTTACAACGAACCAAAACAAGCTATGATTTATGCATAATTACCATCAGAGTAGCAGTTATGACATATGTAGGCGAGCCCACTGACATTTGCACAGTCCTCATGTGCCCACCCTTTGCATGAGAAGCAGTGGACCCACTGCTCTCCACCTTTGGATGATGAGTAAGGACCACAACACCAAAGAGGAGCAGCAAACATTCCCGCTGAAAAAGGAATGGAATGAAATGCAGAGGCCTCAGGGCTGGCACCTGCCAACCCCAAATAGTCTGCCAACACCTCCACTTTAATGGGCCCCAGCTGTGGCCCATTCAGGTGGAGGTGAAAGAATGAGAAAGGGGAGGGGCTGCAAGGAGCAAACCCTTACAAACCCATACTTGTGTCCTCCAAACAAAGGCCCTAATAGGTTCTCGATCATAAAGATAAAGTAAATGCAAATATTTGAATTAAGACACTATAGGTGTCTGAAAAACAATAAATCAGCTCCTATATTAATCCAAAGACAATTTTAAAATAGGCCTAACACAGGACTGACAAGTGGTGGAACCTCAGCCCCCTGACAAACTAACCCCATGTTGCGTAGCCAGTGTAGGCCCTTGCTCCCATTTTGGAAATCAGGCCGTATATCTCATCACATGCAGCAGGCTTATGTGTTGTTAATAACTCTAGTTATCTAGTAACTCTACATGCGTTTATGAAACAGTAAAAACACTGTGGAAATCTTTGTCTTCAAAGAAGCTAGACGCATTTCTTTCAGACACTTAAAATTTGGAATTACGGCCAAAATTTAGTTATTTAGGCAGAAAACACTTACATGACACTTCAAGTCCTTCTTCTTTCTAAGAGATGACGTCGCTGGGATGTCACATTATTTTTACATTTTCGTTTTCCCGTCAGTACGTTTGCAGTAAAAAGACGGGTGACAAACCTAACCCCGTGACCGAAGTAACCCCGGTCTCCCCTACTTTCACTTCGACACTGGCAACTTACTTACTCGTTTCAAATTAATATATCAATTTAATTCATTTACGGATTATCTGGATTTGGTGTGTTCAAGAAGAACAACGGCGTATCTGTGCAGACGTGTCCGCCAGTGGACTGGGAGTTGCAAATTAATGCACGCAGTTACAAAATTCTATCACTAGATGGCACACCAGGATCAGTTTTTGAATATCACCACTGCCAGTAAACTGAAATAAGAATTCCCCCCAATATCTGTGCTTTTTTAATTTCATTGCGACTCCCCAGTATAATAAAGGCTAAATTAAATAATAATTTTGTGTATTTGTATCGTTTTGTCAGTCACAAACGAGATTTTGCGGTACCACCTCTGACACCGGATCGGAGCAGGGTTTGTTTTCAGCCAAAATACACGGAGGGCAGAGAGCCCCCTCTCTCCCCGTAACTGGTTAGAAGTCAATTCATCTAACCATAACCGCCCAAATTGAGGTAAAAAAAAATGATCCGTAAAGCAAATATATCCTACGTCGTTCCTAGACATTAATAAGCACTTTTTGGGAAGGAAAAAAAGTGATGAAGTGATTACCTGATTTCAGGCCTCCACTTCCAGCTCTTCTTTGACGTGTGCACACAATAGCATTCGCGCGTTTGGAAGACGTGATAACGTAGCTGCTATTTCACTTGGCAACAAGAAATCCTACTTAGTCCCCCCAGGAATCTGCGGAGAAAAAGCGTTGATTCCGCGGAGAACATTCTTGATTCTGCGGAGAGCAATTCTTGATTCCGCGGCTTGAAAGTTGATTTTCTGCGGGCATTTTAAAAAAAAAACCTTAAATGACCAGTTATAAAGCAAATTTATGTAATAATGAAGCAAAAATTCTCTTATGAAATTATTTGCGATACCAAAACACTGCAAAACATTGTGGTTATAAAATAAGCAGCATCAATATTCTTTTTGTCCCTCTTGAGCAGATTTATTTGCATAACTTATAAAGTGCAAAACATTTCACCAAACTATGGGTGTACGAGGCTTAGTAACTGAACAAGTGCCAAAGACCAAAGTAAAGATTTAAACAAAGTGTACACTATTCACTGTATCCTCAGGATATTGTAAACTTTACTGCATACCATAGACTGTATTAAAAGATGGATGAAGCTACCGTGATGTCACCCACTGGTTCGAAGATGAAGAAGTGAATCGAAGATCCGGGGAGGAACGTGGCTCTGGATCTGACCGTATCGGACGAGGACCAGAGGATAGCGACGCCCCAGAAGCATATTCTGGCTTTATACTTTATTCTAGTTTATATGGGACCATAATTCACGAAAATGAATGTCATGATATATCGAAGGAGACCTGAAACTTGCTATAGCTAACATAAAATGATGTGAAAAATCATTATTTAAATTAAAAATCAGGTCGAAAAGTAGGATCATTTTCTCATAGACTTCAATTGCATTGAACTTCTCTCTGCAACCACTGACGCCGCCATCTGCTGGCCATTAAATAGAATGCCATTCTACGGTACTTCCACTTGGGCTTCTTTTTTCAAATCAGGGTGCTGCGTCCATCTTTTTATATAGTTTATGCTGCACACAGCAGAAAAAAATCAGTTTCCGAAACCGGCAGCACCAGCTGTGATTCTTAGATCCCGTTTATCTGACCGCAAAATCTAGCGGCCGGGATGAAAAATACATGTAAAATTCTGCACCTCGCCCGATATTCCGCGGACTGCTTTGATTTCCGCGGAGGGCTTTGAAATCTGAGGCAAATTCCGCGATCGCGGATTCCTGGGGGGACTACCTATTTTCTGATTGGCTGATAGGTTGTGGGTTCAAACAGAGCCCTCTGCCTTCGCCTCATCCATTCATAGATTACTAATCTCTTTCACAGTTCATGTTACTAATGTGCGGCGAGTTTTATCGCTTCTCAGCGTGAGAAATGTCATGTGTGGCGGGAGAGCGTGTTAACTTATTGAAATGCGTGAGTGTCAGGCCCAATGCGTGAGACTTGAGAGCCCTGCTAATGTCGACTGCGTCCACGTGTGCGTTCATGTAAGTGTAAATTCAATCCGAATATAGCAAGCTAGCTTGTTAATAATTTATTTACTACGAAACACACGTTCTTAGTCCTTTCGGCTGCTTTTCCAATGAATGCGAAATAAATTTTTCGCGGGACAGATTGTATTCAAAGTCAATGCAAAGACGCGAATACACGCGAACTTCGTATCTTTGCATTGACTTTGAATGAAATCTGTCGCACGAAAAATTCGTTTCGCACTCCGGGGAAAGGCAGCTTAAACTTATTGTAGACTTCGGCACAATCATGTCGTTAACTTTTCAGCATCTTGTCAACATAGAACATTGGCGCATTGTTAACATTAGCGCTCTACCTCTCCATTAACGTTAGCCTACCTGGCTGGGAGCGCAACAATACACAGCACTTGTATCATACGAAAACGGGACCACAGAAATGGTCTGTAATGTGAATATAGGCCACTAGATGGCAGTATTTACCTTTTTTTTGTTAAGCTCAGACTGGAGTCATGTTTAGACATGTCCTGGGCATGTCTGGGGCAAGTCTCAGAAAATTTAAAAAAAAGAGGTCTAAATGTGGGTGGGGTCTGCAAAAGAGTATATAAGGAAAAGAATTGAGACAGTAAAGTAGTAGGAGAAATTGCAAGAAGATGACCAGACCTGCCATTCTGTTCAAGACCTGTGACGTTTCTTTTGTGGATTTCTTTGCCTGTAATTGAGCATTTTCTTCATCCAGGACATCACCAAGCCACCCCACCAAAAAGGGACTGTAATTATTTCTGTTTTTTTCTTATTTATCAATCTTGGTCTTTAGTTGTAGGTTGTTATTAGTCTTTGTCTTTGTTAAAAATTAAATGTGTTTTAGTTGTTAAAACTGTGTTTGTCATCCCTTGCTGTTGCTGTTGTGTTATAAATGTAATAACAAATTGGGGCCATAACAAATTGGGGGCTCGTCCGGGATAGACCATTGTGTGAGTAATTTATTGAAAATCTAACATTCCAAATTGTGAAATTGTTTTTGTGAATTTTCCTAGATATATATTGACAACAGCAATGGATGATTTCTTGGCATCACCAACCGTAGGGGTTTTGAAGTCTTTTAAAAAGACAGAACTGCTAGAAATTTGCAGACAGTTGGAGCTGACAGAGGTAAAACCAGCCATGCGAAAAGCAAGACTGGCTCGAGAGATAGTTGAATATTACATTGATGAAAATGTGTTTGCACCAGGAGATCTGGAACAGTTTCCAGTGGAAAATCCAAATATAGAAATGGAACTTAAATTAAAAATGCTAGAGATTGAAAAAGAGGAAAGAGCAGAAAGAGATAGACAGAGACAGAGAGATTTTGAATTAGAGAAATTCGATAGAGAAGAAAGACTCCAAATGGAGCAACTAAAAATTAAAATTTTGTGTCAGTCAGGAGGTAAAACTGGTGCCTCCATTTTCGGAAAAGGATGTTGACAACTATTTCCAGTGTTTTGAAAAGGTAGCAAAGAGTTGCCAGTGGCCAAAGGAACACTGGCCTCTGATGTTGCAAACTGTCCTCAAGGGTAAAGCTCAACAAGCCTATTCGGCTTTGTCTGCAGATGATTCCTCTGATTATGAGGTTGTGAAAAAGGTTATTTTGAGAGCTTATGAGTTGGTTCCAGAGGCTTACCGACAGAAATTCAGAGGTCTGAAGAAATCTGAAAATCAGACTTATGTTGAATTTGCTAATGAGAAGCAGGTTTGCTTTGAGCGCTGGTGTACTTCTATGGAGGTCAAGGATGATTTCAACTCACTAAAAGAGATGGTGTTAGTTGAAGAATTCAAGAACTGTGTTAAGGATGATGTTAAGACCTACCTTAATGAGAAGCAAGCACTGAACTTGAAATCAGCTGCCAAATTTGCAGATGAATATGTTCTCACTCATAAGTCCAAATTTCAGTCTAGCAGTAACAATAAATGGTCCCAATTTCAGAAAAAGGGTTATGGTGATACCCAAGATTCCTCACCCAAAGACAAAGACAAATCTGGTGATGGTGCTCAGAAATCCAGGAACAGGTCTGATCAAAGTGTGAAAGCTGACAGTGACAAAAGTGGTCTAGTTTGCAGTTATTGCAAGAAATCTGGTCATGTTACAACTAACTGTTGGTTCCTTAAAGCTAAGAAAGAAAAAGAAAAGGATACCAAACCAAATGCCTTTGTGAAAACAAGGTTAGAAACCCCTGTAGTAGATAACCAATCTGCTAAATTGCCTGCTTCTTGTGGGGCTAAAAAGCCTAATACAGCTGACTTTGTGAGGGAGGAATTTCTTCCATTTGTGTCAGAGGGATTTGTGGCTCTGAATGAGCATACTACTCCTGTCCCCATATATATCCTAAGGGATACCGGAGCTTCTCAGTCACTTTTGTCGATGGACTCCTTGGAGTTACGTGATGAGACCGCTTCAGGGGATTTCATACTTGTACAAGGTATTGAAGGGAGGACTGTATCTGTACCCCTGCGCTCTATATTCTTGAAGTCAGATTTAGTTACAGGACAGGTAAAGGTGGGACTTATGTCAAGTCTACCTATAAAGGGTGTTTCTCTGTTGCTAGGCAATGACCTGGCTGGGGGCAAAGTAGTTCCCCCTGTACATCTTACTTCACAGCCGAGCACTGAAGAAGATGATGTGGTGCCATCTCTGTATCCTTCTTGCGCAGTGACTCGTGCTATGGCCAAGAAGGCTAAAGAAGAAGATGATGTGGTGCCGTCCAGTACATTGAATAGTCAGGACTCACGTGGTTCGCCTCATGACTCTGATTGGCCTACTATGGTTTCTCCGTTTCAGGACTTATCAGATACTTTTATCAGTTCTCTATTCAGCCAGCCGGATGGGTCTGGTGATTCTGATGTGTCTGGAGACTTGTCTCTGTCCAGAAAGCGGTTGATTGAGGAGCAAACTAATGATCCTGAAATTGGTGTACTAAAGAGGAGAGCCCTTCCTGAAAAAGAAATAGATGCAGTTCCAGTTGGGTATTATCTCAAGGATGGTGTGTTGATGCGGAAGTGGCGACCTCCTGATATCCCTGCCAATGCAGATTGGGCAGTGGTCAGGCAAATTGTTGTTCCGAAGGTCTATAGGAATGAGATCTTAACAATGGCTCATAGTTTACCTTTAGGAGGTCATCTTGGTGTTAACAAGACTGTTGATAAGATCATGAAACACTTCTTTTGGCCTGGGCTTCGGAAAGACGTTTCCAACTTTTGCAAAACCTGTCACACTTGTCAGGTAGTTGGAAAACACCAGTTAGACCCACCTGTAGCTCCATTGCAGCCTATCCCAGCATTTGGGGAGCCATTCTCTAGGGTCATTGTTGATTGCGTTGGTCCATTACCCAAGACTAGATCTGGAAATCAGTACTTGTTGACAATCATGTGTGCATCTACCAGATTCCCCGAAGCCATACCTCTACGTAACATCAAGGCAACTGCAATCTCGAAGGCTTTGATAAAGTTCTTCACGTTGTTTGGTCTTCCCAGGGAAATTCAGTCAGACCAAGGTAGCAATTTCACTTCAGGATTGTTTCAGCAGGTTGTGTATGAACTAGGTGCAAAACAGATTCTTTCTAGTGCCTATCATCCAGAAAGTCAGGGTGCCTTAGAGCGGTTTCATTCCACTCTCAAGACAATGATGAGGACTTATTGTTATGACCATGAGAAAGACTGGGATGAAGGGGTTCATTTGCTGTTGTTTGCAGCTAGAGAAGCAGTGCAGGAGTCTACTGGATTCAGTCCATTTGAGCTAGTGTTTGGTCATGAAGTGAGAGGACCCTTGCTATTATTGAGTGAACAATGGCAAGAGGAAGAGCCGCAAATCAGTCTGTTAGACTATGTTAGCAAGTTCAAGGAAAGATTGCGTGCAGCTTGTGACCTTGCCAAAGAGAACTTGAAATCAAGTCAGGGAAAAATGAAAACTTGGTATGATCATAAGGCTAGAAGCCGTGAGTTTAAACCAGGAGACAAGGTCCTTGTGTTGTTTCCCTTGCAGTCCAATCCATTGCAGGCTAGATTTCATGGTCCTTATGAAATTCTGACAAAACTCAATGATCTCAATTACATTGTGAAGACTCCAGATAGGAGAAAACCAAAACAATTGTGTCATATTAACATGCTAAAACCTTATCATGACAGAAATGCTAGGGTTGCAGCTATCACTTCAGATTCTCCAATGGTCGAAACGTGTGAAGATGAGGGGGAGTTTCAAGATGATGAACCTAGAATTAAAGCTGAAGTTCTTTCATGTAAATTGTCAAACACTGAAGTGTTGCAAAATCTTGATGTAAAACTCCAGCACTTAGAACCCTCACAGAGAGATCAGTTTGAAAGGTTGATCAAGAAATATGAGGATTTGTTTCCTGATGTTCCAAGGAGAGTTACTATAGCCTCTCATGATGTAGATGTTGGTGATGCCAAACCAATAAAACAGCATCCATACCGGATGAATCCTGAAAAGAGAAAGATTGCTGAGAAAGAGGTTGAGTACATGTTAAAACATGATATTATCAGACCCTCCAACTCCGATTGGAGTTCACCCTGTGTGCTAGTTCCAAAACCTGATGGAAGTACTAGATTCTGTACAGATTATCGCAAAGTCAATGCTGTAACTAGAACTGATGTGTTTCCAATACCTAGGATTGATGATTGTATTGATAGTGTAGGGCAAGTAAAGTTTCTGACCAAGATTGATTTATTGAAGGGTTATTGGTGTGTGCCTTTAACTGAAAGGGCCAAGAGCATCTCTGCTTTTGCCACACCATCTGGATTGTACCAGTATGAAGTCCTACCCTTTGGCATGAAAAATGCCCCAGCCACGTTCCAAAGGATGATACAGTCTACAATCGCCGGATTGCCACACACGGGTGCATACATCGATGACCTGATCACATGGAGTGACTCCTGGGAAGAACATCTAAAAGATGTAGAGACGTTGTTCCAGCGCCTGACCCAGGCTAACCTGACTGTTAACCTGAGCAAGAGTGACTTTGGTTGTGCTACTGTCACCTATCTTGGCTACGTCATAGGCCAGGGTAAGGTGGCACCCATAAATGCTAAAGTCCAAGCCATCATGGACTTTCCAGTTCCTGACAACAAAAAAGCTTTGCGCCGCTTCCTTGGAATGATAGGGTACTACCGCAAGTTCTGCAAGAACTTTGCTGAGATTGCTCTCAGTCTAACTAACCAACTGAAGAAAGGCGTAAAGTTCACCTGGGATGATGCATGCCAGAGAGTCTTCGATCACCTGAAGTCTCTGCTGTGTCACGTCCCCGTGCTCAAATCTCCTGACTTCAACAAACCGTTCTCCATCGCGGTTGATGCTAGCGACCAAGCTTGTGGATCTGTGCTCCTACAGAGAAGTGACTCTGATGACATTGAGCATCCCGTGGCATACTTCTCCAGGAAGTTCAATCGCCACCAAAGGAACTATTCCACAATAGAGAAGGAACTGTTGGCTCTGGTCCTTTCTTTACAACACTTTGAGGTTTATGTTTGTACAGGACAAAAGCCAATGATTGTGTACACTGACCACAATCCGTTAATGTTTTTGAGTAAGATGAAAAACAAGAATCGGAGATTGTTGAATTGGAGTTTGATTTTACAGGAGTTTGACTTGGAAATTAAGCATGTGAAGGGTACAGACAATGTAATTGCTGATTGCTTATCCCGTGTTTGAATGTGTATGATATGTATATATAGACAAGTGTTCACTTTACCATTTTGTATTGAAAAGAAAAATTTTGCCTTTATGAGTCAAAATTTTTCCCTTTTGGAATGGAGGTGTAATGTGAATATAGGCCACTAGATGGCAGTATTTACCTTTTTTTTGTTCAGCTCAGACTGGAGTCATGTTTAGACATGTCCTGGACATGTCTGGGGCAAGTCTCAGAAAATTAAAAAAAAAAGAGGTCTAAATGTGGGTGGGGTCTGCAAAAGAGTATATAAGGAAAAGAATTGAGACAGTAAAGTAGTAGGAGAAATTGCAAGAAGATGACCAGACCTGCCATTCTGTTCAAGACCTGTGACGTTTCTTTTGTGGATTTCTTTGCCTGTAATTGAGCATTTTCTTCATCCAGGACATCACCAAGCCACCCCACCAAAAAGGGACTGTAATTATTTCTGTTTTTTTCTTATTTATCAATCTTGGTCTTTAGTTGTAGGTTGTTATTAGTCTTTGTCTTTGTTAAAAATTAAATGTGTTTTAGTTGTTAAAACTGTGTTTGTCATCCCTTGCTGTTGCTGTTGTGTTATAAATGTAATAACAAATTGGGGCCATAACAGGTCATTTCAAGCCACGTAAATTAGTAGTTTACACAGACGTGTGGGTTTGTAATGTTGGTACTAGCCTGAAGGGGCCCTGGCTGCAGTTTCTGTTGGAGCGGCTTCATCCTGCGCACCCTGCGGGTGTGACGTTGAAGGCGGTGGCGCTGGTAACTCAGGTTTTCTCAGGTTGTCGAATGCAATACATTGCCTGAGATGAATGTCGTGTTTTAGGAGGCGTTTTATCATTGAGGATGTGGTACCACCAGTGCAAGTGATGACTGCACTGCACTTCATACACTATTCCTCGTTTTCTTTGAATTTCTCAAAGTACAACCAGGCTTTGGATGACTTCTGTTGCATGCTCATCTTCACCCTCGCTCGACTAACGCTGATCTGAGATCAGTGGGCGGGTCCACTCGTCTCACTCATGGAGATGCACGTGAGTGACGTCACGTTACCACAGTCTTTGTTTAAAAAAAAAAAATCTAGGAACCGTTTGCAGGATCCGTTACTCCAAATGTGATGGAACCGGTTCCGGAATCGGAACTTTGGACCCGGATCCGAAAAAGAACCGGATCCGGATCCCAACCCTAATTATTACAACTAAAAAAATGTATGGGCAACCAATTGAGAATGTCATTTTAACCCCTTTTAGGCCATTACACCCCACCACATCATGTGGATGCACATATACACAAAATACAGAGGTAATACATAGCCAATACATCTAAATGCAAAATACAAGTTTCTAAATTGTTTTCATAAATTACATTTGTTTTCTTCCAGGATAAACAACTTCTTCAGTGTACAACAAGGATTTTCTTTGGTCCAGTCTTTTAAGTTTCTGTTAGTATCTCATGTGGTGCATACTCAAAAGAAAGACCTGGTAATATCTTTCCACATCTGTATCTCTAATGTTTGCAATATTCAGTTGATTTCAAACAGCCCAGAAGCTTAGCCAGTATCCGAAGTTATTTTTAGCCTGCTTAGCCTCTAAGCCAACCTTGCTTATGCTGTGGTTAGATGCCTTTGTGGTGGTCTGTCATGTGTCCGTAAACTTTTTGCCTTGTCAGCACTCTCGCGCCTTCAGACTCTCATGGATCCTTTTCATATTGTATGCGTGTATATGGGATGAAAATCTAGACCAAGCTCGCAGTGGCCTTGCAACTATTTTTAATTGATCTCAATTTCCATTTTGTACAGATATTATGCTCTGAATTAACAAGAGAGAATTACATCAGGTCTTACTTTTGAGCATGTTTGTAAACCTATAAAAATACATTGCAATGCTATCGGACTTCAAGTTTAGTGTAGAGACATTTAGTGTTTGAGAGTTTTTGGAAAACTGTCCCATGAAATAAATCCCTTGAACAGAGACTAAACCAATTTAATGTCCATTCTGCATTTCAGTCATAGTTTTTTTTGAGGCGTGGACCATATGTCCCACAGGGATGAAAGTGTTCATTTTGCAGGATGAAGTGTCTGTACGCTGCCATTGTGTCACACTTGTAAAAAGGGAGCTATATTAGCAAAAATGGCCTCCATAAATGAGGAGTTGTGCTGCGCTTGTTTGATCATATGGGTCATTCCCTGTGATCACATTTTCTGGAAACTACCCTGGTGACCATCTCAGATTTTGCTTAAAGTCTGTCAAAATGAATCGTGGGGTGTATAATGAACACCTGAGAAATTTCAGGGTCCAACTCTTCCCGGTTCAGATTAAAAATGTTGGGTGCCACGCCCACTTTTTAGAACATAAAACCACTTTTGGCATTCATGAGGTCAATATCTCCACAATTGAGATTCCCAGAAGGCTGAAAATTGGTATTCGAGCCAAAGAGGGAACTTTAGCGAGACCTTAGGGCCCTGGGGGATTGGAGGGACCCCCGAGACCAAATATTGTGAAGTAACATAAATTTCTTTGCAGGGTTATCAAATACGGGTGCAGATCTATGAGTTAAAGGCTTATGAACCACCCCTGATGGTGTGTTAATGGATTGGTGGGGGTCTACAATGGGTCCGCAAACACGTTCCTCCTCCAATGATCTTATTAAATAAGCCACTGGAAGAATATGACAAACTAGCACATGGGATATGGCATAGAAAAGCACTGTCCGTGTTTATGATTACAGAATGAGTCGAGCCCATAATCAACTCTTCCCTGTACCCAGACAATGTAAATAAACATGATGGATACTGTACAGAATCTGTGTACAGCATTTTCTTCAACTTTAATTGGGTCACAGAAACCTCACAAAAAGGCGAAATGAAAGGTTGAAAACTGTTGAATTTTTACATGGTAAAGGTCAGTAGAAATGTTTATCCTGGAAGAAAATCATTGAAGTTGATGAAAATAGTTCAACAACTTGTATTTTGCATTTAGTTGTCTTAGTTATATATCATCTATGTATTTTGTGAACATTTTGTGTACAAAAGTACAAAATACATTTGCAGACACATGCTGCAGTGAAACGTAATGGTCTAAAAGAGGTTAATATAGCATTCCCTTTTGGTTTCCCGTATATTTATGTCTCCCCCTTCCTGGGGGGAGACATTGTTTTTGCCTGAATTCCCGTTGACGTCGGCGCCGGCTTCGGTGTTTCCATTTGTTTCCGTAGCATAACTCTGAAACTGTTCCACCGATTCTCACCAAATTTGATCTAGTGTCTCTCCATAACATGTAGTTGTGCCTTTTGAGGGTTTGAACTGCTTTTGAACTTTATTTTTTCTGTTTCCATGGCAACAATTTGGACTGAGGCATATTGAAAGGTGGGACTCGTTTCCGGACCATAACTCTAAAATGTGAAATGGGGGAAGGGGGAGACATCTGTTTTTACGTGTAAAAACCATTCTAGTTTTAGTTGATGTTAAAAATAAAGACATCAGAGCTGCATCCCACACTTTTGGGGGGTGGTGATTCTGCTGGAAATGGGTGTGGTCCAAACATGGGCATGGTCACCTGTCATCCATAGTTTGAGACCCTTTTTCATCGTTAAACATGCCCCACTGAGAAGATTCCGGACCAAGAATCGCTATAGCCCCTGGTTCTCCCCTGATTTGGCTGATTTGATTAGTCTTAAAAACACCTTATGGCAGAAAGCCAGGTCCTCTCAGTCTCCTGTTGACTGGCTTGCCTTCAGGCAATGTAGAAACAAAACCACACAGGCAATTAGGTCTGCTAAAATCAATTACTTTAAGAATAAATTCTCATCATGTGGCCCTGATCCCAAGAACTTTTGGAAAACAATCAAATCGATGGAAAATAAACTCACCCCCTCACCTGCCTATCTCCATGAAATTTGGTGACATAATCGTTACTGATAAATCAAGCATGGCTTCGCTCCTTAGCCAACACTTTGTGCAATCATCACAAGCTTTTACTGCCCCGGTTCCTAACACTGGTCCATCATGTACCCCGCCTCCATCCAGTGATGTTAGCTTCTCCATTCATCCCGTTACTGCCTCTGAAGTTTTTGAAGAACTCATCAAGCTGGACTCAAATAAACCTGCTGGTTCTGATGGGTTTGACCCCATGTTTTTAAAAATAGCCGCTCACCTTATTGCTGCCCCCATTACAAACTTATTAAACTTGTCTATCCGTCTATCTGTTTTTCTTTCTGAGTGGAAATCTGCCATAATCCTCCCTCTTTTCAAAGGGGGCTCTGGTTCCGACCCCAACTGTTACTGACCTATATCTATCCTGCCTTGCCTGGCCAAAGTGCTTGAGAGACTAATTCATAAACGGCTAACCCACTTCATTGACTCCAATCATATTTTGTCAGATGTCCAGTCTGGTTTCAGAACTGGCCACGGATGCATCACCGCTACCTTGAAGGTCCTTGATGACATCACCTCCACTGACAATGAACAGGTCTGCATAGCCGTCTTTTTAGATCTGGCTAAGGCCTTCGATACAGTAGATCATGATATCCTCTTGCGTAGGCTCCACAGTATAGGCCTATCAAAGAGTTGCAATTACTGGTTTGCCAGCTATCTCAATAATCGTGTTCAAATAGTAAAGTCAGAAAATATTGTATCCGATCCACTACACATTTCCACCAGTGTGCCTCAAGGATCCATTTTGGGCCCAACCTTGTTTTCGATCACATAAATGATGTGGCCAAGGATGTCGGTGCTTCCCGAATACATCTCTACGCTGATGACACCATCATTTACTCATTTGGCTCCTCACTTCTCTCTGCCGCTTCCACCCTCCAACTTAGTCTCACTTCTATCGAGATGTCCTTTCACAATCTCCATCTGCGTCTCAATTCAAAGAAAACCAAATGCATGATATTCAGTCACCAAAACAGTGCCATTTGCCCCCCCCAAGATCACCTGTGCTGATTGTTCCGAACTAGATTTTGTTAGCTCCTACAAATACCTTGGCTTCTGGTTGGACCCCTCACTTTCTTTCAAGCTCCACATCAATAACCTACAGGCCAAAATTAAGGCCAAACTAGGGTTCCTTCACCGTCAGAAGGCCTCTTTTACACACTCTGCTAAACATACTCTGGTGAAGATGACCATACTCCCTATGCTGGATTACGGTGATGTCATCTACAAAATGGCTCCCAAACCTGCCCTGAACCGCCTCGATGCTCTCTACCACTCATCCATCCGTTTTGCCACTGGTGCACCGTATTCCACCCATCACTGTGATCTGTATAAACTGATAGGCTGGCCCTCCCTCCACACCAGGCGTCTTCATCACTGGCTCCTATTTATCCATAGTACTCTTACAAGGAAAACGCCCCAATACCTCTCCAACCTTTTGCATCATTCCCATTGTAACTATCACCTTAGGTCCAGGAACCACATTACTCTATCTGTTCCGAAAGCCTGTACTGCTTTTGATCAGAATTCCTTTCGTTTTGCTGCAGCAAAGGATTGGGATAGCTTTTCAAATTCCTTCAAACTTTCAGTTCTCCCATCAATTGCCATGTTTAAACTGAAATTAAAACACTCCATAGTCATCCATTGTAATTGTTGATTCCCCTTCTAGACTCTTTCCATATAGCTTAAATAACTACTAAAATATTTTAACTTCATAGTCTCCTCATCTTTGGTTGTGAGTCTCGTATTGTTTCTTTTATTTTGTTCTTGTTTGACCTCGTTTGGTCTTGTTTTGACTCGTTTTTGTCTTCACTTTGTTTGCTGGGGCCTCTTGCCGGGTCATCATTGTAAATGAGAAGTTGTTCTCAATTGATTTTACCTGGTAAAATAAAGGTTAAATAAATAAAATAAATCCCCCGCCACAAAGTGGATCGGGGGATATTGGAATGGCGCTTGTCCGTCCGTCCGTCCAGGTTCAATGGGGACAAGTTTCCTCGGAAACCATGGCCCTTGACTCTGAACTTGGTGAATGGGTGAATGAGGGCAAGTTTTCCCCATTCCCCCATGACCATTCTTACCGTGGCATGGGATATTAGTGACAATGTTGCTTAGTTCTCCTTGCAGAAAAGGTAGCCCAAGGTACTTACCCATTATTGCTCAGGCACTCTTCCTGAATAAAAAAAGAAATAATTAAAAAAAAAAAGAAAATGGTAATAAATTCCATGGGCACTCCATTCTGTCTTGAGCGAGGTCCAAATATCTTGGTTGCACAATTCACGTTTTTTTGTAATCCAGGTGGAACGAGCTACAAGCAGAAATGTGCCCACAACTTGTATTTCAGTTTGTTTGCATTACATTCACTGTTGTAGAAGTTTGTGAATCCTTGTGGGTCTTGGAAAAAATGGTTTGCTCTCAAATTCAAGTCAAATATGTTTATCCCCAGCCACAACAAGATCACGTTCCCAGGGTGATCATTCTAGGGAGCGTAGGTAAGCAAATCACTAGATATACAGTTGTACAAACATGTCATTTGAGTTCACGCTTCAAATTTTCATTTTGTTTCAGTTCTAAAGCCAAAGATGTCCATCTTGCAATACTTTTGTCATTCTTCACAACCTCTAAATAGACTCATGTACACTGCAGAGGTTGCATGAACTATCTCTGCAACTTAGCATTTATCTCTGATTAGACTTTGGAAACTTTGGTTGAATCCAGCTGAATAAAATTATTTATTACCACGAGGATTGTTTTGAAGGGATGCATAATAATGTCATAGGGAATTTTACAGAGTGATTCCTGTATTGGTGTGAATGAGGCCATGGGTGCTAGTAGTTGTGTTCATATTTGATGTGTTCATTCTGACCTACTAACATATTGCAACTTTGGGCTGGTCTTTCATAATCATTGCATTATGGGATATTCACATAATGGGTAATTGACTTAGCCAATTAACCTCTTCCCCTTAATCATGTGGAATCCATTTATTTAGCTTCCCAGGCACACGACTGATCAAGGTAATTGATCTAGACCCTTGATCATTTCTAGATGCTTTGATTCTGCTAGTGTCTTAATGTAATGGTGTGAACAATATTTAAAAAAAAAAAAAAAAAACATCCTCAGTGGTTAAGTATTGTCATTTACAAATTTGATTTGCGGTTTGATTTATCCTATAACTTTTTATTTTGAATGTATTTGTGTGCAGGCATTGAATAATGTGAGCATAGTTAAGTAGATGTCTTATAATTACTCAAATATGATGGTATGAGATCTATTTTGCTTGTGGTCATTGCTGTACCTCACTCAGTATTTTATTCGATGGAAAATGGTTGATTTTGTCCCAGACAATGTAATCGCACACAAAAGCTCACCACTTTTAGTCGCTTTTTGTTGTGCACTATAGTGCATTTATTTTCTTCATAAGTACAACACTGCGCTGACCTAGGTATAATGATAATGGCCTGTGTTGGCCTGGATTGCAGGAGGCCAGAGATTACCATCTTGTCAGCTGAACCACTGGCAACCAATGCCTGGTTTTCGGGTCCATGTGCAGGATTTCCCCTTCTGCCACCTCCACATGAACACATCTGGGGTGGGAGCATTCCAGCAACAAATCAGGTACTACTCGTTCCTGGTACCGACAATACTATTACCATGTTGTGCCTTTGTTATAACGTTGACTTATCATTCTAGTCACATTCTGAGATTCTTTTGTGTCAGCTGGTTCATTTCTTTGAGTCTTTGGGGTTTCATCAAATTTTTGTGCAGGTTCAGCCCCCTCCCTCTTATGACGAGGTGATTCAAGAGAAAACACGGGAGCTGACCCCACCTCCAGCCAGCACCACCAGGCGCATCACGATCTCTATCGCCACACAGACAGACTTTGAACCCAAAGGCGAGGCAGAGGCCTCTGTCCCACAATGCAACATATCTGCTGTTGAGGAGAACGAATCAGGTAGTGAGCTTTGTGATGGATTATGGACTTGGAAATGGGGTCCAGGATTTGTGCTTTGGTTTGCGGAGTTTTTTTTTTTTTTTTTTTTTTTTTTTGGTCCCACCCTGAATACAGCCATTTAATGTGATTCTTCCAACTCACGTGATGACTGGCCCTTGTTTATTTTACACTATGCTCTTGCACTGCCAATTACATACTGCCCATGCCGTCAGAGGAATATTCTGTCAGGGTATAATTTACTCGTACTGCTGCATACACCTGGCTGGAGTGGCTGTTTAAGAGTGATGACCGAAACAAATTTTGACTGGCTTGTGACCCCTATAATCCCTGGCGAGGCTGAGTGAATTGTTGTTTCGCCCATGCAAACCTCCGACCATTGCTGGTAATGGCGTTGCTGGGAATCTAACTTGGACCACAAGGCTCTCAGACTAAGTTCTTGGCTGTAAGAGGCCCAGTGTTCGGTTTTCTTACTGTTATATCACAGGATTCATGTTTTATTTTTCTGACACTTACAGCACTTCACAGTGTTTGGGGAAGGGGGAGAGGACCTCATCTTAACCACCTCTGTGTAACACCCACATGGCAGCCATTTTGTGTCAGATCACTCACCACTCCTCTGCTAGTATCTAAATTTGGCTATGCCAGTGTTAAAGTTGTCTTTAGATTGCATGATTAAAAATGTTCATCTGCTGTACCTCATTTTCAGGAGGTAGACCCCCCAAGCTGCAAAGGCCGCTCTTTCTCTTAAAACCTGAGGTCCTGGAAAGTGACACAACAAATAATTCATCTAGCCATCTGGGAGAGTCCCCTGCTTTCTTGTCCGAGGAACAGACTTTGACCAATGTTCTCACTGCTGAAGCCATAAATAGCCTTCTTGATACCAGCTGTGGATTCCAGTCCAGCACAGTGACCTCTAGGTCAGATCTGCAAGCAGAGTCCTCTGAACTTATCTTGTTGGATTTTCCTGCAGCCCTTCAGCCAGCACCACCAGGCGCATCTCCTGCTCTCCCCTCGTGTTCCCATCCCTCGACTAACAGCCAGCCTCTGGAGGATGTGATTCGTCCCACCCCTCGCTCTCGCTCAAGGCCTGCTGCCAAAGACGTGAAAATTCAGACCCTAGTCAGGTTGAGAGACTTTGGGGAAAACATTCAGGAGAATCAATGCAGCAATGAAGTTATATCAGGTAAGTACTTGCAAGAACTCATAGACATTTTCGGACGAGGGGAGCAATTTCTGAACTGCCAGAGTGATTTAAGCAGCAAGATCAGCCAGAACGAGCAGAACAACCTAGCCGATCAAAACAAAGAGGACAGCATGAGCACTTTGCGTACCAAGATCCAGGCTTTTGAGAAACACGGTGGTGTGGAGAACGCGAATGGAGAGCCCATTAAGAGGCCAGAACCACGACCCCGGGCCCAGCACTGCAAGCCCCCACCAGTAGCTGCCAGACCAGCCATTCCAACCAAGCCATCCATTATTCCGATGCCCTCGGACAAGGCTGGAATGGAGATGGACTTTGCTGCTGGCCAAAGGCCTGAAGCAAACAACTGTAAAGAGTCAGCCAGTGCCCCTTCTCCCGCACCAAGGCCTCAGCTACCAAAGAAGTCACTTTCCGAGACCGAAGGCAAAGAGGTGCCAGCAAACCTCACACGTCCACCTCGACCCCCCGTAACTGGCAGACCCAAAAACAATGTGGCCCGTGTTGAGGGCGGAGCCGCTAGTCCACCTAACCCTCCAGAGCAGTCAAAAGTCGTTGTGGATCTCCTGGACCTCAGTGGTCCCCCTACAGTCACTGTGCTGCCTGAAATGGACCCAGGCTGCAACAACATCGAAACCATCTCAAGTAAGTGCTACACCTTTGGAACATCTAGCTGGTGTTAGTTGTTGCAGTGATAAGTGATGTTGTGCAATGTTCTTATAAGGTGAAAGAATGTCACATTTCTCCACTTACAGCTATATTTAGGGGCTCAAGCCCGTAAGGCTGAAACCCTATTGTTTTTGTGTTTCATTTTTATTATTATTATTATTATTATTAGGGGTTCAAGCCCGTAGGGCTGAAAGTGTCTTATTCTCAGTCTCGCACTGTCCAACAAATGACAATGCCCGACGGCGCTCGAACACGTCTCGCCCCCGTTTCGACGTGCGCGGGTGGGCGAGGAACCGTCCAACGCTGCTTGCAGCTTTAATTAGGGGTTCAAGCCCGTAGGGCTGAAACTGGACAAAATTCAACAACCATTCAGTCAATCATCACAGAACTTGCAGAATATGTCCACATCATTACCAGGAACAAACCCTGACAGGTTCATGCAAATCGGCCCATAGGGGGCGCTATAACAAATATCAGACTATAAATCAGCAACTGTTTGTCCTATAACCATAAAACTCACAGGGTATATTCACATAAGTAGCTGAAACATACCCAGAAAATTTCATTCAAATTGACTGATAAGGGGCGCTATAACTGCTTAAACAAAGCAGAATGGTATAACACAAATCAGACTATACATCAGCAATTTTTTGACCTATAGCCATAAAACTCACAGGATATATTCAAATTAGTACCTGCAACATGCATGGAAAATTTCACTGAAATTGACTGATAGGGAGCGCTATGACTGCGAAACAAAACCGCTTGGTATAACACAAATCAGACTATAAATCAGCAATTGTTTGTCCTATAGCCATAGAACTCTCAGGATATATTCATGTAAGTACTTGAAACATACTCTGAAAATTTCATTCAAATTGACTGAAAGGGGGTGCTATAAATGCAAAAGCAACGTGGTATAACACAAATCAGACTATAAATCATAAATAGTTTTTCCAATCATTACAAAACTCACAGGATATCTCCATATAAGAACCTGAAACATAGCCTGAAAGTTTCAATCATATCGACCCGTAGGGGGTGCCATAAATGCACAAAATAGCCTAACATAACACAAATCAGACAATACATCATGTTGGTCCAAACATTACACTGGCAAAATAGATCCACATAAATACCTGCAACACACTCTTAAGGTGGTTTTTGTCCCCAGACGCCATGATAGCGAGCGGAACAGGGGACGTAGTATGCAGCTCCATCTGGCTATCAGTCACGTCCTGTTTGTTCTGCAAGCGATAACTCAAGAACGGTTTGACCGATTCCATTCAGCTTTGGTGTTAAGGTACAGTGAGAGTAAAAAGTATTTGATCCCTTGCTGATTTTGTTGGTTTGCCCACTAATAAAGACATGATCATTCTATACTTTTAATGGTAGATGTATTCTAACATGGAGAGACAGAATATCAAAACGAAAATCCCGAAAATAACTTTAATGAATTTATTTTAATATATTTGTATTTCATTGAGGGAAATAAGTATTTGATCCCCTAGTATGCATTAGGAGTTCTGGCTTTCACAGACCAGTTAGACACTCCCAATCAACTTGTTACCTGAATTGAAGACACCTGTTCTAACTAATCACCTGTATTAAAGACACCTGTTCACAGAATCAGACAATCAGACAGATTCCAAACTCTCCAACATGGGTAAGACCAAAGAACTCTCTCAGGACCTCAGAAACAGGATTGTTGACCTGCACGAATCTGGATTGGGCTACAAAAACATTAGCAAGATGCTGGGTATTAAAGTAACAACCATTGGTGCAATTGTTAGAAAATTTAAGAAGTATAACATGACCATCCATAGACCTCGGTCTGGTGCTCCACAGAAGATTTCACCTCGTGGGGTGGCAATGATCATGAGGACAGTGAGAAATCAGTCTGCAACCACACAGCGGGAGTTAGTGAATGACCTCAAGGCAGCTGGGACCACAGTCACCAGGAAAACAATTGGCAACACTTTGCACCGCAATGGATTAAAATCCTGCAGTGCCCAAAAGGTACCCCTGCTTAAGAAGCCACATGTGGAGGCTCGCCTAAAGTATGCCAATGATCACCTCAAAGATGCACAGAATGATTGGGAGAAGGTTCTGTGGTCAGACGAGACCAAAATTGAACTATTTGGCCTAAAATCTACTCGTCATGTGTGGAGGAAGAAAAATGCTGCCTATGATCCCAGGAACACTGTGCCCACTGTAAAGCATGGAGGTGGAAACATTATGTTTTGGGGGTGTTTCTCTGCCAAGGGCACAGGGCTACTTCACCGCATCAGTGGGAAGATGGATGGAGCCATGTACCGTGCAGTCCTGAGGGACAACCTCCTCCCCTCTGCTAGGAAGCTGAAAATGGGCTGTGGCTGGGTCTTCCAACATGACAACGACCCGAAGCATACAGCAAAGGCAACACAGGAGTGGCTCAAGAAGAACCATATTAAGGTCATGGAGTGGCCCAGCCAGTCTCCGGACCTCAATCCAATCGAAAATCTATGGAGAGAGCTGAAGGTCCGAGTTGCCAAGCGACAGCCCACCAACCTTAATGATTTCGAGAGGATCTGCAAAGAGTGGGCCAAAATTCCCCCTGATGTGTGTGCTAACCTTGTGGTTAACTACAACAAACGTTTGACCGCTGTGCTTGCAAACAAAGGCTTTGCCACCAAGTATTGAGTGCTTTTGGATAGAGGGATCAAATACTTATTTCCCTCAATGAAAAACAAATGAATTAAAATAAATTCTTTCAAGTTATTTTCTGGATTTTCATTTTGATATTCTGTCTCTCCATGTTAGAATACATCTACCATTAAAAGTATAGAATGATCATGTCTTTATTAGTGGGCAAACCAACAAAATCAGCAAGGGATCAAATACTTTTTACTCTCACTGTATATTGGTGTGATACGCCGACCCCAGTAGATTTTCGTGACCATGGCATTATTCTCAAGGTCATTGCGATCATTTGACTACTTACAAATTCCTTGTCAACATGATATCTCAAGAACGGTTCGACCGATTCCATTCATCAAGGTGTCAAGGTGTATTCGGGGCGCGGGACATAGTATTCATCTTCGTCCGTCCGTCGAAAAAAATGTGTAATTTTGTGATACGCCGACCCCAGTCGATTTCCGTCACCTGGCGGGGGACATGGCCACGTTTACTGGCAACACTTGTTATTTTAGCTGTTCAAGCTATCAACTATTAATGGTCTTTCTTGGCTTGAACCCCAGAATTGCCGCTTGCGGCTATATTTTGTTTATTTATTTGGTATTTCTTCTTGTCTGTTCAAATTTGTGACAGAATGTTTTTGGATTTTTGTTTGTTTACTAGATGATGTCGCAACCAAACTGGAGCAAACACTTTCAGATCGCCCTACTGTCCCACAAAAGCCGACAATGATCCGAATTTCCAGCAAACCTGGAAAATGTAAGCATGACATGATGCGCTAAAGTTTTCGGCCTGTACCTTTCGGGAATTGTGGTTGACAGCGACACTTATGCATGGGTAGTTCAATCCCAAACCAACATACTGAGAGCACAATTTTCCCCTTACAAACTACAATTCTGTTAATATTTCATTTGAATTGTTCCCTTTGGTAAGAAAAGACTGCATTCCAAATTTCAGGTTCTTATCGTCACCAAAGGCCAAGAAATCAGTATTTAAAGATTTTCCCTGTTTCATCCCGAGCCACACCCAAATTAGCAGTTAAACGTTAATATCTTTACTTCTGCTTAACCTGTTTGGCTCAGCCATACCTCATTGTTAAGCATTTTGTTCATAAGTCTATTACTCATAGATCTGTACTCGTATTTGATTTCCATGCAAAGATATGGATGTTATTTCACAATATGTGGTCTCAGGGTCTCTCCAAACCCCCAGGGCCCTAAGGTCCGTCTAGCAAAAGTTCCCTCTTTAGGAACCCACAACTGCGAAAGGGTGCAAGGTAATGTAAAATTAAGCACAGATTCTGAAAGACCGGGCCAGAATTGGCCAGATTACCAAGTTTCAGCCTTCTGGGTCTCTCCACTGTGGAAATATTGACCTCCCAAAACCACTTCAGGCAGTCACTTTTTAAAAAGTGGGCTTGAATCCCAAACTTACAAGGACTATAAAACCTAAACTGGTGGGAGTTGGACCCTGAAATGTTTCAGGTGTGCGTTATACACCCTAACGTTCATTTTGGCTACATTCAGACAGCAGGCAAATGTGGCCCAAATCCGAATTTTTTTGCCCATGTGAGACCTGTATCCGATCTATTAAAGACAGTTTGAACAGCACAAATCCAATTTTTTTTTTTTTTTTTTTTTTTAATTCGACCCAGGCCACTTTCATATGTGGTCCTAAATCCAATACATATCTGATATTTTGCAATGTGACTGCTGTCTGAATGGCCAGGTCGCATTTATCCAACCTTTACATCATTAAAATGCCAAGACAAGATGCCTCCATATTTACTTCCGTCAACAAACAGTGCATGCCTGCGTGGTCACGTATTACCTCAGGACCTCTTTTACGCATACGGGTCACTTCAGAGTCGCATTCAGTTCATAATCAAAACTGATATAAGTCGCATATAATATCTAATACTGTATGAACGAACACACAAAAAAAATTAGATTTCTCCAAAAAAAATCCAAATTGTGCATCAACCCCTGCTGTCTGAACGTAGCCTGAGACAGACTTGAAGCAAAATCTGAGATGGTCACCTGGGAGCCATTCGTTCACTTGGCATGGAATGACCCCATTCTGATAAAGCACTCTCCCTCTTCATGTGCTCCATGTGAGTTAGTACCTCTCGCCCCCGACAGAAAGTTATCTCATAAGCTTAGTGAATGTACAGATAACCCTGATAGAAATTTCTAGAGTGGGCCCCCAACAGATGACTGAGGTATGAGCTACTGAAAAACATGCAGTCAAAAACATGATAATGAAAATAGGAAAAATCATGATGTCACCAAGACGGTCATGAACAGACTTTTACTGTTCAAAGTCAGGTATATTTGAAGAGTTTAAATAGCTTTGAATCTGAAAAGCCCAAGTCTGACCTTTTTGAACACTTTGAAGTTACAAACAAATCATAGATGACTTGTTGACAGTATGAACCTACAAACAGTTCTCAAAGGTGTTGATGAATTCATAAATGACCTTGTTGATATCCTTAATCATTTACAGTGGCATTTTTTCATAGCTGCCCGGCAGTCAAGATTCATGAGGGAGGTGAAAGAATGATCAATAACGGGAAAGGTTCTTGTCATAGGTGATTTTTCAGAGAATTATTCATTCACCCCTCAGGGCGGAAGGTTTTCACCGGACTTATAGCCAGGCTACAGTTCATCCCTTTGTGGTATACCATCGCTTCCTTGTCAATGGCAATTAATCCAATGACTTAAATCCGTTTTCTGACCATCTGACCAAATTTCTGACCATCTAACACATGACTATGTTGCGGTGCATCATTTCCAGGGAGAAACTAATAGAATTTTTTAATGAAACCCCGCCGTTCAGAAGTGTGATTTACAACCCCAATTCCGAAATAGTTGGGACGAAGTGTAAATTCTGAGTAAAATCAAAATGCAATGACTTTCAGGTCAAATGAGCCAATGTTATTTACAATAGAACATAGATAGCATTGCAAATGTTGAAACTGAGACATATTACATTTTTATCCACAAAATGAGCTCATTTCAAATTTTCTGGCTGCAACAGGTCTCAAAAAGGTTGGGACACAGGTCGGCCAGTCACGATAACAAATTTTGCTGGACGATAAATTGTCCCAAAATTTATTGCGATAAACGATAATATTGTCATTTCGGAAACATTTTTCAAATATAATGATATTCTATAAAAATGCAAATTCACCCTTTTTAAAGATCAATGAGCTCCTAGGTTTTAGTGATTTTTAGTGCCCTAAGTGTACTAAGAATTCAATAAAATAAAAAAACAGAATTATTATCCAATGTATATTCAAGCCAACAAACACATGTAATCTTTCATTTCTAAGTCAAGTCAAAATTAGTCACAACCTCCAAGCTTGTAAAGAATTTAATCTGCCACTATTGCACTCAGATAAAAGTCAAATAACATTCATTGAATATAGCCAATATGTCAATAAAATCATTGACTTCACATTCAACTCCAAAATCATATCACAAAGTCACATGCTCATGGGATTTTATGAATTTAGACTACCCTGAATGTACTGTGTAATAGCAAAAATGAAATATAAGAACATAATCACTATAGATACACACCACTTTTTTCTTAATCCAATCATCTGTAGAAACCATCTATGAGTTCTGTGAGTATTTTCAACTTCCAATTATTGACTAAAAACACAATCCTGATGGAACTCCTCGAAATATGCATTACATATTACGCATTACAAATTAACCTAGTGAATAAGCCAAACGACAACGGAAAACAGTGTTCTATATTCGGTATCCAGTGACGCTCCATTTACATGAAAAAACAAAAGTCAAACTACGAGGAAGGGCTGAAGCACCTTTAATATTAGCGAACGATACCACTAACTTTTACCTTTACGACACGATAGAAAAGTTAGTGGTATCGTTCGCTAATATTAAAGGTGCTTCAGCCCTTCCTCGTAGTTTCACTAATATTGCTAAAGGTCATGGATTAGCTGGGCAGCTAATGAAATAACCATCATGATTTAGCTTTGGAGCGAGACGCCCAGCTGCATTAGCACTGATAACCCATGCGTATGCTGGCCACAGTAACCAATTAATTCAGCATCACCGAAGTCAAAATGTAGGGTGATAATGCTTCATATTAAAGTGTGCGAAAGTGAGGTAGGAAAATAAAGGTCCATCAGGTTTGTTGGTAAGCTTACGTAATGCAAAGTTATGGTTTGACTGGCCATACTACCATTAATGGGAGCTGGTGAAGGTGCCTCAAAGAGCTAAGACGAGCACCCGCACGCACTCCCGGGGGATCTGATACACACTGAACCAACCACGCAACTTACCAGCGGTGTACAGCATGTGTCTCGACGAGTTACATAAAGGGACGCAGCAGTGTTCAGCCGTCATCCGCTCACGCCACTGAAACTTAGGCCACAAGACTGCTTCATCCTCACTCCACTAGCCGAATGGGCTACACAAAATGCAGGTATACGGACTATTAATTATTATTACTATACTACAAGCTATCTGTCGTCTCGAATATCCGCAATATCTAAGTTGTTTCTTTTCCGCAGTGTAGAAACTTGCCGCCGCAGCCCCTGCCCACACAGCATGACATTTGACCGGTGTGCCTTAACTGGCTAATTTGAAAACGGAAGTTCTGTAGAATGCATCATGCATAAGATCAATTCAGTTACGGAAATACTGAAAGTTGGAATGCTGTAGATATGAAATCGGATTTTCATGACTGAAAAATCTTTTTTTTTTTTTTTAAATTATTTTGAAGATAAAGCGGAATTCCGCGAATTAGCGGAAAAATCACATCCCTGAGACAAAGATTGACAAGACGGTTCACTCCACGGAGGAGTAAGGAACTGCGAGTAATCGGTCAAGATCAATGCTACTGGAGTTAACTCTCTTGACATCCAGTGTCTTTGATAAATGAAAATTATCGACCCCAGAAAACCCATCGACCTCATTTTTTGTTATCGTTAGATTAATTGATTTATTGATTATCGCGACAGGCCTAGACACAGGCAAAAAAGGGCTTTAAAAGCAACTAATATGCAAGAGAATCAACTGAAAGAAATTTAACAAGTAGTTACATTAACTGGCATCAGGTGTAACATGATTGGCTATATGGGATGTCTTAGAGAGGCTGCTTCTCTCAGAAGAAAAGATGGCCAGAGGCTCTCCAATCTGTGAAGGCTTGCGTAAAAAAAAAAAATTGTGGAATACTTTAAAAACAATGTTCCTCAACATCAAATTGCAAGGGCTTTGAAGGTCTCATCATCGACAGTACATAACATCATCAAAGGATTCAGAGAAACTGGAAAAATCTCTGTGCATAATGGACAAGGCTGAAGACCTTTACTGGATGCCCGTGATCTTCGGGCCCTCAGATGCCACTGCATCACTCACTGGCATGATTCTGTCATTGACATTACGAAATAGCCCCAGGAATACTTAAATAAACTGCTGTCTGAGCTGCTGGATAGCTCACTCGGTAAAGCATCGCGTTGCGAAGCTTAAGTGACTATCACGTCACAGGTTCGATCCCCGCCTCGTACCAGCAGGCAGTGACCGGCAGCTTTTTCAGAGTAGCGCGCAATTGGCTATCGCGCTACAGGTTTGTAAAGTGGGAAGGCACTGCCGGGAAGCAAAAATAATATTTGCCTTGTTCGTTGCTCAAGCGCCTCCAGTTGTCCAGATGGGCGCTCGTCAGGATGATTCTAATACTGGTCATGTCTGAGTATCCTCCACCCTCGTTCTGAACTTGTGGAGATTCAATCAATGAGTGTATAAGCAGCGGTGGCTAACAGGCAAGTGCTTTGGAGGAGAGCCGCAAACTGTCTGCTCTCTCCTGAGTTGGCAGCAAGGGGTTGCATACGAGCAAGACTTGTACATAGTTCACCAATTGGGCATTCCAGCTTTGGGTGGGATTAGAGATGCCAAATAAAAATAAAAAAAAGAAAATAAAAAGCTGTCTGTAAACACAGTCCGCCATGCCATCCATAGATGCCACCTAAAACTCTATCATGCAAAAAGGAAGCCATTGTTGAGCATGATCCAGAAGTGCTGCTGGGTCCTGTGGGCAAAGGCTCATTTAAAATAGACTGTAACAAATTGGCAAAGTGTCCTGTGGTCAGACGAGTCCAAATTTGACATTCTTGTTGGAAATCATGGGCGTTGTGTCCTCCGGGCTAAAGAGGAGAATGATCATCCCTCCTGTTATCAGTGGTCAGTTCAAAAGCCTGCATCTCTGATGGTATGGGGATGCATTAGTGCATATGGTGTGGGACACTTGCATGTTTTAAAAAGCACCGTGAATGCTGAATGGTATATTAAGGTTTTAGAGCAACATATGCTCTTCTCCAGATGACATCTGTTCCAAGGAAGGCCTTGTATATTTCTGCAGGACAAACCACATACTGCAGCTATTACAACACCATGGTTTCGGAGTAGAAGAGTCCATGTGCTGAATTGGCCTGCCTGCAGTCCTGATCTTTCACCGATAGAAAACATCTGGCGCACAATTAAACAAAATGTCTGTCAAAGGAGACCCAAACCTCTCCAGCAGCTGGAAGCCTGTATTAAACAAGAGTGTGCTCAAATTCCAATGCCTAAACTCAAGAAAATTGTCTTCTCAATGCCCAGACGCCTCCACTCTGTGTTAAAAAGAAGAGGGGATGTTACACCATGGTAAACAGGCCCCTGTCTCAACTTTTTTGAGACCTGTAGCAGCCATAAAATTTGAAATGAGCTCATTTTGTGGTTAAAATTGTAATATTTCTCAGTTTCAACATTTGCTGTTATCTCTGTTCTATTGTGAATAAAATACTGGCTGGTGTGATTTGAAAGTCATTGCGTTTTGATTTCATTCACAATTTACACTTTGTCCCTACTATTTCGGAATTGGGGTTGCATTTCTCAGAAGGTGCTGTATCTCTTTAGAAGAACAGAAAGCAGGGTTCCCAGCATTTCATGAGATGAAAGTAAATTCTGAAATTCCAGGAGAGATTTCAATCACACGAAATGCTCAGAACATGGGTGGCGGGCACAGGATTTACTGTCGCAGTGAGCGATTTAACACTTGAACAACGTTTTGAATGTGGTTACAGTCAGAACATGGACTCAGTGACACAAGATTAGAATTACTAGCATTAATAAATATCAAAATCTCAGATCATTTTTCGTCAGTGCTCAAATTCCCAGATTTTTGCTGTTTTTCTCAAATTCCCTGTTTTCCCTGTCTGGAAAATGTAAAAGTCATTTTCCAGGTTTTCCCTGATTTCCAGAGTTGCTGAGAGAGATTTTAAGCTTTATGCTTTCCTTTCAATATCTAATTGTAAGACAAAGGTTAAAGCCCGGGAATATTCCTTTGCCTCAACTGAGGCAACATTTAGCATCAGCAACATCTCTTTGAAAGAAATTATTCAACTGGGAGAAAATAAGTGGTTATGTTACTTGTGAATGTGATGCTAAATGGTGCCTTGCATATGAAGAGTTTGTTTCTAAAACACACTATATCCATTTTACTCATTATGAGTAAATCTCCTTTTTCTATGTTGGCGCTGATTGCATTTTATGGAATGAAAAAATACACCATACAGGTGCTGGCCAGTAAATTAGAATATCATCAAATAGTTGAATTATTTCAGTTATTCCATTCAAAAAGTGAAACTTGTATCCTGTATACTTTCCTTCCACACACACTGATATATTTCAAGTGTTTATTCATTTTAGTTTTGATTATTATAACTGACAGCTAATGAAAACACCAAATTCACTATCTCAGAAAATTAGAATATTTTGACAAGGTTCAATGTAGAAGACACCTGGTGCCACACTAATCAGCTGATTAACTCAAAACACCTGCGAAGGCCTTTAAATGGTCTCTCAGTGTTGCTCTGACGGCTACACAATCATGGGGAAGACTTCTGACTTGACAGTTGTCCAGAAGATGACCATTGACATCTTGCACAAGGAGGGCAAGACACAAAAGGTGATTGCTAAAGAGGCTGGCTGTTCGCAGAGCTCTGTGTCCAAGCACATTAATAGACAGTTGAAGGGACGGTAGAAATGTGGTAGAAAAAAGTGCACAAGTGATAGAGATAACCGCACCCTGGAGAGAATTGTGAAGCAAAACCCATTCAAGAATGTTGGGGAGATTCACAAAGAGTAGACTGCAGCTGGAGTCAGCGCTTCAAGAACCACAACGAAGAGACGCATGACAGACATGGGTTTCAGCTGTCGCATTCCTTGTGTCAAGCCACTCTTGAACAGGAAACGGCGTAAGAAGCGTCTCGCCTGGGCTAAGGACAAAAAGGACTGGACTGCTGATGAGTGGTCCAGAGTTATGTTCTCTGATGAGAGTAAATTTTGCATTTCCTTTGAAAATCAAGGGCCCAGAGTCTGGAGGAAGAGCGGAGAAGCACAGAATCCACGTTTCATGAAGTCCAGTGTGACGTTTGCACCGTCAGTGATGGTGTGGGGTGCTATGTCATCTGCCGGTGTTGGCCCACTCTGTTTTCAGAGGTCCAAGGTCAATGCAGCCGTCTACCAGGAGGTTTTAGAGCACTTCATGCTTCCTGCTGCTGACCAACTTTATGGAGATGCAGATTTTACTTTCCAACAGGACTTGGCACCTGCACACAGTGCCAAAACCACCAGTACCTGGTTTAAGGACCATGGTATCCCTGTCCTTGATTGGCCAGCAAACTCGCCTGACCTTAACCCCATAGAACATCTATGGGGTATTGTTAAGAGGAAGATGCAATACGCTAGACCCAACAATGCAGAGAAGCTGAAGGCGACTATCAGAGCAACCTGGGCTCTCATAACACCTGAGCAGTGCCACCAACTGATCGACTCCATGCCACGCCGCATTAATGCTGTAATTGAGGCAAAAGGAGCCCCCACCAAGTATTGAGTGCTGTACATGCTCATACTTTTCATGTTCATACTTTTCAGTTGGCCAACATTTCTAAAAATCCTTTTTTTCATTGGCCTTAAGTAATATTCTAATTTTTTGAGATACCGAATTTGGAGTTTTCATTAGTTTTCACTGATAAATATCAAAATGAAAAGAAATAAACATTTGAAATACATCAGTCTGTGTGCAATGCATGAATATAATGAACAAGTTTCACTTTTTGAATGGAATAACTGAAATAATTCAACTATTTGATGATATTCTAATTTACTGGCCAGCACCTGTATAGTATGAATTTCTAAAAACTGATTTTTGCACCATGTGGACGAAGCATAGGGCTATCGCTCTGTGGTATTATCTCAATTTTTGTAATATTGGCACTTTTTGTATTTTGGAAACAAACTCCTCATATAATTTGGAGAAATTTAATGCATCAAGAGAAGTTGAGGTGAAATTTTTGCATCCATCAGGACCAGCAAGGTCCTTCTTTTACTGTGCCGGAAGCTGCTATTCTTTCAGCAGTGTCTCCGACTACAGCAACAGTAAGGACACATGCATAGAAGAAAGCGGCAATGATTGAATCATCACAGTGTCTTAAATGACAGATGAAACTTGTGAACTGTAATATAGATATAAAACATTCCTGTATTGGATGGTTGTACAATGATGACTGCGAAATAATATACCCTGACAACACCATGATGTCCCTTTGTTATTATTTCATGGAGTTCACGTTTTTCAATGCTCATGCCTTAGTCATCCTTTGGCGCCCCACTCTAGAAATTTGTATCAAGGTTGTTTGAACATTGCTGAAGCTTGTGGTAGAACTATTTGTCCGGGGGGATGTAGGCACTAACTCACCAGGAGCACATGAATGCGGAGAAAGCGGTGTAAGATTGGCATGTTTGTCAGGTAGGGTAGGTTGAAGAAGCTTTCATTTTTGAATAAAGCTTAATAAATATTTTACAAACCCCAAAACCAGTGAAGTTGGCACGTTGTGTAAATCGTAAATAAAAACAGAATACAATGATTTGCAAATCCTTTTCAACCTATATTCAATTGAATACACTGCAAAGACAAGTTACTTAATGTTCGAACAAGTAAACTTTGTAATTTTTTGCAAATATTAGCTCATTTGGAATTTGATGCCTGCAACATGTTTCAAAAAAGCTGGCACAAGTGGCAAAAAAGACTGAGAGAGTTGAGGAATGCTCATCAAACACTTATTTGGAACATCCCACAGGTGAACGGGCTAATTGGGAACAGGTGGGTGCCATGATTGGGTATAAAAGCAGCTTCCCTGAAATGCTCAGTCATTCACAAACAAGGATGGGGCGAGGGTCACCACTTAGTGAACAAATGCGTGAGCTGATTGTCGAACAGTTTAAAAACAACATTCCTCAACAAGCTATTGCAAGAAATTTTGGGATTTCATCATCTACGGTCCGTAATATCGTGAAAAGGTTCAGAGAATCTGGAGAAATCACTGCATGTAAGGCCGAAAACCAACATTGAATGCCTGTGACCTTCGATCCCTCAGGCGGTACTGCATCAAAAACCGACATCAGTGTGTAAAGGACATCTCCTCATGGGCTCAGGAACACTTCAGAAAACCATTGTCAGTAACTACAGTTCGTCGCTACATCTGCAAGTGCAAGTTAAAACTCTACAATGCAAAGCGAAAGCCAAATACCAACAGCACCCAGAAACACTGCCGGCTTCGCTGGGCCCAAGCTCATCTAAGATGGACTGATGCAAAGTGGAAAAGTGTACTGTGGTCTGACGAGTCCACATTTCAAATTGTTTTTGGAAACTGTGGACGTCGTGTCCTCCGGACCAAAGAGGAAAAGAACCATCCAGACTGTTATAGGCGCAAAATTCAAAAGCCAGCATCTGTGATGGTATGGGGGTGTATTAGTGCCCAAGGCATGGGCAAATTACACATATGTGAAGGCACCATTAATGCTGAAAGGTACATACAGGTTTTGGAGCAACATATGTTGCCATCCAAGCAACGTCTTTTTCATGGACGCCCCTGCTTATTTCAGCAAGACAATGCCAAGCCACATTCTGCACGTGTTACAACAGCATGGCTCCGTAGTAAAAGAGTGCGGGTACTAGACTGGCCTGCCTGTAGTCCAGACCTGTCTCCCTTTGAAAATGTGTGGCGCATTATGAAGTGTAAAATACGACAACGGAGACCCCGGACTGTTGAACAACTTAAGCTGCACATCAAGCAAGAATGGGAAAGAGTTCCACCTGAAAAGCTTCAAAAATTGGTCTCCTCAGTTCCCAAATGTTTACTGAGTGTCGTTAAAAGGAAAGGCGATGTAACACAGTGGTAAAAAGGCCCCTGTGCCAACTTTTTTGCAGTGTGTTGCTGTCTGTAAATTCTAAGTTAATGATTATTTGCAAAAAAAAAAAAAAAAGTTTCTCAGTTTGAACATTAAACATCTTTGCAGTGTATTCAATTGAATATAAGTTGAAAAGGATTTGCAAATCATTGTATTCTGTTTTTATCTACGATTTACATAACGTGCCAACTTCACTGGTTTTGGGTTTTGTACAACGAGGTATTGCTGCGCCTAATAGGTTAAAGGAAAAGTTCACCCAAAAATGAAAATTCACTCGTTTACTCACCGCAAGACTTATCAAAGGGTCCATGAATTTCTTTATTCCTCAAAACACTTTTGGAGTTTCAAAGAAAAACGGCATTGAAAACAAATCCAAATCAATTGAAGTCAACGGAGACCACTTTTTCAAGCATAAAAAACAACATTTAAAAACTACAAAATGCCTCCATACTGCTCTAGCGGCATAATCCAAGTGTCTTTAAGCCCCGACATTCAGATTTGACTCGTAAAGGCGTCTTTTCACGATATTTTTAGCCTTAATGTCCAATGTAGCCGCCTTGTTCATTTTCACGGAACAAGTTCAAAATTCACGACCTCTAGCTACGGTGGCCACCGAGGGCAAAAGATTCTGCCACGGCCCTAAACATCTCCAATTGGAGAAACGCGCTGCAGCTTTGAATGTTCATATTCACTGACTGAACAGTGCGTTTTCATGGTCGGCCTACTTGGCGAGGTCAACTTCTTCCGCAAAAATAAACAGGGCTCTTAGCTAAGTGGCCTCATTGGATATATAGGTTAAAATACAGTGAAAATGAGTGTTTATGAGTGTTTGTGAGTCAAATTTGAATGTAGGGGCTTTAGACGCTTGGATTACGCCGCACGAGCAGCATGGAGGCATTTTGTGGTTTTAAAATGTTGTTTATGCTTGAAAAAGTGGTCTCCAATGACTTCAATTGATTTGGATTCGTCTTCAATGCTGTTTTTCTTTGCAACTCCAAAAGTCTTTTGAGGAAGAAAGAAATTCATGGACCCTTCGATTAGCCTTGGGGTGAGTAGATGAGTGAATTTTCATTTTTGGGTGAACTTTTCCTTTAAAGAGAACTAAAGCTGTTAACGTTAAACTGCTTTTATGGGTGTGGCTCAGGACAGAACAGGGAAAATCTTTAAATACTGATTTTTTTGGCCTTTGGTGAAGATATGAAGCTGAAATTGGAAATACAACCATTTCTTACCATGATAAACATCTTTTCAAAATTCTATCCAAATTAGGCGTAGCAAGGATCAATGAGGTGGTTGGTTTGGTACAGAATGACCCGCACTTCTAATACTCTGACATTATTGGCTTTAAGAAAATTTATGAAACTACTGGTAAGTCTGTTCTGTCCTTTCCAGGTCTTGGTTTACATTTAGCTCCTGAATCAATGCCCCCAAGAATGTGCTGTTGAATGAAGTGGTTCATTGTGTATTTTGCTCAGTGTGCATTCATGTTTTTCCAACCTGAAATTGGAACAGTTGTTGGCATGCTGAATTGGCTGAGCTGGGAACTGTGGATGCACGGTTCATGCTGTTTTCGAGGCAGTCAAATAGTCTAAAACATTGTTGGCTATATAGTTAGCAGATGCCCACAGCCTGGGCATTTGGATTAAAGGAAAGCGTGTTGGATAGCATACATTTGAGCCATTATACATTTGGACAGCTGACGTTTTGCTGAAGAATTCAGCATAAATGCCAAGCTTAACCCCTCCATCCGCGATTTTCTGTGCCATGCAGTCAGACGTATAAAAGCCCTTCAGTAACCTCACCTTAAAATGCATGTTAAATCCAAATCAGTACATAATTGCTTTTCCTCTTTTGGAGAGGGTAGGAAGGCACTCTTAAGTGTTAAACTGTTAAGAAGGGAAGTTGCAAACTCATAGCCCTGATTTCATTATTAATTTATTATATTGCAAATTGTTTTGACACAAGTCTTCTTCAGGGTATTTGGTAATGAAGAAGACTTGAGATGAAATATTGGTAATTATATTCATTATTATTGGATCCTGGCTGCAGGTGCGTGTCTGCCCTTCTTCACATCCAATCAGCAGTCACAGATTAATTCTCATATTTGCAAAGATTAATCAGAAGAACAACCAATCTGTTTTAGCTGGATTATTGTTCAGAGCATCAAAGAATGATCAGCATTTTTTCTATCCACATTAATGATGACATGACTTCAAAGATATGAAATTCCTCCAGCTCATAAATGTCACATACTTGTTTGCTAAGCTTATATGTTACTCCGTTTTATGCCAATGTTTGTAATTTGATATGTTTAAGATGTTTCCCATTTTAAAGGTTTTCTTATTAACACTAAAAACATCTTGAATAATTTAAGTGCCATCTTGAAAGAATGTTAAAACAGGAGAGGGAATTCAGGGTAAGTTTTGGATTTGTTATTTGTATTATTGCTGTCCTTAATATCGCATGTATTGCATTTACAATTTCTGTGTAGCCTGCTTGTGATCTCTTTGCCATTTCTTAATAATTTATTAATCAAACTAGGTTCGTGTATTGTCTTTATTATTCAGAAAGTTATTGTTTGCTTGTCTATCAGGTGAGCTTTAGCAGGAACAAGTTACGAGTCATTACACATTAAACGGTAAAAAGCCTCAAGTTCTCTGAAAGCATGCCACAGAAAATCGATGAGGTTATTATGGTATCATGGTATAATGGTAATTTCCTTTGGATTCAAACTTGTATTCTAGTGATAAAAGTTGTCTGCCTTTCAGCAGGTGGAGATGGCTCTACAGATCTTGTGCCACCCCTGCCACCACAAATCGCTGTGGGGGCACTGGCTCCACAAATAGCCTTGAAATCCAGTCAGACTCTCAAATCTACCTTCCAGTCCCCATCACCGGTAAGAACACCCGAATCTGGAGCACCACTCATTCGTCCTATCACAGGTATCTCCACTATTGTGGCTGGCTCCCCAGAGCTAGCTCATATATTGGATTTCTGACTTCAGCATAAATTTGTCTTGCTTAAGTTGTTAACTCTAATAAAGGATTAAACTTTTGAAACGTCATCTCAGTGGAATTCTGCAGTTGTATGTTGCGAGTTGAACTTCATAGATCATTCATGATGCACAATTTTAGAGTTGACTGGACAACTGCTGAACACTTGTTTTACTGTATCTTATTATCCAGCAAACTTCGAGAGTTCTGCTTTGCGATACAGGCCTCGGAGTGTAATGCCACTTGGTAATGCTACCTTCCGTAGAAATGCACTTCATTGTCCTGTCATTTGCTTTTCGTGCAGCTGGTGCACAACTGTTCAGTCCAAGTACACGCTCAAAGAACTAAGTCCAGCTGAGCCAGCAACATTCCCAAGTCTTTGTCTCTCTGTAAATAAAGAAGGCCCTTCCCTGTGATCACTCTAGACTCCAGTCCTCACAGCCTGGCTGAAAAACCAGCAGAGTCAGGAATTCCCTTTTCTGTCTTTGAGACGAGCCCATTCCCATTTAATAGTGCTGAACTTCGACCACAATTCATGTTTTCCTGTTCGCAAAGCGACTATTGTAGGCCTCTAATGCTTAATAATTGTATTAAGATACTGGGCAGTTGTCAAATGTGATATGACAGTTTTTGATGGCAGACTAATACTTCAAACAATAGCTTTATTTCCCTTTCATTTGTTATCCCACCGGTAGGAATACCATGGGATAGTCATCGCCCTGTCCGTCCGCCCGTCCGTCCGTCCGTCCGTAATCATTTTCATTTCCGAAGCAGAACTCAAAAAATATACCACTTACAAACCTCAAATTTGCTATGGAACTTACTCTTATGGTGTAGTTGTGCCTTTTGGGGGTTTCAGTTCCATGCTGCCCATAATTTTGGAAATTTTCACCGAAAACAGCCCAAAAATTGGACTTTGTCCCTTTTCTACAGCAGAATTCAAAAACTCTGCCCCAAATCATGAATTATGTGGAACCGGTGGGATATGTCATCTTCTGATGACTCTTGTTTTCTTATGATGTCCACCCTTGTTCATTCATGCTCTGACTACAGATTATGAATATCATAATGGAAAATCCATTTTCTTGTGATAGTTATATGTTGTTATTCATTATTCTTAGGTGAGCACAAATCATGACAAGGCTGGAAGTGCTTTGCCTCTGCCTCCTCGGTGAGTCTTCAATTTGCGTTGAGGTATACAAGTATCAGGTCACAATGAATCATAAAGCTTAATAATCATGGTATTTTGTCTCCTTTGAGGTAGTTAAGGGGCTTGAATATTGCTCTTTTTGCATTATCATGCATCAGGATTTCTCTATTGTTAATCTTGATAAATGTAAAGTGTATTGTTTTTTAAGTCAATACATTATAGGGACTGCTGTTGCTGATGGGTTAAAACCGTCTGCAAATTTTTCCAATATGCTTCAGTTACAGCTGAAGGTTGATTAGAGCTGGAAGTGAAACCAGGTACTGGACGTGCTTCAACATGAACAAAGCTAGTTCCTATTCCTGCAGCCAGGGACAGTCTTTTTTTTGGTCAAGGTTCCTTGCCTACCCCCCCTCCAGTTTAAGTTACCACCATGAACTTTTCCTGCCCCTCAGGGCCACTGGAGGTAAAATGCGCCCCCCTCGCCCTCCACCTGCTAAAATACCTCCAGGAAGACCGCCCCCTCCCCAAATTGGAGGACACAAGCACTCACAGAGTAAAGGGGGTTCAAAGAAAGGGCCGCCTCTGCCCCCAAGACCTTGCCCAGGACACCTCCAGTACAACAGCTGCCCAGTAAGTATTCACTTACAGTCTTTTGGCTCTTGTGACCACTAGCTCTAACAATTCCCACAGATTATTGAACTTTAACATACTTAGTCCAGCCTGTAACCTTTTGGATTAGATGTTTGATTGACATTGTCAACTGAAGCTGCGATAAGATTAGTGCTCCTGTTGGGCCCTTGAGTAAGACCGTCAACCTCATGGGGCTCCGGGGTGGAATTGGGCCCTGCTAACAACTGTAAGTTGTTTAGATAAAAGCATCAGCTGAATAATTATCGTGTAATGTAGTCCTTAAATGATCAAATCTCAACCTATGCTATTACACCATCACATTGATGTGTAGCTTTATTTATGAAATGATGAATTGTCATTTTTGAAGAAATATTCTGAAAACAAGGGTGAGATGTATTTTAGCAGATGGAGCTGGCTCTGGTGCATGGATCTCATTCATGTCTGATTGTTGAAGCAGGAATGATAAGAATGACATTCTCAGAGTCCCTTTTTCAAGAATTCCCATGCAAGTAGCCCAGGACGAAGAGATATTTTGTAACTACGGGGGACCAAATTGTACGCTAAAGCACAGATGGCAAAATCTGATTTTCAGGTGTTAGACCACCACTTCTGGCCCACTCTTGGACCACCTTGCGCCGTCATACTTTAGCCTCGCCTGCATATTAAGAGAATAACATTAATTGTTGTTAAATGTTTAAATTAATGATTTAAAAGGTGTTCTGATCAAAATGAGCAAAATGCCAGATCTGCCCTTAGTGGGCCGAAAGTGGTCCACTGGCCGCTTGGTATGTGGGAGGTCTCAACTTCTAAGCTTAGCTTATACTATTTTTTTAGCTAACCGGCCATATGGGCCGGAAAGCTATTGTCGTGGTGTGTCGTCCGGCTTCTGTCTTCCGGAACATTTTTGTCCCCCACCGCGCGGAACGCAGTATTCACGACCGTCCGTCCGTCCGTACGTCCGTATGTCCCGAATCCTTGTCAGCGAGATAACTCAAGAACGAATTGACGGATTTTCTTCAAATTTGATGTCAACATGTGTTAGTCTGATACCCCGGCGCCAGACGATTTCCGGGACCTTCGCGCCATTCTCAAGGTCACACCGAGAGATTGTGCTTTTTCACACTGATAGCCTTGTCAGCGAGATATCTCAAGAACGAATCGACGGATTTACTTCAAATTCCTTGTCAACATGTATTAGGGTGATACCCCGGCGCCAGTCGATTTTGGTGACCTTCGCGCCATTCTCAAGGTCACACGGAGAGATTGTGGATTTTCACACTGATAGCCTTGTCAGCGAGATATCTTAAGAACGAATCAATGGAATTACTTCAAATTCCTTGTCAACATGTATTAGGGTGATACCCCGGCGCCAGTCGATTTCGGTGACCTTCGCGCCATTCTCAAGGTCACACGGAGAGATTGGGGATTTTCACACTGATAGCCTTGTCAGCGAGATATCTCAAGAACGAATCGACGGATTTACTTCAAATTCCTTGTCAACATGTATTAGGGTGATACCCCGGCGCCAGTCGATTTCGGTGACCTTCGCGCCATTCTCAAGGTCACACGGAGAGATTGTGGATTTTCACACTGATAGCCTTGTCAGCAACATATCTCAAGAACAAATTGACGGATTTACTGCAACTTTCATGTCAACATTTACTAGTGTGACACCCCAGCGCCAGTCGATTTTGGTGACCTTCGCGCCATTCTCAAGGTCACACCGAGAGATTGTGTATTTTCACACTGGTAGCCTTGTCAGCGACATATCTCAAGAACAAATTGACGGATTTACTTCAAATTCCTTGTCAACATGTAGTAGGGTGATACCCCGGCGCCAGTCAATTTCGGTGACCTTCGCGCCATTCTCAAGGTCACACGGAGAGATTGTGGATTTTCACACTGATAGCCTTGTCAGCGAGATATCTCAAGAAGTAATTGACAGATTTACTTCAAATTTAATGTCAACATGAATTACTGTGAAACCCCGGCGCCAGTCGATTTTGGTGACATTCGCGCCGTTCTCAAGTTCACACCGAGAGATTGTGGATTTTCACACTGATAGCCTTGTCAGCGAGATATCTCAAGAAGTAAGTGACAGATTTACTTCAAATTTAATGTCAACATGAATTACTGTGAAACCCCGGTGCCCGTCGATTTTGGTGACATTCGCGTCGTTCTCAAGGTCACACCGAGAGATTGTGTATTTTCACACTGGTAGCCTTGTCAGCGACATATCTCAAGAACAAATTGACGGATTTACTTCAACTTTCATGTCAACATTTACTAGTGTGACACCCCAGCGCCAGTCGATTTTGGTGACCTTCGCGCCATTCTCAAGGTCACACCGAGAGATTGTGGATTTTCACACTGGTAGCCTTGTCAGCGACATATCTCAAGAACAAATTGACGGATTTACTTAAAATCTTGTGTCAACATGTATTAGGGTGATACCTCGGCGCCAGTCCATTTCAATGACCTTCGCGCCATTCTCAAGGTCACACCGAGAAATTGTTCATTTTGACACGATTTCACATTTTGTGGCGGGGGACAAAGACACGTTAGTGTCAAATCCTCGGTTATCTTTTTTTTTGGCCTCATGAATTTTCGTGTAAATTTGCAATAACACACTTCTGTACCATATCTCCAGACGTTTTCCTCGAATTTTTGATTGAATCATTTCTGTCCATTTTATGGGCCCTTGAAATTTTGGCTCCAATGTTAAAGATAGGACTGAGAAATTTTTAAAAAAATTGTGTGATAAACGTTTTTCTAAATCAGGCAATCAACTTACCTTGGTACCGTCAATGTACGGTGCGAGCGCCATTTTGATTGAATTGACGGAAGTGGGTCAATTGGGGGCGCTGTACTTTATGAATATGTAAGATTGCCTGTGGAGGCCAAATGGTTGCAGATGGAGATTAAGTTTGTATTATCGACATATAGGAAGTCATATATGACCAATATTTTGGCAATACTAAATTTTACCCCTGATGACTTTGAAAGGTCAAACTCGAGGTCAGAGAATATATTCACAATGTTAAAAGATATGACTTAAAATTTAAAAAAATAATTTCTCAAAACTTGCCCGATAACTCTTTTCTAAATTTGGCAATCAACTCACCTTGATACACTTTTCGTACAGTGCGAGTGCCATTTTGATTGAATTCAAGGAAGTGGGTCTAGTGGGGGCGCCTAGTTTCAATGACTTATATCAGCAAAATGGTTACAGATAGTTTTGGTTTGTATTGGAGATGTATAGGAAGTCATACATGAACTTACATTTGGTGGCCTTGATCTTGACCTTCGGTGACCTTTGAAGGTCAAACTTCACGTAGCGAAATTTCAATTACTTCTATGACCAAAACTATCACAGATAGAGCTTAGGTTTGTATTGTGACCATGTAGGAAATCATGAAGGGAGTTTCACTGGGTGACCCTGAACTTGACCTTCAGTGACCTTCAACGGCCAAACTATACAGTGAAATTTCAATAACCTCTATCAGCAAAATCATAACAGATTGAGTGTAGGTTTTGTATTGGAGACGTGTAGGAAATCATGTATGAACTTTCATTCAGTGACCTTCATATTGACCTTTGAAGGTCAAACTTGACCAAGAGAAAATTCAATGACTTCTGTCACTGAAAAGGTCACAGATGCTTTAGTTTTGCTTTAGTTATTTCACATTGTCACCCTATTTCATGGCTGACGCTGTATTTTTACCAGTGAGAAAGGCAGGTGTGTGTGTGTGTGTGTGTGTGTGTGTGCGTGCGCGAGCGCACGCACACGTGAGTTTGACACAGCAGCTCCTCTATGTGTGTGTATGTTTCTATGGAGACAGCAGCACCCCTGCGCCCTGGCAGACCGTAGGTCCTATGGTGAAAACAAAAATGTTGCCAGCGAGAGGAGACTCTGCTGAGCAGCTCCATGTTTTTTTTATTCTTGTACTGTCAAGTATGTGGTTTGGATGGCAATGTACAAAAAGGTGTTTTTCAACGTTCTTTGCAAACATTTCTGTTCCTGTTATAATGGCTCTCAATGGGGCAGTTGGTCAGCACTCCTTTCACTTGGAGGTATGGAAGCATATGTGCTTGTACAACGAAATGTGCTTGTACTTCCATTGCTGTCTTCGCAAATTTGGAGTGAAAGGACAGTTCGTATTAATACACCAGTGCCTATACATCTCATTACCTTAAAGATGGCTACATACCATGGTAGCCGTGAAACGCGTCAATCTCCAGTTCTCTATTATGCAAGTTTGTGGATGAATCGCAGAGGTAGACTGAGCTAAGAAAGTGACAGATTCATCCTGTTGGCTTGCATCCTGCTGCTGCAGAAGAAAGGCTTGCGAAATCCATAGATCTATGATTTCATTTATTATTCCGAAAAGTCGCTCGTAATAATGTGTTGTCACATTATTAGATGTCGACGTATGTTTCGGCCAATCGATGTGTTTTTCGTGAACCGTAACATCGTTCGACTAACGCAACGTTAATTAGCTAGCTAACTACTTTCCTGCAAGATGATGAACATTACGAACAACTATAGCATAAAACCTGCATCCAGTCCATTTAACTTGACCAGATTGCAATCAGTTTCGCACGTCTGTTTTTATGTGGTAACACTATGCTTGCAGCAAGATGCATCTCTCTCCCGCAGCTCAGTGCACCCCTGCGATTCATGACCTGATGTGTTTGTTACCCGGCAACCCTTATATGTAGCAGGAACTACGTTAGAAGAGAAGTATGGGCACTGATGTATTAACATGTAAGCGGTCCATTTATATGAAGGACGAAAAATGACATATGTAGAAATAAATAAATAGACAAATAAATACATTAAAAATTTAATAAATGTAGAAATAAATTAATAAAAATATAAATGAATGCAAAAAATAAATGTAAATTTTATATTTTTACATGTGCTTTATTATTTATTTTAGTATTTCTATATTTATTCATTTTATTTATTTTTTATTCCCTTATTTCTACATTTTCATGTATGTATTTATTTATTTCTGCATTTATTTTTACAGTTCTACATGTGTGAATGTATTTATTTATTTTTACGTTTATATATTTATTTACATATTTATTCCTACATTTATTTATTTATTTTTACATGTATTAATTTATTTCTGCGAGACTTGTGTCACCCAACAATGTAAATGAGCTGGGCGGCCCAAGCATCTTGCTGAAATGCGATTGCTCAGCTTGGAAACGCAGAAAAAAGCAGTTGATCTCCGTGAGAGCTACCTTACACTCCGACCAGCTATCCTCATCAGCATATTCGCTGCTGCTGCGATGGCTTCGAGTGGGAGGCCATTGCCGGACCGCGACTGATCGCAACCCAGTTTAGACAAGCCCGCGCCCACTTCCACATATGACGCTAGCCTCGCATGCTGCCTTCCCATGGAAACCGCACGAAAAGAGACTCACTTAAGTTCCCTTCTGCTAGCTAGATGCAGCTGTCGCTATTATCCCCCACGAGACTTTCATTCCTTAATGCGCATCAATTTGCGTCATGATTACGCCGACAAAATAAGGCCACAGTTGCTTACAGTCTTACTCACTAGCGAGCTAGTTGGCTACCAAGCTAGCAATAGTATAGCTACCGCGCCAAAGTATTTAGCTACATGGCCAACTGGCTAGCGAGCTAAAAAAGGCTACAGTTCGCTCACAATGGAATACTCGCGAGCGAGCTATTTGGCTAGCTAGCTAGCTAGCAAGATAAAGAGACATCGATATCTAAAGTGTTATAGCTAGCATGCCAATGTATTTAACATCCTAAAGTCGCTTTCACACCGGACGCGAAACGAATTTTTCGCACGACAGATTACGTTCAAAGTCAATGCAAAGACGCGAATACTCGCGAAAATGCGTGTATTTGCATCTTTGCATTGACTTTGAATGCAGTCTGATGTACGAAGAAATCATTTCGCGTCCGGTGTGAAAGCACCTTAATTTTCCTCATTTCAGGAGGGCATTCACAGTAATTATCACTGGGATACATGGCTCTGAGTAGCAGTAGATCCATGCACACCGATACAACCAATCGCGTTTCAGCCAGATGCTAGGGCCGCCCAGCTCATTTACATTTTTACATTGTTGGGTGACACAAGTCTCGCAGAAATAAATGAATAAATGTAGAAATAAATAAATAAATGTAGTAATAAATACGTAAATAAATATATTAATGTAAACATGAACAAATACATACATACATGTAGAAGTGTAAAAATAAATGCTGAAATAAATACATACATGAAAATGTAGAAATAAGGGAATAAAAAAATTAATAAATAAATGTAGAAATACCAAAATTAATAATAAAACACGTAAAAATATAAAATTCACATTTATTTTTTGCATTCATTTATATATTTATTAATTTATTTATTTCTACTTTTGTCATTTTTCGTCCTTCATACTTTTATTCAAAAATCGTGAAGAAAGCCACAGAAGTAGCTACTTATGCAGCCCCGGTGGGCAGGACCTTATTAACCTGCAAAAGATGGTGTGCAGATAATCTGTCCAACCATTGAATGATCGAGTAAGCACATGGTTTGAGTGGAAGCAGGTATAATCCTAGTGTACGTGGGGGCGAACTGAGTGCGAGAGCAGGATCATTGCAATTTTAGTCTAACGATGTTACCGTTCATGAAAAAAACATTGATTGGCCGAAACATATCACTGTCGACGCTATGGCCTGCAACAACATTTTATTACAAGCAACTTTACGGTATAATAAGAGATATCATAGATCTATGGATTTCGCAAGCCTTTCTTCTGCAGCAGCTGAATGCAAGCGGACAGGATAAATCTGACCCTCTCATAGCTGTTTCCAACTATCCTTTCGCTCCAAATTCATGAAGAAAGCAATTGAAGTACATGAAGCTCAAAAAAGCTGGAGCGTATAAACTTTGTAACCGACTAAACTACAAAACAGATAATGCACAGATAACCCGTCCGAAGATCGACAGATCTGAGTGTAAAGCAAACAATTTCAGTGGAAGCAGTGCTAATCCAAGAGCACACAGGGGTAATTAAGTGCGAGAGCAGTGTCTTTCGGGGGATAACTTTAGCTTTACTCTCAATCAAACTCCGCAATGTCCAGAGAGCGTCCATGCAATCAGTGGCTCCTACAATACAAGTTGCCATTTGTGCATTGACGTAAACGTGCGTGCAGCAGCAGTTTCGCCCAGATTGATGACGAACGAGATCGCTTGTATTTGTTCATATCCAATCCGTACCAAATTGTGGGGGAAGTCCCACCTTCTCATCGACTGGCCACACCCATCTAGGGAGGGTATTTTCTTTTTAATTTTGTTAGGAAAAGCATGTGGGACCTTGAAAACGGAAATGCAAAGCCAGGCAGGGCAATCTGTCACGAAAATAATAAAGTGGCGAACTGCGTTTGCGATTTAATAATGTGACAGATATCGCGTCTGCTTCTTGAAAAAGAAAAAGCATTTCCGAGAATGTATTTGCTTTATGACATTCGCGTTTTCGATTTAGTTTTGTTTGAGATATTGCAGGGCATGTCTTGCAAATGAAAACAGTGCCTACATGGACTTGAAATGGAAACGCAAAGTGGGGGATTACTTTAGCATTTTCGTGATGATACAATTAAAGCACGTGCTTCTCCAAAACGAAAAAGCATTTCCGAGAATGTATTTGCTTTATACGATTAGCGTTTTCGTTTTCGTGTTGTGAGTGATATTGCAGGGCATTTCTCGAAAATGTAAATGAGGAATGTATCTTCATTTTCAAATTGTTTAAAAATTGCACACATGGACTTGACAATGAAAATGCAAAGTGGAGGATTACATTTGCATTTTAATTATATACAAATAATGCACTTTTATCTTGAAAATGCATTTCGGACATTGCATTTTCATCTTCATTTTGTTAACTATATGCTTCCATATGGGGGTGCCTAGAGTCTCAACTGAGTCACAGTAAACACAGTCCGCCATGTCATCCACAGGTGCCACCTAAAACTCTATCATGCAAAAAGGAAGCCATTGTTGAGCATGATCCAGAAGCGCTGCCATGTTCTGTGGGCCAAGGCTCTTTTAAAATGGACTATAGCGAAGTGTCCTGGGGTCAGACAAGTCCAAATTTGACATTCTTGGTGGAAATTATGAGCGTTGTGTCCTCCGGGCTAAAGAGGAGAAACACCACCCCTCCTGTTATCAGTGTTCAGTTTAAAAGCTGGCATGTCTGATGGTATAGGGATGCTTTAGGGCATGTGGTGTGGGACAATTGCATGTTTTAAAAAGTACCATGAATTCTGAAAGGTATATAAAGGTTTTGGAGCAACATATGCTCCGCTCCAGATGACATCTTTTCCAGGGAAGGCCTTGTATATTTCAGCAGGACAATGCAAAAGCACAGATTGCAGCTATTACAACAGCATGGCTTCGTAGTAGAAGAGTCTGTGTGCTGCCTGCAGTCCTGATCATTCACCGATTGAGAACATTTGGCACATAATTCACCCCTTTGCACAGAAGCCAAATTTTGCTGTTTATGGGTTACCCAATTTAATGCTTTATAATTCAAGATATAAGCTTCATAAAGAGGAAAAATGTGGCTCAACTCAGAAAAAGCACTTACAGCATTTAGACTTACATTGTATTTCAGTTTTTGGTAGAGAAAATGGGCTGCAAACATAAAAAAATCTTCATGAGAATTCACCATTGAAATTGTAAAAAAAAAAAAAAATAATACTGAGAATTGAAAAACTGCTGGGGCTTAAATCTATACATTTCTGGGATCATAAACTCCTTGACCTCAAGTAGAATTCATCTTCAACATCACATTCTAGATTACCTACATACTATTTGCCAAATAATACAGCTATCCAAGTGGCTCCCAAAAGTCTGAGATCCCTCAAAAAGTTGCACTGTCAAATCATACAGTAATCATGTATTTAACACGAAGTTTTGAGGCATGAAATTTAATTTCAACCAATGATTTTCTGGTTGAGTTTAGCATGAATTTATCAATATCAGTGCAGTTGAACAATAGTGGTCACCAGTAATCTCTCCAAACACAAAACATGCCTTTTCTCCATAATAAGATTGAGTTTTGTCCATTTTTCTTGTAAGTCCCCCATGCCAGCACAAACACTCATTAAATAAACTGCTGATTAAAGGTCAGAACATTGACCCTGTAATGTAAGCCACCTGTTCCCACTTCTGAGTTCACAAACTCATTTCAACACTTAAAAAGGAAGAAGTACAACTCACTAACTCATTAATATCTGAATTCTGAAATATACCTTATTTTAACCGATCAGACATTCCACTTTCTGGGAAAATCAGTCAATATATACCTCCCTAGATTCAACAGAACGGTGCAATGAACGTACCAGGAGGTCCACCCAAATGCATGGGCAGTTCACGTTTTAAACAGTTTTTAAAAAACCTCTACTATGGGCAAGGATATTGACCAGTTTGCACATCAGGCTTAGCGGTGGAGTTTAATTCATGCAACTCCTGAAAAACAGGGAGTGGAGTGAACTTCCCCATTTTCAAAACCGCGTTCAAGGTCTGCTTGCTTGTGAATATTCATTAACTGATCCGGGGCTGCCATATAGTGATCGAGTACAGTAACAGTGTGCTTAAATTTGCAGTTCCATAGACGCAAGCGTCTACATCTGCAGAAAGGGGTTAAACAAAAAGTCCGTAAAAGGAGACCCAAAACTCTCCAGCAGCTGGAAGCCTGTATTAAACAAGAGTGGGATCAAATTCCAATGGCTAAACTCAAGAAACTTGTCTTCTCAATGCCCAGATTCCTCCACTCTGTGTTAAAAAGAAGAAGGAATGCTACACCATGATAAACAGGCTCCTGTCCCAACTTTTTTGAGACCTGTAGCTCATTTTGTGGATGTATATACCAAAAGAGGTATCGCGCTTGAGATAACTTAAGGCCTGGCGGGTGCGTAGGTTCCAAATGAGTAATGCAAGCGTTCAGCCAAAAGGAGAACTCGCACACCACTAATGTCAATGCAAAAGTTTAAACTTTTCATGCAAAGAAAAAAAACCCAAGTAAAGTGCTACCCAGTGAAGTGCAAAACATTTTCGGTCACAGACCGTCATCAGTGCAACCATTGGAAATAAAGACACGCCCTTATGTAGTCCACGTCTACGGAAGACAGGTATTCAACCTCGCTTGTATGCATCTTAAATTTATTGGCATTCAAAGAGTTCTGCCCGAAGGCAAAACTGTACAGGCCAGTTTTTACTAAGATGCGATGCTAGATGGATTTTTTATCTTAAGACCCTACAGCCTAAAGGTCTTAACATGTCAGATCAAAGTCATCATTTTCTTTGAGTATAGTATGCAATGTCTGCGCTAACTGTCTGATGACTTTGTGAATGGTCCATTTGTAATTGTACCCTTTTTCCTTTTCAATATGTGTTTTTTATTTTCAATTATATTATTGTACTATTAATTTCTGTTATTTACAACATATATGAGCTGCCTTTTTAATCCACGACAGGAACAACGCTGATAGGATTATTTCCTCTGTTACACCCTTACCTGCATGCAAGCTAGGTTGAATACCTGTCTTCCGTAGACTTGGATTAAATAAGGACGTATCTTTATTTCCAATGGTTGCACTGATGATGGTCTGACTATGACCGAAAACGTTTTGCACTTCACTGGGTAGCACTTTACTTTTTTTTTTTTCCTTTGCATTAAAAGTTTTTACTTTTGCATCACCATTAGTGGTGTGCGAGTTCTCCTTTTGACTGAACTCTCATTTCGTGGGAAAAATTGTAAAATTTATCAGTTTCTCAGATGTTATCTCTGTTCTATTGTGAATAAAATACCAACTGGTGTGATTTGAAAGTCATTGCATTTTGATTTTATTCATAATTTATGCTTTGTCTCAACTATTTCGGAATTGGGGTTGTAGAATTTGTAGTAGAATTTGTGTGTGTACGTTGGAAATTTTGACCAGGGGAGCGATTTCAAAATGCGTTTCCAAATCTTTTTTTTTTTTTCATTTTTTGCTCCTCTGAGCGTGCGAACATTCCGCCCATTGACTAGTATGGGAAGAAAGAACGGATAAATAAAGGATTTTGAAAGAATGAAAAGGGGCTATGCAACCATTTATACAAGGCCAGGGAACACGATTGGGCCGGACGTTTTGGCATTTGAACCGCGTCTCTATCACGAACGCTTGGGTAGTTGATACGGGACAACAGAATTGGTGGAAATGGAAAAATAAACAAATAAACGGACTTAAGAAGAACCATATGTTGCTCGCCTATAGAGTACAAAGTGATGATGTCACCGCTACTTAGCTTCTGGTGTCGGAAGTAAAATCCCCATGGGAATTTATAATGGGGTTTGGACACTTTCTGGCATTGCTCGAACTCGTATTAATTCTAAGAGCCACCTTGCTTCAAGATTAGCCCACAGGGTATACAGATTCAAATGATCACATCAAATTCGAAGTTTATTGCCAAAAATGATATGCTTTTGCACTTGTAGTCCAGTTTGTAGTCCACTGCTCCGAACTACATATCCGCTGCACAAGTGGGGAAGTACCCCTTGATTTGTACCAAGCCAATGAGGTACCTCAGTTTCAGCCAATGTTCATAACATACCATGATGGTAGCCCATTGCCGTATGTCCATGCACCCGTTCCCACATAGTGGGCTACTATTAGCTAGCGACATACCTATAAATGAAAGGATCACAATGAATAGTTATTTTGCCACTTAGCTAGCTAGCATTAAGCTACCCTTGCGAACCTCCGAGCTAGTCAGCTAGTGAACGTATTACATCTTGTGCACATAGCTAAACCAATAGAAACAGTAAATGGTACCGTCACTCACTGTTATTTAGCAATCTGGCTAGCCTGATTATTCAATAAATATCACTATCTTAGCTTGCTAAGTGAATAAAAGCAGTGAAGAGCCATTATTTGGCTACTTAGCTAGCGTTGAGCTGCGAGCATTTCACAAGTTGGCATTTAACTAAGTGCACCAAATATAAAGTGAGACAACTACCGAAGTCGGCAAACTAGCTCGCTGGCTAAGTTTGCCTGCCGACAGCAAGTTGGCTGTCAGTTATGCTTTGACAAGGCTGATGAGCGCGTTTGCTAACTACAGACTTTTTATGCAAACAAACGTTGGTAGAGTTGCCTGGCTATTAAAGTAAATTGGCGCGAATTGTAAAACTTGATATCTAGCAAGGAAAGCATAACCAAGTAGAACGTTGAGTGGCTAACTACAAAACCCAAAACCAGTGAAGTTGGCACATTATGTAAATCGTAGATAAAAACAAAACAATGATTTGCAAATCCTTCTCAACTTATATTCAATTGAATACACTGCAAAGACAAGATGTTTAATGTTCAAACTGAGAAACTGTTTTTTTTTTTTTTTTTTTTTGCAAATAATCATTAACTTAGAATTTAAAGGCAGCAACACACTGCAAAAAAAAGTTGGCACAGAGGTCTTTTTACCACTGTGTTACATTGCCTTTCCTTTTAACGACACTCAGTAAACGTTTGAGAACTGAGGAGACCAATTTTTGAAGCTTTTCTGGTGGAACTCTTTCCCATTCTTGCTTGATGTACAGCTTAAGTTGTTCAACAGTCGGGGGTCTCCATTGTTGTATTTTACGCTTCATAATGCGCCACACATTTTCAATGGGAGACCAGCCTGGACTACAGGCAGGCCAGTCTAGTACCCGCACTCTTTTACTACGGAGCCATGCTGTTGTTACGCATGCTGAATGTGGCTTGGCATTGTCTTGCTGAAATAAGCAGGGGCGTCCATGAAAAAGACGTTGCTTGGATGGCAACATATGTTGCTCCAAAACCTGTATGTACCTTTCAGCATTAATGGTGCCTTCACATATGTGTAAGTTGCCCATTCCATGGGCACTAATACACCCCCATACCATCACAGATGCTGGCTTTTGAACTTTGCGCCTATAACAGTCCGGATGGTTCTTTTCCTCTTTGGTCCGGAGGACACGACGTCCACAGTTTCCAAAAACAATTTGAAATGTGGACTCGTCAGACCACAGAACACTTTTCCACTTTGCATCAGTCCATCTTGGATGAGGTTGGGCCCAGTGAAGCCGGCGACATTTCTGGGTGCTGTTGATAAATGGCTCTCGCTTTGCATTGTAGAGTTTTAACTTGCGCTTGCAGATGTAGTGATGAACTGTAGTTACTGATAGTTGTTTTGTGAAGTGTTCCTGAGCCCATGTGGTGATGTCCTTTTCACACTGATGTCGGTTTTTGATGCAGTACCGCCTGAGGGATCAATGGTCACAGGCATTCAATGTTGGTTTTCGGCCTTGTCGCTTACGTGCAGTGATTTCTCCAGATTCTCTGAACCTTTTGACGATATTACGGACCGTAGATGATGAAATCCCTAAATGTCTTGCAATAACTCGTTGAGGATTGTTTTTAAACTGTTCGACAATCAGCTCACGCATTTGTTCACTAAGTGGTGAGCCTCGCCCCATCCTTGTTTGTGAATGACTGAGCATTTCAGGGAAGCTGCTTTTATACCCAATCATGGCACCCACCTGTTCCCAATTAGCCCGTTCACCTGTGGGATGTTCCAAATAAGTGTTTGACGAGCATTCCTCAACTCTGTCTTTTTTGTCACTTGTGCCAGCTTTTTTGAAACATATTGCAGGCAGCAAATTCCAAATGAGCGAATATTTGCAAAAAATTACAAAGTTTACCTTTTCGAACATTAAGTAACTTGTCTTTGCAGTGTATTTAATTGAATATAAGTTGAAAGGATTTGCAAATCATTGTATTCTGTTTTTATTTACGATTTACACAACATGCCAACTTCACTGGTTTTGGGTTTTGTAATTAAGCAAGCAAACAGCTATAGCGTAATGCTGGAAAATTCTAGACTGGTGACTTCTAACCATTACTTTATAAAACGCATCCTGAACTCATTCAGCCCGGGAATCAGGAGGATTATGGGACGTGTAGTAGGGCTGCACGATATACGGAATCGCGGTTATCGCAAGCTCAGTAAAAGTAACTGCCACTATAAGACAGGCGGACGAGTTTGCTCATTATCTTTTCTATGACACATGCCTATTGTGGTTATTTGGAATGCTTCCGAGAAGAAAACTACGTTTTGAAGTCCGCTAATTACCAGCGAGGTTAGTCAGCCTCCATCACCTCGGCCTAATTAGCTTATCTTAAATCAATTTCCATGTACTTTGCCTAACTTGCAATCAAGCCATTCATTCAGCCAACTGACTGATCAAAACCAAAATGTGGTCAATAATGATTAAGAAGAGATAATTAGAAGCAGACAGACCTAACCAGCCTGCCGTGTTAGATTGAAATAATGTTAATAATCTGAATAAATAGCAGACCTCTGAATTCCACCTCTCGTAGAAATTTTATATATCATTAAAAAGATTTCTTAAAAACAAACCATTTCAAGATGGTCTTGGTTTTTCATAAAACACTTTGTGAAGCATCTCGAACGGGAAAGTGAGAGAAATTATATTTTCGCATTGCACGCAAGAGACAAATACAGCGAAGACTTTGCAAACAAGTTCAGACGAATCTGTGCCGCAAATTTGTTGCATTTTTTATATGATAATTGAAAAAGATTAATTTAAAATAAAATAATTCATAGCTCTTGATTTTGGTTACTTTTGAGCATCTAATAGCCAGCAGTAAAGGTCAGGTCTGTCTGCTTCTCATTATCTCCTCTTAATCATTATTGGCCACATTTTGGTTTTGATCAGTCAGTTGGCTGAATAAACGGCTTGATTGCAAGTTAGGCAAAGTACACGGGAAACGATTTAAGGTAAGCTAATTATGCCAAGGTGATGGAGGCTGGCAACCTCGCTGGTAATTAACGAACTTCAAATCACAGTTTCTTCCCAGAAGCATTTCAAATGACTGCATTAGGTATGTGTCATAGAAAAGGTAATAAGCAAATTCGTCTGTCTGCCTCATAGTGGCAGTTACTTTCATTGCGCTTGCAATAACCGCGATTCCGTATATCGTGCAGCCCTAACATGTAGTTTGTAGACTACAAAGAGAATTAGCATGGTGGTGAAAAATTTAAAATGATTTGAAATATAGCTGATTCCGGTCAAGAAAAAATAAATTTGTTTTTAGTCAGAAATATCATGCAAAATCTCGAAGAAGATGGAGGCTTGAAAACAATGGGAAGTGATTCAAAAGTGACCTGAAAAATCAGTCTATGAGTAAAATGAATGGAAATTTTACTTACAACACCAGCGTGACGTCATCACTTTAGTACTCGGTGGCAAGCACATAATAAATAAACGGACATAAGAAGAACAATGTTACTTGCCACTAGCACATAAGAATAATAATAATAAAGAAATAAATAAATGGACTTAAGAAGAACAATATGTTGCACATAATAATAATGTGGGATCCTGACAGTTTATAAAGCCATAAATGAACAAGAGTTAACATTGGTCAACAAACGCATGTTAATTTACATGATCAAATGTTTGGGCCTGCTTCAATGTCTGGTATGGAATCACCAAACAAACCAGCAATAGAACATGCACTCTCTGCAGTATGTTTGACCTTTATTGATTTTTCTGTCATCTTATGTTACAAATTGTGTCAGGGGACACTGGTTTTTTATTTATGGCTTCATTCCAGTCACACTTACAATCTCAGAATTAACAATCTGATAATTATTTTTTTTAATTCATTGCTTTTCAAGCCAGAGAGAAGTATCACCCTCTGAAGCCACTTAGACAAAAATGGCTATGCCATTTAATGTTTAAAAGCCCAACATTTACATTGTGCTTAATTTGTGACAGTCCCAATAAGAAAGCCAAGCCCAAGTGTTTTTTTTTTTCTCAAAACCTTAAATAAAACCCTTTTTTAAAAAAAAAATCTCCATATCCACATCAACACAGTGGAAGTCCGCCCAGCCGCTATGGAGAGTGCCAACTAGAAAAGCTTTTACTTTTGACCTGAGTGAGACTGGCTAAGTTAGCCAAGTTGGCAAAAAGACTTTCTAGCTAGCTAGTTAACCTTAGTTAGCTTGCTTAGCTAGCTAGTTTGCTAGCCTAGCGAGCTAGCAGTTATGTTTGGTGTACAGAAGTCAATAGAAAATATGTGAATAAAATTTATCCATTATTTCGCTAACTCACTTACTAGAGTTGAACTCAAGGATTTATATCACACCACATATAACTGCTAGCTAGCTAGCTAGCAAGAAAGCTTTTTGCTGAATTAATATAAATCACTGCTGTTGAACTCTAGCTGAGTGAGAAAGTGATATAATGGATAAGTTTTATTCACTTATTTTTTATCGACTTTGGTACACCAAATAGAACTGTTAGCTTGCGAACTAACATTAGCTAGGTAGCAAGCTAGCTAGAAAGCCTTTTTGCCGACTGAGCTAACTTTGCTAGTCCCGCTCAGGTCAAAAGTAAAAGCTGTTCTAGTTGGCGCTTTCCATCACAGCTGGAAGCACTTACATTGTTTTGATGTGGGTGTGCAGCATTTTTCTCTTGCATTTGCTTTTGTGGTTTGGTGTTTTTAAGTTTGGATCGTTTCTGTTTTTGCAGCGCGTTTCTCCTGTTACACTTTTTCAGCCGTTGCAGAGTGTTTGCCATTGTCGACCACTGTAAAGAACTGAGTACTGAAAAAACAAAAATTGTGTCGTGCACTTTCAATGACGTGCAGCTTATCAGGGTCATGAAGATTATAAAACTCTTGAGCTGTTCTTAATGCAGTTGTGTTACATGTGATCCAATTTAAACATCTAAAAAAAGTAAATTGAAAGATCAAGAATATGTTTTCTTTCCTCAGAAGAAAAATGGGAATCCGATATCGGCTGAGCGAACAAAGAGCAGTAATCGCGACAGTTTTACAACAAAGATGACCATTCCTCTTATGGATCTCTCCAGTAGTTTAGAACCTCAGGTAATGCCCAAGGGCAGTAGTTTATTCCAGGACTCAGGTTCTGTCATATTTTGTTTTGCTATTCGGTGCATATTCGGTTTATTAAGTGATCAATATTGTGAATACATCATACCAAATTTCTTTGATCTGAATTGGGAGCAGATATTACCAAAAAACGGAAAAAAGCAGTGGTTTGCCAAAGGCAAAGAATGATGATCACTTCTATTAAGCCAAGATGATGCAAATGATTATACATACTTGTATTCACTTAGCTTAAGAAAGAAATATTCTTTCACTGATGCGTGAGATTCTGACCTGTAGCTGCACTTAACATAACTTCGTTGACCAGAGGTTGCTTGTATATAATTCATTACTTCAACCCCCTTTTTCTGTGTTATTCTTCTGCCCCCAAACAGGCTTGCAGGGATAATGATCGACTACAGGCACAGGTGCTCCATGACTTCACTCCAGGTAATAAGTTGAGTGAAGCGCCCACCTGTAGCAGCAAGCTAAGTGAAATACCTGGGTCATTCCATGTCAAATGTCCAAATGGTTCCCATTTGACCATCTCAGATTTGGCTGAAACAAATTCCAGCGGGTGCATTTACCTCCTGATTGGATAAATCCAAAATTTTAGCTCTCAACTCAACTCCTAATAGTTTTGTCATAAAAATATTTTTGCAACTAAGTTCCAGCCCTTTTTGAACAGCGATTTCTGAGGAGCCCCTTTCACATAGCTGAAATACTTTTCTAGATATAGCCATGTCCTTCAAGTTATCAGGGGAGAAAATGTGCTACTTTTCTTTTCTATTGTAATTCTGCCCCCCCTCCTATGAATAATCTAGAAAATATCAAGGCTTGAAAATGAAAAAAATAAAATCTGTGCCATTTTAAACATTTTATACCAAAAAAAATGACACCATCCACCAACATCAAATTGATTGTTTTCAAAACATTAGATGTCTGTCATTAACAAATCCAAAATTTGTGATGGCGTTCTGCTTTATTTTCTCCAAATAAATTTTTGAATATATGGTATTTTTGTGGACGCACAGCAGTTAATGGCATGGAAGGAATATTCAAACATTATTTTATAAAATGCACATTAAGTTAACAATAGAAAGCTCAAACTCAACCAAATGCTTTATTTCATAAATGTTAACTGACACTTGAATTATAACCCATATACAGTTTTCAGATGCATATTGAAATACTGTCGTCCCAACATCAGTGAAAGATCAAACTTGTTACAAATAATTACCTAAAATTTTTATATCAATGAACATTTACATCAAAGTAGAAAAAATTAACCTGTATGCTTCAATTAGTAATAACCTGTGTGAAAAAGAGTTTTTGACAGTCCTGCAGAATTGGGAAGAATGAAATATTTTAAATGACCAGTTGACAGCAGTTAGCACAGATGATACACAAATTATTTGAAGTCTTTCATGAACCTTTTATCTACTTTGGTGTTTTGATCTTGAGTGCATATCTACATCCCGTTGCAGTGCTTGGAACTTCAATCTTGGCAGTGATATGTTGCACTGGAACCCAGCATAGGTCTTCCATCCTGGACCAGAAATATCTTTGCTGGGCCGATGCATGAACTGTTCAGACAAATTATAGCTTCTGCATCACCAAACATGTTTCTAAACTTACAGCTTAAAAAATGTCAAAATCAATTTTTTGTTTTATTTTATAGGTTGATTTATTAATGAATTAATTAATACAAATTGTATATATATAATTAATCATTTAATATATGATAATATATATCAAATAAAATGGCACTCTTAACACATCCTCTGTAAGTTGGCTATACTGTATTCAGTCATTCATTATTTTAACACTTCTGAATTCATAACAAACTTGAATGGCCCTGTCAAAGTTGTAATATTTCAATATCTAAACACTGCTTATGGGTTATTCTTCAAGTGCAAGTTAACATTTATGAATTTGGTTGATTTTGAGCTTTCTATCATTAACTATGTGCATTTTATAAAATAATGCTTGAAAATGCCTTCCATGCCATTAAATGCTGCGTCCACAAAAGTACTATGTTTTCAAAAATTTGTTTTGAGAAAATAAGGCAGAACACCATCTCAAATTTTGGATATGTTAAAAACATATCTTTCTAAAATAGTCAATTTGATGTTGGTGGATGGTGTCATTTTTTTTGGTATAAAATGTTAAAAATAGCACATTTTATTTTTTTCCATTTTCAAGCCTTAACATTTTCTAGATTATTCATAAGAGAGGGGCATAATTAGAATACAAAATACACAACGTATGTTGGAAGCTATATGTGCAATACCAAATCCCTGTCTTTGTAATGAGGCCTTTTACAATCCTTCAAATATGCTACCGCAGATTGCAGAGTAAAATTTTCTCGTAACTTTAAAAATCCAGAAATATATGATGAACTTAAGGGGGACACCTTTTTATGTCCATATTCCTTAAGTTAGAGTAGCAGATTTTCACTCCTGAAAATTTGAAGGACATAGCTGAAATATTTTTCTTGATATAGCCGCGTGAAGGTGGCTCCTCAGAAATCACTGTTCAAAAAGAGCCGGAACTTAGTTGCAAAAACATTTTTTTATGGCATAACTATTAGTTGAGAGCTAAAATTTTGGATTTATCCTATTAGGAGGTGTATGCACCCGCTAGAATTTTTTCCGCCAAATCTGAGATGGTCAAGTGGGAAGGTTCACTGAAATTTGAACATTTGAAATGGAATGACCCACCTGCCATAATTAAGAGGTGTTTTTGCCGAGCTTGCAAGGTGACCGAAAGCAAAGGTCAAATATTTGTAAGTCTGGTGTAGCTCATCGCCTGCAAAAGCATTTAGAAATGGGCACTCAGGTTCTATTCTTCCCAGTTTTTATTTTTTGATGTGTGTTTGCAAAATATACAAGCTTTTTGCGGATATAGTCATCCCCTATCTACTTCACTGGTTGTCATATTCAAGTGAGTATGCTTGTTTTACTGAGGAAAAGAAGTCACATGAAATGCAGTGGACTCAAAATTAATTCATTTGGGTGAATTGCATTCTGAGTGTTGAATGTCAGCAGTATAATCGATATTTGCCTCTCTTCAGAGGGTCCCAATGAGTTGGCCCTTAAGGCTGGGGACATGGTATCCACGGTGGAGACAGTGGACAATGAATGGTATCACGGGACCTGTAGGGGCTCATCTGGAATCTTCCCTATCAATCACGTCAAAACCCTGGTGAGTGTAAAAGAGCATGTTTGGGTTTTAAAGAATCTCACCACTCAACTGTGTCTTCAAGCTGAATAATAAGGGAGGAATGCAGCCCCTTGTGAAAATTACGTTCTTGTGTTTTGTCTGTTGTAGAGTAATGCTCTAGACAGCAGGATGAAAGATGAACCGGTGGCCCTGAGGTTGGTTTACAGAAGTTTACCCCCTCGGAAAACAATTTTTTGAAAGGGTATTTTCATTGTCATGTTTGTCTCTGCACGTGTTCGTTGAAGTTACAACATGTGATTTCGAAGTGCATACCTGTTTGCATCACGAAGGTCCGCAGTTTTGTGACAAATGTGCGGCGAGGAGTGCCACTGCCAGGGCATTTTTTTCTTCATGAAATGGTCGGTGTGCAGTCACAGCAAAGTACAGTGTCTTTGTTGTATCTTCCTTGTTTGCACTTCTGTGGGTAGCCTAATTTGTGGCATCTGTATCATCATTTGTAATTTGTAATGCGTAATGACTTGGATTATTTTTTGAAATTACATTAATACATTTGTAGTATTTATACTTCAATAAAGGACTTCTCCTAACCCAGGGATGTACGGTGTATTCTCACATGACTGTAGTGGCCCAAGGTGTGTGGCACGGTTCAGCTACGACGCGAAGCAAGGTGACGAGCTGTCTTTTCCCAGGGGAGCAGTGATCAGGCTGAAGGAACATGTGGATCAAGAGTGGGCCCGAGGTGAACTCGGTGGGCACATGGGGATCTTCCCCCTAAATTTTGTGGAAATTGTGGAGGGCTTGCCGGCCTTTGATGTGCTGCAGTCTGTGGAGAAGACGACGGAACAGTCAGGTAGGGTTTTGATGACTGCGGAGGCTTCTCATCATGATAAAGCTTCATAATGGGAAAAGCAGATAAAACACTATTTTTTGTGTCATGGAGGATTCTATTTGGTTTTATGATGGCTGAACTGCGCACATAAACACTTCTGCTTATTGCTTGGGAAAATAAATTAATGCCCACATTCCTTGAACATGCTTGGTGGGTTGCAGTGTTATTAAGGGTTGTGCTAATAACAATATATCTTTCATCTGGAGCTTTGCAAGTTTCCCCCTCTATAGAAACAAGGTAAGTCCAGATGTCAGCTATATTGCACTCTGTTGACAATCTGCTCCAAAATAGCAATTTTTGTAAAAAACGGGGAAATGGGGAACTCTCACCAATGTTTTGTTCTGCTCTTACTCTACCAGGATTGCCAACTTCTCTTCACAACAAAGAAACTGCAAAGTCTTGTCAGGTAGAGTTCATATACAGTGTTGACTTCTACATTAGGGTGGACTTCTGATTTTAGATTTAGGTGTTAAATTAAGGTTTATTTGTGAACAACGTTACCGGTGTTTGCATGTTTTACTGCGTCACAAAATATGCGGTGTTGGAAATAAGTAAAAAAAAAGTTGGTTGTCCAGTGGACAGCCGAGGAAACAAATCAGGTTTTCTGCATGAATTTTCAGTTGTCCTGTGTATTGTCAGTGGCATAAAAAATTTATCGTTTAAAAAATCATGATAATGGGGGAAAAAAAACCTTTGCCATTTATTTAACTACTCCGAATTTTTTTTTCAATATGCTGCAATTATTTTAATTGAACACTAAATATGCAGTGTGTCAACCTTTTATGAGCATATAAAATTCACCTAATATGAACATATTGATTGTTGCATTGTCTAATCAAAGCCACCTTACGCTGTTTACGGTTTCACCCGGGTCGTTCATGCCACAGGTTTTTGTTTGCCAGGTCGCTCAAGCCTGGATTGACGTGCTTGGTCCAGTGTTGCCAGATCGGTCAGTTTTCAAGTGGATTTTGTGGGCCGAAATAACCGTGGGTGGCAGGACACATTTTGGGCTGGTTTGAGAGAAACTGGGCAGTTTATTTAAAATCAGTGATTTTCATTAGTTAAGGATGTAATCTGTCTTAAAGAAGACGTATCCACTCCTGTGTCCTCATTAAAACATTTATTGACTTTTAAAAGATGATTGACATGCATTTTGGCTTGGTCTACAGAACCAAGTGCTGGCTACAAGTTAATTTTTTTTATGCCCCCGCCCTCCAAAGAGGAAAGGGGGCATTATGTCGACAACATGTCCGTCCGTCGTCCGTTAACTTTTCATTTCCGTGGGATAACTATAGAATCCCTCGTTGGATTGATGCCATTTCTTAATGGCGTATTGGGAGTGGGTAGAGGAAGGTACCTTCCGAAAACCAGCATCGTGCGATATCTAATATGGCCGCCACAGAAGCCATCTCAATATGCCCTTGATCAACATAAAGGCGGGGGCATATGCCACGCTCTGCGTTGCTCTTGTTTTCGCATACCATATTTAAGTACAGAGTATTTGAGTCCTAGCTGGCAATTCTGTTCTATGCTTTGAAGTGAACGCGTTAATTTACATGTGCTTGAAGTACTGCTGAAAAACACAATATTTATTTTGTTTGCAAAATCCAGGGCGATTTGAAACTGCACTAAAGCAGTTAATACTATGGTCATTTACAGTGGCCTGCAAGGTAGGTCACTTTTAACTCTAGAACTGCTGACAGTGCAGTACCTCCTAGAATGGCCGGGAGGTCATTTTGACCTCCCACCGCTGCGGGCTTAATGATTGCAAATTAGAAGTCTGTTGCTTGAACAGTTGTTAATTATTTTAAAATAGCATGTAAAAATCAATGGGAAAAAAATCTTTTTTTTTTTTTTAATTTTGCAACATTAGGCTTTGTTTTATTATGATAATATAACAATGTAAATTCATTGCTTTCTCTGTTTATATTGGTGGAAAAGTATAGAAGTTAGCGCTTTAGAGCTTGACTTTCTTGGCTATTATGGCTATTTTGAAATGTTTCATAACCTTTGGACTTTAAATTATGCTGTGAAACCTGAGCATTATGAGGTGAATAAATATGTTTAGGTGACCTCCCTGGCATCCGAGGCTTGGTTTGCCCAGCAGCTGTGATCCCTTTATGGGGTGGCTCAAGATGACATTCAGGTTCAAAATCAGAGTCTGATTCATTAGACCAAGACACATCACTTAACCCTGATATTTCTTTTCCATCTGACTCACCAGAACTCATGTCCTGAAGCTTTGCTAAAGCCTGACTTACATTCATCCATTTCCTCTGATCCATTTCTTTTTCTAGTATCCTACCCAACTAACTAAATAAACTAAATCACTAAGAGAAAAGCCTGGTAACAATCATAATTTCTATCTGCAGAATGGGATAACAAACTGATTCTGATGTCATGACAGCAACTGGTTTATATACGTACCTGCACACTATTCAAAAAGTAACAAAATACCTTGCTAGGCAACCAAGATGCAGTTGACTGCCTTGCATAGCTGTCAGTGTATGAATTTGTTGTATAAATGGGCATATGTGAGGTATTCGGCTACTGTCAAGTGCTTTGAGCTGTCTGTCTGACTAGCTATATAGTCAGCCTATACAGCCTAGTTTATATCTGGGCTATATGGTCCATTTATGGTGTTGTGCATTTGGCGTAATGGAGGTCAAAGTGACCTCTTTGCTGTTCTATTCAAATTCTTTATTTCAGACACAACTGGGTACAGAGGTCCATATCAAAGAGGGAAAAAAAGGATAAACCAGGAAAAAGAAGATAACACCGTATATAACACAATACAAAGAACATAGACAAAATAACAAATAAATAATACTAAAACACGATACTACACATTACATATTAAAAAACAAAAAGTGGGGAGAGGGGTTACATAATGACAGAGTCAGATTCAAAAACTAGAGACATTATTCTCAGCGCTCACATATCATGGTGCACGTCTAACGCTTTCACCCAGTGGCGTCTGATTTGAGACTGCCATCTCAGGTCACTATCTATAACAGCACGAACAAGTTTGTTCTCAGAGACATCTATTCGAGCCATGAACTTATATATTAGTTTTCGAATAAAAGCATGTGAAGTAGGTATATGTTTGTCAGCAAACATCTGTGAGGCACTACAGCGCTTGGGTAAGTTGAAAAACATCCTGAATACATTGTTATACGCTACGTGGAGTCTATGGATTGCCCCTACTGTGTAACTCCACCACAATTGAGCAGTATAGAAAGTGGTACAATATGCATTGAATAAAACTTTTTTAACATGGTCAGAGCAATTCCCAAATTTTCTTACCAAAGTGTTACCACGAGCATAGAGCATGTCTCATAATATCAGTGTCATCTCTCAGAGTATTACATAAGAAGTGTCCCAGGTACTTAACCGAGCTAACCTCTTTAATTTCTCTGTCACCAAAATTGAAGACAAAAGTTTCACCCTTATGAATATATTTTCCTCTGGATATCAACAGGGCACTCTTAGATGGGTTGAATAAGATATCATGTGTCACACCATAGTTCTCACTGACTTGAAGAAGAGTTTTCAGACCAGAAGCAGACGGGGCAATTAGTACTAGATCATCGGCATACATAAGGTGATTAATTATTCGATCATTAATGACACAGCCAGTATTACAATCATTAAGAGAGGTACTTAGGTCATCCATATAGACATTGAATAAGTGGGGAGAGAGAATTCCCCCTCGTCTTACTCCATTCGTCACAGTGATTCTATCTGAAGTACATCCAGACCATCGAACATACACAGACTGACTAGAATACCAATACATCAAGATTCTGACAATGTAACCAGGTACACCCCTAAGTATCAATTTCTGAAATAGAACTGAATGTTTAACCCGATCGAATGCTTTAGAAGCATCAAGAAAGCACATAAAAGTAGATCCATCTAGATACCTATAACAGTCAATTACCTCTTTTAAAACATAAATGCACATATCAGTGCCCAGTTTTTTTTTTTTTTTTAAAACCAAATTGGTTGCTGTTAGTAATTAAAATTTGTGATGTTCTCGACAATATTATACGTTCAATGATTTTGGAGATAATACTGGCCAGAGCAATAGGACGGTTATTGTCACTACAGTTAATTTTACCACACTTATCTTTCAAGACTGGTACTATAATGACAGAGAGCATTGAATCTGGCAAAAAGCCATGCACAAAGAAACCAGTCAAGCACATGGCGAGTAGGGGAAGGATCCTACGGCTACAATACTTCAAATGTTCAGCATAAATGCCATCCAATCCACACGCCTTATTTAGGTCGAGATTCAAAATGGCTAGCTCAACTTCTATGCAAACCTGTATAGACCCACATGGGTTGACATCATATTTCAGTAAATTTAAGTCTATGTCTCAACCGCAGTTACACATTTGTTGGCAATGAGCCCTCCACATCTCGGTGACCTTTTCAGGACCTATTGCATTGTCAATCATAGTCGGTAAGTAAGTATTGCAATTATTAATTCTCTGAATCTCGGTCCAAAATTTGTCCAAAGGTCTGCACAGCAGTTTCTTAGATAAGGAGTCACTAACCAATTGGTTCTCGTGACAACGCAGAAACCTCATGGCATATTTAAATCTAGCCCTAGTTGTTTTCATCAAATCAAACACGGGACCATGTTTAGGCTTACCATCATTTAACCACAGGAGAAAACATTCTCTAGCAGCAGTATGGAAATCTTTTACATAATCATTCCATCCCGGTTGGGAGTACCCTCCCTTACCCTGGTTGTTATTCTGTTTATCATATACATCATCACTGGCCCGTATTAACCTGGCACAGATATCATTATAGAAAACTTGCAATGCAGTACTATGGGATTTATCCTTACAATTCACATGATTACATAGAATTGCATCACCTGGAGTTTGTATGTCTGAGAGGTAGTTATCGGTAGTAATACAATAATCAGTCACAGACTAATCTTTTAATTTAGCCCACTTACTGTAAGTTTAGGGGCAGCGTTATCATATATTTTTCCAATCTCGGGTATTAAATCACGGGAAATATCAACCATAACTGGAAAATGGTCAACTATAGCCTCAGCATACAAAACTTCAGCGGACTGTATGGTATCATGACTATCGGCAGAACATACACAGTGATCCAGCCAAGAGGAGGATCCTCTCTCGCTGAGAAAAGTGAAAGTATCGTTTGGTAAAAACAGCCCAGTCGATATCACCAGTCCATTTTCTTCACAAAACAGCTTAAAGTGTCTCCCAAAACAGGAGTTAACATCACTTATATCTGAGTTCCAGTCCCCTAATACATAAAAACTGGTAACATTAGATTCATCGATAATAGCCTTCACTGTACCCAATTTTTCCATGTATTCCTCTTCATGGTCATAACTTTCATAGGGTAAATATACACACAGAATAATAATCCTCTTATCACCATAGGCAAGTTCAATGCCAACGACCCAGTTATAGTCAAATTTCAGAGGAGTTACAAATTTTTCATGCCTGGAGTGCCACAAAATTGCAACCCCTCCTGGAATGTGACCATGGCGTAACCTATCTGCATAATCCACAGTAGAGGCACCAATACCCCTATAAAGCGGGTGAAGCGAATTAAATTGTACAAGATCTTGTTTACTGTACCAAGTCTCCTGAATACAGAGGATATCAACATCATTTTCTAATAAATTTGCCACACCAGGTCTGTGATGTAGCTTGTCAGCACTGCATGGTAAACCTCTACAGTTGTATGTAATTATCTTCATGATATAATTCTACAGTAAAAATTATGAAACAGTCTTGGGAGCCGTTTCATCGTTATGCAGGCTGAATCGATGCCTCCAATGCACCCACATTTGAATTAAACAGACACACACTACTTTGCCCAATTGCATTGCTATTCTGATGAGGTAATTGGACATCATCCTGGGAATCATTCCTAACCTGTGTATTCTTATTGTCCTCACTCTCATTGCTACCAGCATTGTCATATTTTCTATCACGCCACCATCTTAAATAAGCGCCCTCAGGCCACACATCCTCTTTCATGAAGGCCCCGGGGTTCATGCATTCACAAGTAATATGGAAAGAAGTGTGATATCTAGTCCTTTTCACCAGCTCAACATTAATATTGTCAGTGTGTAATATTGATTCAAGGTATTCTCTAACCTCAGATGCCTGTAGCTGTGAGTCCAACTTAGTGGCAAAAATGTTTGCTAGCCTTTTACTCTAGGCAGAATCAGAGATTTTTTTTTTCTGTCTCTTTTATTCCAGAATCTCCATAACTCATATGTTGATGAATAATAACACCATTTTAGGAAAAGTCACTAACTGGGAGACATAGGGTTGTTATTCAAACAGTTATGTGCAGTTTAAAAGGCAAGAGAGGTCAAAGTGACCTCACAGCCGTTGTAGCGTTAAGAGCCAATTTTTGAGACGTTCAGACAGAATCGTTGACCTCCCTGGATTTGGTTGATTTTTATTTTTCGAGATGGGTTTGGTATCCAAACTTCAACACCTGAACTGTTCCTCTGTTGACTCATTCTGTCCCGAACTACAGCGACCCCTTTTTTTTGTACCTTTTTGGCCAACTTTGCAAAATTCCAAGTCCCCATCTCTCTAATTCTGAACTTCAGTGGTGTCCCAGGTCAAAGTTTATTACCTACGCCAAGGAGGTTGTTTTTTCTGGCCTTGGTTTGTCTGTCTGTTTGTGTGCATGATTACTCAAAAAGTAATGATTAGATATCCCTGAAATTTTATGGGTGGGCTGCCATTACATCGGGGATAGACTGTATTGATTTTGACCACGATCGGTGAAACAATATGGTGCCTACGTGCCTATGACACGTGATCACTGAACTTCGCTCCCAGTGATATCACTCAAATTTTGTGGGTTGATTGGTCTCGCATCAGGGACCAAACCTATCCATAAATTTCTTATGAGCCTATAAGCTAGCTTAAGGTAAACTGTGAAAGGGTAATATGATGTGCCTAAATCATAAATAAATTGATAAACTTAATGGCCATCATTTATCAATCGTGCGTACACCAAAAAAATGGGTGTACGCCAAATCTCCCGCAAGGATCAGCATTTATCAATCTGAACATGAGCGAACGGTCTGCAAAAATCTCACGCCAGGTCTGACCAGGTGTATGCAGATTTGAAACCAGCAAACAACATGCAGGAATGAGTGCAGCTGTTAAAATGAGTAATAAACCATATGCAGCGATGCGAACGTCATGCTGTTGTTGCTCTTATTAGTAAAATGAATAAATAGGCTAAATAGATAAAGAGGCTAAATAAATAAATAAATAAGACACCTGTGTTGAGAAATTAAGTAAACTTGTATTTTGAGACAAGCTGCTTGTCAGGCCAGATGGCTGACAAATACAATCAATTTGATTAAGTGCAATGCGTGGCTTGGCAGATACTCATCCAGTCAGATATATACTCAGATATATAACAACAAAAGAAACGCAAGTTAATTAAAGGCAGACTGGAAAACGAGTTTGAACGTTATTATTTTAGAAAATCAAATTTATTACTAGCGCGTGCACATTTACACTCGTTTCATCAAACCTTTCTTTATTCTTCAAACCTAACTTGGGTTTCTTTTGTTGCTCATTATATATAGGCCAACGGACACTTTGACCGTGATCACATTTTGACAATGGCAGATCTTCTATTATTAGGGCTATACAGTTCTGTCCGACGCGAGAGGAACTTTCGGCACAGACAGTATCTCCGGGAAAGTGACGAGTGGCTGCTCGTTTTGTGTGGCACCCAATAAAATGCCATGGAGTAATACTAATAAAAGTACAATGAAGAGTGATCTCTGCAGACTGTATTTTAGCAATTACCCTCATGCAGCTTCAATCGAGGTGGTGGGGACTCATCCGTATCCCCACTGCCTCGTATTCCCACGATGGAGGGGGAGCCCTGCTGCCACACGCTCCTCGAACGGTGACAGCTGAAGGTTCGAGTCTGGTTGGCCTCCACCGGTAGGTGCGCTGCTGCGCCTGAGTGCCCAACCCATTTTTTGGTGGCGATCTTAAAAACTTTTTTTGACCTACATGTAAAGCATTTGGATTGTAAATTATGCAGGCTACATAACATGAAATATCATGGATCTATAAATTGAATTTATTAAGGCAGTTGTTATTCGCCCTTTTACGTGTGGCTAATGCTGAATTTTTTTCTTATCCACTCTTAGAAGTGCGCCAGTGCCACTTATAGAAAGTTCCGCTAATAGAAAGTACCGCTTAACATAAGTTTGGCCAAGAAAAAATTTTTAGCTTTGGGGACACTTAAGTGTGGGCAATGAAGAAATGTGCATCTTGGCCACTTTTATAAGTGCGTCTTATGCGAATTTTGATCAATTTTTGTGCTTGGACACACTTAAATAAGTGTGAATAGTCACCTTGATTAAATCAGACGTCTGCTGCACTCCGGTTTTCCACCCCAATGGCGTTTACTGCAGCAGCAATAGTTTTCCAAAATGCAGGCCTCTGGGCTCCCTGTATGCCACTCTTAAGGCTTCCAAATAAAATTATTTTGCTTTTCTCCACCTCAGACGTGATAATTTATATTTCCTCCTCAGTGAAGTTCTTTCTTCTTTGCTGTCTTTTAAGAGTCTATGTCGTAAAGTGGGCAGGACTATGCCTCCAGGAGCATGAATTTAGAGGAGCGTGTTATGTAAATTACGATGGTTTCAACCACCAGATTTATCAACGCCATGCCAGTTCTACACCGAAATCGGCGATGGACACACTTTTAGTAAATCAGACGTGACACCTGGAGAACACTGATATTTACACCAGATCCTACGGAAGTTTGATTAATGAGGGCCAATAAGTTTTGTGTTATTTCAAGTAGGTGTTTGCACAGATGGGTGGAATCTGTTTTGGTTTAGAAACTTACAACCAGTCTGGCATCGCTGGCATGGTCTATTGTTGGCATGGTTGTCGTTTGCCACGGAACAATACATCTTAAAGAATAATTGCGTTCTCACCCATGCCATATTTAAGGCTTTTAGTGTGAAATATTTGCACTGAAGGCCTTAAATATGACCAAAATGGCTGCGCCCATTGCCGAGGGGCGAGCAACAAAAAAACAAACTTTCGGCATATTTAAACTTGTACGACTCCGGACAACTTTGTGTGTTGGCAAGGTTGTCTGAGTCTTTCAATTTGTCCAGACAACTGGATTACCACTCATTATGAACACTGATATGGATGCTCTCTTTGAGGTTCTGTTTTTCATACAGACATGCACAGAATAGGGACTGTATGATAACCGCCTTCTTAATGTAAATCACTTGACCTGATAGGCTGTGTTGTGTAGTCAGCAGTTGTTATAGCAGAGTAAGACACAAACATCAGCACAGCTGAAGCCATATGCTTAGATTAGCCTATAATTACTGCTGTTTTGGAGGTTAAGGGTGGGTAATCCATCCGTAGTATTCTGTTTGTCTCAGTGGGTGCTGGAATGGAGACCAGGGTATTATCTTTGGCTGTTTATGTCTGGACCCAGGGGGGACCAACAGAAGAGGAGTGGGCCGTGGCAATGTATGACTTTGCTGGCCAGACGGATGAAGACCTGTCCTTTAAGCAGGGTGCTCGAATCATGATCACCGAGCATGTGAACTCAGAATGGTGCTGTGGGAGGCTTAATGGCAAGGAGGGTCTTTTCCCCAAAGCCTTCGTTCATACAAACAATTCAGGTAAATTGCCAACATGCAGATAACCTCTGTGCTTGTGTACATCGTGCCTGTTTTGCTGTCTTTAAAGGGGACCTATTTTGCTATTCTTACAAGGTCAAAGTTTGATCTTTGACTCCCCTAGAATACTCCTGATCGTTCTTGGCAAAACCTGACGTCCAAAACAGGGTCCTTATTTAGCTCATACTGCCATCCTCAAAAAACCCCATTTGTAGTCCTTTGTAGTCTCTGCCTGAAACGCCTCATTGGGGTGGCTCTTCCGCTATGGCCCCCACTCCCCATGTGCCCACTTTCTTCTGACTGGCCAGCTCTGTGGAGGGCAGAGTTGGGCCGGACGAGGCTGCAGAACAGAGTTTTCCGGGTCAGCATCCCCAGAGTGAAACGTGAGATACGGCTGCCATCTGATAAAGAATCGGCGGGGAAATTCCGAAATCTAAGGCTATACTTGAAAATAGATCTGTTTAAATGAACTTCTAATAAACAGCGGCGAAAGTGGAGGACGCAGTGCGAAAGTCTGGCAGCTCGAACTTGCTATTGGCTACAGTTTTCTACGGCAAAGTGGTGAGTACAGCGGGTTTTTTTTACTCTATAGCTAGGATGCGGGGAAAGCTAGAATCCACTCCATTTAGACACATTTGTTGAACGGGTCGACATACCCAGGTGTAGACCGGAGACCAGTGCTTGAATTGGAATAAAAAAGGTGCCAGTACTCTGAATCAGCAGCTCCGAAAAACCAAAACCGAACCAAAACCTTACTGTAGAACCGCTTTAATACTCCGCCCCAACTCCAACCCAGCAGCCACGACTGCATAACTTTACTAGTATTACTTAAGCTCCCACATTCTCAATTTACAAGTAGATCTTTGATAATGTCATGAGAATTATGAATTTAATACCAAATAACTAACCTTCATGTGAAATATTATATAGGTGATATTGACAGATTTTTGCAGAAAAAAAATAAGACTAGCTACAACAGAACTACAGCTTTCTCAAAACGGTTGTCAAAATGGTACATGGTATGAGAATATTCCACTCTAGAATCATTTTATTTGTGGTGTATAATGCTTTTTACAGAAACCAGGCCATTTCCAAGCAAGCCAATTTTAGGAAGTGAATCAATATGCATATAATTATTGACTGACTGTGGACATTTAAATTACCAGGCAGAATGACACATGTAACATGGCAGGACAAATTTATGTAAGTCCGATGTTAACTGACAGGCAAGCCTACACAGGTCAATAAAGAAGAATACAAACCAACTGAATAAGGGACAATACATCAGTGTTTCACACAGGTTCATAGGTTACTTGTGGTGGTGGCTGTTCAAAATAAGTCCATCAAAAACAGTCATGAGTGGAAAAAACCGGACCCACCCCACTAGAAGCATTGTTTGACGAGCCATTCGTTGTTCTAACAGAAATAAATTTGGGTCGTTTTCTGGGGGAAAATTGCTTTCATTTCGCTGTATTCGCACAATTAAGCCAAGCCAACATCCTCAAAATCATTCTGTTTTCAGTAACAAGTGACGACAGTGCTAAATAAAGATTTTGGAACGCTCTGTATGCAGGTAAATTTGAGCGATGCGGTAAAATGTTGCATATTGGGTAGACGTGTCTTTATAAAATAGTATATAATTGGCTAGAATTTCACTTGCTGTTTTTATGAACTACATAAGAACTACAACGGAAATGTTTTTTTTTTAAATATGTAGAATGCACTCGTGCGGAAGACAGTATGGTTGTCTTGTGCGTATAAAAATAAATCAAACGCTGCTTAAAAAGAACAAATAAATTACCGCACAGACCATAATTTGCAGCCACAATATGCGTACCTAGGCGTGTCAAAAGGTGACGGTACGCTGTGGGGTGCCGTAAGAAGTTACGGTGCGCAGAGCAGTAAAAATCAGAGGTGGCGGTACTGCATACCCGTGAGAACCAGCCCATTTCAAGCACTGCCGGAGACCATAGAAATCCGGTGGGTCTGAGTTTCAAGGGAAACATGGACAGTGAGGAGCGGACCTGCTAGTTCGTAGGCATAACTGTGGTGTGTCCTTAGCGTGGAGAAACAAATAGCTTCTGCGTTGGTATATGACGGAGGGGCGAAAGCTCCAGGCTAAACGGCCTCTTCGGAAATTGCCTGTGGTAATGGTTTTGTGTCGGAATGACTAGAATTTCCTTGCAGAGAATGGGCGCGTTATGGATAGTGAGCAAGAGCCAGATAGAGCTCCGGTGATGTCTTGAACATAATACAGGTTTTACAGACCGTAAGTTCCGTTCGCGTGAACAGTTGCTTATGTGGAGCTAGCGAATCGATAACGTTTACAGGAAAGAATTTAATATTCAATCGGCAATGCAGAGAAATTGTTCATTATACCGAACACGTTATAGCCTGTGCGCTTCCCTGTTGCTTTCACCGGTTGCATCAGTGAGCTTGCCTAGGTATTGGAGAAGTATTAGGCTGACCCTGGTCATGGATAAGTAAAGCGATCAAAAACACACCTCAAACTTTGCAAAACCTACGTCCGGTCTAACTGCAGCCCAACTCGGCAGACACATACAGCACCTCTCCGGTTAGCGTCAACTGTAGTGGCTGCAATCAGGCAACTTTATGATGAAACTGTCACATTGATACTTACCGAAGTAACACAAGCATACCGATCATAATTGCTGCATATAAGTTAACATGGAGCAATATTTATATATATTTTTTTTTTTTTAATTTGGCATCTCCAATCCCACCCGAATCTGGAATGCCCAATTGGCGAACTATGTACAAAGCTTGCTTGTATGCGACCCCTTGCTGCCAACTCAAGGTAGTGAAGACATTTCACGGCTCTCCTCCGAAGCACGTGCCCGTCAGCCACTGCTTCTTATACACTCATTGGTTGAATCTTCGCAAGTTCAGAACGAGGGCGGAGGATGCCCGGACATGAACAAACTTTGAATCTTCCTGACAAGCGCCCGTCTGGCCAACAGAAGGCACTTGAGCAATGAACAAAGCTGTTTATTTATATCCCCTTACCCGGCAGTCCCTTCCAAATTTGAATCCCTGTAGCGCGATGGCCAATTGTGCGCTACGCTGAAAAAGCTGCCGACCACTGCCGGCTGGTACAACCGCGACTCGAACCCGCAACGTAATACTCACTTCTACACTGCAATGCAGTGCCTTAACCGAGTGAGCTCTCCGATAGCTCAACATGGAGCATTTTTAATTAGCAGAGCACGCAAACTAACATGGAGTAGCTGATCAGTGCTCATGACTTTGAATGTAATCTGTTGTGTGAAAAATTTGTTTCGTGTCCGGTATGAAAGCTGCTTAATGCGCCCATAACGCATGTATTCGCGTCTTTGCATTGACGTTGAATGTAGCTAACCTGTCGCGCGAAAAATTTGTATTGTGCCCAATGTGAAAACAGCTTTATGGATAGTACGCAACCGCTAAAGAGAGCTCGGTTATGTTATGAACATAATACAGGTTTTACAGACCGGAAGTTCTGTTAGCGCAGTAGCGCTAGTTGCTGATGTGGAGGTAGCTATTCGATCACTTCTACAGGAATTTCCGAATTAATCTCTGCCTTTTTCGGCTTTTTATTAGCCACAACAATTTCTAAAGGGGGATGAAATTATGTCAAGGTAGTGCAGAGAAATCATTTGTTATACCAGACACTGTAGAGCTTCTGCGTTTCGCATTGCTTTCATGGTAGAATCACGGTAGAGAGCTTGCCCAAACATTTGTGAAGTATCCAACTGATCCCGGTCATGGATAAGTGAAGCGATCACTAACTGTAGTGGCTATTATCGGGCAAAGTTATGATGAAACTGCCACATTGATGCTTACCGAAGTAATCTAAGCATACCAATTAGAATTATTGCATATATTTTCACCAGGAGCATTTTTAATGAGCACATCATACAAAGTAACATGCAGTAGCTGGTAACTGTGCGGTAATAACCACAGATACAAACCCTTGCATACAGGTTTTACAGACAGCAAGTTCCGTTGCCGTGGACAGTTGTAGCAAGCATACAAATTACAAGCAAGTATTAAAAGTAAGCTTCAAATAAGGTTCATGTTCACACACCTCCTGTAGAATTTCCCGTGATATTACTCTTGCATATTTATGACACAAATATTAGCAACAGTAACCGGCTACGTCAGCCGCAGAGCTACAGCCATAGTCAACTGGCTATCACGTCAGGTTGGCTTATGCAGTAAAAGCAACTTACAGCTTCTGTGTCTGAGAGTCACGGGCAGTCGCAACCAATGCAGGCTTTATCTTCAGATATTTTACAAAGCCGGCGTTGGAGGCCAGTTGTTAGTTATAACTATCGCTAGCGGTCCTGCTAGCCAGTGCAACACCTTAGCTTCACTTACATTATTTGCTGCTATATCGTTACTTACTGCTTGTGGCTCCGAGTGCTTGATCGATGCAGCTGCTTCAGGTTTAAAAAGCAACTGAAAGGCTTATCCTGTGTCGAATTATCCTTTATTGAGCTGTCTTTTGGAAGTCATCCTCTTTTGGAAGAGAAATTGTTTTTCTTTGCGTCCAAACGTAAACGGACAAGCAGCTTTTGGAGAGATACTGACAAAACTGCACCTCAAATGATCTGCGGTTCTTCTTTTGTATTTCCAAAAGTGTAGACGCTACTTAAGGCATGGTATGATCTGCTGTTGTTAGTGCCTGCTAGAATAGTTTCCAGTGTGGGCAAGTCCAGCGCCGTGATCAGCTCTGGCTAGGTCTGTACTTATTGGACGGCACAACCTGACGTCAGGTTTTGCCAAGATCTCGCAAAGATATCGGGAGGAGCTGCTCAGAGAGGAAATCACGTTCACAAAATCACGATTTTGGAAGCCAAATTTGGCTATTTATGGGTTACCCAATTTAATGCTTTATAATTCAAGATTTAGGCTTCATAAAGAGGAAAAATGTGGCTCACCTCAGAAAAGACACTTACAGCATTAAGAATTACATTGTATTTCAGTTTATTTTCATAATTTTGGTAGAGAAAATGAGCTGCAAATATAAAAAATCTTCATGAGAATTCACCATTGAAACTGCAAAAAAATCATTCTGAGGATTGAAAAACTGCTGGGGCTTAAAACTATAAATTTCTGGGATCATAAACTCCTTGACCAGAAGTACAATTCATCTTCAACATTACATTCTAGATTACCGACATGCTATTAGCCAAATTATACAGCTATCCAAGTGTCTCCCCAAAGTCTCAAAATGAAGTACTGTCAAATCATAAAAAATCATGGATTTAACACAAGTAAAGTTTTAAGGCATGAAATTTAATATGAACAAATTATTTTCTGGTTGAGTTTAGGATGAATTTATCAATATCAGTGCAGTTGAACATCAGTGGCCACCAGTAACCTCTCCAAACACACAAACATGCCTTTTCTCCATAATAAAGTTTAGAGTTTTGGCCATTTTTCTTCAAAGTCCCCCAAGCCAGCACAAACACGCATTAAATAAACTGCATATCAAACGGTCAGAACATTCACCCTGCAATGGAAGCAACCAGTCCCCTCTTCTATGCTCACAAACTCATTTCAACACTTATAAGGAACAAGTACTACTCACTAACTCAGTAATATCGGTATTCTGAAATATACCTTATTTTAACAGAACAGACACTCCACTTTCAGGGAATATCAAACAATTTATTGCCTCCCTGGATTCAACAGAACCATGCAATGAAGGTACCGGGGGGTCCACCCAAATGCAGGGCAGTTCGCATTTTAAACAGTAAAAAAAAAACACAACATTCCACGTTGTTGAGTAGGGTATACATTCGAAAAAAAAACAAAAGTAGCAGCCTGAACTTTTTCATGAATCCCTCCTCCAGAGACCGATGTGTCCAGTAGCAGGAACCCTCCGGTCCTGTTTCATTCTAAATAATTCCCGATGACCATGTCCTAAACTCATTTAAATCCTGTAAATGTAACTGAACACTTCAAGGCCAGTTTTGCGAGCCTTTTTTTCCCATAAATCGCGTCTATTTCAGCTGCGTTATGTGCACAACGTAGACAGGATACAACCGAGCCTGCTGATACGCATTGGCTTGTATGCTCTGTGTTTGTCCAATCAATGTGTTTCGCTTACTGTAGAATGTTTAAACACTCGGGAATTGGATAAGAAACGAGCCAATCAATACATTGTTATCGGGGAAGTTTCACGAGGGCATGAAGTGTAATTGGGCAGTTACGAAGAAGAGCCTGAGCGTATATTTGAGTGATTGGCTGTCAACGCCAGTACTCGGGTAAATATAAAGAAGCGCTGAATTTGTCAATGAAGGAATCTACACGTAAATCCACGGTAGGGAACTACGAATTTTTTGTATGTGAGGACTGTAATTGACAGTAGAATGTGAGAGAATCAATACTATGTCAAATTTTTTGCCTAAGAAAACAACTGATTTTTCTGAACCATTAATTGGAATACTGTTGGCTCACTGTGGCTAAACTAGTTGCTACAGAGGATAACGATTTTTTTGTGTGTCAAGATATCATTTTTTTTAAACTGCTGGATCGATACTATGGGCAAGGATACCGAGCAGTTTGCACATCAGGCTTAGCTGAGGAGTTTAAGTCATGCAGCTCTTGAAAAAAAGAGAGTGGAGTGAACTTCCCCATATTTAAAACCGCGTTCGAGGTCTGCTTGCTTGTGACCATTCAATAACTGATCCGGGGGTGCCATCTAGTGATCGAGTTCAGTAACAGCGTGCTTAAATTTGCAGGTCTATAGACGCTAGCGTCTACATCTGCAGAAAGGGGTTAAGGCAAAACCATATCTTATGTTAAGAAACTTTTCAGAGGTTGAGTATGGACAACCAACATTATAACATTATTGATATGTATTAAAAGAAGGATCAGCATAATAGGTCCCCTTTAATATATGGTGCTGTGAATGCAGTTCAGTTTAATTTTCATATCCAATCAATCAACCAACAAACCAACCAATCAACAAACTTTTTACAGGCCTCAGTTACAGTGCCCTCTTGTAACGAGCAGTGCTCGCGCATTAACCTCTCATAAGTATAGGGTCACACTGCTCCTCTATGGCAGCGGAGACACCACCTCACAGTGGGCCTGAGGGCAGAGGACAAGCACTTTTCAGCTTCACCTCTGAGTGTGAGGAAGAGCTCTGTGCCCAAGTGCGCCCAATAGAAGCTGGAGTTACGGGAGCTCTTGTACACCTCGGCACCCTACCAGGGACAGTACCTGTGTTACTTTGTCAATTAAGTGAGCCTAATACTTCTATAGACCTGTATTTGCATTCCTACAAAATTTAACATTCATTAACCTTTAGCAGTTTTGCAACTGGCTCCACAATCAAGCCTACCCTGCAAGAAAACTTGGTGAACTCATTGTGAAAGTTAGGTCAATTTGTATGTTTCTCTGGGTCATCTGCCATTTGTCTGTTTCCTCATCTCAGGTGGGGGACGAAATAATAAGCCTGGAATCAATGGATGAAGAATGGTTCTTTGCAGAACTAAAGGGTGCGTGGAGTTCGATCCCCAAAAACTATGTCCAGGTGCTGCAAAATCTACATGACCAAGGCCTGAACTAAATATCACAGGTACTGGAGTCCAGGCAGAAATTATTTTGTTGCTGGATAAAGCTGGAATTAGGATAAAAGCAATGGAAACGAAAATTATGGTATCTGGGACGTTCTGTGAATTTTGAACAACTGCCCCATGCCTGGAATCATCAAGTGAATTGCCTTCATCTCTGGAAGACTTGTCAAGACGGAGCTTCAGAATGTGTGGACCGCAGATGCTGGAATTTAATTTTATGCCATAAGTATCTGGGGACTCCCATTTCCAGATGACTCATGTTTACAAATTTATGTGTTGATTTTAAAGGTACTTGTCAGTCATTAGTTTTTCTAAATTCATCCATTCAGTTTGATTTAGACTATTTTTAAGGTTTATTTCAATGTTTATTCACAAAATATTTTTAAAATCTCCTTTGTTGTACTTCAGTGCTTACTCATTGACTTAATAGACTGACTGCTGCAAATGTGATACCAGATCATTGACTATGTTTCTCAAGTTGCTCAATATTTTACACCGATTCAATTAGAAATGGACCCTTTGCAGATTACTTTGCTTCAATGTATCCCTTCAGACTTTGAGTTCATGGTGTGCAATACAATGCAAGTTTACTTATAGTGCCACCTGGTGTCTGTGAGTGTCTTTATAGTTCATCATTGATGGTAGATATTTGTGCAATTAGCTGTCTGTAACCGAATTTTTTTCGGCTTTAATTACGTATGAAAATTATGGGAATTGAATGTTTGTTTTCCTGAGAAAAACGAGAATAAGGCTGCGTCCGAGTGGTCAAAAAAATGAAGTCCTTTCCTCTAATTCCCGGACACTTTTCTTTAACCTTTGTGGGAAAATGTCATAAGGTATGGGAAAGGTGTAAAGCGGCTTTCACATAGCACGCAGTTTGGATGGCGCTCTGCGCTGGACACGGCGCAGACTGTGTTGAGTGGCTTTCAGAGAGGGTGCCGAGTAGGGCACACGCATGCGAGTTGTGCACGTATGTGGCGCTGGTTACTATGCGACCGATACAAACGCTAGGAACTAGTTCGTTTTGGCGCACTTTTTCTCTGGCGGGCAGAACAGCAGCTTCGGATGCCCTATGTACAGTGACAGTCAAAGGAAAGCTCTGGCAGTCAGGGCAGTTGCTAGGAATTCTGAGCCCCCTGACAGAATATTGGTGTGGGCCCCTCGCCCCCGACCTTTCACTGCCATTTTTTATTGACTATGTATCATGATGTTGTTTTTTATTTTTGTTTCTCAGTGTTCTTGGCAGTGCCTAATGCAATACACCCAATTTTTCCTTTATGATTAACCACTCAACAAAGAGAGTATAATTATGTAAATTATGAATTATTAGTTGTCTTATTCACATTCATTCACTCACTCACTCACTCACCATTAAAAACATATTCAGACTGCTGGTGGTGAGGGCCTATTGCTGGGTCAGGTTCATTGAAGTGACCACAGCTGATTCTGGAGTGGCAGTGCATGGAGGTTTAATTGTTCCATTTCATATTACTTTTGTAAACATTTAAAGTTATGCTCCATGGAACAACTGATGAAGAAATAGCCTACCGAGTCTTGGAAAAAAACAAAATCTAAATGGGTTTCTCAGTGCCATAGCTCTAAGCACTCAGCTTCATTTTTCTATTAGGAGGAGGGCAAGCTCTGCAAAATTACCCCCTGCGTGAGCAAGACTTATGTCAACAGGCTAAAATAGCCGTTTACTTTTACCTTAAGTGTTTACTAAAACTAATGTCAGCCTTGTCAAGCGACTAAGTAAATTACACCTATGGTTACCACACTGACTGCATGTAATTCACTAGCCAAACCTAGCCTGTACACTCACCCACAGCTAGAGAGAGCTAAGTATGCTGGAACCACTCAAAATAAGAACGGAGGAACGTGTCCTGCTGCTCCCGGATATTTTTGGCGGCATATTATGATGGCTGGCGAATGATAACCTTACCGATCATTTCTGTGATACCGTTAATACTTGAGTAATGTCATTCTTCTCAGGAGATTATTTACTCAGCTGACCTCATGTTACATGAACATAATGTTAGCAGCTGAATAGCCAGCCTGAACAGCTAACATAGCAAGCTAGTTAAATACTCTCACCTTTCTTTGAAAAGAATTTATCATCATCATAACCTTTATTTAACCAGGAAAAAACACACTCGTTGAGATTAAAAATCTCTTTTCCAAGAGTGTCCTGGCCAAGACGACAGCAGCAGCAGAAGGTACACAAAATAATAAAATTACATCCATACATCCAAATTATGCCATAAAATATCCATAAAACACAATAAAGGACAAACTAAGACCAGACATAAAACAATAGATAACATACACATAAAATACCGCCAAGAAGTGTGACATCAATGTTCCCTAAGAACATCTCAAAACAGAACCTAAATCAAAAACATCTACATCCTGAATTTCTCTTTTCCCATTTATGTAAAATTACTTCGAATGTGTTAAAAGAGACGAGTTCCTTTAGTTTTGTCTCCTTCTGTAAAGTATTCCAGGCAGTGGGAGCAGAAAACCTAAAAGCTTTCTTTCCCAATTCAGTTTTAACTTTTGGGACGCACAACAACAGCAGATCCTGGGATTGGAGACTGTAATTACTGGATTTATTCCAACAGAGATACACCAGCAGGTATGGAGGAAGCAGACCTACAATACATTTATAAATAAAACAATACCAGTGTTTCAGTCTGCGAAGACCAGACCAACCAACTCGAGTATATAAAAGACAGTGATGAGTTCGAGCTCTAAGACCTGTAATAAACCTTAGTGCACCATGATAAATGGTATCCAGGGCATTCAAACACTGAGAAAAAGCAGTCATGTGAATAATATCACCATAATCCAGCACAGACATAAAATTAGCAGCAACAAGTCGCTTTCTGGCCTCAAAAGAAAGACAGGATTTAATCTTAAAATAAAAACCCAGTTTCAATTTCAGTTTCTTTAGAAGTTGCTGTACGTGAGGGATAAAAGATCGTGAGTCATCTATTAAAAACTATCTGTATATCTGTATATATCTGTACTCAGATACTTGTTCAATCAAATGTCCATGTACGGTGGAGATTACAGGAAGGTCCCGAGGCTTTGATCTGGCTTTTGAAAATAACATGACTTGTTTTTGAAGAGTTTAAAACCAGTTTTAATTCATACAATCTTGATTGGACCACATTGAAAACAATTTGAAGCTGTGCAAGAGCCAGACTGGGTGTAGATGCTGACGTGTAAATAACGGTATCATTCGCGTAAAAGTGAAAGTTTGCATTGGAGACGTTGTGAGCAATATTATTGATATATAAAATAAACAGCAGAGGTCCAAGGACTGACCCCTGGGGTACACCCGCTGTAATCATGAGTGAGTCCGACACCTGTCCCCTAACTTATACACACTGCGTTCTATTGGTGAGGTAGTTTTCAAACCAGCTGACTGCACGATTTGAGAGACCAGTAGCAATTAATCTATGCTTTAGGAGTAAATGATCCACTGTGTCAAAGGCTTGAGACAGATCAATGAAAAGGGCTGCGCAGTGTTGTTTGTTATCCAGGGATTCAATAAAATCATTGATCACTTTTAAAGCTGCAGTGGTTGTGCTGCTTGATTTCCTAAAACCAGATTGCGAATGTCTGAGGGGTATTCCGTGCATTGCACGCCTATTTTATTTTTTGCAAGAGACTCATTGAACGGAGAATGACACCAAATTCTGGAAACAGCAATGGGGGGACTCCGTTTTTTTTCAGCCATGGAACATCACATTCTGCTGGAGTGATGATTTTGCTTAACAGATTTTCGGGGAATATAACCCACAGAAGTGACACAAATGGACATTGGCTGATGGTAACGATGGAATATAATGACATTAATCACATTCTGGTATGTGTATATGGCTATAATTAAAAGCCACTGAACAAAAAATTATTTTCCTGTTTGGGCATACTAATAGATGGTTGGAAAGTGACTTACTCAACTGATAAAATTATAATAGGAGATTTTAATTTGGTACTGGATCTCTGGCTAGATCGTCTTCCTAGTAGAGGATTATGTCTCAACTATGAGGAAATTATACTTGATTTTACCTCTCATTTAAACTTGACTGATTACTGGAGATTAAAAAACCCTGGTGAATTAAAGTACTCCTGGTTTAATTCTGCTAATAATGGTCAATGCTCAAGATTAGACGATTGGTTAATCTCACAAAACTTGATTAACAGTGTTTTTAAGAGTGAAATTTCAGCATCACCTTTAACTGATCATTGTGTAATTTCCCTGTTGTTCAATCTGTGTAATACTGAGACTAACTCTAATCCTGTATGGAAGTTCAATAATAGTCTTCTTGATAATATAGATTTTTGCAAAGAAGTTCTAAAGTTGATCAAGAAATCTCTGTCATGGATATGTCACCTGTAAACAAATGGGAGTGGTTTAAATTTAAAACCAAAGAGTCTGCAATTAAAATCAGTAAATATATCTCTAAACGGAACAAGGAAAAACAACAGTCATTAATAAGTGCAATAGACAAATTATATCACAAAACAGAATTATCAATGGAAGAGCATATTAAGCTAAATAATTTGCAATCTGATCAAGATAACTTGTATTTGGAGAAAGCCAAAGGGGCTTTTATACGTTCTAGAGCTCGCTGGTTAGAGGAAGGGGAAAAAAATTCCTCATATTTTTTTAATTTGGAAAAACACAGGCAAGCCAAAAAGAAAATTCAGATGTTGCTATGGAGGATGATCTCAGAATTGAAGAATTGGATTATGCAATTTTGCAGATGTCAAAAGGAAAGTCTCCAGGTCTTGATGAATTAACTGTTGTCTTTCCAAAAAAATATGTAAAATTGATTAGAGTGCTACTGTCTAACGCCTTTAAAGATTGTACATCAACTGGGCACCTGTCACCAACTATGAAACGGGGACTTATCTCACTAATCCCAAAACCTGACAAGGATAAACTTATTCTGGACAATTGGAGGCAGATAACCTTGTTATGCAATGATTACAAGCTATTAGCACGTGTATTCTAATCGTTTAGATGGGGGATCATCTGAGCTAGTTGATGAATGTCAATCCGCTTTTGTAAAGGGTAGAAATATACACTACCACACCAGACTGATATTCGATATGTTGGATTACAGAGATTATATTAGTACGGAAAGCTATGTGCTATTTCTGGACTTTTACTAGGCCTTTGATTGTATTGAACACCCCTTCCTGTCAGATGCATTATACTTTCTGGGTTTTGGAGATAAATTTTGTAGTATCATTTAAATGCTCTATACTGACATAAACAGCTGTGTATCCCTAAATCCTGGAATAGCCCCAAGATTCAAGGTTCTTAGAGGCTTAAGACAAGGGTGCCCCATTTCCCCAAAACTTTCCATTTTAGCAACTCAACTTTTGACCATTCATATAAAATATGCTTCTGAAATAGAAGGCATTACAATCTTCAATAAAGAATTTAAAATAAGTTAATTTTCAGATGACACATCCATCTTTTTAAAAGACAAATCACTAGTTGAAAGAACTCTCAATACAATCTCTGAGTTCTCCAATGCTTCAGGCTTATATATAAATAAATTAATATAAATAATAAATAAATGTGAATTACTTCCCATCCATACAAGTTCTGATACTAACATTGCTTCTATTAAAGTTAAATCAGAAGTGAAATATTTAGGAGTAACAGTAACAAATAACCTTCTTCGAAGAGAAGATATGAATATATCCAACCATATTACGGATATGAAAAAATCTCTTAGTCACTGGCTGACCAGAGAGCTAACCATTTTTGGTAGAATTGTTTTATCTAAGGCAGACGGTATCTCTAAGCTTATTTATCCATGCCACTCTCTTTATGTTTCCTTAAATAACATAAATAAAGCTAATTCTGTGATTTTCCAGTTCATATGGAAAAACAAAACATTATATTAAGAGGTCACAGCTTGTCAAAGACTATGATATGGGTGGTGTCAAGGCTATTGATATTTAATCAATGGTGGGCACCCTTAAAATCAATTGGATAAAGTCCTTTTTGTCCCAAGCAAATTCTATGTGGTTCCATATTCCTAGATCCTTGTTTAGTAAAATAGGAGGTTTAGATTTTCTTTTAAAATGTGATTTCAGGTGAACAAAATCCCAACAAAACTGTCTAATTTTCATCGTTCGATTCTCCATTATTGGAAAATGCTATTTACGCATAACTTTTCTTCACAGTGTTCAACTCTGTGGAACAATAGTGATCACAATAAATAGGAAATCTTTATTTAAGAACGATTGCGTTGAAAAAAATATGCTTGTGAATGATTTATTGAATTCGAATGGAGACCTAATGGATTATGCATCCTTTGATAACAAGTATAACTTTACTTGTGGTTATCGGGAATTTTGTCTGTGAAAGGTCTGTAAAGTGATTCCCTTCCCATTAATTTAGTTAATTCAAAGCACCCTAATGTTTGCAAATGTTAAGGCTGTATTACTAAAGTTAGTATTTGATGATTATAACTTGTGTGATAAGAAATGTAATAAAGTTATTCCTGAAATCAAGGTTGTTCCGTGACTACCACAGAGGGCTACATACGAAGGTCCCAGAGTTAATGGAGCCTTCTGTTTTGATCAAAGCATTTTCTAAAAATATTAAGATGCCAGTTTTCCCTAAAGTGCAAGAAACTCATTTTAAAATAATTAATCAGATCTATCCAACTGCCGCATTTCTCAAAAAAAGATTCAATTTTGATGTGGACCCTTGTGCCTTCTGTGGCGAGTGTGAAGACATCTGAGAGCATTTGTTTATATTTTGTCCTGTCTCACAAAGACTCTGGATCGTCAAAAACAGGCGGTTGTCACTAAAAATTCATGATATTCCATCTTTTGATAACTGCAGTATTATCTTTTTCATCGATAAATTAAACACTTTAATTTCTGATATGGTAAATGTTATTTTGCTCTTCTGTAAATATCATATTCATTGCAGTAAGTGATGAAAAAGCAAGCCCTCCTTTGATTGGTTCATAAATGACTTCAAATATTTTTTCTTATCTTTGAAAAAAATGAAATCCAGTATGATTGCCTGTAAGATTAGTGCCGACGTGTTGAAATTCATATTTTGATTCTGGCTTTTGTCAAATGGTTTGTCTGCTCCAAAATGTAATCTGGTTACATTTGTACAATGTACATTTTCAGGGAAAAATTTTTAAAAAAATTATTTTATTAATTCACTCTTATTTATACTCCCACTAGTCTTAATTTATGTTTAACTTGTTCCTGAGTATCTATGTTTATCCTCTAAAAGATCTTGTATAACTTTTATATTCCTTAATAAATTTTTTTTTTTTTTAACTGCAAATCGAAATACAAGGTGCAATTTCATTGCGAGGTTTTTGGCACAGAGCTCAAAATACAATACATGCCTCGAAAATACAATACATGAGTTACAATAAATGCAGTACAAACATAATTTGTTTTTCAATGTCGGTCAGGATTATTCATGACAAAATTAAAGACAATACACATCTTGAAATACAATACACATCTCAAAAATACAATACAGTTGTATTGTTTTAATTTTGGCACAAATAATCCTGACTCACATTGAAAAACAAAGCATTTTTGTATTGTATTTTCTGTTACACAAGTATTTTCAGTATGTACATTGTATTTAAGCATTTTTGTACTGTATTTATTGCTACACAAGTATTGTATTTAATTATGGCACAAATCACCCTCCATAGATGACATCGCAGGGAAACGTATTACATATCGTTAATCTAAGTCCAAAAGGATACCTTGTATTAAGTTAACTCTTCAGATGTATTCGCTTGATAGTAGCCGTGAAGCTAGGCCAACATCAATTTTACATCGAAGCAAAAATGGGTTCGCTGAAGAGAAAGTACAGCCAATGTGAACTAATCAAAGTAGCTAAATAACCATTGACATAAGAAGTGAGTTGAGTCGTGCGAGCCTTTCTCAGTGTGGACGGCCCTAGGAGGCAATTATGCTTTAGGCTAACGATATCTCTGCCAGTTTTTAAACACACCTGGTGTTCCCAAATTGTTAGATATCTCTCTCCATGCCTGGGCTTTTTTAACGAGATCCCGGAAGACGTTGAGTCTCGTGTCTCACAGCTCTGCATGCAGAGAGACCGCCACAGTGATGCTCTTCTCCATTTTTGCTCTGCTTTTCTAACAAAATCCGCCATTTTTTTCCGATTCTAATATTCTCTCATATTGGACGCGCCGAGGTGGGCGCTGCCCCCAGGTTAAATATTTTCAACTTGGGCGCAGCGCCCTATCCAGCGGCAGTGCCCTGTCCAGCGTCGGCGCCAGCCTCCTGCTACGCCCTCCTCGGCGCAGAACGGTGCGCCCCGCGATAATATAATAATAATATAAATTTTATTTATATAGCACCTTTCCAGCAATACAGCACAAAGTGCTTTACAAGCAGGTAAAATACATGTACATAAAAGCAATAAAACAAAATGGGGAAACAAAGAATTAAACCTCAAAGGAAAATCAAGATAATAAAACGAGACATACATGAAAACACAACCATAAAAAAATTTAAACCGTAAAATCAGCAAAAGCAAGCCTAAAAAAATGAGTCTTTAAAAGAGATTTAAAAGACAATAGAGACTCAGCATTTCTTATGTTGTTTGGGAGGCTGTTCCAGAGTATTGGAGCCTTAACCGAAAAGGCTCGATCACCCTTTGTTTTTAACTTGGACTCTAGAACAGCCAATAATGCTTGCTTGGAGGATCTTAGCAATCTTTTAGGTCTGTAAGGATTTAAAAGCTCACTTATATACTCTGGTGCCATGCCATGGAGTGCTTTGAAGGTAATCAACAGAATTTTAAAATCTATTCGGAATTGGACAGGCAGCCAGTGCAAAGATGCCAAAATCGGAGTAATGTGGGCTCTTTTATTTGTTCTAGTGAGCAATCTTGCCGCTGAATTTTGAACCACTTGCAGTTTGTTCAAAAATTTCTTATTCAGACAAGTAAATAATGAGTTGCAGTAGTCTAATCTAGAGGAGATAAAAGCATGAATAATTTTTTCCGTATCTTCAAATGACAGAACAGACCTAATTTTAGCTATGTTACGGAGTTGCAAATAGCATGACTGTACAAGCTTCTTTACGTGGAGCTCAAATTTGAGTTCAGTATCGAATATCACACCGAGATTTCGGGAAGAGGGCCTAATGTTAGAAGCAAGAGGTCCAAGTGATGATTGGATTTTATCCGACACCAACTTTGGACCAAGTATAATGACTTCGGTTTTGTTTGAGTTTAACTGCAAAAAATTAGTAGACAACCAATTTTGAACATCAGCTAAACAGTCATGCAACACCAACACATTGCTGAAATCAGAGGATTTTACTGAAATATACAACTGCGTGTCATCAGCATAACAGTGAAAACCTATTTTATGCTGACAAATAATAAAACCCAAAGGTAACATATAAATACAATACAATATAGGCCCAAGTATGGAGCCTTGAGGTAAACCTGAAGTAAGCAGTACAGACGAGGATACATGTTCACCGATGGAAACCAAAAATTTTCTGTTCGACGGATAGGAAGAGAACCATTTCAGAACTGTCCCAGAGAGCCCAACCCAATTTTCCAGCCTATCAATCATGATGACATGATCAAATGTATCAAAGGCAGCACTGATGTCCAAAAGCACGAGTATTGAGCAGTTGCCAGAGTCAGCATTCATCAAAAGATCATTAGTGACCCTGAGAAGGGCCGTTTCTGTACTGTGCTGACGTCTAAAGCCTGATTGAAATTTCTCAAAAATATTGTTGGTTTCCACCAGCTCTAAAAGTTGCTTTGCGACCACTTTTTCCAAGACTTTCGAAATAAAAGGCAGTTTTGATATTGGTCTAAAATTACTAAGAATGGCTGAATCAAGATGTGTTTTTTTTAGAAGGGGTTGAATGCAGGCAATCTTAAAATAGTCTGGAACACACCCAGTAGAGAGAGAACTGTTTACCACGGAAAGCAGGGCAGGGCCAACAGCTATCATTACTTCTTAAAAGAGCCTAGTCGGTATAATATCCAAGGGACTAGATGAGGGCTTCATACGTGACACAGTTTCAGAAAGATCCAACAGAGAAATCGGTGCGAAATAACTCAGCAAGTTTAAGCGAGGGCACGACACAGTAACAGATGGAACATGACTGATACTAGACCGTATAACAGCTATCTTGTCAATGAAAAATTTCAAGAACTTCTCATAATCAGCGGGGGATGAAGCTGATGCAACAGCAACTGGAGGGTTCACCAGACGGTCAAATGTTTTGAATAAAAATCTAACATTATGCTGATTAGCGGCAATTAATTCAGAGAAGAATTTATCTAGAGCATTTTTTACTTCTTGATTATATGAATTTAACAGGCTTTTCATACGTACATAAAGAACATTTTGTTTAGTGGCCTTCCACTTCCGTTCCGCTTTTCTGCATTCCCTCTTAAGGCTGCGAATGTTATCATTGATCCAAGGTGAATTCTGTTGCACATGTGTTGTTCTAATTTTGAGAGGCGCAACAGCATTCAGAGCACACAAGCACGTATTATTCAACAAATTTAGCATTTCATTACTCTCTGTAACATGCGCTATATTGAAGCAAGTAGGCTATTTTAAAAAATGGACGAAAATTTTGAGGCTGTGTGGGAGGTTACCACACGAGAACGAAAGGATTGCTGCACTTTGGTTTGAGCAACAGGGGCCTCGATTTCGAAAAACACACCGAAATGATCGGAGATGAAAAGATCCTCGATCTTGAGGTCGTTCAAATTCACGCCCAGAGTAAAAACTAAGTCCAAAGTATGGCCGTGTTTGTGCGTGGGGCCAGACACCCACTGGACAAGGTTCATATCATATACACAATGAATGGCTGCGGCGGCCGAGGTATGCGCCGAGCGCGTGCTATGTGAAAGCGGCTCAACACAACCGCGAAAATTGGAGAGTCCGAATCCACTTACACTCAAGGATGTTTTATATTTCACTGGATATACAATTGGAAAATGGCCGCCCATTCATTTCAATGGAAATTGCTCAGTGGCGCAGCGTGCCGACATGGGGGCCAAGCTTCCGGAGCCACGCGGACATGCGCTGTGTGATTTTTGCTCACACATGCGTAGTGTGGGGCTTATGAACGCGCTGGTATCCGAGGTATCCATGACAACGGCTCGGGCTCGTGGAACTCCGACCTAGGGTGCGTGTTCACGATCACTTTTCACCGGAAATGGAAGTCTGACCACTGCAGACTGCACCTTGATGTACGGAACACAAAGCATAGCCGCCGATAAAGGTTTAATTATGGTTTGAGACTCTATTCTAAAACACAAATGCAATAACAAATGTTAAAAACGACTTTGACAGGGAAGTAATACTCTTGATTTCAACTCAAAAATCTCGGCCAAATTGTTGACTTGCTGTTGCGTAACTTTAATATGACATTGCTCAGGGGTGCGCTTCCCGAAGTCACAGATGCAAACTTCCATAGTTAGAACCACTGACTGAATGGACGTATAAATTTCTGCAACAACGCTATTGGGAAAAACGCCACAGGCTCGTGTTCTCTTTAGCTCAACGTCGAATAACCACATTATTGGAGTCAGATAATTCTTACTTGTCTGCGTGCGAATTCCATTATCTTTTTCCGGATTAAAGACAATAAACCGAACACACAACACAACGAACTTCACCTACCTTATAAACTGATATGTTTTAAAGTCAGGAGCTTTAAACTTTTGTCAATTCTGGTAAGCTAATTTACTTTTAGCTTACGTAACTTATAACCATTCCGTGGAGTATAATGGGTCTACCGTGAAATGTCACGAACGTTGTACTGCGTTATTTTTCCCTTAAAGCTCCTTTTTTCTGTCCTTCCCCAGATATCTGAGCCTCTTGGAGTGCACTGAACATTTCATCCATGAATTTCTGCATGTCAGCGAACCAGAGGCCGTGCCTTTCTATCCATCCCCAAAGCCCTTTCCAATAAAGTCTTTCTCGGTTATAATTTTAATACCGTCTCTACGTTTCATTTCTAAGTGCGAGTTAACATCGATTGTACTTGTGGTAGATTTTATGATAATGGCCGGCTCTGCGAAAGTTAAGCATTAAACCCCTTTTGATTTTGAGTACTTGAGTTCATCTTCAAACGTTACGCAGAGCTGGCAAAAAAAATCAAAAACTGACAAAACACAAATAAATCTATTTGAAAACATTTTTAATATATATATGTAAATAATGCCTTGGGGGTGACAAATATGACTGGTGGTGGGGGTGAGCAGATGGATAGTGACAGCTACATCCGACATGGGGTACAGAATGTGCATATACGCTACCAACTGTTGCATTCTTTTAGATCTCGTATTTATTTTCGTTCAGATGAAAATCAGCCACACCGTCGAATCTACCTGCATCACTCCGGTTGATATCAGATGCTGCTCACGAACATTAGATGTTCGGATTCATTATACTCTGACGTTTCCACCTCCCCAAAACTTCGATCTAATAAAGGCTGTACCGCAAAAAATGTGTATGCATGTTCAGTGCTGTCATGGATATTCGGATCATGCACAAAAAATGAACATTTTAGATGTCATCTGTCAAGTTGCTGAAAAGTTTCGTCGTCGAGTATGAAAGTCAGTAATTAATTTTAGACAGAAGAATGGTTAATAAATGGTTTGCTAAGCAGTGTTCGAACTGAATTTATCTATTGCAATAAATGCACTCATATGGACATTACTTTAGATGCTACACAGCTGACAGTTGATGACTGCGGTCAAGATATCACCAGTTCGCAAATCAAAATACAGACATGTGAATTGGTGTTATTCAAAGTAATGGAAATATACAACTCATTACAATGATAACCATGAACAATGAAAAGGTGAGGTGAGTGTTAGCTGCGTATACATGCTTCTAGGATATCACAACAGCGGCCTTAGCTTACTGTACATTTTGTGGCACTACATAATGGAGTGTGGCGATCGAGTATATTACGGCCATTCATCAATTAAAATAAAATGGATAAAATATTTGCACCGTAACGCCGGCTCGCTTGATTGACTTGGCCACATAAAGAATGTTCATCACAGACGGACGGCAAGGAATGCGCGTTGTTCCACCCACTTGGTTCGGATCATGAACAAAAATAGTTCATTTTGGATCTCACAAGACAAGTTGCCGAAAAGTTTCGTCATCATGTATGAAGGTCGGTAAGTAATTTAACAACGAAGAATGGTTAGGCTGATAAATGGATCGCTAAGCAGTGTTCGAAATTAATTTATATACTGCTATAAACGCACATTACGTTGCGGTAGATGCTACTCAGCTGAACCGTTAAGCATAACGCATCAGAATAGAGTGATGCGAATTGGTGCTATTCAAAGTACTGGCAATACACAATGCAATTCATGGATTTAACCATTTCATTTTAATTTGAATAAGTAAGGTGAGTGTTGCCTGCGTCATGGTTCTAGGATGTCACACCAGCGGCCTTAGCTTACTGTACATTTTCTCGCGCTGCATGAAGTGCAGCAATCGAGGTGCTAAGTAACATATTACAACGTATTACGGCCATTCAGCAATTAAAATGGCAAAAATTTACTGAGCAACAAAAGAAACGCAAGTTAGCTAACTTAGTTAGTTAATGTGCTCTTATGGTTACCCAGATTGCAAGCACCTCCGCTCCGGATCTGCCCTGGCTCCAGAGCCAAGGCAAATCCGGAGCGGTGGAGCTTGCTATCTGGGTACTCATAATTATCGCAAAACAAAGAAAAGGTTGATAAAAAGAGTATAAATGCGCCCACGCTTGTAATAAATTTGATTTAAAATAATAACGCGCAAACTTATTTTCCGGTTTGCCTTTATTTAACTTGCGTTTCTTTTGTCGCTTAATACATGCTCCGTGGCTGGCCAGCTCACTTCACCGATTTGGCTTCGTTTGTAATGTTAAACAGACAGACGGCAAGGAAAGCCCATTGCTCCACCCACTCACATCCGCTGCAGTGCTAAATTCGGAGGAGCGGGAACGCGCTTACATATGAGGACCCGTTGGTGTTCGCATAGCCTGAATATAAATAAAAGATTTTGTCTTTGCCGAGAAACGAGGGATTAATGATTTAAAAGAGAAAAATAAACCGTTTCGGTATCGATAATTTGTGTCTGTCAAAAAAAATTATTCACGGATTTCTCAGCGTGTCTTTTTCAATTATTCCCTATGGAGAAATTTCTTTTTGGCCCCCATGGCATCACGTGACCTGCAATATCACATTCGCCGCTAGGACCATGGAGGCGTGTGTGGTCGACCAGAGTTGTGCGTCCAGATCTCCTTATAGGTCCATGCTTACACTGGGTAACGTATTCACGAGTCCACTTCCCACCATCTACGTTTCTTTACGCGATTGGCCGGATGAATGGTCGCCGCTTTAAGTATTGCTGCTGCGAAGAATTGTGGGATACTATTATTTCCTTTCTTTTAGAAGAACATGGTTTTGTGTGCCCTGTGCTGAAGGAGGTAAATTAGGAAGCACCGAGACACCTTTTCTTAACATTTAAACTGGCTGCCACGTAATTATCTCCGGATTGTTTTTCAGAAGTTAGGATCTTTCCTTGGGAAAAAGAATATTCAGACGCAGCCAAATGTGGAAACCACAGGAGCAATCTTAAATCAGGTCGCCTGACTGATTCGAGACCATTAGTGAACAGGCTTTATGTGGACCAGTCCGTAGCTTTCTCAAAACAGTTAGAAAACTAGTTGGTTTTTATTAGAAATGGGGTTATATTGAGGTACTTATCGCTCGTCAGTGTATTACAAGCAGTAGGTGGCATTAACAAGCTCCAAGTTTATACCGGCAGAGCAATACGCTGATGTGCGCGGGGTCAGGAGCAAAACCTATTTGAGCCGCCTAAACTATATACGTTCAGTGCTATACGTTTTCCTAACTTCGAACTTCCTTATCACTACACACTATTGAGAACATACAGTGCTAAAAGAAATGGTCGTCTGACAAGGTAAAGCGCCAAAATGCATTCAAAACACAGCTTAGAATCGGATATTCTTGTGGAAAGCTTTCATTCTCCCGCCTACCGCAGCGTATTTCTCTGCTTCCTTGCTGACACTACTCTCAGCTTGAAACTGGGAGCTTGCTGGTCGATATTTGCGGCAAGCAATACACTGACTGGGTATCACTACTTCATACGACCCCACCTCAAAAAAAAAAAAACTTTCACACATTGATTGTCCTTGGAGCTGATCATTACAGACAAAGAAAATATTGCCACTGATCTAGAGTTACCGTCAATATAAACATCAGCGGAGCTGTTCGAGAACCTCATGTGCGTATTCACTGAAGCAATTGAAATTGGTCAGCAGCGATAGCCATAATTCACTCAGCTTCAGCCGCACGGATTAAGCTAAGTAGGTTTAGGCTTGATCAGTACTCAGATGGGAGACCACTGCGGAAAACCTTGTAGCTGCTGGGAGAAATGTTGGTGGATCAATAGGATGGCGATCTTCCCTCTAGAGGAATAAACCTCAATTTCCCAATGCAGTGATGGTGTACATTGTACTGAGGGAATAGTCGCCTTTTGGATGAAACGATACACCGAGGTTCTGACTTTCAGTGATAATTTACTATCCTATGGCACTTTTCGATAAGAGTAGGGGGTTCCCCGGTGTCATGGCTAAAGTCCCAACCTGGCTCCTTCGATCTGCCGCCTAATCTTCCCCTGATCTAATTGGCTGTGCAATTTTCTCTGTCCCTCCCCACCTCTTCCCCCAGGGCTCCATTGAAAAAGAGATTTTAATCGCAACGGGACTTCCCTGGTTAAATAAGGGTTAAATAAAAATAAAAAAATCATGCAGGAGCTCAGCAACCACTCCGCCCTTTCAATAACCCTAATCCCCTCTGCTTGAAGGCATATGGAAGTAACATGACCTGTGGATTGTATTCTTGATATCAGTGAACCACAGTAAACAATTTGGGTTTACTTTTCTTCTGTCGCTAGTTTCTTTCAATGAATATATATTGCCTTCACTGTATCAGGCCTTGGTCATAGTGTAATCGAAGTTTTACACGGGCAGACCATTTAGTCAGTGGCATGGTAATATTTTTCCTTTTCAAGCATATTTGAGGCCATAGTTTTAAGAAGGTCAAATATTCATATTATTTTACATGAAGTGTCACTCTGTGGACCGCATTGTTTTATTGGATTTTTTACATTGTTAAAAAATTGGCGGGTAAATATGAAAAGGATCCCTATCAATTTTAGTGACATGAAAATTTCGTCAAATAACGTAATCTACAGGGCAGCCATGTGGGTGCATTACTGTGTTTCGCAATCATATTAGGTCCGTTTACCAATAGACATAGGCTATATCATCAGTCAATCCATATAAAATGATTACCTACATTTGGTTTGCAACAAGATGTTTTGTCCATAACCTACGAACATCAGTCCCACCATTTTCTGCCAGAAGTCAGGACATTGGTTACAGAGATGAAGCAAAAAAACCATAGGAGTTGGGGCAAGCTCAATGAGCAAACTGGTTAGCTATGTATGTTGCATACTGTGGGACCAATTATTTTGTGTGGTGTTAGCAAGTCCATATCAAAACTGCACAGTGATAAAATGCAGTCAGGAGCCAATACACCATGGCTATTCAACAAGGGCCGGTGAGGGTGCAGGCTTTCATTCCTACCAAGCACATTAACACCTGATACTACTGATAAATCTCTTTAACAAAGACCTTTGGGGTTGATTAGTGGTCTCAGGTGTGTAAGTGCTGGGTTAGAATGAAAGCCTGCACCCACACAGGCCCTTGCAGGATAATGTTGAATAGCCCTACAATACACAAACACCTCAGCAAAATTGTGTACATTTGCTGTTCCAGTTACAATGCGTTGTTTGGTACTGCAGTGGTAGGCGGGTATAAAGTAGAAACCTGGCTGATGTGCTTAAGTATGCAAAGATCAGATGTCTGAATGCAACCCTTACATCCAAACAAAATGGTTTGAACCTGCCCTTACGACTCAACAAGAGGCCTGTCGGCCTAGAGAGCTCCGCTGAGGATGACTGAAATGTCCATGTCATAATTTCAGAAATCTTTGAGAACTATTTGCAATATTAACACATGACACATTCATGAAAGACTGAAAAAAATCAGCATAAACGCTGATTTTACAAGTTCAAACTGCTGAATTTCTCAAAAACCAGGATGTGGAATGTTCTAATTTTCGCAGGGGATAATCAGAACATCATAAGTGAGGCTCACAACAAACGAGACAAAGTTATCAGTTTTTAATATATGAATGTCCTGTAGATTACCGAAAAGCAGTCTTACAGCGATAAAACGAGTTATGAAAATATAAGTGAAATTTGACTTTTGAATCAATGAAATTAAATGCCAAGGTCACTACAGGAAAGTTCACATACATTTATATGACCTTCTGTAATACAATCCTAAGCTCTGAAGCAGTTTTGGTGATACAAGTCATTATAATATGTCAATATGTATTCAATGTCAATTGTGGTCAGCATATGGATTTCATGAATGACTTTCTAAATGTCTCTACACAAACCTTGGCTCAATCTGTGACCATTTTGGTGATACAAGTCATTGTAATTCCAGTCGAGTTTGACCTTCAAAGGTCACTGACAGTCAAGTTGAATGTGACCAAATGAAAATTCCTATGTGACTTCCTAGATGTCAGTAACACAAACCAAGGCTCCATCTGTGACCATTTGTGACGCAAGTCATTGTATTGACCTTCAAAGGTCACCAAATGAAACTTCATATATGATTTCCTATATGTCTCTAAAACAAACCAAGACTCCATCTGTGACTGTTTTGGCCATACAAGTCTATGTAATGGCATTATGGCAAGTTTGACCTAATATCAACAATCAAGTTTAATGTCACCAACTGAAAGTTCATGTGTGGCTTCCTATGTCAGTAACACAAACCTAGGCTCAATCTGTGACCTTTTCAGTGACAGAAGTCATTGAATTTTCTCTTGGTCAAGTTAGACCTTCGAAGGTTAACATGGTCACCAAATGAAAGTTCATACAAGTCTCCAATACAAACCTACACTCAAATCTGTAACGATTTTGCTGATAGAAGCCATTGAAATTTCACTGTATAGTTTGGCTATTGAAGGTCACGTTCAAGGTCATCCAATGACACTTCATGCATGACTTCCTATTTGGCCACAAATACAAAACTCAGCTCTACCTGTAATAGTGAAATTTCAATGACTTCTATCACCAAAACTATGTGAAGTTAGACCTTCGAAGGTCGCCGAAGATCAAGTTCAAGGCCACCAAATGAAAGTTCATGTATGACTTCCTACACAAACCGAAACTATCTGTAACCATTTTGCAGATATAAGTCATTTAAATTTCCACTGTGAAGTTTGGGCATTCAAAGTCACCAAATGAAACTTCATAACTACCTATATGCCTGCAATACAAACCTAAGCTCTATCTGTAATAGTTTTGGTCATAGAAGTCACTGAAATTTCACAATGTGAAGTTTGAACAAGAGGCAGAAAAATGTACGCACATCCACACAAAAAATTTTAACAGGTGCTCGACTCAATAGGACAATGTACAAAAATTAACAAAAAGTCCGCACACTGTTTTGATAGCTCCCCAAGTGAGTTTAATATTCACAACGTTTCGGCCGACGTAGCCTTCGTCAGGTGCACTTCCAAACATGTGACAGGGGTGAGGGTAGGGGTTTATATACAGAGGAAAATGGGGCAAACCAAAACAGGGTCAGGTTGTAGTTGGTACAGCCAATGAACACCTAAAAACAAAAAATATATTTATTTATATAATAAAATTCATGGTAATGACTGATCCAGCCCCATAATGCCCAGAATTCCAAACACCACAAGTAATATATAGCAAAAAAACATGACAATAGTTCAAGTCTAATCAAAGGGGTTATTTCTGGAAACATTGCCTAAAACAAGGGATAGTGTGGCAATGTCTGGAATTGATACATCCATATATAATGTACACACGTTGGGAAAATGCATAAAGTAAAGCTCAAAGTAAAACAGAAACGCAAAGACAAAATCGTCATGAGTCTTCATTGTAAAAACGGTTTGATGTCGAACTCCTCATTCAATCCAAACGGGGCCATAGTGTTCAGTGTGTAGATATAATAGGTCTCTCGTTGTAGAAGTATTTTGTCATAGTCTCCCCCCCGAGGTGGCCGATACACTTTTTCAATCCCCATATACCGTAGGGCACTGATATTGTGCCCTGCCCGTTTAAAATGCGCGGCTACGGGATTGCGTTCGTCACCACTCCGAATACTGCTCCGGTGTTCACAAATGCGTGTGCGTAATTGTCTGCTAGTTTTACCCACATAACTCAGGCCGCAAGGACACTTGATAAGATAAACAACATGTGTGCTGTTACAGGTGATTACTCCGCGAACTCTAAGAGTCTTGCCACTGTGGGGATGCGTGTATGTCTTGCTTCGGATGGTATAGCCACATTGTGCACAATTGCCACATTTATAATTGCCTTCAGATAAAGTGTTAAGAAAGGTGTCTCTCCTTTCCGGGGTATGAGACCTCACTAAAAGATCTTTAAGATTGGGAGGTCGCTTAAACACAATGGAAGGGGGTCAAAACAGTGTGCGGACTTTTTGTTAATTTTTGTACATTGTCCTATTGAGTCGAGCACCTGTTAAAATTTTTTGTGTGGATGTGCGTACATTTTTCTGCCTCTTGTCCCTTTAGTTTTTGTACGGCACTCCTTCTCTGACTCTCCTATTTTGTGAGAAACCAGGACGGCAATATGACCGACGACTTGAGCTCTATCCCAGCGGGAAGTATGAAGACTTTTGAATTTACCGCGGAGGACTACGAACGCATCCTTCTCAAAGACTCTCTGTTCGCTGGAATGGCTACCGGCTCTGCTACCGATACGGGAGCTTTGGAGAAGCAAATGAGGAACTTAACCGTTCGTGAGACGAAACAATATTTACACGCGGTCACACTTAGTGATTACTTGCGGAAGAAAATCATTCCTCGGGGCCTGAGGATACAGAAGGCTCCGGCGATGGGACTGGGTAGTCCGAAATTCTATGAACGATGGTGTGAAATACTTAACAAGTGTTCCTCTGACCTAATGGCTCTCGTCATTCAAGAGACCACAGAACAATTGAACAAGACAAGGGAAGAGCTCCAACACACTATGAGTCGTCTGGACGCCGCTTTTACAGACAAAGTCCAATTGACTGCTTTTAAGAAAGAAATCGAACTCCTCAAAGAAAAACTCAGCAATGAACTCAAGACGGCCAAACGGAAGAAGTTTGCGCGAGACACCAGGGATTACGCGCAACAGAACGTTTATTTCTGGAAGAAATCTTTGGAAGGCCCAACCAGGAAAGGCAGAGAACGCCCGGGTGAACATTCAGACCGCGGTTCCAACTCACCATGGCCCTCCTCTACCTCCCTCGACTCCGACTCAAGCAACCTATCAGGACACGGTGCGTCTTTTTTAGCCGAGATCCCCGGAGACGCCCGCGAACGACGTCATCAGGGCAGAGGTCCGCGCAGAGGCAGTCGGGGACGGGGATTCCCCGGAAACGAACACGACGAGGGATACGGCCGAAGAGGGCGCTACTACTCGACGAGAAGCACGACGCGGTTATGAATTTCTCCAAAAGACCGCTTACGGAGGTGTGCAACAAGGCCCTTGGTAAGGGTCTTTCCTTCGTCCCGACCACGTCAACAGATGACTTCAATACAACTATTGACTTTCATAAGTTTTTTCGAACTCTGAGACTTAAAGAATTCTTCCACTCCGAAAGGACTGACTCCCATGGTACAGATTTTGACAAGGTGAATGGGAATCTTGTCGAACAGCCTGATCCCACCTGTCTGTCCCACACCTCAGTGAGTATACCTTTTAAGAAAAAATCTACTTTTATTCCTCCTAAGAATAGAAATGCCTCACTTGATACATACTGTCGTCTTGTGGAAAACGATGTACAGGCTATTCTAAAAAATAAGAAGGATTATAAAGTATATAATAACCTGTCAAAAGCTGAAAGGGAAGCCTTATCTGCGCTAAGCAAAGATAACACTGTGGTTGTCCGGTCGGCTGATAAGGGCGGGGCCATAGTTCTTCAGGACATAGTTGACTATGAATTTGAGATTAATCGGCAACTAAGTGATGAGTCCTTTTATTGCCAACTACGTTCTGATCCTACTAACCAGTTTAAGCTTTCTATACATGAGAAACTAAAAACATGGATGGACAAAGGTGAAATTACCAAAAATGAATATGAGTACATGAAAACCGATTTCCCTGTAACTCCGGTCATCTATACTTTGCCTAAAGTGCATAAATCCCAAACTACCCCACTTCCGGGGCGTCCCATTATTAGTGGAATTGGGTCTCTTACCTCCAACATTTCCACCTTTGTGGATTTCTGTCTCAAACCCTGGGTCACCACTCTTCCCTCGTATGTAAGGGATTCTATTGATTTTATTAACAAACTGAAGGCCATAGAGTTACCCACTGAATGTATTCTTGCGACCATGGATGTCTCTAGTCTCTACACCAATATTCCCCATGGGGGTGGTATTGAGGCTGTTACCACTTTTTTGAATATGAGGCCACATACAGATAAGCCTAGTACGGCGTGCATTTCTGACCTTACTCGGATGGTATTGACCACTAATTATTTCCTTTTCAAAAACCAATTTTATTTACAAATGAAGGGGACGGCAATGGGTAGCACTATGGCACCCAATTATGCTAATCTGTATATGGGATTTTTCGAAAACCGATATATCTATAATCCCGATGTTAACGTCTTTGTCTCTAATATCCTGTTATATCAGAGGTATATTGATGACTTGTTTATAATTTGGACAGGAAATGAAACATCTTTAATGGCGTTTCATCGATACCTTAACTCAGCCAATCCACATTTGACTTTTACTCTGGAGTTTAGTCGCCCCAGCATTAGTTTTCTTGATGTGCTGGTCATTAAACAAGGTGACTCTATCTCCACCGACTTGTTTCGTAAGCCTACGGACAGAAACACATTGCTACGCGGGGACAGTTTTCACCCCACTCATTTGAAAAAAAGCCTACCGATCAGTCAGTTTCACCGAGCCAGGAGAATCTGCAGCTCGAACCCTCTTTATCAGACGCAATCGTCTGATCTCACTAAGAGATTCCGTGACAGGGGGTATAAGAATGAATGGATCGTAAAGGCTGCCAATCGCTTTAACAATTTGACACAGGAGGAGTGTCTACAGTCCAAACCCAAAATTCACAGGGACCATACTGTTTCATGTTTTACCAAATACTCTCCCACAGGCTTTGAGTTTGCTAAGGTTGTTCGCAAGCATTGGCATATAATCGAGTCAGACCCTAAACTGAAATATGTATTCAAAGAACCCCCTTCCATTGTGTTTAAGCGACCTCCCAATCTTAAAGATCTTTTAGTGAGGTCTCATACCCCGGAAAGGAGAGACACCTTTCTTAACACTTTATCTGAAGGCAATTACAAATGTGGCAATTGTGCACAATGTGGCTATACCATCCGAAGCAAGACATACACGCATCCCCACAGTAGCAAGACTCTTAGAGTTCGCGGAGTAATCACCTGTAACAGCACACATGTTGTTTATCTTATCAAGTGTCCTTGCGGCCTGAGTTATGTGGGTAAAACTAGCAGACAATTACGCACACGCATTTGTGAACACCGGAGCAGTATTCGGAGTGGTGACGAACGCAATCCCGTAGCCGCGCATTTTAAACGGGCAGGGCACAATATCAGTGCCCTACGGTATATGGGGATTGAAAAAGTGTATCGGCCACCTCGGGGGGGAGACTATGACAAAATACTTCTACAACGAGAGACCTATTATATCTACACACTGAACACTATGGCCCCGTTTGGATTGAATGAGGAGTTCGACATCAAACCGTTTTTACAATGAAGACTCATGACGATTTTGTCTTTGCGTTTCTGTTTTACTTTGAGCTTTACTTTATGCATTTTCCCAACGTGTGTACATTATATATGGATGTATCAATTCCAGACATTGCCACACTATCCCTTGTTTTAGGCAATGTTTCCAGAAATAACCCCTTTGATTAGACTTGAACTATTGTCATGTTTTTTTGCTATACATTACTTGTGGTGTTTGGAATTCTGGGCATTATGGGGCTGGATCAGTCATTACCATGAATTTTATTATATAAATAAATATATTTTTTGTTTTTAGGTGTTCATTGGCTGTACCAACTACAACCTGACCCTGTTTTGGTTTGCCCCATTTTCCTCTGTATATAAACCCCTACCCTCACCCCTGTCACATGTTTGGAAGTGCACCTGACGAAGGCCACGTCGGCCGAAACGTTGTGAATATTAAACTCACTTGGGGAGCTATCAAAACAGTGTGCGGACTTTTTGTTAATTTTTGTACAATGTGAAGTTTGACCTTCAAGGCCACCTAATGAAAGTTCATACATGACTTTCTATAAGTGTTCAATGCACATCTGTTTCCAATCTTCAATATTTTCAAGCCTAGAAACGTTTGAAATTTATTTTGCTTGACCTCAAGTTTGACCTTTCAAGGTCATCTGAGGTCAAGTTTAACACAGCCAAAATATAGGTCATGTATTACTTCCTATAGGTCAGTAATACATGCTTCTCAATCTGCAACCAATGAGCTTCCACAGGCAATTTGGCCCATTCTCCATAAGACCCAATGTTAAAGTACAGCGCCCCCACTAGACCCATTTCAATCAAAATGGCACTCGCACTGTACATAGTTTATCAAGGTGAGTTGATTGAACTTTTTCTAAATCTGGCAGTTTGAGAAATGTTTTGAAATTTCAAGACATATCTTTTAACATTGTTAATATACTCCCTGACCTCAAGTTTGACCATTCAAAGTCATCTGTGGTCAAATTTAATATTGCCAAAATATAGGTCATATGACTACCTATATGCAACCATGTTGCCCTCCACAGGCCATCTTGCATATTCGTAAAATACAGCGCCCCCACAATCGACCCACTTCTGTCGCTTCAATCAAAATGGCGCCGACACTGTACATTAACGGTACCAAGGTTAGTTGATTGCCCGATTTAGAAAAGCATTTATCACGCAGAAATGATTTAAAATATCTCAGCCCCATCTTTAGCATTGGAGCCAAAATTAAGGGCCCATGTAACGGACAAAAATGATTCAATCAAAAATCCGAGAAAAACAGAGATATATGGTATAGTAGTATGTTATAACATATTTTCATAAAAATTCATCGGGCCAAAAAAAAGGATATGTTGTGGACGCCACACCACAATAGCTTAACGGCCCATACGGCAGGTAAGCTGAAAATGAGCACACACACTGATTTTTAAGTCCAAAATGCTGAATTGCTCAACAACTGGGACGGAGAATGTTCTCATTTTCGCAGGGGATCATAAGTCAGAGATAATTTAGGCAAAACGTTAGACAACTTGAGCCATTTACGAAAGACAGAGAAAATCAGTGTTTGGGCTCAAGTCCAAAACGTGTAATTTCTCAAAAACCAGGACATAGAATCTTCCAATTTTCACAGTGAATATTCAAAATATCAGGAAGGCTCACACCAAATTAGAGAAAAAGTTATCAATTTTTGAGATGTTCAAATTTGAAGTGAAAGTTGACTCGGCATTAGAAAAGCTCTGCTTACAGTGACTATCACAGCGGAGCTAAAAATGGTGTTAAATGTTATGAGCAGATAAATGTCAAACCGCTTCTAGATTTACAATAGTTTATTGAACATTTTGGGCCAGTACACAGGTCTCAGACAGTCTCCTGGATGGGAGGCTCGTAGCCATCTGCCCTCTCCACCTTGGCGCCGGTGTCATCCCCGGTAGGTTTGGCCGCACTGCTGGCACCGCCACCCTCGCCGTGGAGCTCCATTAGTTTGCCCACTGCAAGCACAAAGATCAAAGATCAGCTCAAGCGCGCTGTTTGACTGCAAGCTTCATGGAAGTTGGCAAAAGTTCACCCCGGCCTACTTATAATACCAGCCGAGTTCTACTCAGAACACTTGGTCGAAGGAATCCTACATAATTCACTTTGTTAATCCCTTTAACATATTTTAAGACCTCAATCAAATCACCCGAGTCTTCTTTTCCACAGACTAAAGAGATGAAGGATCTTGAGCCTCTTCTCATAGCTTTCATCTTTTATACCTGGAATAAGCTTAGTGGCTCTTCCCTGAACTTTTTTGAGCCTCTATATCTCTCAAAGTACGGTTGCCAAAACTGTACACAATACTCCTGATGTGGTCTGACGAATGTGTTGTGCAAAAGAAGCATCACCTCCTTAGATTTGTACTCAATACTTTTGGCAATGTATCCCACCATCCGATTGGCTTTAACAGCTATGGCACAATGGCTAGCCTGTGAGGGTTTGGTCAGCAATCACTACCAGATCTTTCGTGTGCAGCACATTCCAGTTTTAAACCTCCCATAAAGTAGTCCCGTCTAATGTTTTTATTACCTACATGTACAACTTAACATTTCTCTACATTAAATTTCATTTGCCACATTTCTGCTCAATTCTGGATTCTATCCAAATCAACCTGAATCACTTTAGTGGACCCTAAACAATTTGCCAAACCCCCAATTTAGTATCATCTGCAAATTTAAATAATCTGTTCTCAATATTCCTATCAAGGTCATTAATGTAGATGAGGAACAGCAGGGGCCCCAACACCGATCCCTGGGGGACGCCACTCCCCACCATTCCTAGCTCAGATGAGATACCACTGACCACCACTGTGTTCTGTCCTGTAAACAGTTTTAAATACAGTCCAGAATACCTCCTGTAACTCCAATGGAGCTCATTTTAAAAATTAAGTCTCTTATGCGGTACTGTATCAAATGCTTTCTGAAAATCAAAGTATATGATGTCATAAGCCCTGCTCTGGTCATAAGTCTTTGTGGCCTCTTCAAATTCCAGGAGGTTTGTCAGGCATGACCTTCCCTTATGAAAACCATGTCGGCTATCCCTTAAGGTACGGTTACGTTCAAGAAATAAGTCCAGCTCATCTTTTATGATAGATTCCAATATTTTACAAGCAATGCAAGTCAAACTGACTGGCCTGTAATTTCCTGGCTCGGTACGGTCCCCTTTCTTATATATTGGTATTATATTGCCCCGTTTCCAATCATTTGGTATTTCTCCAGTTTCTAAAGACTGCCTAAAGATGGTGGAAAACGGCTTAAAGATGATTTCACCACCTTCCCTGAGCACTCTAAAATAAAAGCCATCAGGACCCACTGCCTTATGTGCCTTTAGATAGATAGAATATTTATTGTCCTTACGGAAATTTGTTCGGTGCCATTTACATTCACATTCACAGTGCATCTGATAATTACAACTGTAAACAATAGACAAACACAATCCCCCCCCCCCCCCAAGACAAAAGACAAAAAAAAAAAAAGTTAGTTTAAGCAACTTGACTAATACTTCGTTATCCCAAACCTCAATTTCCGCTAAATAGTTTTCAGCATTGGACATGCCCTCTGGCCGAATAAAGACCCCCTCTGAGGTAAAATTCTCAAAGTAACTGTTTAAGGCATTCACAATATCCTTGTTATCATATAGCAGCGATCCATTTTTATTCTTTATGCACTTAACCTGCTCTGACTTTCCTTTTTCTGTTACAGTACTGAAAGAAGCGCTTAGGGTTAGTCTTTGCCCCCTCTGCACTTTGTCTTTCATACAGTCTTCTAGCATTCCTCAGCTCTTTTTTGACCAAAGCCTGCATTTTACAGTATTCAGCATTAGTGTTCTCATTGTTATCCTTTATGTAAAGGATATAAAGATTCTTCTCTTATAAAGATTCCTCTTTTCCCTCAAAATCCTACAAATACCTTTTGTCACTGAGGATTCTGCTTCTTTCGCTTACTTTTGGACACTTTTGGAATGAATCTGCATTGTGATTCAAGTAAAACCCCCTTAAATCTTTTCCACATCTCATTTACAGACTCACAGTCCAGGAGTGTCTCCCATTTTATTTCACTTAGATATGAGCGCATCCTGTCAAAGTTTGCTCACCTAAAATTAAAAATTTTTGGTTTTTGAATATACCTTTTTAACTTCCCATGAAACATCAAAATAAACAGCAGAGTGATCACTTGTCCCAAGTGGCTCCAGTACCTCAACATTGCTACTTCTATCTGGGTCATTACAGAGCACCAAGTCTAAAATTGCCTTCTCTCTGGTAGGTTAATTAACCTACTGCACCAAATTATCATTTAAAAGATCTAGAAATTCTTCCTCCCCCCTACCCTGTCCTTTCACCATTTCACAATTGATACTAAGAGTCGACCGATACATCGGCCGGCCGATATATTAGGCCGATACTTGCATTTTTTACCAGAATCTGCATCGGCCGATTCGTGCTTGGGTTCGCCGATTTATATTTCCGCGGCATGATTTACAGTCAGGCATCCAGGGGCAGCTCTGTTGCCGGAAGACCCTGCAGCACATGCAGACGCATTACCCCTCCCCCACTGGAAGAGTGGTGAACGCAATGGCTGCTTCAGAACAAGTTGTTTTAAAATTCCTATTAGCCTCTCACTGTTAAACTTAGTTGAAATATTGCCACCCACTTTGAAATAGGAAACATGAATGCCAAGTAATTGCCAATTAGTACACGTGCTTGCAAACATAGTTAAGTTTGTGGGTCAGTAAAACGGGAATGCTTAGTCTTTAAAAGTGCTTACCATTGTATTTAGGGAGATGTTGACATAGTTGTGGGCCAATATGTACAGATGAAACAAACACCGGTTTAAGGATTAAGTAATGTCAATGTTGTCATGGTGTTCGTTGGAGTTTAATTCAGCGAACACCGGGGTGAGGTTAAATGCGTTATGTCGTGTGTGTATGTGGAGGGCTCGAAATTGCGAACAAAATTAAGACCTTCGAATTAAAATAGTTGCACCTGTGCGACCGCTTTTTCCCCTTATTAATCGCCTCTTTTCGGGTACATTTGGTAGTCAGAAGGCAAGCCAGCCGCCGCTGCAGTTTAAATAGGGATGGGCGCATGTCTCGGAGCAGTGCATGAATCTACTGGACATACCGCAGCCGAGCGCACCCAGTGTGTTCACTCGAGCTGACAGGGACCATTCTGACCCATCAAAGGGGAGGTTGACGTCCCAAACCTCAGTACAGATTCTAGAATGGTTAATGACGCGGAAATGAGAGTTACTATTGTAGCTATGCACAAGATTTGGACTGAAAATGGAACGAAGAGTGATGGAAGGTTTTTGGTTTTTTTTTTGGTACCGTTAACGTTAAAAAAAAGTCAAGTCGGTGTCAAAAGTTACTGAAACTGAAAATCATGACGGTGATTCGGATGAAGCGGCAGCAAATCAGTTGATTATTTTCGCAAAGAGTTGCATCAAAATGTTGAATGGCTGAGGTTATAAGAAGGTGAAGTGCACCGTGTTCATTGTAAAGATAATGACCCGAATCTGGCTGTTAACAGCTCGTTATCAACTGAGTCCAAACACTTTAAACGTGAACGTCCTTCCATGGAGAAGGCACGAAACACAGAAAATACTGACAAATGTGCGTTAACGAGTAGATCCGCATTTCTTTTAATAGTTACAACTTATCAAAATATGCTGCCTCGCGGTTCGGCGTTTGCCACAGCCTTAAAATCTCCGTCTCGGTTTCTTCGCTCATATCTTCAGTATCCTATCTGCAAAAATCATTAACATTTTTTACAGCACGTCTTTAGACCAATAAACGTTAATATATTTGCAGGTACACGCAACATTTTCCTGAAAATGCCGAAATTAGAAGACAATTGCGTGTGCAGTGGCGTCTCTGGAAGTGATAATTGGTGGAGCCCAGACCATGCCTTTGCGTCAATGATTGTTCCTGGCTTGTACGCAGTTATTTTCAGTTATTAATACATTTTCCAATTTTGACAATAATCCTCTAGCAATCGAAGCTACGATTTCTTTCTCCGTAAGATCAATTGACGCCTAAATAATGGGATAAATTCAGATCTAAATAATTTTTCTGGCCACTCAAACTGTTCAACGCTTTATGAAAGACAAACTGCTCTCAAACGTGTGCGCTACCTTTTCCAAACATCAAGTGATTTAACTGGCGCTTCATGATCGTTTTGTTTAAATAAAATATAAGACCATTTAAAACGTCTATGTGCAATTCTGAATAACGCTGATTTAAATGCACGAAATTACGCTTCCAGATTAATGATTGTCGCTGTACCGAAATGTATCATACCGTACCGGCCAGTTCTCGGAGAGAATCTATTGCTCATCCCCTCAAGGAAGTTGCATGCTGCGATTGCAACTATTAAAGCAAATTCAACCAATCCACGCAAATTTCTCGCGGACAAAAAAATAAATTGCCAAGACATTGCAACTTTCATTGCCACTTTTTGAAACAGTTACCGCAAAAAAATAAAAAAACATTAAAAAAGTCAGGAAAATCCTGGAAGTATTGTTTGTCAATTATGCGAATGATTGCGTGCAAGTCAGGGTTAGTAAGGGGAGCTCTGGGTCCCACCAATCTTTAGTCCTAGAGACGCGCCTGGGCGTGTGGCATAGGCCATCTTAAAACAAACATATCCAACTCTTTATAATGTCTACTTATGTTATAATAAGCCAACAAATAGCAAAGTTACCATTCATTCAACCATTGATTCATATTGCAATATTGAGGCAAAAAAGGACTGTCATATCTGCAATTAACCTTAACACAATTTAAGATTTTATTGGGGTCAGTGTGGTCCTCTGGATATATTTGATGCCTCACACGCAGTGAAGAAGATGGATAGAAGGGCAGAGAGCAAGGAGACTCAATTTTAAATCCTGGCCTCCAGATATGGCATAAAGCCAATGTAGTGGAAACCTTTGTTAATCAATGAACTCAAGACTCATATTGTGTAATGTGAACAGAGGCCACTAGATGGCAGTATTTACCTTTCTTTTATTAAGCTCAGACTAGAGCTAGGTTTATACATGTCCTGGACATGTCTGGGGCAAGTCCCCGAAAAAAAAAAAAAAAAGGTCTAAATGTGGGTGGGGTCTGCAAAAGAGTATATAAGGAAAAGAATTGAGACAGTAAAGTGGTAGGAGAAATTGCAAGAAGAAGGATACATGTGACCAGACCTGTCATTTCTGATCAAGACCTGTGAAGTTTCTTTTGTGGATTTTTGCCTGCGTTTGAGCATTTTCCTCACCCAGGACATCACCAAGTCACCCCACCAAAACAAGGGACTGTAAATATTTCTGTTTTTCTTATAAGTCAATCTTGGTTATTAGTTGTAGGTTAGTATTAGTCTTTGTCTGTTAATTAAATGTGTTCAAGTTTTTAAAACCGTTTCTGTCATCCCTTGCTGTTGTGTTGTAAATTGTAATAACAAATTGGGGGCTCAAGTCCGGGATATACCATTGTGTGAGTCATTTATTGAAAATCTAACGTTTCAAATTGTAAAATTGTTTTTGTGTATATATATATATATATATATATATATATATATATATATATATATATATATATATATATATAGAGAGAGAGATAGATCAACAGCAATGGATGATTTCTTGGCATCACCAACCGTAGGGGTTTTGAAGTCTTTTAAAAAGACAGAACTGCTAGAAATTTGCAGACATTTAGAGCTGACAGAGGTAAAACCAGCCATGCGAAAAGCAAGACTGGCTAGAGAGATAGTTGAATATTACATTGATGAAAATGTGTTTGTACCAGGAGATCTGGAACAGTTTCCAGTGGAAAATCCAAATATAGAAATGGAACTTAAATTAAAAATGCTAGAGATTGAAAGGGAAGAAAAAGAAAAAAAGGCAGTTTGAGTTGGAAAAATTGGCAAAAGAGAAGAGAAAAAAGGAAGGGAAGAAAAAGAAAAACAGAGAATTTGAGTTCGAAAAATTTGCAAGACAGAGATTTTGAATTAGAGAAATTCGATAGAACGACGACTCCAAATGGAGCAACTAAAAATTAAAATTCAAACTGAAAATAAATTTTGGGCTAGCCAGGAGGTAAAATTGGTGCCTCCATTTTCGGAAAAGGATGTTGACAACTATTTCCAGTGTTTTGAAAAGGTAGCAAAGAGTTGCCAGTGGCCAAAGGAACACTGGCCTCTGATGTTGCAAACTGTCCTCAAGGGTAAAGCTCAACAAGCCTATTCAGCTTTGTCTGCAGATGATTCCTCTGATTATGAGGTTGTTAAAAAGGTTATTTTGAGAGTTTATGAGTTGGTTCCAGAGGCTTACCGACAGAAATTCAGAGGTCTGAAGAAATCTGAAAATCAGACTTATGTTGAATTTGCTAATGAGAAGCAGGTTTGCTTTGAGCGCTGGTGTACTTCTATGGAGGTCAAGGATGATTTCAACTCACTAAAAGAGATGGTGTTAGTTGAAGAATTCAAGAACTGTGTTAAGGATGACGTTAAGACCTACCTAAATGAGAAGCAAGCACTGAATTTGCAATAAGCTGCCAAATTTGCAGATGAATATGTTCTCACACATAAGTCCAAATTTCAGTCTAGCAGTAACAATAGATGGTCCCAATTTCAGAAAAAGGGTTACGGTGATACCCAAGATTCCTCACCCAAAGACAAAGACAAATCTGGTGATGGTGCTCAGAAATCCAGTAACAGGTCTGATCAAAGTGTGAAAGCTGACAGTGACAAAAGTGGTCTAGTTTGCAGTTATTGCAAGAAATCTGGTCATGTTACAACTAACTGTTGGTTCCTTAAAGCTAAGAAAGAAAAAGAAAAGGATACCAAACCAAATGCCTTTGTGAAAACAAGGTTAGAAACCCCTGTAGTAGATAACCAATCTGCTAAATTGCCTGCTTCTTGTGGGGCTAAAAAGCCTGATACAGCTGACTTCGTGAGGGAGGAATTTTTTCCATTTGTGTCAGAGGGATTTGTGGCTCTGAATGAGCATACTACTCCTGTCCCCATATATATCCTAAGGGATACCGGAGCTTCTCAGTCACTTTTGTTGATGGACTCCTTGGAGTTACGTGATGAGACCGCTTCAGGGGATTTCATTCTTGTACAAGGTATTGAAGGGAGGACTGTATCTGTACCCCTGCGCTCTATATTCTTGAAGTCAGATTTAGTTACAGGACAGGTAAAGGTGGGACTTCTGTCAAGTCTACCTATAGAGGGTGTTTCTCTGTTGCTAGGCAATGACCTGGCTGGGGGCAAAGTAGTTCCCCCTGTACATCCTACTTCACAGCCGAGCACTGAAGATGGGGATGAGGACCCATCTCTGTATCCTTCTTGTGCAGGGACTCGTGCTATGGCCAAGAAGGCTAAAGAAGATGTTGTGGTGCCGTCCAGCACATTGAATATTCAGGACTCAGGTGGTTCGCCTCGTGACTACGATTGGCCTACTATGGTTTCTCCGTTTGAGAACTTATCAGACACTTATCAGTTCATTGTTCAGCCAGCCAGATGGGTTTGGTGATTCTGATGTGTCTGGAGACTTGTCTCTGTCCAGAAAGCGGTTGATTGAGGAGCAAACTAATGATCCTGAAATTTGTGCACTTCGGAGGAGAGCCCTTCCTGATAAAGAAATAATACCCAACTGGAACTGCATCCATCTCAAGGATGGTGTGTTGATGCGGAAGTGGCGCCCTCCTGATATCCCTGCCAATGCAGATTGGGCAGTGGTCAGGCAAATTGTTGTTCCGAAGGTCTCCAGGAATGAGATCTTAACAATGGCTCATAGTTTACCTTTAGGAGGTCATCTTGGTGTTAACAAGACTGTTGATAAGATCATGAAACACTTCTTTTGGCCTGGGCTTCGGAGAGACGTTTCCAACTTTTGCAAAACCTGTCACACTTGTCAGGTAGTTGGAAAACACCAGTTAGACCCACCTGTAGCTCCATTGCAGCCTATCCCAGCATTTGGGGAGCCGTTCTCTAAGGTCATTGTTGATTGTGTTGGTCCATTACCCAAGACTAGATCTGGAAATCAGTACTTGTTGACAATCATGTGTGCATCTACCAGATTCCCTGAAGCCATACCTCTACGTAACATCAAGGCAACTGCAATCTCGAAGGCTTTGATAAAGTTCTTCACGTTGTTTGGCCTTCCCAGGGAAATTCAGTCAGACCAAGGTAGCAATTTCACTTCAGGATTGTTTCAGCAGGTTGTGTATGAACTAGGTGCAAAGCAGATTCTTTCTAGTGTCCATCATCCAGAAAGTCAGGGTGCCTTAGAGCGGTTTCATTCCACTCTCAAGACAATGATGAGGACTTATTGTTATGACCATGAGAAAGACTGGGATGAAGGGGTTCGTTTGCTGCCGTTTGCAGCTAGAGAATCAGTGCAGGAGTCCACTAGATTCAGTCCATTGGAGCTAGTTTTTGGTCATAAAGTGAGAGGACCTTTGCTATTATTGAGTGAACAATGGCAAGAGGAAGAGCCGCACATCAGTCTGTTAGACTATGTTAGCAAGTTCAAGGAAAGATTGCGTGCAGCTTGTGACCTAGCCAAAGAGAACTTGAAATCAAGTCAGGGAAAAATGAAAACTTGGTATGATCATAAGGCCAGAAGCCGTGAGTTTAAACCAGGAGACAAGGTCCTTGTGTTGTTTCCCTTGCAGTCTAATCCTTTGCAGGCTAGATTTCATGGTCCTTATGAAATTCTGACAAAACTCAAATGATCTCAATTACATTGTGAAGACAATTGTGTCACATTAACATGCTGAAGCCTTATCATGACAGAAATGCTAGGGTTGCAGTTGTCACTTCAGATTCTCCTATGGCCGAGATTTGTGAAAATGAGGGGGAGTTTCAAGATGAACCTAGAATTAAAGCTTAAGTTCTTTCATGTAAATTGTCAAATTCTGAAGCGTTGCAAAATCTTAATGTTAAACTCCAGCACTTAGAACCCTCACAGGGAGATCAGTTTGAGAGGTTGATCAAGAAATATGAGGATCTGTTTCCTGATGTTCCAAAGAGAGTTTCTATAGCCTCTCATGATGTAGATGTTGGTGATGCCAAACCAACAAAACAGCATCCGTACCGGATGAATCCTGAAAAGAGAAAGATTGCTGAGAAAGAGGTTGAGTACATGTTAAAACATGATATTATCAGACCCTCCAACTCAGATTGGAGTTCACCCTGTGTGCTAGTTCCAAAACCTGATGGAAGTACTAGATTCTGTACAGATTATCGCAAAGTCAGTGCTGTAACTAGAACTGTGTTTCCAATACCTAGGATTGATGATTGTATTGATAGAGTAGGGCAAGCAAAGTTTCTGACCAAGATTGATTTATTGAAGGGTTATTGGTGTGTGCCTTTAACTGAGAGGGCCAAGAGCATCTCTGCTTTTGCCACACCATCTGGGTTGTACCAGTAAGAAGTCCTACCCTTTGGAATGAAAAATGCCCCAGCCACGTTCCAAAGGATGATACAGTCTACAATCGCTGGATTGCCACACACGGGTGCGTACATCGATGACCTGATCACATGGAGTGACTCCTGGGAAGAACATCTAAAAGATGTAGAGACGTTGTTCCAGCGCCTGACCCAGGCTAACCTGACTGTTAACCTGAACAAGAGTGACTTTGGTTGTGCTACTGTCACCTATCTTGCCTACGTCATAGGCCAGGGTAAGGTGGCACCCATAAATGCTAAAGTCCAAGCCATCATGGGCTTTCCAGTTCCTGACAACAAAAAAGCTTTGCGCCGCTTCCTTGGAATGATCGGGTACTACCGCAAGTTCTGCAAGAACTTTGCTGAGATTGGTCTCAGTCTAACTAACCAACTGAAGAAAGGCGTAAAGTTCACTTGGGATGATGCATGCCAGAGAGCCTTCGATCACCTGAAGTCTCTGCTGTGTCAATTCCCCGTGCTCAAATCTCCTGACTTCAACAAACCGTTCTCCATCGCGGTCGATGCTAGCGACCAAGCTTGTGGATCTGTGCTCCTACAGAGAAGTGACTCTGATGACATTGAGCATCCCGTGGCATACTTCTCCAGGAAGTTCAATCGCCACCAAAGGAACTATTCCACAATAGAGAAAGAGCTGTTGGCTCTGGTTCCATCTTTACAACACTTTCATGTTTATGTTTGTACAGGACAAAAGCCAATGATTGTGTACACTGACCACAATCCGTTAATGTTTTTGAGTGAGATGAAAAACAAGAATCGGAGATTGTTGAATTGGAGTTTGATTTTACAGGAGTTTGACTTAAAAATTAAGCATGTGAAGGGTACAGACAATGTAATTGCTGATTGCTTATCCCGTGTTTGAATATGTAAATATATGTCACGTGTTCATTTGAATATTGTATGATATGTATATATAGACAAGTGTTCACTTAACCATTTTGTATTGAAAAGAAAAATTGCCTTTTTGAGTCAAAATTTTTCCTATTGGAATGGAGGTGTAATGTGAATAGAGGCCACTAGATGGCAGTATTTACCTTTTATCAAGCTCAGACTGGAGCTAGGTTTAGACATGTCCTGGACATGTCTGGGGCAAGTCCCCGAAGGAAAAAAAAAAAAGAGGTCTAAATGTGGGTGGGGTCTGCAAAAGAGTATAAGGAAAAGAATTGAGACAGTAAAGTGGTAGGAGAAATTGCAAGAAGGATACATGTGACCAGACCTGTCATTTCTGATCAAGACCTGTGAAGTGTCTTTTGTGGATTTTTGCCTGCGTTTCAGCATTTTCCTCACCCAGGACATCACCAAGTCACCCCACCAAAACAAGGGACTGTAAATATTTCTGTTTTTGTTGTAAATCAATCTTGGTTTGTAGATTAGTTAGTTTTTATTGTCATTGTTAATTAAATGTGTTCAAGTTTTTAAAACTGTTTCTGTCATCCCTTGCTGTTGCTGTAGCTGTTGTGTTGTAAATTGTAATAAATTGGGGCCATAACAATTGTTTAATAATTTTCATTTGTTGGAGACCGTTGTATTGTTAATGTGGAGTGTTATATTGTACTTTCTTTAAACATTAAAAAATACATATATTGGTGCTTCTTTGATTTCGGCTTGTGCGCTCCTAAATTTTTGAACTTAGGAGCACAGCACTACCAAGAAAAAAAGTTAATTTCAGCCCTGCTGTGTGCGCTCTCCCTCAGAGCGGAGTGGCGCAACCATGTCTGCTATCAGAGAGGTCTTTAGCGTGCACTAGAAGAACTTAAATGATGAGAGCAATGTTTTATATGTAATACTAATTTGTGTCAGTGTTTTGTGAAAACGTATTTAGAGCCCTTTGCTGCCGTTATCAATCCAGCGGTAGTGGAGTTTTTCAGTATCTGCTCAGCTTGTGTGTGTGTGTCTGTCTCTGGGGAGGAGCAGCCATCACATCGATGGGTGGTTGAAACTTTTCAATAAATGTTTGTCTAACTCTAGACCTGTGATTTGTTATCTTTGTGTCATTTTTTTAATGTAAATTGAGGGAGCAAAAGCGGTATCGGCCACGAATATCGGCCCAAGAAAATCGGCAGTCCATCATCGGTCATCGGCTAAGGGTGATTGAGAGAAAAAAAAAAAAAATCGGTATCGGCCCTAAAAAATCCATATCGGTCGATCCTTAATTGATACCAGGATAATTTAAGTCTCCCATAATAATAGTCCCTCCACCTCTACAAGCTTGCGTAATCCTCCTAAAAAGCATTTCATTGACTGTCCAAAGCAGGTGGTCGATAGCATACTCATATGTTTAAACCCGTCTCATGTTTGCCAATGAGCCTGACCCAGATATCTTCACAGGGCAAGGAATGTTCAATTTCAGGAATTTCCTGTACATTTATGTTTTCGTTCACATAGATTGCTACCCCCCCTCCTCGCCAATTACATCTATCCTTCTTAGAGCTTATAACCTTCTGTATTATATTCATCTCCATCCTCCTCACTTAACCATGTCTCTGTAATCCCAACTATATCATAGCCCTCACTAATTATAATAGCCTCAAGCTCTGGAAATTAATTTTTTATGCTTTTGCAATTCAGTAAAAACATTTGAGATCATTACGAATGCTCTTCCCCCTTGATTTCCCGTGAGGCCGCTGCTTCAAACCCCCCACGACATTTTGTTGTTTTAAAAGTTTATCATGAATAGTGCATGTAACACCGTCAGCCTCCATCGGGGCAGTCTGCATTTCCCTATGTGTAACACTCACTAACCCCCCCCCTTTCCCCAGTCCCTAGTTTAAATAATCGTATGCTACCCTCAACATACGCTGGCCCAGTGCAAAGGTACCCTTCCGGTTCAGGTGCAGCCCGTCAGGCTTGAATTTAAGCATGGCCCAAGAGATCTTGAGCTACCAATAGGTAGAATCCAGTATCCCATAGTAGGACTGAAACAGGACAGTAGATCTCCAAAAGCAAGGATGGGGAGATCTGTGCAAAACACTCAATACTACGCATCCAGTATTTTGTAGCAGAATCCAAGCAGGGCTTACATTCGAACTTGGGCTTTTTCAGCATCTTGACCTTCCTAACAAAGACATCATGCAGGGGGTAGATGGACTGACAGGCCTTTTCAATGTCCTTGCCAACGCTGTCAGGGATCCTGAAAAAGAAAAAAAAGGGGGGGGGGGGACCGTGTTAAGACTCAACAGCCAATTGGAGAAACGGCACAGACCATGAGATGCTATGACATCTGAAGAGGATGGGATCTGATGCACTTAAAAATTTAGGGTGCATCCAAATACCCATAATACATATGTAAGCACAGAATTCTCTCTAATACCCACTACTTGATTGCCAATGTAGTAGGTACAAACCACTTCACCTGATCCGGTTGACATGCAACATCTTAACCTTCCCCCAGCAAAACATTTGAAGATACAGCTTTCCCTCAGAATAAGAGGTATTCATACACTGCTCGGTCGGGGGGGGGGATTGGGGGAGTGAGTCTTGCACACTTTTGTTGGACCGCCATTAACTTTGATGATGGCATGTATTCGCCAAAAGGCATCGTTTTGATGTATACGGTCAAATTGCCAAGGCTTTTCTGTCCAGAGTTCCATTTTTTATTTTGCCATGATCTTGTATTGATGATGCGAGAGCCTGATGAGACGTCTTCTCTTGCACATCTCAAAGATTCTCTCAGGGGTTATGGTCTGGGACTCTTTACGGGTGCTGATTAAGTATTGTTCTTAGGAAAGGTATCACAGATGAGATGACGCATTGTAACGCGATAAATTCTAATACTCCAATTCTAATGCCGCTATCTGCGATTTGCGCATTCGCTACGCGTTTTGCCTTCAATTTCAAAGTGAAATGTTTTTTGAAACCGAAATAACAAGTATTGTTTATTAGCTTGACTTGTGATGTGTTATTTGCTTCTTTATGAAGGAAAAAAGGTAAATTAACATCCTCTGTGTGGTGATAATTTCTCTCTAGGAGTCGTAGTTACATTATGGAATACTGAGGGTACGCGAATGCCTTGAGAATATTGCACCTTTTTCTATGAATACTCTATGCCTTTTACGGATATCATTGATTTGCGTTTCTAGGTGGTGCGTTATTTAATGTGCAACCGAATCAGACAACACCAGCTGCTATCCTATGCATCAGGACAACGTTAAACAGAAATTACAATTATGCACTCGCGGACTTAAGTGCCATAACGTGGTGACTGTAGTGTGCGTCCCGATTTGAACACAAACATTTAACACAATCAACCGAAAAATCGGGACAGACGCATGCTGGCCGCGGTTTTTGCATGCGTCATCACAATATCCGGTTTCGGCATTAAGTCTTTTGGCTGAAAATCGAAAAAATGCTTTTTTTTTTTTTTGCCATTTTCGGCCAAAAATTTGGTGCGTCTCTACAAATGAAGTTTTCAAAGAGCAAATAATTTGACCCCTCTGAAACCATTACAGCTTTTCCATGACCAAATATTGTCTACTAAAATCAGTTATTAAAAGAGAACCAATTCACTGCATCAGTTAGGGTTAAATAACGTGTTACCAGCTGAAACATATACACTGCTGCAGTAATCCAATGGAAGGCCATTTGCTTACCCATTTGCTCAGGCAGCATAAGTATTTTTTTAATACAGGCCATTTCTATCCATTTTATAAAGCCTTGATTACATGTCATTTTCTGCTAAGAGCCATCATTTCTTCAGTCATGAAAACAGCTTGTCATCTCAATGCCAGTTGACTGAAAGAATATTCAGAGGGCCGTTCAGGTGTCATTCAGTTTGATTCATAAAAAAGGTTTCTGATTTAATACGAATTTTGCTGACATTTTTGCCAACTGTAAATGTGCATGGGTATTTACAGGTGCCTTTGGGTTTTAACAGGCTTATATTTGTTAGAGGTGTGGTGCATCTACAACATCAGATGTTGAAATACGCAGAAAAGGACAACTCCAGAAGAACGGTTTGAGAGTTTTAAGTTGTGTGCATCCATGTTCTTGCACAATACTGTAAAGACTGCAACAGATTCTTAAGTGTAATGCAACTCATGCACCCCGAAACCAAAGCAAAGTTTACAACATTAATCCAAACCAATCAATAAACACCACCTGTACAGGATGAGCTGTGAGCAAGTAACCGTTTAGAGCCAAAAAAATGGAATTAGCTGAAAAAGCCCATTTATCAAACTAAAATTGACAATAAAGCCAAAAACTCCAACCCCGCTCACATTGGCCCTCACTTATGAAACTTGCATACACCAAAAAAAGGGTGTACGCCAAATCTCTCGCAAGAATCGGCATTTATCAATCTGAACGTGAGCGAACGGTCCGCAAAAATCTCACGCCAGCTCTGACCAGGTGTACGCAAATCTGAAAACAGCGAACAACATGCAAGAACGAGTGCAGCTGTCAAAATGAGTAATAAACCATATGCAGCGATGCGGACGTCATGCTGTTGTTGTTCTTATTAGTAAAATAAATAAATAGAATAAATAAATGAATTAAAGGATGTTGTTCCCAAATATAAGTGTAATTAATATCTCGACACAGATGTCATTATTACTTTAATAAATGTATTTAATAAATAAATTGCACCCGTGTTGAGAAATTAGTTATTCTTATTTGGAAACAACCTGCTTGTCAGGCCAGACGGCTGACAATTACAATCAATTTGATTAAGCGCAATGCGCAGCTTGGCAGATATGCAGTGTGTCAGATGCTCATCCAGTCAGATATATACTGAACAACAAAAGAAACGAAAGTTAGCCCAATTAAAAGCAGACTGGAAAATAAGTTTGCGCGTAATTATTTTAGAAAATCAAATTTATTACTAGCACGTGCACATTTACACTCGTTTCATCTAACTTTTCTTTATTTTGCGGCCCCTTCGATTGAGTAACCATACATTAACTAGCTAGCTAGCTTGCATTTCTTTTGTTGCTCAATATATAGATGCCTACAGACACTTCGACCATGATCACATTTTGACAATGGCAGATCTTCCATTGTAAGAGGATAAGCTTCTACCCAAAGTGAGAGGAACTTTCAGCACAGCGATCTCATCCGGGAAAGTGACGAGTGGCTGATATAAGCACAATAAGCACAAATAAGCACTGATAAGCACAATTAAGAGTGATCTCTGCAGACTATATTTTACCAATTACCCTCACGGTGCTCCGATCGAGGCGGGGGGGGGGGGGGACTCATCCGTGTCCCCACCGGCTCATATTCCCACGATGGAGGGGGAGCCTATCAGTGCTGTGAAAGCTGGAGGTTCGAGCCTGGTTGGCCTCCACGGGTCCGTGCGCTGTTGCAACCCGTTTTTTGGAGGCGATCTTAAAATTGAACCACTTTTTTAACCTACATGTAAAGCATTTGGATTGTCAATTATGTAGGCAATATAACATGAAATATCATGGATCTACAAATTGAATTTATTAGGGCAGATGTTACTCGCACTTTTACGTGTGGCCAATGCTAAATTTTTTTCTTGACCACACTTGAAATGCGCAAGTTGATGACCATTCCCGTACCGCTTTGAAAGTACCGCTTAAAATAAGTTAGGCAAAGAAAAAATATTTAGCTTTGGACACACTTAAAGTAAGTGTGGGCAATGGAGAAATGTGCATTTAGGCCACAATAATAAGTGCGTCTAACAAGAATTTTGGTCATTTAAGTGCGTCCAAGCGCAAAAATTAAGTGCGAATAGTCACTTAGATTTATTAATCTGCTGCACTCCTCTGCCGCACTCCGGTTTCCCACCCAAACAGTGTTTACAACTGCAGCAGCAATAATTTTCCAAACTGCAGCCTACTGGGCTCCCTTTATGCCACTCTTAAGACTTCCAAATAGAATAAGTTTGTGTTTCTCCATCTATTGTCAGCCTGCTGATAAAATTTTGTATCTTCAAAATTATAAACTTTACAGGAGAGCAAAAAAAAAAAAAAAATTTTATTTTGCATGTCAGAATGCAGTTGAGCTGTGTTCGGGTAGGATGACTATTTTCCCTCCAAGAATGTATACAGTCAATGAAATTTTGTATTTTGCAATGTTTATGCCATTATTGTGGACATACGAGTCTTTGTTTCTCATCAAATAGTTGACACAAGGTTTACCAGCAGGCCGACGGTATTTCCTCCTCAGTTAAGTTCTTTCTTCTTTGCCGTCTTGAGAGTCCATGTCGTAAAGTGGGCAGGACTATGCCTCCCAGAGCATGAATTTATAGGGGCGTGTCATGTAAATTACGATGGTTTCTGCTGCCAGATTTATCAACGCCACGGCAGTTCTACACCGAAATCTGCGACGTACACACTTTTAGTAAATCAGACGTGACACCTGGCGAACGATGATATTTACACCAGAATCTACACCAGATCCTACGCAAGTTTGTTAAATGAGGGCCATTGTAGCCACATGCCAGTACATCACCAGAAACCAAATTAACTTACAGTTTGTTCACGACTTCCTTCAAGTCGTTGGTCTGCACCTCACGAGTCATGATTTCCATCATCTTCTTCCGAATATTGCGAACCTGCTGGTGCTGGGCATAGGAGGTCTTCCTGATCTGGTTGGTGCGCTTCTTGGTAAAGCCCACGCAGAAGAGGCGGAGCAGGTAGCCATCTGTAGTCTTGACATCGACATGGGCCTCAATCATGGTCTACAGGAGAGAGGAGTTTAAGAGATTGCTTAGCGCCTTGTGGCAATGGACTCCAGTAGTCAAGAGTTCTGCAAGGACGGCCTTTCAGCTTTGGTGACTACAGACCTTGTTTGTTAAGATACTTAGTTGAAAAATATCTATTACTTTGTGACCCATTCAAAGTCTTGATGCAATTTAAATTTTCATAATCACACTGAGCACATTTTTGAAGGTTAATTCATGCAGTAAAGTTGCATTAGGGAACACAAACTTGTTTGCAATGCTCATGATAAAATGGAGCTAAACACTCCAGAAATCCACTTCACTCAAGTCTTCGTGACCATGTTTTTTTCAGGCCAAGTTAACTTCCCCCTACACAAGCAAAAAACTCAAGAGCAGTCACAGTCCACAAGCTACTGATGCATGTTAACTGCTCATTCAATTTGTAGAGTATCATTATTTCTATGCATCTTAAAACAAACGAGTCTCAAAACTGGAGCGCGAGTTCAGATTTGAGTTGAAATGCTTCATGTTCCCCTTAGACAGCTCACTTAAGTTGCACAGGAGAGGGTGATATTACAAGAACGTGGTCTCCACATGCCCGAGGCTGCGCCAAGATCTTTTCACCCAATCAAACATCAATTACTGACTTCGCCGCAATGCTTTAAAACTGCCACAATTTATTAACACAAGACAAAACAAAAAAAAAAACGCATGTTGATCCATCTTGAATGAACTAACCAAACATATTACTTCACCATGGTGCTAGACAATTTCTCAATTTTTCCTGAATGCATTATTTCACTTCACAAAGTGAGGGCTGTACCTGCCATTTCTTGACCATGGAGCACATCTTGTCGCGGGTCAGGTCCATGCCATGGAAATTAGTCAAGCAGTTTTTGCCTTGAACATCCTCAGTGATCAGCTTGAACTTACGGAAGGCAACCTCATCGTTCTGCAGGTCAGCGAGACTCACTTCAAACACGCGGCCCTTCAGGCCATCAGAGGCGATTTCTAGGAGTAAGCAAGGACAAATGCTGGCCACATCACAGTAATATCTTAGGATCCTAACTTTTTTATCTCCAGGAACATCAGGTGATCTCAGACTAATCACTGTTAGCTCATTTGGGACCAAAACTATGGTCATCATGCATTCCCGGTTGAAAATGTAAACTGGAGAACCATTACAAAATTTGTGCGCTAGCAAGACCCATGTAGGCCTGGTATGAGCAATTTTGCTGAATAAAACAGACCGTGCAACCTGTGCAATGCAGGGACAAACTCCAGTCCTGGAGTTTTCTACAAAACCCAAAACCAGTGAAGTTGGCACATTGTTTAAATCGTAAATTAAAACAGAACACAATGATTTGCAAATCTTTTTCAACCTATATTCAATTGAATACACTGCAAAGACAAGTTACTTAATGTTCGAACAGGTAAACTTTGTAATTTTTTGCGAATACTAGCTCATTTGGAATTTGATGACTGCAACATCAAATCAAAGCTGGCACAAGTTGCTAAAAAGAGAGTTGAGGAATGCTCATCAAACACTTATTTGGAACATCCCACACGTGAATGGGCTAATTGGGAACAGGTGGGTGCCATGATTGGGTATAGAAGCAGCTTCCCTGAAATGCTCAGTCATTCACAAACAAGGATGGGGCGAGGGTCACCACTTAGTGAGCAAATGCGTGAGCTGATTGTCGAACAGTTTAAAAACAACATTCCTCAACAAGCTATTGCAAGAAATTTAGGGATCATCATCTACCGTCCGTAATATCGTCAAAAGGTTCAGAGAATCTGGAGAAATCCCTGCATGTAAGCGACAAGGCCGAAAACCAACATTGAATGCCCATGACCTTCGATCCCTCAGGCAGTACTGCATCAAAAAATCGACATCAGTGTGTAAAGGACATCACCACATGGGCTCAGGAACACTTCAGAAAACCACTGTTAGTAACTACAGTTCGTCGCTACATCTGAAAGTGCATGTTAAAACTCTACAATGCAAAGCGAAAGCCATTTATCAACAGCACCTAGAAACGCCGCCGGCTTCGCAGGGCCCAAGCTCATCTAAGATGAACTGATGCAAAGTGGAAGTGTTCTGTGGTCTGACGAGTCCACATTTCAAATTGTTTTTGGAAACTGTGGACGTCGTGTCGTCTGGACCAAAGAGGAAAAGAACCATCTGGACTGTTATAGGCGCAGAGTTCAAAAGCCAGCATCTGTGATGGTATGGGGGTGTATTAGTGCCCAAGGCAAGGACAACTTACAAATGTGAGAAGGCACCATTAATGCTCAAATGTACATACAGGTTTTGGAGCAACATATGTTGCCATCCAAGCAACGTCTTTTTCATGGACGCCCCTGCTTATTTCAGCAAGACAATGCCAAGCCACATTCTGCACGCGTTACAACAGCATGGCTCCGTAGTAAAAGAGTGCGGGTACTAGACTCACCCGCCTGTAGTCCAGACCTGTCTCCCATTGAAAATGTGTGGCGCATTATGATGCGTAAAATACGACAACGGAGACCCCGGACTGTTGAACAACTTAAGCTGTACATCAAGCAAGAATGGGAAAGAGTTCCACCTGAAAAGCTTCAAAAATTGGTCTCCTCAGTTCCCAAACGTTTACTGAATGTCGTTAAAAGGAAAGGTGATGTAACAGTGGTAAAAAGGCCCCTGTGCCAACTTTTTTGCAATGTATTGCTGTCTTTAAATTCTAAGTTAATGATTACTTGCAAAAAAATAAATAAAGTTTCTCAGTTTGAACATTAAACATCTTGTCTTTGCAGTGTATTCAATTGAATATAAGTTGAAAAGGATTTGCAAATCATTGTATTCTGTTTTTATCTACGATTTACATAGCGTGCCAACTTCACTGGTTTTGGAGTTCACTTTCAATCAGCCAATTGCAGCCATGCAATCAGAGCTTCTGGACTATTAAGCCAAATGATTTAACAATGGTTCAACAAAGCGTTGAACTAAAACCACCAAGTACTGCTTCTTTGAAACTTTCAACAGTGATACCTGGATCATGGCAAAATGTAGGTAATGAGAGAATATATTATTTATTCATTGGGAGCAAGTATTAAGCCTTCATAACCCGAGGACTAAGTATGGCCATTGGGTATTACAAAGACCTTGCGTCCGTCCATTTGTCAGTCTGTGTAGACAATAACTCCTTTCCTATTAATCTCAGGGTAGTGAAATTCACAGGGACTGTTCTTAAGACACGGCTTCTTTCCATATGTGATCAAATAGCGATGAAATCATGGGGTAAATTCAGTAGAACTGAGGTGGACAAAACATCCGTTTTAAACAATTATTAGTCCTGACCTGTTCTCAGTTATTTTCATGATTAACAAAAGGTTCACTCAGAGCACTCCACACTTAACAGGTGCTGCTTGTTCTCCCTGATTAGGTAAGACTACAATCATTCATCTGGACGCGCATTTGCTGAATTTAAATCAATGTCCTTCAAAAGTGCCTACTTTACCTGCGCAAATAGCTTGAGCCACATGCCTTTCATAGTCCATTTTACTGCTGAGTGCCACTTTTTTCCCACTCAATACAGAGAGTAATTTTGGATAACGCTGATTTAAATTAAGCAAATTAGCGACCAGATGAACGATTGTCATCTTGTCACTCTTGAAACTACTCTCAAACCCCAAAGTATTATACATATTGTGTTAAATAGGCTTACATTAAAAAACCCTAAATATCACGTGTCAAACTATCGCCATGGAGGGCCAAGAGGCTGCAGGTTTTCATTCCACTCAAAAACTCCACCAGGTGACTTCATTGATTACCTCATCTTCAGGCAAAGAGAAGGGACTAATCAGTGAAATAACCTGCTGGAGTTTTTGGGGGAATGAAAACCTGCAGCTAGTGCTGTTACCGTTGATACCAAGGCTTCGGAGCCTGTATCAAAAATGTGAGGCACTTGCTAACGGAGCCCCGTGTCGAGGCTTGTATCGTCACGGCGGAATGACGTCAGTCAGTCTACTATAAAATCTCCCAGTTTTCTTTCTACAGCGCATAAGTTGTAGTCAGTAGTTGAAGTTTGTTGGTGCGGTTTGCGATTTTGTGCGATGTGCGAGTTTGTCATTGCGTGCAATGGAGCAAGCAAGAAAGAGAAAGTTGTTTCCCGTTAGTGAGCCTATTAGGCCAAATTGTTTGACTATTATATGATGTCATATTTTCAAACCTTTTCAGATAATTTCCAGTACATAATAAATTCCCTAATAGTTTTTCATTTTATTATTAGAGGAAACGCTTATTATTTCTGAACAAAAATACAAGGCTCTTTGTTTCACATGCGCATTCACTGCCCTCTGTCCTGTCCCCGAAAGCATCTTTTGGTTTCGTTATGACATAACTTGTGGTAAAAATACTTCGTTTTATTTTGCATTTATTGATTTGCCCCTTTCGTGATGAAGGCTTATGCATGCCTACCATTTCCTACGAACCACAACTCGTATGTGTTTTTATTGACCAATAGGGGTCTCTAGAGTGCATTTGAAACATCAAGAAATGAACCACACTTCAACAAACATGGCTAGAAAGCTTCAGCGCTTCATGAAGCTTCATCTCACCAGCACTACCTGCAGCCTCTGGGCTCTCAATGGCACCACTTTGACACCCCTGCTTTGTGTGTGGTCATTCCTTGTCTTATGCCCATACGGCCAAGGGTACTTTAGCATTGCGTTCTATGTTTAGATATTGCAGGCGTTCTGCAAAGTTAAGTGAGACTTACTGGTTCCCTGCGTCCTGGTGACCAAGGTCTTGCCCAGGTTGCGGATATTGAACATGGCTGGTGCCTTGACATCATACCAGTCCTTCTTGGAGAACGGGTCCACGCTGAGGGTGAGAGAATGTGAGCAGTTGGAATATCAAGACCAATTTCATACTCAACCAATCATGATTCATGTTCATTTGCGATGAAAGTCTTCTTTAAATCAGCGATTGCTATACGGCCAACCAGCGGCTTAAAATTATAGGGGCATGCCCAATTGCCAGGCTAAATTTTCTGAACCATTCGATGCACTAAACTAAATAGCGTCAAACAGGCCATTGCTACTGGCGGTCACGTCAATGGAACCATGACAAATAGTCAAGAAAATTTGTCTAGTTAGACAGCTGATAAGTCAGCTAAACGGCAATAAAACTTTAGCTTCAACACAGCCAGTCAATAACTCGTTAGGTTTTTTTAACCCAGTCTAAAAAATTACCATTTAGTCAAAGGGTGCATTCGACCGCACTAGCTTTAACTTAATAGTCAATTGAACTTAGCCCAACGTCCTCTGCTGATAGTTCGTTCAAACTGGTCTGTTGGTTAACGAAGCCAAACTTCAACCGTAACTTACTGAACAAGCTCCAGGTGAGAGTTGCCCAAGTCAAACTCGCAAAGTTAGCCACGCAGCCAATAGCACTGACCATAAGTCGAGCCAATAACGATTTGTCGCGACACACGAACATAAAACTAAATCGGATCCTAAACTCCTCACGTTTATGCAACCACCTAGCTGGCAAGGCGATTATAAGTAGTGAGCATCAACAAAATCCAACTGCTACCGTTCATCTGGTGTTTCGCATACGTTGCTAACGTCGCCGACGCAGCAAGACAAAACCCTGCCTGGGCTCAAGCATGGTCATATTTCGCAAGAAGCTTAGCCTAGCAAGCAAATTAGCAATACAAACATCGACAGGGAATGTTGAGGTGGTTCATATTTTAACTGGGACGATCAAACATATTAGGCCGAAAAGATCAAAAGGCTAGTTGTGAATTTTTTTCGCAAATCCCAGAAGCTTGCATACTAGCAAATAAACCTGAAACTACGCGCAGGGGACAAGGAACGGACGAGTCAACCAGCTACATCTCATTAATATCATACCCATCCTTCAGTTTTACTCACCGGTAGCCACGAGTATAGACTCACGGGTATAATTTGAATTGTTTACGAAATGCATTGTGAAACTTACATCTTCTTCTTTGCACCTTTTTTGCCTCCTTTAGTCAACCTCTTGTTCTTGCCGACTGCCATGTTGGACACGGAGAGTGAAAAAGGAAGTTATGAGCGTTACCGCGAGAGTTATTATTCCGTGAATCTCGATTTCGCATCTCGCGGGATTTTTGGCGCCCTCTGCTGATTCTTCTCCTGTCATTGCAACACTGTACCACAGACAACGGGCTCAAAAATTACTGACACCCCTGACGCGAGTCCCTTTATGCTGCATTCATGTGCGATCGGGAAGATGATACTTTCCATTTGTGAATTCGAAATTACTAGTGCGTTGGGTTCAAGTGCTTGTGTTGTTGGAGCGAAATTAAAAATGGCGGACACATTAATTACCATTGGCGATGAATGCTTGCTCGCTCTCTGCCATGTTGAAAAGGTTAAAGGTTATTTCATCTCGGCAACTCGTGTATCAAAATTTTCTACGAGTTGCCCAGTGGAAAATACCACATGGGGGGGTGTTCATGTGAACTTTTCACGTCGGCTCTTGGTATTTACCCTAATTCCCATAGCACATGAATGCTTACACACCCGGAAGTGAAATTCGCAAGTAGACTCCCATTCATTTTCGCCTATGTTAAAATAATATTTTCAAAAAGACTTGCGCACGAGTAAGTGTTGCACAGAGCAACATTTTGTCTCCCTAAATATGTGCTTTCTGGAGGATGGAAAGCGGCACACTTACTAAAGGGAAGATCGAAATGTGACTCAGTGTTAACGTTAAAGTGCAGCAGAGAAGTGAGGTTAACATGACCGAGGCTTTTACCTCTGATAACATAATTGCTTGGAAGTTATCGTCATTATAAGAAGCGTCGATGGATGTTTGTATACATGATCAACTTACAATCCGATGTCCTCACTTCATTGTACCCTGGTTGACTATTTGACTGTCCAAAAACAGTCCAAAACACAGCTTTAACCAGCCTGGACCAGCAGGAATATTCAGCAGGGGAGCAGAAATAAATCATGTCGACATGAAAAGAAATCTACGGCAGTATATATTCATTAAAAACCCAGCACACGCTTATTTCAGTAAGTTACACATTTTTTAAGTACAGAAACTGTTGTGAATCCAGCTGAATGGCCAGTAAACCATGTATGTCAGCATTTAGCTGTGAGAGCACAGAAACATTACACATATTTATAAGGACAACAACACAACTGATAAGACTGCCAGGTCACTTCATAAAGATATTTTCTGCTGCTTTCTAATAAAACAATGCCAGTACCGTTAGCCCCAGCATTTGAAACAAGCAAACGTTAGCTCGACTGCAACATCGCAGTAACATCTCATGCACTGCGGAGTACTGTAACAATTACAAGACTCTGGCTATTCGAACAGCGACTGTGTTCACTCGCATATTTGCAGAGCAAAAATTAACCAACGAATAAAGCAGGGGTTTACCTGTTAAGGAGAAAAGTCGCAAACTCTACGTCAGTTTTTAATCCTTCCAGATCACAGAGTTCCTTCCACCTAAAAAAGCCACTCAGATGTTCACTCTGGTTTTATCCCGGGTTTTGTCAAATTGTTTCTGTAGAATGTTCATAAAGGAACATGGCCCAGAGGGCAAGATGGAGTCAAAGTGAATAAAAAAGAAATGGGAGAACCAGAGACAGAAATATAAAGTGAGTTGAAAAATCATATGCACTACGGTCAACAAAAAGGAAAGAAGATGATGATGGGTATCCTGAGCTTAATTGAATTGTTAATAAAAAAATGCTTTTTGTATAATTCTGTTCTGAATTGGAAAAAAGTGAACAAAGTTGAGGGAAAAAGGCAGGGTTGTTGATTTGCAAGAGATCACGAAAATGTCAGAGACAACAAGTGATATTAGAGTTGTGACTAGCTGGTTTATTGCATTGTAGGTTTTCACATACTTTTACATTGTTTTGGTCTGATGATATATAACAACCTAGCGTGAGAGAAAAAACTGTCAAGTACCATGGAATACACACGCAAATTGCATTGCCTGAGAGAACCTAAACAATAATGGAAGGTGTTGTGTCTGATTTTTGCTCTACAGAAATGTACTAGATATTGCAAGGGAACATGTGAAAGTCAAATATCAGCCAGTTGACTAACTTTACGAAAAACCCCTCTTTTTCAGGTAGCAACGATCATACATGAATTGAGGAACTTCTTTTTAGCTTTCATTGTCCAGCACCATGTTTGAGGGAGAGACCCTCGACTTCCACACTTAGCGAAAGGTTTTCCAGGAATGTTTTTGTAATCATAACTTATCCGCTAGGCGGACGATTGGTCCACTTAGTTTTACCAGAGCCCCGTTAGCCAGCGCGTTTCCAGGTAGATCCAGACAGGCCTTCATAGTTACCGTATTGACCCAGGTGGTTAAACCACCCACCATACTTCACCCTGCCTGGTAGTCCTGTACTTTACCTGTTTCCACCTCTTACGACTCAGACGAGGGGCAATAATAAAAGAACTATAATCCAACTATGTACACCAGGGTTGAATAACACTAAACATTTCAGATAAATCAGGAACAAAGAACTCTCTTTGTTCAGAGAAACACAAACCAAATAAAAAAACTAACAATAATCATGTTCCTGCAGCACTTCAATGGGAATATCAGGAGCGGACATCGATGCTGCAAGTCTCTCCCTGAGGGTGTCCCCAGACCGCTGGAGTGGCTTGTGGGCTTCAACATCATCCCCGTCATCGCCTTCACCCCTGTCATCCTCGTCTTCAGGCTCCAAGACGTCCCCGTTCCCAAGGCAGACGTTGTGCAGGAAAAGGCAGGCACAGATGAGGCACAAACTCCAATGTCGCCTCCAGTGCCTCCAGGAAAATGGAGCGCCACCTGGTCTTGATGACCCCAAATGCCCTCTCCACCACACACTGTGCCCTGGACGGCCTGATGTTGTACCTGCCCTCCACAAGATTCCAGGCAGGCTCCTGGAATGGCGTCATCTGGCAGATGGACTCTGCCAAGCACAGGTATCCGCCATCACCCAACAGACACCATCCAGGAGATGATGCACCCTGCAGTATGGCCCTCTCGAACCCAACTGTAAAGGAAAATATTTAAACTTATTTATTATCCCCCGCAACAACATTGTTCCGGGGGATATAAAAATGGGGTCGGTCTGTCCGTCAGTCCGTCCGTCCAACACGTTTGTTGTCCGGGCTATAAATTTGAAACTAATCATCCGATTCTGATCATATTTGGCATCGAGGTGTAAAACCACATAAAGGTGTGTCATGAAAAACAATTTTGAAAATAATTTTATAATCTCTCACGTTTTGGGCCAAAAAGCGACAATTTTGTGGGAAATCTGTAATGTGTCGTGTCCAGGCTATAACTTCGAAAGTAATAATCCAATTCCGATCATATTTGGCATCGAATCTGTGAATCTGTTCGATCCATCTGACTAATTTTCAAAAGAAAGACCGAATAAAGACTGTTGTCTATCTTCAAAGGAAGAAAACAGACGAATAAAAAGACCAAGAAAGGTCGATTGCTCTTTGCATTGACTTTGACTGTAATCAGTCGTGCGAAAAATTTGTTTCGCGTCCAGTGTGCAAGCGGCTTTACCGAGCATAGAACGCAAGCATTACATACGCACTGCCTGATGCCGTGGCAGTTTGTGGTTGGCTGAGAAAGATGTGAAGTCGTTAATTTGCATCATTGATTCAGTTGCGTTGATTAAGTCAGGTCGAGTTTCCATCACGCGTGTCAACCGCCTTTGATCTGACATCAGGACAATCGATATAGATACTATTATAAATCTGGAATGTGTTTTGTCCGGGCTATAAATTCGAAACTAATCATCCGATTTTGATCATATTTGGCATTGAGGTGTAAAACCTCATAAAGGTGTGTCATGAAAAACAATTTGGTATAATTTTCCGAGTTTTCTGATGCATACTCTCCGGCCTATTTTTTTTGCAAGGAAATTAACAGCTTTGCGATTAGTACAGTTCTTTAGAAATCTAAATGCATATAAACATTCTCTATTTAAAAATGCAATGCCAGTTGCGGGGGATATTGCTTGACAATGTCAGCACTTTGTTGGACTATGTATTGAATGTTTTTACTATTTCATACAATCATTTATAGAACCATTTTCTTAAATTATATGATAATTTAATTATTACCCCGCCCCACCCGAAGGGTGAGAGCAAGGAGTATTGTTTTTGGTTCGTTTGTTTCTGTGTTTGGTTGTGTGTTTGTGCGTTTGTTTCTGTGTTTGTTTGTTCACACTTTAGCAGCAAAACTAATGGCCAGATTCGGTTTAGGAATTCCCACTGACCTAAAATAGATGCCTGTTGAATTTCGGAAAAGTAGGTCAAAGTATGTGTGAGGGCCGGGGTTTGTTGTGCCAAGCACCACTTGTTTCTTGAACTTTTCTTTGAAGTGATTGAAGTATTTTATTAAATTTCTCACTGGAATATTTTTATTAAATTATTGCATAATGATTGTTTTTTTAAAGCTTAAATTCACATTTGCCATTTATTATTTTTTATTTCAATATATCTATGACCTCAAATGTTTCCCTTTATGCATAATACAAACTAGGCTTATGCCGTTGGAGGCAACGGCTTGGGGTATATCCCCGAACGCCCCCAATCCTCCAATTCCCCAATCCTTGAATAGACCCAATACAATTTAAAGCCCCGCAGGTCATGACATCTCATTTGAACTTAATTTCAGGTCAATCGGAAAAATGGCTCTGAAGATATGGCCAAAATGGTAATTTTCCATCACAAAGCGCCACCTGCTGGCAAAATATTGAACAATGCAGGTATGATGTCATCATGTGACACGTTGTGAGGTCATGACCTTGCAGTTGCACATAGTTTCATGTCAATTGGACAAATAGTTCCAAAGATATGGCAAAAATTTTATGTGACAAAGCTCTACCTTGTGTCAAAATTTTGAACCAAACAGGTATAATGTCATTGTGGGACACATCCTCGGGTCATGACCTTTCATTTGCACTTGATTTGAGGTCAGTCGGACAAATATTTCCAGTGATATGATAAAAACAGTGATTTTTTCAGTTTTTGGCCCCTGGTGGCCAATCTAGAGATTGTAAATTGTCCAAAATCGAATCAGTTCTTCCTCTTTATGATACTTACTTATATGCAAAACCTGACATTTCTAATTGAATATTACTGAAGTTATTGCATTAACACGTAGGGCGGCGCGGCGGCAGTCGAACAAAATACATAATAAAGCTATTTTTTTCCTTTTGTGCAAGACCTTATTTAATGCTTCATCACTCAGTATTTGTATTGCAAATACTGGCCAAAATTGATCCATTGAAGTAAAACATTTGAAAATTCAATTATGGAATTAATTTAGCCATTATGTTTCGGTATTATGGACGCAGGTGTCTATACGTGCGCTAACGGGTTAAAGTGAATTGTAAGTGTAGGCTACTTTTTCCCTCCAATTTCATTTTTAGAGCATTTGGTGTGTTCTGCTCCATACCTGTAGCTGTTGGGGTTTAAGTTATGTTTCAAGTAAAAATACGATGATGAAAACTTTATGCATGAGAATTAACCTTGGGGGCTCTAATTTCGTAGACCAGGCGCAGGCGCGGCGAATGGGGGGTGCACCGCGCCATTGGGGTGTGTCCAGGCGTTTGTTGCAATTTTGTGCCCGGCATAGCCTGGTGCAAGTACTCCTCTGTCCCGCCTCTGCCCCTCCTTCCAGCGCAAGTGGGCAAGATGGCGTGTTTGGGTTTTACACAGCCGAGTCAAATCTTCACCAATTCTGCACCGCTTACGTCTATATTAAGCATTACGAATATGAGATAGCTGGCTAGCTAGGGCATTCGCAAATTATTACCATTAGTGAACTTGAATGGAATTTCGAAACGAATGAAAAATAACTGCTCATTGGGAAGAGAAACGATGGATAGCGTGTTCCTATCATTACAGCCTGCTGCTGCTTAAAATTTTGGGATTAACATGCATGGACAACAATGCAAGATACGTAACACATTTATTTTCAATATGTGATCTTAACTCAGTACGACATCATAGCAATCAGGCTGTATTCCTTTCCCCCACTAAAAACGATAAAATCTAAGTGACAATAATAGTAGCCTAGTATTAAGCCGCTTGCACACTGGACGCGAAACTAATTTTTCGCCCGACAGATTGCGTTGAAAGCAGTGTCTTGTGTCCGAAAGTCTGACAGGGTTTTAATTTATCTCCGTGTCCGACAGTCTATTATTGTTTTTAATTTCTTCAAATCTACTGACTCTTTTAGTTATTAAACGTGAATGTTTTGATAAGAGGGCTCCCTTCTTCAAGATGAGTACCAAGAATTTCAATCAATGATTCTGTTTAAGATCTGCTCAATAAAGTGAGTTGACATTGGCGCGAGACAATGTACAATGCCTCCGTGTCTGACAGCCAAAAAAAAAAAAAAAAAGAGGACGATTAGAACAGATTGATAACGAAATAAAGAATAAAAAGAAACATTTTAACAACAGAACATCCAACGAACACTGCGATTAATTCATTTGCGGGTCATCTTTTTGGATGTTCTGTTGGTTGGTGATGTATATGTATTTTTATTCTTTATTCCGTTATAAATCTGTTCTCATTTCAATACTTTTATTTTTTGCTGGGTGCCGGACATGGAGTATTTTGCATTTTGCGTCGGACAGTCTTGATTGTGCATGCGATAATTTATTCACCCTGTCAATGGTCATGGAATTGATTTGCTCTCCGATTGCAAGCACTATTTTATCTCTGCAGTGGGAATAAAGCGTGAATCTGTTCGATCCATCTGACTAATTTTCAAAAGAAAGACCGAATAAAGACTGTTGTCTATCTTTAAAGGAAGAAAACAGATGAATAAAAAGACCAAGAAAGGTCGATAGCTCTTTGCATTGACTTTGACTGTAATCAGTCGTGCGAAAAATTTGTTTTGCGTCCAGTGTGCAAGCGGCTTCACCGAGCATGGAACACAAGCATTATATACGCACTGCCTGATGCCGAGGCGGTTTGTGGTTGGCTGAGAAAGATGTGAAGTCGTTAATTCGCATCATTGATTCAGTTGCGTTGATTAAGTCAGGTTGAGTTTCCATCACGTGTGCCAACCGCCTTTGATCTGACATCAGGACAATCGATATACTGTAGATACTATAATTTATGTGCTGATTCAGATAGTTACATTAAACAGTGGTTGCTGTAATTATTTACTGTATTGAAATGTGCCTGACATTCTGGAAACCTGCCAGTGAGGTTTCGGTGACGTGTGCGCACTGCGCGCCAGTCAGCCAAATTACCACTGCACAGAAAGTGAACCGGGTTGGAGCTGGCAAGTTTCTGCGCAACTGCAGCGAAGACTTTTTCTACGAAATTGTCACTGCGTCTTGATGAATAAGTGACACCTTCCCCTACTACGCCGCCACACCCATCTCGGAGCACGTTCGTCTGCGCACGGTGTTGCATGTCACGAAATTACCACTGCGCAGGCTGCGCTGGACGAAATTACCACTGCCTGGGCTGCGCCACGTTTCGCCACCTGCGCTGCGCCAAGAAATTAGAGCCCTAGATGATAATTTAAAGAATACTTTCTTCATGGTCATTCAGTATTCTGATACTTACAATTGTTCTTTGTTTGAAGCCAAGGTAACATTTCACTCTCATCTGTTCACATCATCCACAGGGAGTAAGTAAATTGAGTGAAGGGAGCAACTTGTTTAAAATGGTATCTTACCTCTGAGGAAAAGTCAAAATTCAGAAGCGTACAGATGAAACGCAGATAGCGGGCTGATTGTCTCCGTCGTCTCCTTGCTGGCAGCATCTTCACCAGGTAAGGCAGAACGGCGAAATGCCGGTTGGGGGTCTTAAACTGCTATTCAGTTTGGTGAGGCTATAGGTTAACTTCTGTTTCAATCCCTTCAAAACAAATGCACGATTTTTCCCTTTTTGGTCTTCTAGGTATTGTTAGGTTAAGGGGGTTTTATTTCCTAGGAAACATTCATAAATATTCATTTCTCAAACGAGTTTGTTCATAAATCATTATTTTATACCACACAGAGGGTGATGGTAATACACAAATTGGTGTGTAAGTAGCTATGAAACTCAAAAGAAGAAGAAGGAAGGGTTCGTTTGTAGTGAGTGTGACTAGTTTGTAGTGAGAATAGTATTTGTAGGCTGTATAGCACGGTTTCGAACACGGCCTATGACAATGGCCACGCCCGAAGCACTCCTACACACGACACGTGTTCACAATCCAATGTTCTCCGGAAATGTAGATAATTAGGTCCACTGCAAAACCCATGCAATGGCTCTGTACCAGCAAACATAGCACTCGGTGAAGGCTTCAACACAGTTTGAAAGAACAGTTGATATACCTAATAGGGATATAAAATGTTGATATACTTCTTTATTTAACAGGGAAATAAAATTTTTCATTTTGTTGCAAAAAACGTCAGCAAAACAGTTGACTTGCTGCTCTATCAGATGACTGTTCAATCTCATTTTCCACGCAGTTCAAAGCTAATTGTATTCGGAGAAAGTAAAACTTCTCATGCTAGTTAGCTTGCAACCTCCTCTATTCTTACTGGATTTAAGCCGATAGTCAAACCGCACAAAGCACTGCCCGCGCTTTATGAACTGAAGTTTTAAAGTAGATGATGTTAATTAAAGTATTTAGCTAATTCTAACAAGAGAAATAATGCTATTTTTAGGGTACGTATGCTCAAAGCTCATTAAATCCATCCATTCCCCATACTGCCTCTTCCCTACTCGGTAGCGGGGGAACTGGAGCCCATCCCAGCTGACTCGGGGCGAAAGGCAAGGACTTACCCTGGACAGCTCACCAATCCATTGCAGGGTGCACACACCATTTATAACATCCATTCATAAGAACTTTTTTCATCAGTCATATGTCCACAGAATGGATACAATTTTGGTGTTTTCCGCCTTATAGCAGTTTTTACTAGCAATAAAATATTGGCCTTAGGACCAGTGTTTTTTCCCCCGATTGTTAAAGTTAACATAAGCAGTAACATAGCTGCTGCCGTTATATGCTATTACCAAGTTTATCAGCACTAGAAATTAAACTCTAATTTCTCTTGACTAAATTCACACTTGACCTTTCTACACACCCAAATGTTTTGCTGGGTTCTCAAACATCAAGGTAAGCCGGGAAAAGTGCTGATTTTATTTGATGTTAGTGGAGTTTGAATATGGATTGTTTTGCCTTCTCCTTATTCAGGATTAGTAAATTTGTAAGTCCTAACATAATCAGCAGCCGAGTTATAAAATATACATCAGATCGATCTTCTTTCTCATCTCTTCCTTTCTTCTGGGATTTGTGTATTTTCTCTGTGCAGATGGAGTTCAGCCGCATCAGCGAATTGCTGCAGCATCACTCCCATACACTAATGCTGCACACTAACAGTGTAGTCTTCACATCTCATCTTGTCCTGCATTTCCATCCCACTCAACACTTCTTGCTAGTAAAGGCTGAACTGCAAATACTGTCTGTTTGTGCAGTGCTGTCATGCAAGTTCGGTGCATGCATAGAATAACAGATACTTCATATTTTGTATCTTGTCTTAAAAGTTGCTGAAAAGTTATGATATCAAGTATGTGCATCTGCTATTGCTATTGATGCGGCTGAACTCCGTCTGTGCAGAGAAAATACGAGGCTCCCAGAAGAAAGGAACAGATGACAACGAAATGAAGATTGACTTTATGTATATTTCATTACTGGGCTGTTGATTATGTGAAGACTTATGACTTTACTAATCCTGTATAAGGGGAAGGGATGTATATATTTGCGCTCCCAACTGTCACTGGGCCCTAATTAGGGCTGGGCCAAATTTGAGAAAATGCTGGTGACAGTTAAGGAATCGTTCTGGAATATAAAAAGCGGAAAAAATGTGGGGTTGGATACAGAATTCTTTCCAGGGAAGGGCTCGAGGGTATTAAATGAGAGGCTCAATTGGATTTCTCATACTCAGAAACATATACATTCAAGGGATTGAATTCCGTTTTTAGCCTCAATGAAATGTTTAGCTATAGGTGAATTGAGATCTTCTCTCCTAATACAGCTTTTATGTTCAGACAATCTTATTTTCAGTGGCCTTGTTTTACCCACATACCCAAAGAACAAGGACAATAAAGAAAATAAATAACATTTGCTGTATTGCAAGTTGTGCGTGTTTTTATCACAAATCTATAGACCATCAAAATAGGATTACTCAATCAAAATATAGTTCAAACACCGTTTAAAACCACTTTGAATGGCTGCCATCTTGAAAAATGGTGGCCATTTTTCAAGTGGATAACATAATTTTCTGAGAGAGTAGGTTCTGAAGCACTTGTGTGCCAAATTGGGAATTTGGTGCTTGTTTCACCAAATTAAAGATTGTTTCCGCAATCTGCCCCACTTATTAATATATATAGGATGATTTAGTGACTTAGATACTGTACTTCTTGCACACTGGTCTTCAATTGAAAACTTGTTCTTATTTACATTCTTTCTGTACAGTAATTTTCAAAACGTACAAAGGCAATGCTCTTCTCGAAATTTTCATGCAAGGGAACAATTTCTCATCATAAAATACATTGTAAATGTCATATGATCAACAGTAGTGGAGCACATCTGCAATAGATGTGTCAAACTAAAGAACTTTTTTAACTTAAATGTCAGTCAATGGTCATTGCTATGGGACAGAATTTGCTATTGCCATCTATAATTCTCCTACCATATCTTATTCTGAAACCAAAGGGCAATGAGGCACATTTTGTAACCATAACCTGCACACTGTGGCTCACATGGGTCCACACTAGTAAAGTTGCATAAAAAGTTCAATTCTAAATCACTCCTCATTGCATGTTTTACAAGCTTTTTTGCTGCGGTCGGAAAGTGAGTTAGTAAATTCGTATGCAAGTAAATCAATATATTGATTGCTGAACCCTTCAGTGTGCCTAGTTCAGTTGCAGAATTGTTTATTCATGGAACTATACCTTTTGATGAACAGCAGCCTTTTGAGATGTAGTGGTATATTGGGGCTCATCAACTTACACAAAATGTGAAAAAAGGAACATGTGGGCAATCGGGGGCCGTGCCCATTGGTAGCAGGCGACCGACCAGTCCAGTTTTCGCTGAGACTCCCGTCCTCCCACAGTGCTAGCCTTAGTTTTGACGGCACAGAGAGAGATCTCAAACTCAGTGGCTGTCATTCATTCTTCAGTTATTTTGAATCAAGTTTTAAAATAAGTAATGTTATCTCTGGGAAGCTTCTCCCTCGTTGCCAGAGTCATGAATGAATTCAGTAACTTTACCTTACGCACACCTGTCTTCTGTTTCGGAGGGTATTCGGTTCTCACTGGCTGCTTTCTGAGCCGACAACACTGTCATGTAGTGCTGGTGAGATGAAGCTTCATGAAGCGCTGAAGCTTTCTAGCCATATGTGTTGAAGTGTGGTTCATTTCTTGATGTTTCAAATGCACTCTAGAGACCCCTATTGGTCAATAAAAACACATACGAGTTGTGGTTCGTAGGAAATGGTAGGCATGCATAAGCCTTCATCACGAAAGGGGCAAATCAATAAATGCAAAATAAAACGAAGTATTTTTACCACAAGTTATGTCATAACGAAACCAAAAGATGCTTTCGGGGACAGGACAGAGGGCAGTGAATGCGCATGTGAAACAAAGAGCCTTGTATTTTTGTTCAGAAATAATAAGCGTTTCCTCTAATAATAAAATGAAAAACTATAAGGGAATTTATTATGTACTGGAAATTATCTGAAAAGGTTTGAAAATATGATATCATATAATAGTCAAACAATTTGGCCTAACAGGCTCACTAACGGGAAACAACTTTCTCTTTCTTGCTGGCTCCATTGCACGCAATGACAAACTCGCACATCGCACAAAATCGCAAACCGCACCACCAAACTTCAACTACTGACTACAACCTATGCGCTGTAGTAAGAAAACTGGGAGATTTTATCGTAGACTGACTGACTGACGTCATTCCGCCGTGACGATACAAGCCTCGACACGGGGCTCCGTTAGGAAGTGCTTCACATTTTTGATACAGGCTCCGAAGCCTTGGTATCGACGGTAACAGCACTACTGTCATGGCGGGGACTAACAAAGCAGGATGTGAGTTGGGAAGAGATGACGCTGAGTGTGCTTTTAAACATGAATTTAAATGAGCGAGTTCGCACATAGACAACGTCACTTGTTTTGTGACCAGTACTGTTAAATTGTCGTGAGACTTTTGTTCCGGACTTTCTGACCAAGCTAAGGAGCTAGATAAGACTGCTCGCTCATTTTACCTGTCAGATCACGGCGAGCTAACTTAGCTTTTGAGCTACCTCGCTGTGACACCAGGAAGGTAGTGGTGCTGCTACGAGCTGGCAACGATTCTGAGAGAAAAGCCGCGTTCGTTCGTCTCATTTTTTACAGCTTGGACGGAAAGGCCGTAACGTTACCCTCATCGAGTGTTGGATTGTTGCCTCGGTTTAGCAATATTTTGCATTACAAAGGTGAATTCTAGCTATAGGGTAATTTAAGGATAACCAAATAAGATTTTTTTTAACTTCAAGTTTCAGTTGGACATGTAATACTTAACGTTCTGGCTGTGTTGGACTGAGAGAAGACCTAAAATTAAAGCTAGCTTCCTGGTTGGTTTGTTGTTAACTGTCATTTCGGCATTCGGCAAACTGGAAAATGAGCTTCTGACTGACTGTGCTGCTGCCACCTGAGTTACTGTAGCCAGCAAGCTTATTCTCAAAGCAACGGAGAAGGACATGTAACTTGCCTATGTACTGTCTTTGGAATTGGCCGGGAAACCCGTTTAGTGCATTTATCACCTTGAAAATTAAACTTGGGTGGGAGTAGTTATTTTCTTTGAACTCCTCGGTGCCACCTCATTGCCTGTTTCACAAGTGCCTTATCAGGTGTGGACGCCACCCCGTCCTCTCGACTTGAAATGGCGAGTGAGGACTCCTCGGGCCCTGGACAAGCGGCAGGTGATGGGATGGCGAAGGAGGACAGAGCAGCTTTGCCCTTGAATCCTGGAATACCCATCCGGGGAATTCGGATGAAATTCGCCGTACTTGGTGGTCTGGTCGAAGTTGGGGAAGTTTCGAACAGGGATATTGTGGAGACGGTGTTCAATCTGGTAAGAAGACTAGCTAACGTTAACTCCGTTAGTGCTTTAACGTTAAGTATGAATAGTCTTCAAAGTTGTGTAACGTTAGTCCATCAGCCACTGAATGGAAAAAAATGAAGTTTTGTTCCGCAAAGGTAACGTATTGATGGCTTGTGCATAACTGTTTCAAGATGAAGACGCAGACAAAAAAAAGTTAAGCATTCTAGACGATCGTGGTACCAACAAGAACTTTTTAGTGTCTGTTTTACTTGCTACGTAGGCTGCAGACTCATTGCGTGTCACATTGACTTATCAATGTTGCTAGTTGTGGTAGGTGAATGGCGTTAATGCTCACAGAAGAAACAGGCTTTTTATATATCGATATTCATACCGATTATTCTCATATTAGAGCTGCTCTGGGTGACTGTTATTTGGGTGTCGATTGTACCTAATGAGAACATGTTCGCGGAGGAAAACGGATGCATGCTCAATTTTTAAGACTGAGTCCTGGGTCGTATTTACGCGTGCATATCACACTCGCAGTCAAGGCTGTTAAGTGGTTAATGACGGAAGCCTATCTGATTTGACTGACAAATATTCTTCTCTTTGAAAACTTCGCCAAGTGGCTGGCTAAACTTCGAGCTTCTCACTGTCCCAGAAACCACAAACAAACTATTGCTTATGAATGAGAATGGTAAATATCAAGAAACATAAGTTGAGAAAGATGCTCTTGGTTTGATGGGTGAGCAGTGGCGGCCCGTGACAAAAATTACCGAGGAAGCCAGAATGAACAACGAATTTAATTCAGTGTTTACGTGTTATCTTCCTGCAAACTAATTAGGCTACTGTTACTGTACCTTTATTCTACCGACTTCTCATTCATTTTAGTGAAAAAAAGAGGTTAAAAAAGAGGACAGCGTGTGTGGGAGACAGTGAAAGCGCGAGGGAGAGCTGCGGATGTGCGCTTCGGGCTGTGCGCGTGCTTATGGCTCTGGCACACAGTAGTATGTGATCAGTTAGAGGAAGCCCATGCGAAGCTGGTAAACGCCTCATAGCTTTATTACAGCAGAAAGCTAAACACATAGCGATCAGACGCCAATTATGACAAGATCTAGATATAACAAAAACATTTTAACCATTGCTTTCACGGACAGTATTAATGAAGTTCCGTTTTGTGGACAATGCTTCTCTCTGGCTCATATTTAATTAATTGGCAACAAAAGCATTTGCAAGACAGCCGTGGACTGTTGTACAGAAACACAGGCAAACCCCTTCCACCAACATTAGAAGTAACAATGTCATATGTGGCAGCCTTGCAACTGAAATTAACAAATCACAAGGATGCCCAATATTCATACATCCAAAAACACCCTCAACATGAACGCATAACCCGTGCACAACGTCTGAATTACATAAACTAAATATAAAACATATAGTTACAAAGGTTTATATTAAAATTGATATCAACTGTGCTGCAGCGCTATCAACTGTAAACCTTACAGCTGTCAGCTGATAGTACAGCTGATGTCAGCGAACCTAAATGCAGTCTCGGTAAGGATTGAGACTGAGAGTATAAAAAAACAGTACAGCTTAGCCATCATGCTCTGAAAACCACTTGACACGAGAAGAATAATAAAGAATAAAACACCACATTTTATGCATCACATAAGAAAAATGTGACAACAACCCGGTGATCAAAAAGGCCACAGCGAGCGATAGGAGACATGGCCAGCAGAAAAGCCGGTTAAGCTCGGCACTTCCTGTTAGCCACTCGTTTCTAGCATAGTTAGCTTCACAAAAAGAGCGAACTTTTCTATCACCTCTCCCTTTAGTTAAACTGAGCTTTGGAGTCGGCCTACCGTCCCGCTTGACTTTTTGTTGAACCTCAAAAGGAAGTTTTGTGAAGTCATTTTTTACAAGAAACTCAAGGTCCCTGTCACCATCCATTCTCTGACTTAATGCCTATACTTTCTGTGTGGGCTGGCTGGTGCCTGGCGGAACAGTTGAATCAGTGTGTGTGTTTTCCGTAACAGTTTGTGATTGGTTGGAAGCCAGATTTGATCTGGCCTCCCTCATTTTTTTTATAATAATGCATTGACCATTAAGCCATGAGCCTTGCTTCAATCTGATTGGCTAATACGGGCTGTTTTTTTTTCCTTAGGGAGGCCAAGTGAAGCTGGCCTCCGAACTGACAGACAGGGCGGAGGGCATGAGACACGAAGTGTAAGACACAATGAGAGCTTGACAGGAGGGGCGCTGTTTTGCTCCTCACGCTCAGCCAAAGCAGAAGTGCGCTGATGTAGTGTTTTGACAAGGAAATGACAACAATATAAAATATATTGCGGTGAAGCATTATTTATATTTTTTCTTTCTTGCAATAATTTTTGGGGAAGCCAGGCTTCCCTTGGCCTCCGCGAAAAACCGCCACTGTGGGTGAGAAACACCTGTTGAGGTCGGAAAATGATCCAGGGTTTCGTATTATTACTAGTCTAGTTAGACTAGTGGAAATAAACATTGATCCGCAGTGTTTCCCCTAGAATTTTTTTCAGCAGCGGTGCTACTGTGCCCGTCTTCTTGAGGATGCAACATCGACCCGTATTCATGTGCGTGAAAATAGTTTCAAATTAAATGACCTTGGAATCCTTGTAGACAGGATTATAGCATGTTTGTATTTTGTCTCAATTTACAGCTTTTGACATTTATCTGAAGAAAATAAAAATAATCTCTGCTCCTCTCCTTGCTTGTCTCCCTGCTCCTCTCTTCGCTCCTCCTCCTGCTTCTCTTTCCTCTCACCTGCACTACTGATCTTCTTTTCTATATCACACTTCACAGCTTTACTAACATGTTGTATCCAACGCTTTCACTTACATAATCATATACACTCCTGATCAAAATCTTAAGACCAGTTAAAAAATTGCAAGAATTTGCATTTTGCACTGTTGTATCTTAAGAAGGTTCTAAATAGAGTTTCAAAATGCAAAAAGAAGAAATGGGAACAAGAGACCAAATGTTTTGAGCAGGCAATTTATTGAAAAGAACAATTTAACTGAAATAGGCTGTTCATCAGCTGATCAAAAGTTTAAGACCACATCCTTTAAAAGCCCAAATCTGTGGAAAAAATTTGGATTCCATGTCATTTTCTGTCAAGTAATCACACTGTCAAGACCTCTTGATGGGAAAAGCAAAAAAACTCACTGCCTTCGAACGTGGCAGGATTGTTGAGCTGCATAGACAAGGCCTCTCACAGCGTGCCATCGCTGCTGAGGTTGGACGCAGTAAGACAGTCATTTTGCATTTCTTAAAAGATCCTGAGGTTTATGGAACAAAAAAATCAAGTGGTAGACCCAAAAAAATCTCACTGGCTCTGAGCCGAGGATCCGAATGGCTATCCGTCAAGACACGGGACGATCCTCATCCCAAATTAAGGCCATTACTGGTGCTGACTCCAACCCAATAACCATCAGACAGCATCTGCAAAGGAGCGGCTTCAAAAACAAAAAACGTCTTCAAAGGCCACGTCTCCTTCAACGCCACAAAATTGCCCGTTTGGCCTTTGCAAGGGAGCACCAAACATGGGACGTTCAAAGTTGGAAGAAAGTTTTATTCTCTGATGAGAAAAAATTTAACCTTGATGGTCCTGATGGCTTCCAACGCTACTGGCATGACAAGGAGATGCCACCTGAGATTTTTTCAACACGGCACAGCGGGGGGGGCGCCATCTTGATCTGGGGTGCTTTTTCCTTCAATGGAACAATGGAGCTCCAGGTTGTGCAGGGGCGTCAAACAGCAGCTGGCTACGTGGAGATGTTGCAGCGGGCATCCCTCATGACTGAGGGCCCTCGTCTGTGTGGTGATGACTGGGTCTTTCAGCAGGACAATGCTGCAATTCACAATGCCTGTCTGACAAAGGATTTTTTTCAGGAGAATAACATCACTCTTTTGGATCATCCTGCATGTTCCCCTGATCTAAATCCAATTGAGAACATTTGGGGATGGATGGCAAGGGAAGTTTACAAAAATGGACATCAGTTCCAGACAGTGGATGCCCTTCGTGAAGCCATCTTCACCACTTGGAGCAACATTCCTACAAGCCTTTTGGAAACACTCGCATCAAGCATGCCAACACGAATTTTTGAAGTGATCAACAATAATGGTGGAGCTACTCATTACTGAGTCTGTTTTTGAGACTTTAATTTCTGTTTCAGGGGTTTTTTTGAGCTATGGTCTTAAACTTTTGATCAGCTGATGAACAGCCTATTTTAGTTAAATTGTTCTTTTCAATAAATTGCCTGCTCAAAACATTTAGTCTCTTGCTCACATTTCTTCTTTTTGCATTTTGAAACTCTACTTAGAACCTTCTTATGATACAACAGTGCAAAACGTAAATTCTTGCAATTTTTTAACTGGTCTTAAGATTTTGATCAGGAGTGTATAAACAGTTGTACATTAAAATCCAATAGAAACTCAATATCTTAAAGGTGACTAGTTTGCATCCATAATTTACTTTACTAACTTCAGCTCCCCCATGGTCACCATCGTCCCTTCTCTTCCTGACCCACCCATTTTAACAGACTCATCTGAAATTGAAATATCATTTAACTATCAACATGAAGGAAAAGAAATGTATACAACCTAAAATATATCTAAGAAAAGACAGTGGCAAAGATATAAACAGTATAAATATGGCAAGTGTTGTAGTATAAACAGAATTAACAGTATAAATATGGCGGTATAAACAGATTTAACCGTATAAATATGGTTAATATGCAGTGACGGTCCGTCAGCAGAAACACAGGGCCAGCAATAACCTCACCTTTCACGACTTATTTACAGACACCTCTCGCAGTTTACCTGCCCGATTACAGTCCAGACAGAATTCCTGAAAAGTTGCTTTACGAAAGGTTAGCCGGCATTTTTGAGCAGAAGTATATCACTATTGTTTTTGACTTGTTCAAATGGCCCAGTACATGGAAAAATAGGATACTAAGCTAACATTTTTATTTTTAGCTTCTAAATGGACAAGGAGCTGACACGGTAGATAAACAACAAATTTTAAGTGAAACATCCAACATTTCTATTATTTTCCTGAATAACATCATGAGAAAAATTTATACTACTCTTAAAATGTTGAGTAAACACTACGAACATCTAAATTTGTCAATTCTATATGGTCTGGGCCATTTCAATAAGAAGTTATTTACTGATGTTTTGCAATTCATTCATTTAACAGTGGCAGAATATTGCTCAATAGGAACAAACTACTAACATGCAGTATATGTATTCTGATGTCCATGTTTTGCATTTTAAATCATGTCCAACACCTAAATGAATATTGGACCAAAAGACAAATTAAATCAAAATAAGAATTGAAAACCGTTATTCAACATCCATATAATAACAACGTGTGTTTGTTGCTGAGAGGACACATATTTTATGTACTGTCTTTCAAATATTGATCATGTCCTGCTCATTTTGCACAAATGCAACCTGCAGTGCACAGGAGTTTTGATTTTCTGCATTTACAACGCATGGCTCAACCCCTTAGTGGGACACGAGCATGACACAAGTTCAACACATGACTGAGGAATCGGATCAAGTGTCATTAGCACAGGTTGCAGTCATGCGTTTCCATCCCATTTCAGTGACATCAGGTGCTTGTGGAAATTGACGACGTGCACTTTTCCTTAGAATGCATTGATAATGCACCTGCTGAATATGGAATTTTAGAGAATTGCTTGTAGGTGGAATCAACTCTGGTTTGCAGGATTTCTCCAACATAACTTTACGTACATCATCAAGCTCAACCCAACGAAGACGGAGATGATCTACATCCCTGCTCCATCCTCCCCTCTCCTAGACCTGACCATCACCCTGGGGGATACCACCATCTCCCCCTCGCGGAGTGTGAAGAACCTTGGGGTCCTGTTTGATGACAGGCTCTCCTCTGCTGTGAACATCGCTGCAGTGACCCGGACCTGCTGGTTCTTCCTCTTCAACATCCGTAGAATCCGGCCCTTCCTCACCAGCTACTCAACGCAGCTCCTAGTCCAAGCGCTGATCCTCTCACGCCTGGACTACTGCAACGCCCTCCTCGCTGGCCTCCCAGCATCTGCCATCAGACCCCTGCAGCTCATCCAGAACGCTGCAGCTTGTCTGGTCCACAACCTCCCAAGACACTCCCACGTCACGCCCCTGCTCACAAAGCTCCACTGGCTCCCTGTTGCTGCTCGCATCAAATTCAAGACTTTGGTGCTAGCCTATCAGGGAGTCAACAAGACTGCTCCAGCCTACATCCAGAGACTGTTCAGACCCTACACCCCTGCCAGAGCACTCCGCTCTGCTACTTCTGGTCGCCTGGCTCCTCCCCCTCTCCGCTCCTCCCCTTCCCGCTCAAGGCTGCTGTCTGTCCTGGCACCTCGTTGGTGGAATGATCTACCTATCGAGGTCAGAACGGCAGAATCCTTGAGCATCTTCAAGCGCCGCCTGAAAACCCACCTCTTCAGGCTCCACCTCTCCCCTACTCCACTGCCTTGATTCCTGTCCCTACATCCTTTTGATTTGTTGCACTTTATTCTGTTTTCCTTAACTTCCTGACTGTATCACTTGATTTGGTTTCCCTTCATTTTGTTGCACTCTATTGTCAGTTTACTTGACTTTCCTGCCCCTTTGTTGCACTTGACCTGTTGCCCTTATATTGCACTTATTTTATTGCTTTTTGTTGCACTTGCCTCTGCACTTAACCTTGTTGCCATCTTGTTCACTTGCCCTTGACCTTGCCTTTTTGTTATTAGTCTAGACCTGTAACAATGGAACGTGTTCTGTCACTTACTGTTAGCACTTTTACTTGTCTCCTAGGAGGTCTGCACTTTTGTACTGTTCTTATGCACTTTTGTGCGTCGCTCTGGATAAGAGCATCTGCTAAGTACCTGTAATGTAATGTAATGTAATGTATAGGGCTTTCATACTTTGCATGTGTACTCCTTGATGCCAGACCTACCTACCGATGCCAAAATTTCTGACCTTGTGACCTTGATCTTTGACCGACCTTTAGAAAACTTCAACCTTGCCCATAACTTTTGAACCGTGAGAGATAGGGCTTTCCTACTTTGCATGTGTGCTCCTTGATGCCAGACCTACCTATAGATGCCAAAATTTCTAACCTCGTGACCTTGACCTTGACCTTTGACCGACCTTTAGAAAACTTTAACCTTGCCCATAACTTTTGAAGCATGAGAGCTAGGGCTTTCATACTTTGCATGTGTACTCCTTGATGCCAGACCTACCTACCGATGCCAAAATTTCTGACCTTGTGACCTTTATCTTGACCTTTGACCGACCTGTAGAAAACTTTAACCTTGCCCATAACTTTTGAACCGTGAGAGACAGGGCTTTCATACTTTGCATGTGTACTCCTTGGTGCTAGACCTACCTACTGATGCCGAAGTTTGACCTGTTGATCTTGACCTTGACCTTTACCCGACCTTTAAAAAACTTTAACCTTGCCCATAACTAAAACTTTAACCTTGTCTATAACTTTTAAACCGTGAGAGATGGGGCTTTCATACTTTGCATGTATACTCCTTGGTGCCTACGTACTGATGCCGAAATTTTGACCTGGTGACCTTGACCATGACCTTTACCTGACCTTTTTAGCTTGCCGGGACGAATAACGTCCGGAGAGCTATTGTCGTACCCCCGGCGTCCGCGTCCGTCCGCGTGCAGAAAAACTTTAACCTTGCCCCCCGGCGAGCTTTGTTGTCTTTCTGACAACTCTTGTTGGAAAATGTGACACCAACAGCAGAAGGATATCTGTATCCCTTGCAGAGACCACAATGTCGTTGAAGTTGATCGCATGGAGAATGAGTCGGGTATCTGCCTCCTCGTGTGTTGCCCTGAGTGAGTTGACATTTGTTTGACCTTTGGAAGACCGAAAGTCTTGTTCATTTTCAGATCCGCCTGAAATGATGATCTCTTTATCCCTTGGTGCATTTAGCATGAGCTGCTCGGAGAGAAATTGAGCCAGATTTGCCTTGTTTTCAGGTAATGAAATGAATTTATCCAGGAATTTGGGAGAGGAACTTCTCTTCCATTAATGATGCGCCTGATTGGTGGAGCAGTTTTTGTGCGTCTGTTGCGGGTCTCTGCCTTTATAGACTCGTCGTGATATCTGTCAAATATGACATCTATACGCTGATATTCCAATCCTGATTGGATGACTGAACTCACAAATATGTCTGCTAAGTCTCCAAATGTCTTTGCACCTGGCGGCTTTCCAATAGCATTTACTCGTGCTTGGCCATCTATCAGTGAGCATGCCGGAGCATTTTGCAGGTCGAGTGCATATGGACACTCAATTCCAGAAGTCGAAAGTTTGACTAAAAGTGACTTGTTTCCTGTTCTCAAGCTTCCATTCATGTCTGCAAAGGCAATAGGAACAGGTAAAAGTTCATGTTTCAAAATATTTTCAAGATCTACCTTGCGGCCAGCTGCATATGCAGTCACAAGATGTTGCAGAAAATGTTGATCTGCTTTTAGAACAGTTTTTTTGTTCTTTTTAATGTTGTACTGTACGACATCATACAGGTTTCCAAATGTTTGAGGTTGATTTTTCTTCTCATATATTGTATGAACCGCTTGTGGATCCAGTTCGACAATAAATCTCTCAGTCACAAATATGGCAAGCTGTTCCTTCCCTAGTTCTTCGGCATGAAGTAAGGACTCTTGTATTTTTTCACTTGCAAGATCTTTTGTGGCCACATTCTGAAGAACAGTTTGTTGTGTATCAGAACTAAATACATGGAAACATTGAAGAATGAGGAAAAGTTGTTGTTCATCTGTACTGTCTCGACGCTGTCTTGCTGGTTTTGCTTCATTGTGACTAATTATGTCCTTTGGGTAGATTCCAAACATTTCCTGTGTATCAGCAGCAATGTGTGACCTCAGATTGTATGACAATGCCCATCTATTCAGTGCAGAATTAGTACTTGTAATACCGACAATGCTGCCGCCTTTTTTGCCCATTCCATTCAGCCATTCCTGAGCTTGGTCTGCATCCACCTGGTTGAACTTACGTTTCGATCATTTAACGGCAAAATTACCCTGCTGAAATTCTGCGAGAATCATTGGTGGTAGATTGTGCATCTCAGCTACATAAACAGGGCCCCATCTTCCATAGTTGTAATGATTGGACCGCAGAAAAAAGGGCAACATACGTGTAAAAGAATGACGATGCAGCTCCCATATACCATCTTGTTGGGCCCTGGTGAACATCAAGAGGATATATAGCATTTCCATCTTTTCCCACCAGAAAGAGAAGTTGACATTTTCCTCAGTTTTCCTGCCCACAAAATCTGATTTGATTGTGAGAAATCTTGGTTTGCCGAACAGGTTGATCGGTCCATCTAAATTTGTCAGGTTTCCAGGAGCATTTGATATTAATATTCATATTTCATATTTTCCTGTTCATATTTTTCTTTAACATAATGTCTCCACATATCAAGTTTATTATTAAGCAATATTCAATACTTAGACAGGAATATAACATCACATTACACACGCTGGACGGCATCATTGGCAAAGTGTATTTGCTGAAATACTGTAATACAATGAAATTTTGCCAAATATTTAGGGATACATTTCTAAGCACGTTTTTCCAATGAGAATTTTTAAAATTGAGCTTTATATCCATTTTTCTAAGATTCGGGAGAGTTTATTCCTTCCAAAAAAGTGGATACCAACTTCTACTCAAAAATGCCACTTCCTGAAAAAAATGGTGATAAGTGGTCTAGTCTATTAGAAACAGTTGCTCAGACTGATTGGTGGAACCGTGGAGAATCTAATTTATTTTTGAAAGCCTTGTTATACATTGCACTACGAATATATACGGCGTCTAGTGTTACTTTCGCACATCAATGACGATGGAAAATATCAATCGCCTACGTCTTTATATTTTCTGGATTTGCGTAAATTACTTCGCGAGATTCATTGAGCAATAAGCTATTAGAATCCGTTATATAGTCTGAATGTAGTGAAGGCTAAAGTGCGTTGTTGGGTACGATGTGCAGCTGAGTGATGATAACGAAAATAATTGCCGCAAAGTTAGCGAAAGTTCCGGATTTTTTACAGATTGTCATCATTGCGGAGTCACATCAGTTATATCAACATAGCCAATAGGTAATCGCTTTGTCGTTCGTTAATCATTACGTGTCATGCGTTGGTGGTGGCTGTTCAGTTAATAAACTGATTGTTAATCAGGCAAACCTGATCGCAAACCATTTTGCGGGAAAGGGTGATGTTAATGAAGGCCTTCCTGACATCTGACGGCACGCCACTGCTAATATGGCATAAGACTCTTGGCTTGAGAAGCTGTAGCATTTATTAACTGACAAACCGTACATTTTCTGTCAACTTATGGCTAATCTTTCTGAATCGCTGCTGCTCCGCTTGCTACCACCGTCACTTTCTAATCTCTTCCTGCTAACTGCCCGAAGGAGCTACGCTGTTACGTTAATGTTACGTGACCTGTGCTACTCACTATATAGACAGTGTATAAGCTTGAACGTTACCTTTTACATTGATGTCCTAAGAGGGTCCGATAGGATTTGATGCGCTCGTTGATGACTCAAAACAAGACCAAAATAACGTTGTGTGTTGTTGCCCTCACACAGTGCGAGTAAATATCATTAGTAGCGCGTTGATCTTATTGAACGTGAAATTTCAGCAGCGGCGCTCAAAATGCTGAATGAATGTAGGGGAAACACTGATCCGGTTAGGTCATATTCTCAACTTTTAAGGAAGCAATAAGCCCTACGGCGCATCCCTGGATAATCAAGTAGGTATGTTGCAAAAATTTTCAGAATGATGGTATGCTGAAATTAATTATTTATTCAAAAAACGCATGAAATAAACTTTCCAATGACACCAAGATGACTGTGATAGGTTAAGAACTGACAAAGTTATTAAACTTTGAAACTGGGAAATGAGGGGTAAGTTTTACTTAGTTTTCTATCAAAAAAATGAGAAATCTGTGACCGAAAACATGGTTTGCATAAAATGCCACAACTTTCTTAATTCTTTCGATATTCCTTTGAAACTTTCAGATAATGTTCATTATTATCTGCCTATTCCGAAATGATGAACAGAATTGAATTTCGCTATGCAACCACCAATGGGGGCGCCATTTCTGGAATTTTTACCACCGACAGTTTTTTATTGCTGAGGGTAGAAACAGACTGCTGGCGCTCTGATCACATATTTTTTGTCTGTTGCATCTTGAATACTTAATCTAACAGTCTGTGCCGATTTATAGAGAATTCCTACTTGGCTTCTGTAAAATTGAAGGGTGTTTTTGTCACTTCAAACTTTTATCTTGGAAATCAGAAATTGAAAACAAGGTAACAAGGGGAATTTGGGGTCATTTTTATCTGCATCTTCAACGGGATTTCTGGGTATTCTCTTCCTTTTGCCCTGGAAAGGCGATTTTGATGGGTATACCTCTGCCACTTTGGGAAATCCTGCAACGCGCTATCGGAACCAATATCACCGAGGCCGATGCGCTGATGGTAACATACCTCAATGAAGTCCTCGAATCTCTTGCAGTATGAAAAATTTATATTTTGCTCTCCAGTCTACGTTTACGGGGGCAAGGGATATACGCTTGTCCATGAATTCGTGTCAAGGTGGGCCGTTTGAGTTTTTAAGGTGGATGGGGCTCCACTCAATCATTCAATTAATGCAATTATAGTGTCAGGTGTAATTTCTCCTTGTATTTCTCCAAATGAATGAAGATTGGGAGGAACTGAAACAGCTCTTTGTGGAAAGAGAGAGCGCTGAAGTAAGATATAGCTTGCAGTGTATCCGCCGCCACACAGTGGCCCGCAGAACAGAGGGTGTCCTCCTGCCCCCGTTGGCTGACACTCAAAGCAGCCCAGGTTCTGTTTGCCAGAAAACTTGTTTAATGTGAAAAGACCGCAAAATAAAACAAATCAGTCCTCCCGTCCAGTATATCGTTTCTCTTTTATCAATCAAGATTGTTTTCTGCTGATTACCTGTATTTTAGAAATAAAATTCCCATTGATGGAGGCCGAAACATATGTTTATGTTGACTGAATTTAGCCCTTTCAGTTTCGCATGTTGGATAACCTCAACTCTGCTTGTGCATAAAGAACATACATTTTCGCCCTTCCAGGGGTTATACATATATTTAGAATGTGTGTGTGTGTGTGTGTGTGTGTGTGTGTGTGTGTGTGTGTGTGTGTGTGTGTGTATATATATATATATATATGTATGTGTGTGTGTGTGTGTGTGTGTGTGTGTATATGTATGTATATCAACGTGGTTATAAGTGTCTTAGGCCGTAGTTGGTTCTAAACCGCGCACAAACATACTACTCGCACTACCGACGACGTCAGAGTTAGGGGGTAGGGTGTTCACTTAGGCGCGGGGAGAAAGTTTGTGCCCGCGAGAAGTTCCCGGATGTATTCTAGATTGGGCAGTTATTTTGTGGGTGCATCGTAAGCAGTGAGTAGCGTGTAGTATGGCTAGTGTGTAGTGAGAAGTGTATGTAGACCGTAGAACGCGGTTTCGAACACGGCCTGAGATGTGTTATTATTGAACCCACCGATGTTATTGCAAAGATGCGCCTCTACGGAGCATTCCAGCGTTCGGATTGGCTGGTGCTTGGATGATTGGCTAATCCTAGCACTGGAATGCTTCGCAGGGGCGGGTCTTTGCAAGAACGTCAGTGGGTTCCATAATAACGTGTAGGCTGCGTTTCGACCGTCTTTCAATTTGCCCTCATTTACTCTCCCTCAGCCCTTAGAATTATGTATCATGTAGGTCACATGGGGGGCCACTTGGAGCATGGAGGGGAAAGTGGGCAGGGGATCGAAATGGAATGCGCCCACTCTTGTCCATGCACAGCCTGAACTATCATGGATCGACCGCCATTCGCTGAATTGGCGCTATACTGTGTTTTACAAATTATCATTAAATACCTGCAAAGTCATTTAAGTGGGATTAAGCTACCTCTTGTGTATAATTGCAATAATGTTGGCACTTGCTGATTTAGAGATTTGGCTGCCGTTTGAGATGTGTATCATGTTTGATATCTCCTATTTTTATTGGCTTGATTAACGATCGCCAGTTCATTTGCTCAGCAGTTCAAACCCATAAGAATCCTACAATGATTGCGGGCGATTCCACAGTAAACTTTTTGTAGCGGACAGGACATTGAGAATTTAATAAGCTATAATTAATTAACTATTTGATGTAGAACTATAACACTTAACTCAAAATATAATGGACCATAATACTTTGCTTGGGTGGAAAATTGAACTTTCTAATGTTGTGATAATTGATTCAATTAGCCCTAATTAGTTGCGTTGCGGACAGGACACTTTGCGACATGGGTTTTAACAACAATTAGAAAAAATGAAATTTCTCTTCATTTAGCCTAGTTGTCTTACTACTTTTCATTATATTGATAGATAATAAGTTACTTTATGTTATCAAAGTAATATTTTGTGAAAATATTTTTTAGAAAGAATTTATTGATGAATATATTGCGTTGCGGACAGGACAAGGATTATGTTGCGGACAGGACACATTTGTCCAGGCTGGCTCTGGCACAAACAGAGTATGGCAAATTTAAAATTATGCTCAGACTGTTCATATCTTTTCAATTTAAGTAGAATATCAATGTATAGAAACATTAAACTTGTGCTTTTATAAAGAAAAACTTGGCAATTTGAGCAAAATTAGTTTTAAGCGAGAGGCAGCCCTAAATTGTCCGCAATAAATTCCACTTCATTACCATAACCAAACCAAAACCATAACCAACCATAACCAAAATGATTAACAAAGAGTTATATACATCGATTATATTTATTGCAGTTATATTATGTGAATATTATATATAAATTATTTACAAGAACAATTAATTTTCAAAATTATACATTCTCTATAATAACTGCCAATCACATGGCACGCATGCATTTTCAAATGATGACAGAAAAATGTTGTAGCTTCCACATTTGTGACAATACGTATACATAAACCTGAAGTATCTCAACTACAGTAAACCAGTTGTAGATTTTAGTCGAGGCGAGGTTGAGTCATAAGCCGAAAAATGTATTCGTGGCGGCCAAAATTAATTCGTGGCGGGCCGCCACGAATAAATGAACGTGTCGGAAACACTGTGCTTGTAACATATCTTTCTCAAAACTGAATTTGTTTACTCTTAGTATGTATTCATATAGGAGGCCTATTCTGATTAATATTTGGCATTTGAGACTTTGAGTCTAAGCTAATCAGGAAAAGGCAGGTACATCAATTAGATCTAATCACATTTCAGTTGGGTGATTTCCTCCCTATTGTTTATTTAGCAGCAATTAACCTGTCTCTATAATCTACCCAATTGCAGAATTGATTAATTAGATTAGCTGACCAGCCAACTTCCTGAACAATTGCTCCAGTTGAGAAAGTAAAAGTGATTTACAGGTGTTTCTGTTGGCAGTTAATACAGTGACATGTCCTGTCTGCAAGGTTTTGTCCTGTTCGCAACATAATTTAACCTATTGTTTATATACTTAAGGCTAATGTGATTTTTCTCAAAGTAGATTAGTTATGTCACCACATGACCATAGTAAGAGAAAAATGAATTTTAGTGATATAGATTTTACCATTAGGATATAATTAAAACTTTTCCTTCTCAAACGTTGCGGACAGGACAACTGACATGTGTAACAAGCATTTTCTCAAGAGTGACATGCATTTAAAAAATTTCTACATAGTGATATGATGTAATCTAGTACTACAATAATGTCCAGTCATTATTCAGTGGTAGAAAATAAAGGATTTAATTAAGGAAACGTGCTGTCCTTTCCGCAACGCAGAACAGTGGCTTGGCTAATTAAAAGTGCAATTAACATGGCTAATTAGTCAATTGACAACAATACAATTGTTGTAGTATGAAACTTAGGGTATTTGGCGATGGCATGCCATATTTATTTGAAGGATATTAAGAAGTTGATTTTTTAAAAGCCATGTCGCCAATACTGTGGAATCGCCCTTGCGTAATCATTACAAATTTATTGCCTAATCTGGTTACATTTATGTAATGGATGTGATATTGGAAATTATCTGACAAAATGCAAAAAATCCTAAACGTTCCCTGACTTCAGTGTCTGATTTAAAAATTTTTCAGCAGCGTAATTTTAGAAGGCTCTTGATTTAAATATAGGCTGTTGTTTTCAGCATTGAAACAAATACATCCTAAGAGAAGGAGATCTTGGGTATATCAAACCATGCTGACAAGTAAAATCCTTTAATTGCAATAAGCTGCGAAAAAATGCAAATCTATGCCAGTTTGAGCTACATGTGTTCAGAATCTTCAAAGGACAAGCTGTCATTTCTATGCATAGGAAAACACCCAATCACTTTGTGATGTGATGAACAGTAATGCTATCAAAAATGAACTATTTAGTCATTCGACCAGTTAGTCTCAGCAACATGAGCGGATTAATGATTGCTAGCTCATTAAACAAAGTTTATCAAAGTGTAATTAATTTACAGCTCAATTTAATCACCTTGCTCAATTTCATCATCTTCTCCTTCTTTGGTGGAGTTTCACTCGCTGTTGTGCAGTTTTACTCACATTACTGCCACCCAGCTGTAGATGTATCTTCTTGCACCAACTGCGCAAATACAATGCATTGTGGGCAATATACACCTTGGGAGTGACCATCGTTGTTGACTTGCTCCCTCAGCACTCCGAGGGTCGATCTCACCAAGTTCACTTCTGTTTTTCATTCAACTGGGACGACACCAAAGATTGCGGCGGGGGTTCCCTGGAGGGCAAATGCCTTGGGGAAGTCAGTGAGAGCATGTAAAACGAGCATTGAAACGCAGCTTAGAATCTTTGGCTCCTGTTGTTCACGAATGTGCAGTTGTCGAAGGAAGGATTCTCTAATTTGGCTGAGTTGAACATTTTCTTGCATACTTGCAGAAAAGGGCAAAAAATTGGGTATGTAAACAACTAATCAGCTTTATTTGTCAGCTACATTATTGAACAATACTAACTCTGAAATGGGATTATGCATTTGTTGCAGACTGCAGAATGTAGGAGGAGCTGTCACTCACTGAAGGAGTCCTCACGAAAATTCACATACATGGACTGCAAACTGTCTTGTTACACATGGACAGTACCATGAACAAGGTGTCTTCCCGAGCTTACTGCACATCATGAAGATGATGGCAATGCTTCCAAAGGCAGTAATTACATTGACATAGCTTGACACGCAGGGCCGAGTGTGGATGGCGCGTGCCATGTGGTTTGGCAGCCCTTTGGTCGTTGGAATCCCAAGTCGCAATAAACGAATGAATGAATGGATCTTTTATAAAATAACTATTTTTTAAACTCAAAAGCTTTTGAAGATTCTGTAGGCGACAGCTATATTGAGTGAAAATTGCACTGTGAATTTACTTGCGTTATTGGCTGGCTGTTTAAAGTGATGATCAATGACTAGACTTTAAGAGCACATTTTTATAGTGCATATCGAGGGTTGGGAGCACAATGGTCATATGTCCATAATTTCGAATTTGAGATTTATTTATTAAAACGAGTGGTTTCTGATGCTTTTCCTTGGAGCACAAACGTGATATGTCCGGACATGTACCATTTGTGCTCCAACTGCTCTGAACTGTTGGAGCACAAATGTGACATGTCCGGACATAGAACTTCTGTGCTCCAAGGTATCCGGTGTAGATGTCGACCTATTACAGGGTTTCCGCTACTTGTAATTGATTGTGGCGCACTGACACAGCAAAGTAAAAGCCGCCACCCCTATGTGAAATGACTTTACATAACCTCCAAAAATCCTAAGGACAATCTTCTGTATTCCTCTGTCTCAATGACTTTAGACTTCAATTTCGTTGTACCACTGCCTCACTCAGGCGAGATGTAGAAAAATCCATGTAGATTTATGATGGAACGCACTCATTGGTCGTACTGTCAAATGCTGATATTATTCATTGAAAATGTTAAAGGCACGTAAAACTGCTGCCTGCTGTAGTTAAATCTGTGGTCTTTGAGGCATTTCTCGTACAGTCAGGTCGATCTGAGGAGGAAACCTAAAATACCGCCTCTTCCGTGTCTGTGAAAAGGTATCTTCTCAATTAATTATATAGTTGGCTGCAACATGTTCAATGTGAGTAATGTTCTGAGAGATTATAGTTGGGCATACCAATATGGCGGCACGGTTACTTCAAAATGATGACGTCATCAGCTATCCAGTTCATATAGATCAGTGGGTGTTCACGGCTGAACTGTAGTAGGTCCTACAGTACAGCAAAGACAGAAATAACATTAAATGCAATTAAAGCAGAAAAAATTACGAGGAATTTAAGGTCGTTCCCAAAATATGCCGGTAAAAATGACGAAGTATGCGAAATTTGAGCAAGTCGATCGTATCAGCTGGCAGGACGCTGCACTGACGTTCCGCGTTCAGTGAAACATGAAGTCGCGTACATGTTGCAGCAATATGGCGTCGCTCATGTCATGCTGGAAATGCGCGTCTGGTGGAATCGAGGGGTCAGACTTAACGAATTATGACGAATTATGACAACCTGCCATTGCAAAGTGGGCATTTCCAATTGTCGTTACCGTTTGATAACCCCGTATGTAAGGGTAGTTGCGTTGTGGATGTCGGCAAAGAAAACTTGGCGAGAATTTAACTTCGCTTCCAAGAATGTCAAACTTTCTTTGCGAGTCCTGTGGATGTGAGCAAGATACTGACGTCAGACGCATTCTTCACCAAACTATTTCATCCTCTGCATTCATGGTGATTTCACACACTCACTCATTATCGGTGAAGCGTAAAAATGCAGTTAGGACTTCACTCAAGTAGCCTTTTAAGAAAATGTAAACGAAAAACGTGGCTTTGCAAAACCCCTGTATTAGGTGAATAAGCAGCAGAAGACGGCAACTCATTTATGCATTCATTTCGTTTATTTTGTTTATGCATTTCTTCTCCGGAAAAGGTGCTAGTCTTGCTCAAAATCAACCAGGCAACCAGATGAAGGCAGGTCAGCGTCACATATTTAGGTGCAAATCAATCTGTAGTAGTAGTTTTCGCGAGTTAACTTAAACGCTCATGAAGGTTTGTTTTTTGACTGCAGGCGTTTAAAATATTTAGACGCAAGCGGAGAGTTGCTCCTCCTGAAACGGTGATTAGAATTAAACTCATGCTAAACACACAATTAAGAAAGTTATCCGCGGGCAAATATGGAAGACTTGATGTGCCAAAATTAAATTAATAAATTCACCATTAAATAATTAAATGTGTCATTAAATAATTAAAATGAATAAATTCACCATTAAATAATTAATTAAATGTGTCATTAGATAATTTAAATACCAGTTCATTTTATGTGAAAAATATATATAATTATCTCACAATTTAATGGTCCTGTGTTGCAGTGTTTCATGAATTAACTTAATCTGTCAACCTCGCCTATCAAAGTTGGTGGGCGGATCCTAACACCTGATTGCTTACCCTGCACATCAAGTCAAGGCATATAAGTCAAACAAAAGGAATGAAATGCTTCGCTTTAAGTTTAGACAGGGCAATGTTCGACTATGTAAGCGAGGCAAACCAGTAACGTTGCGTGTCATTTGCACATAATTTCGCTTTCTGACTCTCCGCGATCAAACAAATTTACCTTGCTCCGTTTTTTTAATCAGAAATGACCATAAACCATGATTAGGCAGCTTGACAGCTTTTCTTGTCTCAACTAGAAAAACCTATTCACTCAATGCTGAAGCTTAATGCATCAATAATGACGGCTCTTCTGAGTATTAATCAAAAAGTTGGACTTAAAGCTCGACATTTATCTTCACTGTGAAACAACGCGGAGTTGTGCATATAACTTAGCATTGCATGTGTTCTGAGCATTATTTTGTAAGCCACTCAACATAATTGCCTTGGTTATTTTTTATTTATTTATTTTTTGACAAATTCCGATATGGGCTGCCTGTTCATTCTTGCAGCCTAAAAAAATGCGTTTTCCTCCTTTTTTTTTCCTTGAAACTGAAGAGAGAGGCAATCATTTTACGAGGCTATAATGACAGTTTGAATAAAAATTCGTCAATTCAGGAAATTACTCGAGTGAGAAGCAGGAACCGGTGTGTTATTAACAAATTATGCCATCAGGGAATTGTCATAAAGCTTGGATGATAAATCTTTGTTGTAAAGTAAGAATTTATGCGGGACAGCAATCATATTTCAAACGGAGTCATTTTGCTAGCAGTTCCTGGCATGTTTCGAACAAACTTAAAAGGAGAACAGTTCCACTCCAATGTATCTAGCGACAATATGACACATGAAGTCTTTGATTCTACTCGGATTCGACCCCCAATCCCGCAAAAAGAAAAAAAAAAGAGCATCGTATATTAGCTTTCTCCAGCAACAAAATTTACACTAAGCACGTATACGATGGCAAACAGACACATTTCACAGAAAATGTAAGTTTTATTGGCAATAAGTAAAGCAAGCTTTCACGATTGAAGATGAAACAGGGAAAATGTTTGCTGTGTGACCTAGCCAACACAAAATTTGTGTACTTCAAACTTACAGTTTGCTACGCTCGTTGTCTATTAGAGTGATTGGCATAAAATTACATCTGATTTGTTGCTAAGTTTCCCTTATTCTTTATACTTAGTACATTTGACGATTGTGCTATGTTACCAAATGTGCAAAGATTATGAGAGTGCAAAAGTAATATGTCCATTTTTGGTAATTTTGGCTGCTATGCAATACTTAAACATGATTGAATCATTATGTATTCAAAGACAAGTGTAATGCCCAGCATATAAGTAGTGAATATGTAAAGTCTATAAAACATCTGATTTAATACAGCATTCATAAAGCTTAAAATGGGGTTTTCTCAAAAGTGCGAAAATGTACGGTGGCCCTTAAGTGCAAATCACAACAGCAAATGACTAAACACAACCGCAAATTAAAAAACACAATGACAATAACCTTTTGGAGAGGCAGATACTGGTGGGTGACATGAGTCATTGCTGATTGGACATGTGTGCTCCCTTATGTGTGAAGAGAGCGAGAGAGAGGGAGGACTTGATTGGACGAAGGCACCGTTCATCCTTTGACCAGGAAGTTATTCTGCCTTTGGCATGGATTATAAACATGAGCGTAACCGGTGACCCAAATGTAGCTGCCGCTATCAAAGAATATTTTGATTCAGGATATACATATAAGGTGATACTGGATATGCTCAGGACTAATCACGACATTTTAATTAGTTTACGCATGGTGAAGACTCATTTAAAAGAGACTGGCTGCACAGACGGCATAACTTCGATATAAGTTTGGTGACTACTCAACCAGCTCTTTTCCACAGTTCAGGCAATACATCATGCTGAAATGCTTCTTTCCTCCTTTTTTTCCTGAGTATTTTGGCCGGAATGTTTCTTTTTCCGAGCCGAACATGCTGAAGGCAGAATAACTTCCAGGTCAAAGGATGAACTGTGCCTTCCAGGGTTGCCAACTCTGATAAGCGACCGCAGCTTCAAAAACAAGCCCAATATAAATTAGACAATACTAAGACAGTGTAGACCTGGGGTGGAATCTCTTCTATTTTGTTGTACGGGGGGGCGAGATTATCTTTCATTTAGTTCTGCGAGGGGCTGGGGGGAGGGCGGGTTCTCTCACATTACTCGGGAGATTGTGAGCAGACCGTGTCAATCAATGAATCGGGGGGGAAATGGCAACCATAAATGTATGACAATTAGGTTGCTTGTTACACTTCTCTAACAAACAACCATTTCTTAAAAACAACCCTCAAAAAACCGCAACCTACGACCAGTAATTTTTTTCAAGCAACTCCACGAAAAAAGAAGCCCAAAATCGCGTTTATAAGCGGACCTGGCAACTCTGGTGCCTTTGTCCGATGAAGTCCTACCTCTCGCTCTCTCTCTTCTCACACTCCTCCAATCAGCGAAGACTGATGTCGTCCACCAGTACCTACCTCTTCTGGTAGGTTAATGTCATTGGGTCTCATTCATGAAACGTTAGTAAATTTGTGCGTAGTTTTGTACATAAAAGCCTACGCTACTAAAAACCTACTCCGTATTCATGAACACTTCGGAAAACTCAAATGTGATGGTAAACACGTGTGTATGATCATGAATTCCAATCCTTCGTAAAGTGACAGTGCGCTCATGGTAATAAGCTACTAGCATAAATCTCCGTCCATGATTTGCCAATGACCACCATATACGGAGGTGTAGATGGAGCTTGTCGACCTGTCAGTCAAGGTGCAAACAAAGAAAGAGACATAAAGAAAAAAGAATTTTTCAGAAGCGATGATAGAAATAATTTTGGGTGGAGTTAAGAAAAAACATTTTGCTTTCATCTGTTAGCAGTGGTGTGACAGGGACAGGCAAAGGGAAGGCCTGGAGGGAGGTGACAGATGCTGTTAATGTTGTCTCTGTAGTCCAAAGAACGATGTCCCAGGTGAAGCGTAAATGGTTTGACATGAAACTGGAGGCAAAGAAACGCATAAGTGCACACAAAAAAAATACATCAGCCACAGGCAGAGAAGGCTCACAGTCACGACTATCAACTGCAGACGAGCACATTGCTGGCATAATTGGGGAGACCTCTCTGTCAGGAATTATACCCGATGGAGACGGCAACATGCCTCCACTTTTATTTTTGGAAGTGGCTATTCGCCCCGCAGCGCGCTGAATTGGGGGAAGGAGATCGGCTGTGTGCCCTGGTCTCATCAAATCTTCCCATCAAGTTTTTGCAGTTTGCATCTAATCCAGTGGTCATCTCCTCACTTAAAATATGGTCTCAATTTAGAAGATTTATGAATAAGGAGGAAACTCTCATGCTTCAGAGCCCACTTTGCAATAATCATAACTTCATACCAGCCAAACTGGATAGAACCTTTGAAGAGTGGCATAGTAAAGGGATAAAAAAGTTCAGCAATCTATATGTAGATGGCATCTTCTCTACTTTCAGTGACTTGTGCTGCAAGTATGACCTTCAACAGAAGGATCTATTTCGCTACTTTCAAGTCAGTCAGTTTGCTAAGAGCCATAGCCCACAGTTTCCAAATCTTCCCACGGAATCAATAGTAGATTTACTAGTAAAAGTTCCATTTTGGGTAAAGAGTTTCACAACTTATTCTTATTCAATGATTATGTCAAGGGACACTACCAAAATGGAGAAGATTAAAATCAGTTGGGAAAAGGAACTGGACACAGAATTCTCTGAGGAGCTGTGGGCGGGGATTCTGAATAGAGTGAACAATAGTACATCCTGCGCAAGACTTGAACTAATTCAATTTAAGGTGGTTCACCGCCTACACTGGAGTAGGGCAAAGATATCGTCTTTTTATCCGAATGTAGATAATAAGTGTCTTAGATGTCTTACGGAAGTTGCAAACTTAACGCATATGTTTTGGTCATGCCATAAACTCACAGGATTTTGGTCAACTATATTTAATGTTCTCTCTGAAATCCTAGGTGTTCCCATGGAACCCTGTGCAACAATAGCAATATTTGGTGTATCGAATGAGGATGTGACCATGACGAAAAAACAAGTCAATATTATAGCATTTGTTTCCTTACTGGCACGCAGGCAAATTCTACTCCATTGGAAGTGAAGCATTCCACCTACTGCAGATCAATGGCTTAAAGATGTAATGCTATTTTTACACTTGGAGAAGATTACATTTGCAGTAAGGCGTTCAGACAAATTTCATTCGGTTTGGGAGCCATTGATTTCTTATTTCAGCAATATTCAAGCCCTTCCTAATAAGTTGATTGGCTTGTAGGTTAATGTTGTATTATACCTGATGCATGAATACTAACTTAAGTGTTACACCACAACTGAAATGTCAGATCATGCCCTTTCTCCTTTTAATTTTCATTTTCATTCTAATTTTTTTTTTTTAATGTCTCTGATAAATGTTACTATTTTAACAATGTACAAAACCCAAAACCAGTGAAGTTGGCACGTTGTGTAAATTGTAAATAAAAACAGAATACAATGATTTGCAAATCCTTTTCAACCTATATTCAATTGAATACACTGCAAAGACAAGTTACTTGTGTTAGAACAGGTAAACTTTGTAATTTTTTGCAAATATTAGCTCATTTGGAATTTGATGCCTGCAACATGTTTCAAAAAAGCTGGCACAAGTGGCAAAAAAGACTGAGAGAGTTGAGGAATGCTCATCAAACAAATTTGGAACATTCCACGGGTGAACGGGCTAATTGGGAACAGGTGGGTGCCATGATTGGGTATAAAAGCAGCTTCCCTGAAATGCTCAGTCATTCACAAACAAGGATGGGGCCAGGGTCACCACTTAGTGAACAAACGCATGAGCTGATTGTCGAACAGTTTAAAAACAACATTCCTCAACAAGCTATTGCAAGAAATTTAGGGATTTCATTAATCTACGGTCCGTAATATCGTCAAAAGGTTCAGAGAATCTGGAGAAATCACTGCACGTAAGCGACAAGGCCGAAAACCAACATTGAATGCCCATGACTTTCAATCCCTCTGGCGGTACTGCATCAAAAACCGACATCAGTGCGTAAAGGACATCTCCTCATGGGCTCAGGAACACTTCAGAAAACCACTGTCAGTAACTACAGTTCGTCGCTACATCTGCAAGTGCAAGTTAAAACTCTACAATGCAAAGCGAAAGCCATTTATCAACAGCACCCAGAAACGCCGCCGGCTTCACTGGGCCCAGGCTCATCCAAGATGGACTGATGCAAAGTGGAAAAGTGTTCTGTGGTCTGACGAGTCCACATTTCAAATTGTTTTTGGAAACTGTGGACGTCGTGTCCTCCGAACCAAAGAGGAAAAGAACCATCCGGACTGTTATAGGCGCAAAGTTCAAAAGCCAGCATCTGTGATGGTATGGAGGTGTATTAGTGCCCAAGGCATGGGCAACTTACACATATGTGAAGGCACCATTAATGCTGAAAGGTACATACAGGTTTTGGAGCAACATATGTTGCCATCCAAGCAACGTCTTTTTCATGGACGCCCCTGCTTATTTCAGCAAGACAATGCCAAGCCACATTCTGCATGTGTTACAACAGCATGGCTCTGTAGTAAAAGAGTGCGGGTACTAGACTGGCCTGTCTGTAGTCCAGACCTGTCTCCCATTGAAAATGTGTGGCGCATTATGAAGCTTAAAATACGACAACGGAGACCCCGGACTGTTGAACAACTTAAGCTGTACATCAAGCAAGAATGGGAAAGAGTTCCACCTGAAAATCTTCAAAAATTGGTCTCCTCAGTTCCCAAACGTTTACTGAGTGTCTTTAAAAGGAAAGGCAATGTAACACTGTGGTAAAAAGGCCCCTGTGCCAACTTTTTTTCAATGTGTTGCTGCCTTTAAATTCTAAGTTAATGATTATTTGCAAAAAAAAAAAAAAAAAAGTTTCTCAGTTTGAACATTATACATCTTGTCTTTGCAGTGTATTCAATTGAATATACAGGTAAGTAGAAAAGGATTTGCAAATCATTGAATTCTGTTTTTATCTACAATTTACATAATGTGCCAACTTCACTGGTTTTGGGTTTTGTACTTTGTATGTATGTACTTTCTTTGGTCCAGTCGGGGAGGGGGAGGGAGGGGTTCTTGTGTGTGTATGTTTTAAAAAAAAAAAAAAAAATTAATGGATTCAGTGATTGTTGTAAATTTAATGTATGCTAATAAAAAGAGATTGAAAAAAAAAAAGAAATATATTCACTGAGAAAAATGTTGACGCATTCAATACTTATTTTTCCCGCTGTATTTTTGTATTGTGTTAGTCTATATAAAAAAAGATAAACAATGTTAGTTGCGCGCATGTGTGTGGTTTTCTCTTGGCTCAGTTTTTTGCTTGTGTTTTCACTTTCCTCTCTGTAGGCATGTTTGAGTATTGGTTACTTTGTGTTAGTTGTGTGTGCAGTTGTGAGGATGTATGTTTGTGTACTGTGAATGTTGGCCAATCTGGCAATAAGAGTAAAGCAAGTCTCTTTTCACTGGGTGGTTAATCACTATGAGCAGGAGCAGTCCACAGAAGTGATGATGCTGTTGTGCGGAGTACTTTTTTAGTGACCCCTTTTCCCGGGCTTGTGCTATTTCTGCCATCTCCATCTGTCTGCCTGCCAGAGCCCTTCTTTGCAGGTGCAATACTGTTTTGAGGAATAAGGCAGCAAATCTGCCAGGCGTTCGCTTAAGTAGGACGCCCCATATTTCCGGAGGCAGTCCTTCTGAGACCGCGGCGGACGCCTCCTTCGGCTGCAGATGCAAAGCTTTTACTGGCAAACGTGTCTCTGCTGTGTTATACAAGAGCAGCGGCCCTTTGTGATGCAGACATGCTTCAGATGCTATAGCACCACTGTTGGCCCTGCACGCTTCCTCCTCTGGCTCTTTTTTTTTTTTTTCAAATACGAAGGGTCAGGAAGTGCCTGTGTGCTCCACTGGTATGAGTTAGTGAAATGCCATCTAGAAGTATAACATGAGCGAATGAAACACCAGCTATAGATTTGGGTATTGGATGGGCTAATGAAGCCCCAGCTGTGGGCGTAGCATGAACCAATGAAACGTGATTGACGCAATGACCCTGTCAGTCACGCGTTTGGAAATTTGTCCAGTTTTAATATTCTTAATCATTGTTTTCCTGGTCCGCCTGTGGATTTCTACTATAATTATACCAGATGAAGACAAATCTTGAATAAGATTAATCACATCTGAGTCAACCGTTTCAACTTCATGGCAACCAGTTTTTACCCCTCAGCCCTCAAGGCTGACGGGGTATTGCTATCCTTTGTGCGGTTGGGCGGGCGGTTAGGCGGCGGGCGGGCGGGCGTCTCCAAAAACTTAGACATCGGGCTGAGGGGTATTCCGTGCATTGCACGCCTATTTTTTGTTTTTGTTGTGGGGCTTTTACAGATCATTTTTCCCTCCTCTCCATTTTTTGTCTGCTCTTGATAGTTGTTAGATATTAACCATATCTAAGAGGTGACTGGTCCATTGATATTTTTGAAAAGATTGAATTTTCTGTATTGGGCTAATAGTCTTATTTTTCAACTGTGATGCTCTCTAAATGCCAGTAATGAACTTTTCTGAAGTGAGCGTGTAAATTGCCCATTTTTAGTTAGCATTGTAATCGTCATAAGTGGTTGCAGGAAAGCTGGCAGTGAATTAATGCTCGTTTGATGGGCAAGTGCATTTCCTGTTATTGGATCAGGGCTGCCTTGATTTAATTCCTCAAAGGATTCATCAATTTTAATAATTTTTTTTACAGTTTTAGGTTTTTAAATACAGCATGTGTGAATTACTTAAAGAATTGCAACATGCAAATGAGCACTTGTTGGTTGGGCTTGTTAAACTCCTGTGGTTTTGTCTGGGTGCTGAGTCCCCTTGCTGGAGATCCGTATTGTGAGTTTTCATTCAAATCCTTACAGGTTCATTGATTTTAAATTGCTATTGAGCTGCAAATTGGTGGACTCTGCTGTAATTTAGGGGTGGCCGCCTCACAGCAAGAAGGTTGTGGGTTCAAATCCGGCCTGGGGCCTTTCTGTGTGGAGTTTGCACGTTCTCTCCGTGTTCACGTGGGTTTTCTCCGGGTACTCCGGTTTCCCCCACCCACAAAAACATGCATCATAAGAACACTCCAACCAGTACCCTGGACCAAGGAACTGGCTGTCGAACTGGAGTTGGTCCCTTGGCTACAGCTCTGTAGCTTCCCACTGCTCCAAACAATAGTCAAATGCAGAGGACAAATTACCCCACGGGGTTCAATAAAGTGTGAAATATCTTATCTTAAATGGTTAAAATACTGGAGCACTCCTGCTCTTCTTGTAGGGAGCTGAACCGAGCGGAGTTATGACTTCATTTGTGGAAGAACTGTTGGCATCTCTGTACCAGTCAGTCATTGAGCCAGTAGTGCATGCTATCGAGCATCATGCCTGGACTGTGCTCCTATAATGTAGATCTTCTGTAACTAATTTAATCTGAATATATGATAAGAAGAAAAGGTCTTAAAATGGGACTCATGGGAGAGGAGTGGGTTGGCGATGGAGGCTACTTGTGAGAAAATTTGTCATGCTTCACTCTGAATTGCAGGAACCAGAGAACAAAAGGACTGCTGTGGGTGACATGATTTCACAATTTGCTGTGTTTGTTTAGAAACCTCATTTCTGAAAGCCACTGCATTTAACCCAATGAGCACCATCCAGAAGGTTTATTTAATAATCTTAAACAATCTTTGACTCCTGGAAGTAATGGAGATTGAGGGAATTTTGCCTCAGCATACTGGTCTCTATTTATGAGACCACTTCTCTCCATTTCAGAATGGAAGCTGTGAAAAAGGTATTGAGGTCTGGTGGGTAATTGAAACTTGAGAATTAATTCATGCAGATGAAAGCAGGTTCCACCTAGGCTTATGCCGTCGGAGGCGACGGCTTGGGGTATATCCCCGAACGCCCCCAATACTTGAATAGGCCTTGAATAGACTTTCATTTGAACTTAATGTCAGGTCAAGATATGGCCAAAATGGAAATTTTCCATCACAAGGCACCACCTGGTGGCAAAATATTGAACCATACAGGTATGATGTCATCATGTGACACGTTGTGAGGTCATGACCTTGCAGTTGCACATAGTTTCATGTCAATTGGACAAATTGTTCCAAAGATGTGGCAAAAATGTTGAATTTTATGTGACAAAGCTCCACCTTGTGTCAAAATTTTGAACAAACAGGTATAATGTTATCGTAGGACACATCCTCAGGTCATGACCTTTCATTTGCACTTGATTTGAGGTCAATCGGACAAATGTTTCCAGAGATATGATAAAAACAGTGATTTTTCCATTTTTGGCTCCTGGTGGCCTATGTAGATATTTTAAATTGTCCAAAATCAAATCAGTTCTTCCTCTTGATGATACTTACTTATATGCAAAACATGAAATTTCTAATTGAAATAATATTACTGAAGTTATCGCGTTAACACTTAAGGCGGTGCGGCGGTCGTGGCGGCTGGACCAAAAACAAAATATCCCCGGAACGCCATTCGGCGTTTGGGGATATGAATACAGTGCTGTGAAAGTCTCTCCTCAAAACGCAATTCTCATGGTCATAACTCAAGTTAAATGTGAATCAAACCAGTGTTTCTAAAGTCTGATTGGAGCTAGATGCTTTTGGCTTTGATTCCAGCATGCAGTCCGGTTTAGTTCAGTTTGTTGTCCAACCCCAATCCTGAAATAGTTGGGGAAAAAATCGCAATGACATTGAAATCACATCAGCCAGTATTTTATTGGCAATAGAACAGAGATGACATGGCTAATCTTGAAACCGAGAAATTTTACAATTGTATCCACAAAATGGGCTCATATCAAATTTAATGACTGCTACAGGTCTTAAAGTTGGGACTGGGGCTTGTTTTCCATGGTGCAGCATCCCCTCTTCTTTTTAACGCAGAGTGGATGCGTCTGGGCATTGAGGAGACAAGTTTCTTGAGTTTAGCCATTGGAATTTGATCCCACTCCTGTTTAATTCAGGCTTCCAGCTGCTGGAGAGTTTTGGGTCTCCTTTGATGGACTTCTCTTTCAATTATGTGCCAAATGTTCTCAATCGGTGGAAGATCTGGCCTGCAGGCAGGCCAGTTAAGCACACGGACTCTTCTACTATGAAGCTATGCTGTTGTAAGAGCTGCATTATGTGGTTTTGCATTGTCCTGCAGAAATATAAAAGGCCTGCCCGGGAATGGATGTCGTCTGGAGGGGATGCTGATCTAGAACCTATTGTATACCTTTCAGCATTTGCGGTGCTTTTTAATACATGCAAGTGTCCCACACCATATTCACTAATACATCCCCATACTATCAGTGATGCTGGCTTTTGCACTGATCTCCGATAACAGGAGCAGTGGTATTTCTCCTCTTTACCCCGGAGGACACGACACCCATGATTATCAACAAGAATGTCAAATTTGGACTAGTCTGACCACAGGACACTTTGCTACTGTCATTTTAAATGAGCCTTGGCCCACAGAACACGTGGCGCTTCTGGATTGTGCTCAGCAATGGCTTCCTTTTTGCTTGATAGAGTTTTGTGTTTGCAGACAGTGGTTTCCTGAAGTATTCCTGGGCCCATTTAGTATTGTCAATGACAGAATCATGCTGGTGAGTGATGCAGTAGCGTCTAAGGGCCCGAAGATCATAGGCATCCAGTAAAGGTCTTCGGCCTTTTCCCTTATGCACAGAGATTCTTCCAGTTTCTTTGAATCTTTTGATGATGTTATGCTCTGTCAATGATGAGACCTTCAAAGCCTTTGCAATTTGACCGTGAGGAACATTGTTTTTGAAGTATTCCACAAAATTTTACGCAAGCCTTCACAGGTTGGAGAGCCTCTGGCCATCTTTACTTCTAAGAGACTCCGCCTCTCTAAGACATCCCTGTCATAGCCAATCACGTTACACACCTGATGCCAGTTAACTTAATTACTGGGTAAATGTTCTTTCAGCTGATTGTATATACAGTGCCTGACAAAAGTCTTGTCACTTATCCAAGTTGTAGCAACAACAAATAATAACCTGACTTGTAGTTGATCAATTGTGATCAAAAAATGGCTTCTATGAAAGGCAAAGCCCTCTAGATTATGCAAAATATACCAAAATAGAGTTTTGTGTCATTCTTTGAGTTTTATCATTATATCCTCGAACGCCGAATGGCGTTCTGGGGATATTATGTTTTTGGTCCGACCGCGGCCGCCGCGCTGCTCTACATGTTAACGCGATAACTTCAGTAATATTTCAATTAGAAATCTCATGTTTTGCATATAAGTAAGTATCATCAAGGGGAAGAACTGATTCGATTTTGGACAATTTACAATCTCTAGATTGGCCACCAGGGGCCAAAAACTGAAAAATCGCTGTTTTATCATATCTCTGGAAATGTTTGTCCGATTGACCTCAAATTGAAGTCATGACCTGAGAATGTGTCCCACGAAGACATTATACCTGTTTGTTCAAAAATTTTGACAAAAGGTGGAGCTTTGTCGCATAAAATTCACCATTTTTGCCATATGTTTGGAACCATTTGTCCAATTGACATGATACTATGTGCAACTGCAAGGTCATGACCTCAAAATGTGTCACATCATGACATCATACCTGTATGGTTCAATATTTTGCCACCAGGTGGCGCTTTGAGATGGAAAATGACCATTTTGGCCATATCTTCAGAACCATTTGTCCAATTGACCTGAAATTAAGTTCAAATGAAAGTCTATTCAAGGTCCATTCAAGGATTGGGGAATTGGGGGATTGGGGGCGTTCGGGGATATACCCCAAACCGTCACCTCCGACAGCATAAGCCTAGTTTAATTAGTACAGAGAGGTCAGATTTTGCTTGGACATAAGTCTTGTCGCATTGGAAAAAAAAAATGTGGAAATTATACATACACTTTATTTTGAATACACAAATATGCCACCATAATATTAGAACATAAATTCATGGTGCCTTGGAAAAAAAGAATTAATATTGCATAGACTCCCATAAGCTTGGAGGACTCTATCCATACATCTTGGCAATGACTGAAATAACTTGATGATGAAATCATCTGGAATGGCAAAGAAAGCAGTCTTACAGGACTCCCAGAGTTGTTCAGGATTCTATGGTTTCATCTTCCAAGCCTCTTCTTTCATCATACTCCTGAAATGCTCAATAATGTTCATGTCAGGTGACTGCGTCGGCCAATCCTGGAGTAACTTCACCTTCGCTTTAAGGAACTGTGATGTGGAGACAGGAGCATGAGTCGGGCAGCAATAACTTTTTGATATTTTAGGCTGTAAATGTTGCTATCTACTCTGCAGATCTTTCTCACCCCCCTTACTGGCTGTAACAACAAACCATGATTTTTCCTCCACCAAACTTGGGTCTTGGGTCCATGAGGGTTCCAACATGTCTTGTACGGCGACAGGGATGCAGTTCAATGGATGCAGTTAATCACAAAAATAAACTTTCAGCCACTTTTCCAGTATCAATCCTTTCTGCAAGCTGTGGGTCTTGGCAAATGCAATGCAGGTTATTTTTTTTCTGTTTAATGCAGGCTTCTGTGTACTAATTCGGCCAAGAAAACCACTTTGAGAGAGAATTTGACAAACTCTTCTTGTAGATACAGGCCTTTTTGTTGACATTTCCGAATGTAGCTTTGCTGTAGTTGAAGGGTTAGCCTTGCACAGTTGAAGCAAGAAATGGTGCTTTCCAACAGTTGTCATACCGGGGTCTGTCTGACCTGCACTTGCCACAAACATCACCAGCTTCTTCAAATATTTTTCTTATCACCTCCACTTGATATTTGGATGCATTAAAGATGTCTGCCACCTCAGCAGCAGACTCAGTCTTCAGGCTCTTGATGATCTGCACTTTGGTCTGTGATTGAATCTTTGGCATGTTGTCAAAGGTCTAGTCGCACCTCATATGAAAGTCTGCTGCGCTGGGGTTATTTCTATACACATCTGGGAATGTGTTAATTGCTGTATTTGTCATAGGTTAAACTCTAATCTGTGATTTGTTGCATCATCTGAAGAGACGACAAGACTTTTGTCCCAGCAAAAACACATATTATGGGCTTTGCCAGGCTGTGAACATCAGAACCCTTTTTGACTGTTTCATTTTTCACCAAATTATTAATGGAAGGCCCTTGACATTAAAATGGACCATTTATTATAACAATTGATTGGTTAGAAATAAAGTTATTTGCTATTTATTAGTTACTATGTTTTTGAAACTTGTTACAACCAGAAAATTTGAAATAGGCTCATTTTGTGGATAAAAATGTAAAATGTCTTTGTTTCAACATTTGAAATGTTATCTATATTCTATTGTAAATAACATATTGGCTTATGTGATCTGAAAGTCATTGCAGTTTGATTTTATTCACAATTTACACTGTGTCTTAATATTTCGTAATTAGGGTTGTATATTTGAAGGGTTATTTTTGCTTTTCCATTGCTATAATGCTTTTCCATTGCTATAAGGACCAAAAATAAGTCTGCCACTTACATTGTTGATCCAGCTATAACAATCTGGAAACAACTCTGCCTCCATCTAAGCGCACTGTACATGGTGGAAACACAGGCCAGATAGAGGGTTAGGTGTCATGTTATGTGGCAGAAATTTCTCAGCGTACGATACAGGAAGTGTTTGATGGAAATGCTGATTTAGTGGCCAAGATGGTTCTCATATTCCATGCAGAGTACGAATTGGATGAGTGTGAGTTTGTGTAGCTTTTGAGACAAATAAAAAGTTGCGAAGAATTACAGGAGCACTGCATGATGGCTTTTCTTGGCTTTAGAACTGGAGCAAAATTGTAATTTTTAGTGTGAACTCAAATGATGTGTTTTTCCAACAGTATGTAAATTGATTTGCTTACCTCTGCTCCCTAGAATGATCACCCTGGGAATATGATCTCGCTGAGTCTGACAATTAATATAATTTGCGAGGAAATCGTTTTTTCTCAGGCTGACAGTGTTGTGTAAAAGTGTTTGCCCCTTCCTGATTTCTTTGTATTTTGCATATTTGTCACACTTAACAGGCAATTTTTTTTTTTTAAGATGAGCACAGTTTTGGCAGAAGGTGGAAACTCACCATCTCCAAATTTGTTCATATTTCACAGTTTTGAAGTTCTTTGCCTCGAATAGAAAAATTACCCATGTCTATTCTGATGAATCCCTCGTCTGCTGCATGGGCGACACCCATTTTTAGGTTGCCAGCTGTAGCGCAGTAACCTATTGTCGTCACTTTGCGTCTGGCTGGGTCATTGGCATTGGCGTTGGCGTCGTCCATTTAAAGCCATATCTCATAAACAGTATAATGATTTTTTTTAAAATTTCGGAATGTGATCAAATGGATCATCAAGTTAATGCCTGAGCAAAAATTTTTTTGATTGAATCGTTCATTTACACTTGGCGGCCATTTTTGTCACTTGGGTGCAATTTTCTTAAAAATTGTCCGATGAATTTTGTTTTTTATCTGAGCAATGGAATCAGTATCATGACCTGCTTCAACGGTGTAAACGGCATTTGGTTTGAATTGCTCCTTCATAGTGCCACCTAGGCAACGTGTCTGAACTTCATCATTTTTCGTGGTGTTTTGTCACAAAATGTGCTGTCACTTGCTTATCATTGCATTTATAGTAGAGGTATGAATTGAGCATGTACAGCATATCATGCTTGACTAGCGTTGTTGGTTGGTCGAATTTGACCTTGGGCCGAAAGGTCAATGGCAAAACGTGCATCATAGGAACACTCCAAGCAGTACCCCTGACCAGGGAACTGGCTTTAGACCTGGAGTTGGTCCCCGGGCACTGCTTTGTGGTTGCCCACTACTCCTAACTATAGGATAGGTAAATTCAGAGGACAAATTACCCCACGGGGTTCAATAAAGTGTATCTCATCTCTCTCTTATCTTAAAAATGTGCTATAACTCTCTTAATATAGCATTTAGAGCTTGGGTATGTATGAGGCACCTATAGGGAATCATGTGTGCCAGACTTTCTCGTTTGTTGGAATTAGGGGTGTTACGATTCTGACTCACAGTTTTTACCCCTCAGCCCTCAAGGCTGACGGGGTATTGCTATCCTTCGTGCGTTTGGGCGGGCGGGCGGGCGTCTCCAAAAACTTCGACATCGGGCTGAGGGGTATTCCGTGCATTGCACGCCTATTTTTTTTTTAAGGCGTAGTACCACCACCTGTTGCCATGGGGTGAAGATCTAAGCTTTTCCTTTCTTTAACCCGGCGCAGTCTTGAAGAAAAGTGCCAAACATCAAAGGGCATGAGAAATGCTTCCAGAAAAAAAAACTTGACTGACAGTAAGTATTCATAGTATTTTGGTGACATGCTGCACGGAGCCAAGTAAAGGACTACAGAATCGTCTCCTTTTAACCAATTAGGTTACTCTAAGGTTTACTTTGCTCAATTAGCAATCAAACAGGGCTTTCTCTTATTTACTTTGCTGAATGAGTAGCACTGTTTCTTACGATGGCATGTTTGATTGCCGCATTCTGAAAGTTAAATGGCCATAGAACAGCACAAATTTGCAAGAACGCATATTTGGCCATTTTGTGTGCTTGTGATAATTTATAGCTCACATTTACCTTTCATCCGCTTTACAGAATGTTTTTCACCTTGTCTATTTTTTAGACGCTTGAAATCCAGGGCGATCTGAAAATACTTCTTTATTTTTTCATTATAGATCTCCTAAAAATATTACAATGAGAGGTGAAATGCTGAGTTGGGATGTGGCGATTGTTTTCTTTTTTTTCTTTTTTTTTAGCTCGCCGGGACGAATAACGTCCGGAAAGCTATTGTTGTACCCCCGGAGTCCGCGTCCGTCCGCGTGCAGAAAAACTTTAACCTTGCCCCGGCGAGCTTTGTTGTCTTTCTGACCACTCTTGTTAAATGAGACCACTTGCTGTCATGGGGTGTATAGATAGTCGCGTGTAGTTTCTTGAAACATACATGCCTGAAGGGGCTGAAGTGATTTAAAATACTGTTGGGAAGAAGCCTGAGTTTAGATTTTGCTAATTGCAGGTGCTCTTCCCTAAATCTGCTCCCGTGTACTCGACGTAAGGTCGCATGTCATGAGGTGGGCCACAAAAGTGTGACAGGGTCAAAATGGTCCATTTTTCAACACTCCTACTGTGTATTACATGCCTTCAGCCCAATCAAAAATGGCAAACAGAAATGTATTATCTCATTCTGTTCTAATGTTATTGAGAGTAACATTTATTTATTTAACAGGTAAATGCATTTGAAAGCCGCTCCTAAAAGTCAGTTTTTCTCGTAATGGACCCTTTTTCCAAAAACGAGTGTTATTTGGTTAATATTCATTCAACTTCTGCCAGGTTTGTTTTATTTTGTAGATAACATCAAGCTCATAAAATATACACTGCCTTACCCTGGAGTAATAGAACATTATAACCATTATCTACCTGCTAATTTTAATAATTAGAATAAAAAAATCTTCCTCTGAATTACATATCTCATTGTGGTATTTTAGGACATTATTCAAGATTAATTTAAAAAAGATTTGTTGTTAGATCACCCAGGATTTTAAGTGTCTAAAAATCTACAAGGTGGAAAACATTCTGAAAAGGGAATGAAACGTGAGATATGAATTAACACAGTCGCACGAAATGGCGTGGCAATAGCAATCGTGTTCATGCAAATTTGTGGCATTCTACGGCCATTTAAATTTCGAAATGCAGCAATCAAACATGTTGTCTTAATAATCAGCTCTACTCATTCAATTTAAAGAGTAAATGAATCCACCATTTGATTGCTAATCTAGCAAAGTGAACGGGATCAGGTATACTTTTCTTAGTGTTGCCTAATTGGTTAATAGGAGACGATTCTGTTTTCATTTGTTTGGCTCCTCTCAGCACTTAGCTGAAAAATACCAATGTCAGTCAAGTTTTTTTGGGAAACATTTTCCATGCCCTTTGATGTTTGGCACTTTCGTTCAGGACAGCACGGTGGTTAATAAAGAAAAAATTAAAGCTCGGATGTTTGCCCCATGGTATCAGGTGGTGTTACTATGTTTTAAAAAAATCGCAATTCAGAATCGTTACACCCCTAGTTGGAATTTGACCTTGAGCCTCAAGGTGAAGGTCAAATGGCAAAAATCTGTTTTAACAGCTTAATGTGGCTTTTAGAGCTTAGGGACATGTGAGGCACCTATCATGTAATGATTTAAAGCTGTAGTATACGATCTGAGAATCAGTTGAGAAAGATTGAGACGTTGAGAAAAATTTGAAAAAAGAATCCTGCCCACGCACACCCCCCTCTCCCCTCTGTGCTCCCTGATCCTTCCCATACCTGTTCAACAAAAAGTCTGCTGTATCAGCATCAGTTTTCAGGCCCAAATCATCCTGGAGCTTCTTCCAGCGGTGAATGGATTACCCAATATTTAATCTGCTTTCAGTCCTGCGTTGCTCACATTTCCTCTTCGTCTCTGCCTTTTCCTCTGCAGACTTTCGCTTTCCCCCAACTTTTGCCGTTGGGGCAAGCAGGGGCAGCTTGCTGTTGTCGCTGTCTTTCTTTTCCATTCTTCTAGCACTTGTTGCTAAGCTGCTACTCGGCTACTTGCTTGTTGCAGAAAGTTTATAATGCGGAAGGGGGCAGGGACGAGGCACAACGCGGAGCACAGGGAGTCAGAGCAAGCTCACGGGGGAGTGTCAACCATGATGTCAACTAGTGAGGGGATTGGATGAGCGAGTATAATTCAAAAGTATAATTTATTGACCTTTGACAGTAGGCTTTGGTTTGCAGACATGTGCTTGATGTGTGAATTCATGATCTTGTGCCGCCTCCACTCAAACAATATGTGCCATCATTCTACTGGGAACAGTGCCAGGGAGACCAGGGCTTTAGTCCGAGGCAAAACTGCTTTCGAAGAATCTGCATTTTCAGTTAGAACAGTAGATAAATGGACCTCGATACTAGGGTTGGGATCTGGATCCGGTTCTTTTTCGGATCCGGGTCCAAAGTTCCGATTCTGGAACCGGTTCCATCACATTTGGAGTAACGGATCCTGCAAACGGTTCCTAGATTTTTTTTTTTTTTAAACAAAGACTGTGGTAACGTCACGTCACTCACGTGCATCTCCATGAGTGAGACGAGTGGACCCGCCCACTGATCTCAGATCAGCGTCAGTCGAACGAGGGTGAAGATGAGCATGCAACAGAAGTCATCCAAAGCCTGGTTGTACTTTGAGAAATTCACAGAAAACGAGGCAAAGTGTATGAACTGCAGTGCAGTCATCACTTGCACTGGTGGTACCACAATGATTTTATCCGCAATGATAAAACACCTCCTAAAACACGACATTCATCTCAGGCAATGTATTGCATTCGACAACCTGAGAAAACCTGAGTTACCAGCGCCACCGCCTTCAACGTCACACCCGCAGGTTGCGCAGGATGAAGCCGCTCCAACAGAAACTGCAGCCAGGGCCCCTTCAGGCTAGTACTAACATTACAAACCCACACGTCTGTGTAAACTACTAAGTTACGTGGCTTGAAATGACCATTTCTGTGGTCCCGTTTTCGTACAAGTGCTGTGTATTGTTGCGCTCCCAGCCATTTAGGTAGGCTAACGTTAATGGCTAGGTAGAGCGCTAATGTTAACAATGCGCCAATGTTCTATGTTGACAAGTTGCTGAAAACTTAACGACATGATTGTGCCGAAGTCTACAATAAGTTTAAGCTGCCTTTCCCCGGAGTGCGAAATGAATTTTTCGTGCGACAGATTTCATTCAAAGTCAATGCAGAGATGCGAAGTTCGCGTGTATTCACGTCTTTGCATTGACTTTGAATACAATCTGTCCCGCGAAAAATTTATTTCGCATTCATTGGAAAAGCAACCAAAAGGACTAAGAACGTTTGTTTCGTAGTAAATAAATTATTAACAAGCTAGCTTGCTATATTCGTATTGAATTTACACTTACATGAACGCACACGTGGACGCAGTCGATATTAGGCAAGCTACAATACTAGGCAGCGCTAATACAATCATACATTGTGGATTCGCGAATAAAGTGTGGCATTGCTTCTAAGCGAAAGACCCTGCTTGGTGGTGGTGGGAGAATAGGTCCACTCTCCCCATCCTGTCAGATTTGTCTGCCACATATATGTGTGTACAGGCATCATCAACCCCATCAGAGAGTGTTCTCAGTAGCTGGAGACACTATTAGCCAATTAGCCACTATTAGCGTTTTATTCCTCCCTTGAAGATGTCAGAGTTTGTCCACTTTATGGAGCAGTTTGGTTACATTGACCCCTGGAGATTCTCACACCCACATTCCCGCCAGTATTCATTATTCTCACACGTCCATCGTTCCTTTTCCCCTAATGACTATTTCATCGTAGATAAGAATCTCACCTCTTCTCTTTGTTTGATACAGTATCTACCCATAACAGTCTCAGATCACTCAGCTGTTGTACTAGACCTTCATTTCGACCTCAGGCCTAAAAACGCCTCCTGTTGGCCAGACGGGCGCTTGTCAGGAAGACTCGAAGCCTGGTCATGTCCAGGTATCCTCCGCCCTCGTTCTGAACTAGTGAAGATTCGACTGATGAGTGTATTAGAGGCGGTGGCTGACGGGCACGTGCTTCAGAGGAGAGCCGCAAACTGTCTTCACTCTCCTGAATTGGCAACAAGGGGTCGCAAACAAGCAAGCCTTGTACATAGTTCACCAATTTGGCATTCCAGATTCGGGAGGGATTGGAGATGCCAAATTTATTAAATTTATTCTGAAATAAGAGAAGCAATTAACTCAATGAGCAATGGCAAGTCACCGGGCCCTGGCGGGTGTTCGGCTGAGTTTTATAAGCGATTCTCTCATCAACTGGCCCCTCTACTTTTGGAGATGTTCAACTATTCACATAGCCACAACTCGCTGCCAGCCACCCTTCTGCAAGCCTCCATTTCTCTCATCCATAAAAAAGATAAGGATCCCCTTAACTGCGCATCGTACCGGCCAATTTCTCTTACCTGTAGACATGAAAATTCTTGCGAAAGCCTTAGCTCGACGCTTGGGTCCCATCATGCCTTCAATCATCTAGGAGGATCAAACGCGGTTTATCGGCGGGAAGCACTCCTTTTCCAATGTTAGAAGGCTTCTCGATGTTGTTCATATTTGATCCTCCCTTACAGACCCGGAAGTTGTTATATTACTCAACGCCGAGAAAGCCTTCGACAGACTGGAATGGCCTCATCTCTTCTCTTCCTTACAGTGGTTTGGGTTTGGCACCCGCATTATTTTGTGGGTGAAATTACTGTAATCCTCTCCTCAAGCATCGGGATGCATGAACACACAACGCTCTGATCCTTTCCCTCTCTTCCGCGGCACACGCTAAGGGTGCCCCCTCTCCCCACTGTTGTTTGCCCTTGCAATTCAGCCCTTGTCTATAGCATTGAAACCAGAAAGGGGATTCAAGGGAATAAGGAGGCATGGGGAGGAGCATAGTTTCGTTGTACACCGATGACCTCCTCATTTATGTTGGCGACCCCCTGTCAAGCCTGCCATCTATTCTCTCAACCCTGGACTCTTTTGGCGTATTCACCGGTTACAAGTTGAACATCTCTAAAAGTGAGTGTCTCCCCATAAACCAATTGGCTGAAGAAATCCGATCTCACCTCATACCATTTAAGACCACGTCAGTGGGCATAAAGTATCTAGGAATAATGGTTACACGATCTATGCGCACACTCAGGGAGCAGAACTTCTCAACATTAATGGCAGCAGTCAAACAGGACCTTCAAAAATGGAACAGTCTACCACTCTCCCTTGCGGGTAGAGTACAAACAGTAAAGATCAATATTTTATCAAGGTACCTTTACCTCTTTCAATGCCTACTATCTACCTTCCTCGCTCATTTTTTAATCTTGTTAACGGCATCATTTCCACGTATATTTAGGCAGGTAAACGGGCCAGGGCAAATAAATCTTTGCTTTAAAGGAGCAAATCACTGGGTGGCCTAGAATTGCCCAACCTCCTTAGATATTACTGGGCGGCCAACGCACAAAAAGATTTGCTCTGGTTCACTTCACCGCAACATAGTTGGTGCCAGTTAGAGGCAGACTTGTGTTCCACGTCTCTTCAGGCGCTAGTATGTAGCACCCTTCCTCTCCCGATAGGTCGTATGTTAGAAATAGGTGTATACAAAAGGGTGGAGTTGTTACAATCCGATATTTTTTTCAGCATTCACTTTTGATTTTTCTCGGGTTGTAGTGAATACATCTGAATAAATCTAGTACCAATTTGTTCCTTATTTTCTTGGCTTTAATTTGATACCCTCCATTCACCATCTGAGGCAAGAGCTGCAGAGCTAGGGCACATAAACTAAACGGAAGTCAGGGGTGGAGCGGAGGCGGTGGAGGAGGCGGTGGAGGGGGTAATAACACAATGTATTGCAGACAGCTTGAAACCGAGGTTTGGTTCATGGATTAGCCCCTAGGTGTCTCTGGTGACAGGATATGATCCAGTTGAAATAAAAGGAAGCCATTTTTAATCAAGGTCAAACCATGTGCTTTGGCCTGGAAGAGCATGCTGGATGATATCAGCCCAATCCAAGTTGTACTTCAGTGTCTCATTTGACAAATTAACTCCTCAACATCAGGTAAATGAGATGAAGAGATTGAAAAAGTAAATAAGTCAGAAGTCAAGTCTAAATCAATGGCCAGGTTCATCAGAGGGGTGCATTGAGTGGATGGACCATGTGGTTGGCCAAAGTTCTGAGTCTCCAGCCTCTGGTTCTGATGGAAGTAAGCATCCCAGCTGTAACAACTTTACTGAAAGGTCAACTGGCCCAACCATAAATGTTCTGCACACAAGCTTGGAGTGCTGGTACTGACAATTTTCCTAGTATCCTTTCAGGTTCAAGATGTCTGAGAAAAAATTTAACTGTGACAGGTGTGGAAAGACATTTGTTAGGGCAGACCATTTTTGAGTCACTCAGTGACTACTTCTTATTCCACATGACTTCCGAGGGTGTGGTCACCCTTTCAGAGGATCTTACTTGTGATGGCCATGGTCTTGACTTGACTGAAAAAGACGGTCATTTCCTCCTTTAACATCAGGACCATGAGGATATCATGCGTGTTATTGCTTCCTAATGAACATTTGAATCATCTCAGGGCAGAGCTGTGACCAAGTCATCATGTTCAAGTCAAATCAATTCACTGGTTGTTAGTTCAAACTCAAAGCAGACGAGGGAGAGCAATGAGGAGTGAAAGGGGGTAGGGGAACAAATTAGACAATGAGCTAACTAGTGAACAAGCAGAGTGGGGACAGCTGAGAACCATGAGCTGCATTTCATGTCGACATTGACCCCTTTCTGATCCTAAATGTATCTCAGCTTTTAACTCGCTCAGCTTTCCCAACTCTGCTTGTTCATCAGTTAGCTCATTGTCTAATTTGTTCCCCTATCCCCTTTCACTCCTCACTGCTCTCCCTCGTCAGCTTTGAGTTTGAGCTAATGATCAGTGACTTGATTTGACTTGAACATGATGACTTGGTCACAACTCTATCTCAGGGACACTGAACTGACCTGGCAACATACTAAACTGAGTCTACTGAGGGTTATTAGAGACCTTAAATGTCCCATTGATTGATTTAGCAATTTCCACCTGTGAAAAGGGTTGAAATTTTTGTTGATTTTCAATGCTTGGGGCATGGACCTTCAAGTAAGCAATTTGGAAATTTGATGGTTTTATGTTCAAGAGGAATCTTTCTTCTTCCTTTTGCAAAAAAACAGACAGAGTTATGTTCAGTATTAAGTGAGCTATGACCTCTTATTATCTTACACCCTATTTTGAGAAAACGAACAAAACGTTTTCAAATTCTAATGCATTTTCCTATTAAGCTGAAGTGTTTGGTCCCTCATAACTCTGGTTCTAAACTGCTTATTGGTGTTTTGATTGTATTTCCTGAAAGTACTTTTGCATTCTAATAAAATATCAAAAAATCAAAAATTGGTCATTTTTGACCATGTAACGCAAATTAGCACCTATTTGTGACATACGACCGATAGCGAATTACACATCCAACCCCATTTTAACTAACATATTAAAAATTTGGACCCAAATTAGGAAGTGGTTTGGATGGCTCTCCCTTCCTCAAGCTACACCCTTTATTAACAACCATTTATTTGTACCGGCCAAAATTGACATGCGCTTTGCAGCTCTGGAGAAAAAAGGCCTGAGATGCCTTGGAGACTTATATATAGACGGACTATTCGCTAGTTTTAACCAACTACGCTCTACCTTTGGACTAGGTAATTCTGATTTTTTTCAGCTTTTTCCAACTTCGTAAGCGAACCTACTCTCTCCTGTTCCCACAGGCGCCACCCCTCAGTGGCATAGACTTGGTGCTTCAGGCCAAATCCCTGCCCAAGGGCCATGTGTCATTCCTCCATGACCTCCTATCTCCAATAAATGATCAGTCCGTGCGTAGGAGTAGGGCCAACTGGGAAAGTGAACTCCAGATGAGCATCTCTGATGCTCTCTAGAAAAGGGCATCAGAGGCAGTCAATTCTTCCTCTGGCTGCGCTAGACTTTCTGTTATCCAATTCAAAGTTCTCTTTAGACTACACTACAGCAGAGAAACTTTTCAAACTTTTCCCAGACAAGGCCACGGAAGCTTGTGCCAGATGCTCCCGGACGCCCTGCAGCCTAACACACATGTTCTGAACATGCGCTAAATTATCTAATTATTGGCAGTCATTTTTTAAATCTATTTCTGATATCCTAGACATACCTGTTAATCCATCGCCACAGATATCCATTTTTGGGGTGCCTCCTGATGAACTTGCAACCACATCTTTGCTGAATAATGTAATGGCGTTTGCGTCTTTGATCGCACATAGAAAAATTCTTCTCTGGAAATCTCCACAACCACTTTCCGCTAAATCCTGGCTACATGATTTATTATTCCTATTGAAACTGGAGAAGGTCAAGTTCAGCCTTAGAGGGCAGCCGGAGAAGTTTTATTTACACTGGAAACGACTACTGGTTTATGTGGTGTTATGGCCCCAATTTGTTATTACATATATGACAGCAAGGGATGACAGACACAATTTTAAAACTGAAACCCATTTAATAAAACCAAACACTTTTAACTAAACTAATATCTACACTACTGGCCAAGATTGACATATACAACAAAAAAAATATTTACAGTGTTATGGCCCCAATTTGTTATTACATTTACAACACAAACAGCAACAGCAAGGGATGACAGAAACTGTTTTAAAAACTTGAACACATTTAATCAACAGACAAAGACAATAACAACTAACTAACAACTAATGACCAAGATTGAGTAAAAAAAAACAGAAATATTTACAGTCCCTTTGGTGGGTTTCCTGGTGATGTGCTGGGTGAGAAAAATCCACAAAAAAAACTTAACAGGTCTTGAACAGAAATCACAGGTCTGGTCACACGTATCCTTCTTCTTGCAATTTCTCCTACTACTCTACTGTTTCAATTCTTTTCCTTATATACTCTTTTGCAGACCCCACCCACATTTAGACCTCTTTTTTTTACTTTTCGGGGACATGTCCAGGACATGTCTAAACTTAGCTCCAGTCTGAGCTCAATAAAATAAAGGTAAATGCTGCCATCTAGTGGCCTCTATTCACATCACACCTCCATTCCAAAAGGGAAAAATTTTGACTCAGAAAGGCAAAATTTTTCTTATCAATACAAAATGGTTAAGTGGACACTTGTCTATTTATACATATCATACAATATTCAAATAAACACGTGAGATTATATATATATATATATATATATATACACATTTTCAAACTTTGGATAAGCAATCAGCAATCTCATTGTCAGCTCCCTTTACATGCTTAATTTCCAAGTCAAACTCCTGTAAAATCAAACTCCAATTCAACAATCTCCGATTCTTGTTTTTCATCTTACTCGAAAACATTAACGGATTGTGGTCTGTGTACACAGCCATTGGCTTTTGTCCTGTACAAACATAAACCTCAAAGTGTTGTAATGAAAGGACCAGAGCCAACAGTTCCTTCTCTATTGTGGAATAGTTCCTTTGGTGGCGATTGAACTTCCTGGAGAAGTATGCCACGGGATGCTCAATGTCATCTGAGTCGCTTCTCTGTAGGAGCACAGATCCACAAGCTTGGTCGCTAGCATCGACCGCGATGGAGAACGGTTTGTTGAAGTCAGGAGATTTGAGCACGGGGAAGTGACACAGCAGAGACTTCAGGCGATCGAAGGCTCTCTGGCATGTATCATCCCAAGTGAACTTTACGCCTTTTTTCAGTTGGTTAGTTAGACTGAGAGCAATCTCAGCAAAGTTCTTGCAGAACTTGCGGTAGTACCCGACAGGGGCGATTCTAGGATTCAGACTCATCCGGGGCTCAGCCCAGGGGGAGAAGTAAATGAGCGCGCGCCAAATTTATTTTCATGGGCCATATCGTGCATGCGCATATTTACGTGATGCTTATATCTTAATAAACAAACTTTTTTGGCAGAGAGAATACTCCAGCCATTCAAAGGAGTCAAACCATTTTTTTTGGGATGACAGTTGCTGCTTCCCAAAACTGGTTGAGGGGCACTTGTCCAGTCTGGGTTGTTTTGGACCCATTTGTTGTGTCCCTAAGTCTGTCCTCGCTGACCCTGAGGCACCTGTTTTGCCATAAAGAGGGACAAGAGCTGCAGCCACACTCACACTCTTCTCTAGTTCCAAAGCAAGTTGAATGTTTGTATGCTGATAATATTTTTTTAGCATGATTTAAACTCTTGTGCCCTGCTAGTCCATCTACAATGGACGCATAGTCAGTAACATACATGCTCAACCCATATGGTCCTCAACAGGATGATCATTCATCGTATTGAAGACCATGTAGGTTGAATCAACCAATCAAGAACTTATTACTAAGATCTGTGTGCTGCAGATCCTCTCTTTTGTAATGGTATAGGTACTCCTCATACAGCCTATAGGTACCTGCACTTCCTGAGCCCTCCCTTTGGTCACCAGACTCTGCTCTCATCTCTGAAAATGTAAAAAGATACATTAAGCTACTATCAACTAAATATAAAGTATAAAATATAAATATAAATACACAAATATAAAGCTGGGTTACGATAATCAGTTAAATACTGTATCTCCATATAGCCTACATGTACCTGCACTTTCACTGTCCTCACTCAGGTCAGCAGCACCACTAACTGCTGACTCTGCTTTCATCTCTGAAAATGTAAAAAAAAAATGTTACACTGTAGTCTGCTGTAAACTAAAGATCAATATGTTACATTATAATATAATCCCAGTGTTGCAATTGTGAAACATTATAGTTAGGTTGCTGGAACCTGTTAAACACTGTGTAGAGACTACAGCCTACAGATACCTGCTCTTTTACTGTCCTCTGTGGCAGGATCCCTGACCACACCGCTATCTGCTATCATGCCTGAAAATGAAAACATACACATAGTGTTTTATAGCCTACTAATAAATGTTAATACATAGTCAACTTTGTCCTCCAATTGCTATAATCCTGGAACAGATTAGTCAACAACTCCATTTAAGAATCAACAAGCTAGCTACCTCTTGCACTATCCAGTAGGCTGGACTGGCTGAGGTCATTAGCAGCACCTGCAACAGCAGCGCCTGCCACATCTATACCAACTCGGTTATCATCTGAAGAAGTCCAAGCATAATTATTTCAGGAACACACAATCCTCACATACTGCATCTCACACACTTGCATACACCAACAGTTACTAGGTTAACCACACTGTTAAGTTTGCTACACATATTTTTGGGGCTATAAAGCACACTAAAAATCATCCAATTATCAAAAAAAATCAACATGAAAATTAAATTATCCAGTGCACCTGATGTATTTATTCTGATTGTAATCAAAGAAGATTTTTTTACTGAACAAAGTGTGGTACCTCTCTCTTATTTGAGTTACCTTCCTTTGTGAGAGAAAAACAGTCCTCAGCTGAGTACAGCGAAAAAGAATTGTCAAAACTGTCAAAATTGGCTCTTGTTCACAGTTTTTTCATGAATGTGTTTTCTATTTATATTTAATTATGCCGGAGAAAATGCAACGACATAAGCTACAAGACATGACAAATGTGTGTTTAAGAAAGTTGACAAGTTACTGACACATTAATTGAAATTTTATAACCCGAAAAATACGGTTGGCTATATTATTTTTTCATGTAACATTAAGTCGAGCATAAAACGGGCCTTAAAAGTTATGCCTGATATAGGCTAACTCGACTCGAGCCCGGCAGCTTTGGGCCGAACCCGTTTGCAGCCCGACGTTTTTTCAAATGTGCGCATATGGCATGTCAGTCAAGAATGAATCATTTGTGTTGTACATTTTCAGTACTTTTTATTTAGAACTATACGTGTGTAAATCGCAGGTATATTTGTGGACCTGAAAAACACATGAGTAAATCCTGCATAATATATTTGTAGATCTGAAAAACACGTGCGTAAATATTTTTGAGACACATCTCTCCCCATTTTCTCTGGGTCAACCAACATGAAATTACCACAGGCTAATCTCTGTTTCAACTCCGCAACATCCATTTTTGCATATGTCTTGGCATTCGGAACGCTTCATATGGTCACTCATTTACCGCGAAAATAATAACGCAAAGCCCGAGTCCGGCCCGGGCCCCAATCAAATAATAAAAATTAAATACGGGGTCCCGTCTCCTCCATACCCGTCGGGTTCGGTAAAATATTCCTATCCCTTCAAGCTGGCTAGCTAGTAACCATGGCAATTTAAAATTACAAGACACACATGGCTAGCGAGCTACAGTCTTGAACCTAAGCTAGATGGCTGATCTCATCTCTAGCTGCAACACAACTCATTTTCCAAATAATATGCAATTTTCCAGAATCCCTTCCCATTACCTCTTTGACTGTGAACATCCTTTGCTGCAAAAAACATCGATATCTTTCTCTGGGTTATATTGCCTTGTTGAAAAGTCTAGCCAACTGACGCGGGGCTGAAGCTGAGTCAATTACAACGTAGGTGAGACCTCTGTGTGCCAATGCTATTAGTGAATTTAATAATAATGACCGATTGTTATTTGTTATTGGTTCAATCATTATTTCATTCCAGCTGCAACATAAGATGAGCTTTAGGAGTGCAAAAACGGTCTCTTTTTTTCTTTTCTTTTTTTTAACGATTTTTCTTTTTCTTCCCCTGAATATTCGGGGCTAATTACAAAACATCCGGGGCTTTAGCCCCGAATAAAACAGCCTAATGACGCCGCTGGTACCCGATCATTCCAAGGAAGCGGCGCAAAGCTTTTTTGTTGTCAGGAACTGGAAAGTCCATGATAGCTTGGACTTTAGCATTTATGGGTGCCACCTTACCCTGGCCTATGACGTAGCCAAGATAGGTGACAGTAGCACAACCAAAGTCACTCTTGTTCAGGTTAACAGTCAGGTTAGCCTGGGTCAGGCGCTGGAACAACGTCTCGACATCTTTTAGATGTTCTTCCCAGGAGTCACTCCATGTGATCAGGTCATCGATGTACGCACCCATGTGTGGCAATCCGGCGATTGTAGACTGTATCATCCTTTGGAACGTGGCTGGGGCATTTTTCATGCCAAAGGGTAGGACTTCATACTGGTAAAATCCAGATGGTGTGGCAAAAGCAGAGATGATCTTGGCCCTCTCAGTTAAAGGCACACACCAATAACCCTTCAATAAATCAATCTTGGTCAGAAACTTTGCTTGCCCTACACTATCAATACAATCATCAATCCTAGGTATTGGAAACACATCAGTTCTAGTTACAGCATTGACTTTGCGATAATCTGTACAGAATCTAGTACTTCCATCAGGTTTTGGAACTAGCACACAGGGTGAACTCCAATCGGAGTTGGAGGGTCTGATAATATCATGTTTTTACATGTACTCAACCTCTTTCTCAGCAATCTTTCTCTTTTCAGGATTCATCCGGTATGGATGCTGTTTTATTGGTTTGGCATCACCAACATCTACATCATGAGAGGCTATAGTAACTCTCTTTGGAACATCAGGAAACAAATCCTCATATTTCTTGATCAACCTTTCAAACTGATCTCTCTGTGAGGGTTCTAAGTGCTGGAGTTTTACATCAAGATTTTGCAACACTTCAGAATTTGACAATTTACATGAAAGAACTTCAGCTTTAATTCTAGGTTCATCATCTTGAAACTCCCCCTCATCTTCACACGTCTCGACCATAGGAGAATCTGAAGTGACAGCTGCAACCCTAGCATTTCTGTCATGATAAGGCTTCAGCATGATAATGTGACACAATTGTTTTGGTTTTCTCCTATCTGGAGTCTTCACAATGTAATTGAGATCATTGAGTTTTGTCAGAATTTCATAAGGACCATGAAATCTAGCCTGCAATGGATTGGACTGCAAGGGAAACAACACAAGGACCTTGTCTCCTCGTTTAAACTCACGGCTTCTAGCCTTATGATCATACCGATTTTTCATTTTTCCCTGACTTGATTTCAAGTTCTCTTTGGCTAGGTCACAAGCTGCACGCAATCTTTCCTTGAACTTGCTAACATAGTCTAACAGACTGATGTGCGGCTCTTCCTCTTGCCATTGTTCACTCAATAATAGCAAAGGTCCTCTCACTTCATGACCAAACACTAGCTCAAATGGACTGAATCCAGTAGACTCCTGCACTGCTTCTCTAGCTGCAAACAACAGCAAATGAACACCTTCATCCCACTCTTTCTCATGGTCATGACAATAAGCCCTCAAACGGAGAAACCATAGTAGGCCAATCAGAGTCATGAGGCGAACCACCTGAGTCCTGACTATTCAATGTACTGGACGGCACCACATCATCTTCTTCTTTAGCCTTCTTGGCCATAGCACGAGTCACTGCGCAAGAAGGATACAGAGATGGGTCCTCATCCCCATCTTCAGTGCTCGGCTGTGAAGTAAGATGTACAGGGGGAACTACTTTGCCCCCAGCCAGGTCATTGCCTAGCAACAGAGAAACACCCTTTATAGGTAGACTTGACATAAGTCCCACCTTTACCTGTCCTGTAACTAAATCTGACTTCAAGAATATAGAGCGCAGGGGTACAGATACAGTCCTCTCGTCAATACCTTGTACAAGTATGAAATCCCCTGAAGCGGTCTCATCACGTAACTCCAAGGAGTCCATCAACAAAAGTGACTGAGAAGCTCCGGTATCCCTTAGGATATATATGGGGACAGGAGTAGTATGCTCATTCAGAGCCACAAATCCCTCTGACACAAATGGAAGAAATTCCTCCCTCACGAAGTCAGCTGTATCAGGCTTTTTAGCCCCACAAGAAGCAGGCAATTTAGCAGATTGGTTATCTACTACAGGGGTTTCTAACCTTGTTTTCACAAAGGCATTTGGTTTGGTATCCTTTTCTTTTTCTTTCTTAGCTTTAAGGAACCAACAGTTAGTTGTAACATGACCAGATTTCTTGCAATAACTGCAAACTAGACCACTTTTGTCACTGTCAGCTTTCACACTTTGATCAGACCTGTTACTGGATTTCTGAGCACCATCACCAGATTTGTCTTTGTCTGTGGGTGAGGAATCTTGGGTATCACCTCTTCCTTTTTTCTGAAATTGGAACCATCTATTGTTACTTCTAGATTGAAATTTGGATTTATGTGTGAGAACATATTCATCTGCAAATTTGGAAGCTGACTGCAAATTCAGTGCTTGCTTCTCATTAAGGTAGGTCTTAATATCATCCTTAACACAGTTCTTGAATTCTTCAACTAACACCATCAGTGAGTTGAAATCATCCTTGACCTCCATAGAAGTACACCAGCGCTCAAAGCAAACCTGCTTTTCATTAGCAAATTCAACATAAGTCTGATTTTCAGATTTCTTCAGACCTCTGAATTTCTGTCGGTAAGCCTCTGGAACCAACTCATAAACTCTCAAAATAACCTTTTTGACAACCTCATAATCAGAGGAATCATCTGCAGACAAAGCCGAATAGGCTTGTTGAGCTTTACCCTTGAAGACAGTTTGCAACATCAGAGGCCAGTGTTCTTTTGGCCACTGGCAACTTTTAGCTACCTTTTCAAAACACTGGAAATAGTTGTCAACATCCTTTTCCGAAAATGGAGGCACCAGTTTTACCTCCTGGCTAGCACAAAATTTATTTTCAGATTCAATTTTAATTTTTAGTAGTTCCATTTGGAGTCTTTCTTCTCTATTGAATTTCTCAAATTCAAAATCTCTCTGTCTTGCTAATTTTTCCAACTCAAACTGCCTTTGTTTTTCTTTTTCCTCCCTTTCAATCTCTAGCATTTTTAATTTAAGTTCCATTTCTATATTTGGATTTTCCACTGGAAATCGTTCCAGATCTCCTGGTGCAAACACTTTCTCATCAATGTAATATTCAACTATCTCTCTAGCCAGTCTTGCTTTTCGCATGGCTGGTTTTACCTCTGTCAGCTCCAAATGTCTGCATATTTCCAACAGTTCTGTCTTTTTAAAAGACTTCAAAACCCCTACGGTTGGTCATGCCAAGAAATTATCCATTGCTGTTGATCTTTATAGGAAAATTCAAAAAAACTATTTTACAGTTTGAAATGTTAGATTTTCAATAAATGACTCACACAATGTTCTATCCCGGACTTGAGCCCCCAATTTGTTATGGCCCCAATTTGCTATTAAATTTACAACATCCACAACAGCAAGGGATGTCAGACACAATTTTAAAACTTAAACACATTTAATTAACAAAGACGGCTAACAACTAACTAATCTACTGACTAATCTAATGACCAAGATTGATTAACAAGAAAAACAGAAATATTTACAGTCCCTTTTGGTTGGGTTCCTTGGTGATGTCCTGGGTGAGGAAAATGCTCTAACACAGGCAAAAATCCACTATAAGCTTCACAGGTCTTAAACAGAATGACAGGTCTGGTCTCATGTATCCTTCTCCTTGCAATTTCTCCTACTACTTCACTGTCTCAATTTTCCCCCTTATAAACTCTTTTGCAGACCCCTCCCACCTTTTAGACTTTTTTTTATTTTTCTCTGGGACTTGTCATGTTTTTGGCATGTCTGGGACATCTCCAGTCTGGGCTTAACAAAAAAAAAGGTAAATACTCTATTCACATTACAGGTTTCTTTGAAACACTGCCTAACTATGAAGGACTTGAGTCACATCAATATGATTTGGTCCATATAAGGGACAGATGCATATAATTCTGTGATGCAAATTTCATTACCCTGAGTAACTGTTCACAAGGTCAACTGACTCCCTGAAAAGGAGTGATTTTTGAGATTTTTTTGTGAAAGGCCGACTTTGGACCCGAGCCATACCTTTACTGATTATTTTATAAGTCTATGCTTGCAGGGGGTTATTTAGCTTTATGTACAGATTATGTTTCAGCAAGTAGGGTATCCTCAGATCAATGGTTCGGGCACCAGGTAAGCCTAAAAATCGCAAAAATAATTTCCGCTAGAAAAAACTCATTTTCAGGTACCCATATCTTCAAAAGGAAGCAAGATACACTGTTTCAGATTCTGAAAGCTTGTGTGCAAATTACCTCAGGTAGCAATTTTCAGCTTTGTAGCTTTTTCAAATCCAAAAATATGATCATTTGAAAATGAAAAAAATCTGCGACGCAGCGCGCGACGGCACAAGAGGGGGGGTCTGGCTATATTTTTGGACGGCTGTAATTTCAAAACGGCTTGGACTTTTGGCCTGAAATTTTCTGTGTTCGTTATTTGCATATATGAACTTTTTCATGGAGTTTTAGCAAAATCTAAGAGGGTCACCTGGGGACTTTCCTGAAAATTAGGTGATTTGGCATGGAATGACCCACCTGGAAGCTGATTTCAAGCTGATTCTATCTAAATCTTTTTTCATTATTTTCATACTTTGTCTGTATTTAATTTTATGGCCACACAAAGTCAGCTGATCAGATGGATTTTCTCTCATGGAATTTTGAGAAAAATGGGTTTAAAGTCAGGGATTCTAAATGGAATCAGAACGGCAAGGTTCCAAAAGGTACGCCAATCACTTTCCTTTAGTAAAACACCTATGTGTTAATGTACATGTTGTAAAATGTACAGAAAGTTGATTTTGGCATCAAGCAACACTCTGTGAATTTAACATGGCGCCAAAGTTTTGTCACTTCATGGAGTCATTTTTTGTCACTATTGCAATAATGAAAAAAAGAAACATATTTCATATTGATGAAACATACACACCATCACATCTATTTTATAATAATAAAAATATTGTTAAGCTATTATACAGATTTACCTTTTTAAACAGTAAGGCTATACGTACCAGTACGATGTACGTTTTCTTAGACATTCCTATTATACAGTATAAGTTTTTAATTTAAATATGATGCGTATTTCACCTGCATATCAGGCGAACAACAAACAATTTATTTCACACTGTCTTAAACAATTATGTACTTTACATTTAATATATCATTAATTATTATGTATATTAAATACTGTATTGACACAATCCACTACTTTCTAATACATCCCTTTAAAAAATTTATACTTTGACAGGTGACCTGTCTTCATAGTCTCTGTAGACAAGCAGTTATGGGCGATTTTCGCGCCCCTCTGCCACTCGCGATTTCAAGTGTAGGTGGTAATGACAATCAGACAGAGTGGTTAATAAAAATAACTTTTTAAACATATTAAATGAGCAAAAACAGTGAGATATTTTTAGGGATGATAGACAAGATGTTGTAGAGTATTAATTTCATGAAAACCCAATTTCACCAAAATATTGACTTTTGACCTATTTTCACTCTTTCCTGGAAAAGTGCCAGCGTGACATCCGACGGATTTTCCCAGATTCCATCACCTATATATAATAACTTATTTCTTCTATTCTCTTTATAATATAAAAAACACATACTTGCAAATTGAAGTTAATACGGAGTAATAGTTCAAAATATGAGCCAAATATTTTTTATTGTCTTGTGTCCGTGTGGACAATCACTGGACGTCGTGCTTGGTCTATTTGTAACAATGAAGCATGTGATCTTTCAGAAACTTAGTTACTAAAATTATTATTGCATATTTGCCTGTGTATTAAACAAAAAATGTTTTATATTTAGTAACATTAAAAACGCACAACAAGCAGAAGAACAAGTGTGTCGGAGTAGACAGGTTTGGACGGAAGATGTTTGGAAGCTTGACAGCAAGTGGAAGTTCCAACAATGTAAAATATTGAACTTTTACTGAATATCTCTTCATAATGTCTGTTATATACATCCAAAATAATGAGCCTTCCCCATTCTGTGGCAATAGGTACAGACCAATGTGTCGAAGTGGACTTGAGGTTTTATTCCCATTATTAGTTGTCTGCTTCAACGGTCGTGTGATAATGAGGTAAATCCAAATTCTGGGAATATCGGCAATGGCTAAAATCACATTTCTTGGATGATATACCCGTCATCTGCTCAGCATCTGATCTAGAATGATAAGTAACAGAAGAAAACAATTAATGTTGAAGCAACCCTGCTTATTTCAGAAAGTACTTAACACTATCTCCTGCAACTAGCCAATTGACCATATTGAACGGTCTTTTGTCATAAAATAATGGACTGGGACAATCACACTATCCAACACTAGCAGCGTATTCTCAGTACAAATTTCAGTACAAATTTCAATTATTCAAGTGTGAGTTTGGATTTGTCCATTTTCAAAAATCCAATTATCTGTTTTCCATTCTTTATGGTCGGTAACTCCAATGAATTCGACTAATTGTTTAACTGTCTGCCTCTAGTAAAGGTGATTGCTTTCCGGCTTGAGAAGACACACCCAGTGGGATTTCTTAATTTAAGTGCTTGTGACTGATGCACTTTTAGCACTGATGATGATCTGATAGTAACCGAAACGTTTGGTTTTGTTTTTAATCTTTTTTTTTCTCTTTGTTTTTGTGTTTTTGTGCACTTTAGCACTTTTTGCGCACTTTTGTTATTGATATGTGAGCTGCCATAAACATGCTTTTTTTACAGCCCAGACTGATGTTTTTTTTCTCTCAGTGCGCAGTTACCGTTTCTTCTTCCTAGTACACTAGCTCTACACACCTGTAGTGCTCATCAGTTGAGTGTGTTGACCGAGCGCAACAAGCCTTCATTTTTGGAGTTTAAAATAAATTGAAATTGTTTGGAACAACTTGTTTCAGCATTTGCATTGTAATGCAGTCTTTGTAATGAAACCCTTTTTACCGAAAGGACACTCCACGATATATACTGCATCTTGTATACCAATGCAACTTACCGACTGAGTTTTATTGTCCGTGTTTCTGCCCATGGAGTTGTTGTATGTGGATTGGTGATGCATTTGCATTTACACTTGTTTTTCAAGGTGGCCAGAATCTGTCCATGACCACCTTCAGAAGTGGTTAAAAGATCGGATCACAATCCATCCTCAATGCATTTTGAGTGCATTTACACCTGTACTACCATGTGGTTAAGCGCTATTTGATTGCAATCTGATCACAAAAAACACATTTTAATACCTGGTGTAAATGGGGTCTCAGTGTTCTTGTTATAATTTGGAGTTTGCACAATCTCTGGCAAATCATGTCAGATCTAATATCCTCTTTAGACTTCACCTACCAGAAAGGATTTACTGGAAATTTCAATGGGTCACCTTAAATGTCTTCTGAGAAGAGGTAATTTTTTTTTGCTGCTTGCACAGTGTTATGTAATGTTATGATTCTATTATATGGATTCTTTTTGGTTCTAATGATCAAAAAAAATTCAGGAGGTAATGTGCCTCTTCTAGACCAGGGGTGGGAACCCCCTGTGCTAAGGACTAGCTCTCTGACCATGCTTGCTTTTCCCAGCTGGTGGGTGGACAGTTCGACCTGGAGATGAACTTCATCATCCAGGAAGTGGAGAGTGTGGACTGCATGGTGGAGTTACTGGACCGCTGTGAGCCCACCTGCCAGGCAGAGGTGTGGAGCATCTTCAGCGCCATCCTGAAGAAGAGTATCCAAAACCTGCGGGCCTGCACCGAAACTGGTCTCATCGAGCAGGTCCTGAGCCGCATTCACAAGACCGACAGCATGATCGCTGGTGCGTCAAATTCTCCACCTCAAACTTCCCTGACCCTGTCATGTTTGTGCTCAACTGACTGTGCGTAAAATTTCCAGGCTCAGCCCTGTTTGCGTACTGCCAGCTTGTACGGCCCACGCGCTCATCTACTAAAATTAATTCCTCTGAGAGTCTGAAGGTACTTTCAGCGGCAGAGACCAGATCGAATGCATGCATGATGGCTGGTAATCATCATGTCTGGATGCAGTCCCGTGTTTATGCTCTGTCAGAAGTTTGTTTGACCTTAATGAGTTTGTATGTGCCCTAATCTGTTGACTCTGGAGAAAAATGCACCACATGGTTGTCCAGTGTATTATCACAAATACAGCTGTGTCCCTGGGATATTTGCTTGTGTCATTTTGCTTTTCCTTCTCCATGGATGGTTTCACTTTCAGTGGTTTAATGTTCTGATTTTTGTAAAAAGTACTGTGAACTCTTTGCAATGAACTCAATTGGTATGTATACAGGGCTCAGGTTACTTTGGGCACTGAATGATCTTGAATGGCTATAGTGCGACCTTAGCTGTGGATGACGTTGGAACCTTAATGTGGCTGTTAATACAGCTGTTGCTCTGTATTCCCTTTGTTTTTCCCGGATCGTGTTTTGAAATCAAAATGATTGAGAATTTCAGTCTGCCCCTGATGCCCTCTGGCACGAAAAACTGATAATTTATTGCCCTTGTCCTGTCCTGGCATGGTACCAGTATCAGTGCGCATACTGTTATATTTACTGCATGGTGTGATTACATCATTTCCTTCCCCAGGGGGAGTTCGCCCCTTCCACTGCTGAAAGACTAGGGTAGATTACTAGCCTTTCCGGAAAAGTCTGTCTCATTCTGTCGGAGGAGCTACAGGAAACGCAGCCTTGGGAAGGGTTTTGCTAAAGGCCATTGTAATTCAATTCAATTCAATTTTATTTTGTATAGTGCTTTTTACAGATGCACTGTCACAAAGACACTTTACAGTCAGAGATGGGTTACTGAAGGGCAGAGCCCAGCCTATTCCCACTACCTCTTCCCTATTCCCACTACAGCGAGGCAAATAAAACTCCCAGTAGGGAGAAAAAATCCTCAAACAGTGGTGAGAAAAAACTCCCCAGTGGGAAGAAATCTCAGGAGGAACCCGGCTATAGTGGGGAAGCCCATCCTCCGCGGGCTAGCTAGTTGATAACAAGATAATGACAAGAGTTCCATTGAAATCCATCTAATCAGTGCTAAAATAATTTGTATATTTAAAACTGTCCAACAGATGTCTTGGCTAATGTAAAACAATTTGCAATGGAGGTCATCATGAGGCAGGACGACCCTCTTGGTCCTGTAGCTGAAACAAGATGGTAACAGCTGGTCTTAGGCTGGAGCTCCGGGCCAGGGGGTGTTCGGTGAAGCTTGATCTGGAGCTCAGGGCAAGTGCCCAGAGCAGGAGGAGGAGAAAAAAAAAAAATTGTTAGGGAGGTGGAGTTGTATGGCGAGCACACAGAGCAGGAGAGACAGAGGTGCCTGTGTGCGATAAGGAAACCCCAGCAGAAGAAGACTATGGCAGCATAGTTATGAGAAACAGGGGCAGGGGCCAACACAGCCACGAGGGCAGGTTGAGACAATCATCACCAGACCATGACCAGTTCAGCAGAATAGGGCACCACCAGCAATGATCCAGTGACAGCACTGACTGCTCAGTCCACCAAATATTCTATAGCTTATGCCAGCCACCCACTCCTGTCCCTCAACTATAGGACAGACTAAAGAGATATGTTTTGAGCCTAACTTTAAATATACTGATAGTGTCTGCACCCCGAATATTAGCAGGCAATTCGTTCCATGAGAGTTGAGCGCGATAGGAAAAAGCTCTACCGCCTATGGTAATTTTAGCTATTTTTGGAACAACAAGGAGGCCTGCGCTCTGCGAACGGAGTGTTCTGGAGAGAATGTAGGGTGAAAGTAAATCACTTAGGTACAATGGACCAAGCCCATGTAAGGCTTTAAAGGTAAGAAGTAGTATCTTATAGTCTATTCGGAATTTAACTGGTAACCAGTGAAGTGAAGCTAACACTGGGCTGATATGCTCGTGTCTCCGTGTTCTAGTGAGAATACGAGCAGCTGCATTTTGAATTTGCTGGAGCCCCTTTAAAGAGGATTTTGCACAACCAGACAAAAGAGCATTACAGTAATCTAATCTTGAAGTAACAAGGGCATGGACAAGCTTTTCTGCATCATGTAATGACAGCATTTTCCGAATTTTGGAAATATTCCTCAAGTGGTAAAATGCAACTCTTGAGATGTTCTTTATATGTGTATCAAGTGCGACATCAGGGTCAAGAGTTACACCAAGATCTTTAATAATGGCACTTGAAGCGATTGAAATTCCATCAATGTTAAGCATGTAATCTGAGATTTTGCATCTCTGGGATTTGGGACCCACTACGATTATTTCCGTCTTACTAGGGTTCAACAAGAGAAAATTGTGACTCATCCATTTCTTTATGTCTACAAGACAGGCTTCCATCTTTGACAGCTGGGCAGCTTCATCAGGCTTGACTGACAGATATAGTTGTGTGTCATCTGCATAGCAGTGAAAGTTAATGCCATGTGCGCGAATAACTTGTCCCAGTGGAAGCATATATATTGAGAAAAGCAGAGGTCCAAGCACAGATCCTTGTGGTACTCCATATCTAACCCTTGATTGATACGAGGAGTCATTATTAAAATGCACAAATTGATATCGATCCGATAAGTATGATCTGAACCAGGAAAGAGCCTGTCCACGGAGGCCTACAAGATTTTCAAGTCGATTCAACAGGATATCGTGATCGATAGTGTCAAATGCTGCACTTAAATCAAGAAGCACAAGTACAGAAATGTAGCCACTGTCCGAAGCGAGGAGAAGGTCATTGAGTACTTTGACCAGGGCTGTTTCAGTACTGTGACAGGGTCTGAAACCAGATTGAAAAACTTCCAATATACAATTGGAGTGTAAAAATGAACAGAGTTGTTTTGAAATGGCCTTTTCTAGTATTTTAGAGAGGAATGGGAGGTTTGAGATAGGCCTGAAGTTAGACACATTATTCACATCTAAGTTTGGTTTCTTAAGTAGGGGTTTGATGACTGCAAGTTTAAGAGTGTGTGGGATGTGTCCAGATGCTAAAGAAGCATTGACAATGTGTAATAATGGGGTTCCAATCACTGGTAGTAGCTCCTTTAAAAGCTTCGTTGGGATGGGGTCCAGAAGACACGTAACAGATTTTGACGAATTTACAATGGTATTAAATTCGCTGACATCTATTGGTGTAAAAGAGTTCAGGTAGGACACTTGTCCTTGTGATAATTCTAAATCCATCAGCTGGGTAGATAGAGAAGAAGACCCTATATGAGGAGAGACAAAGGAACTCTGAATCTTGTCCCTGATTTTTATAACTTTATTATCGAAGAAATTCATAAAGTCATTGCTGTTAAATGGTACAGAAACACAGGGATCAGCTTGATTCTTGGTTAGCTTTGCAACAGTGCTAAACAGGTGCCTGGGGTTGTTTTTATTTTCATCTATCAATGTAGAGAAATATGAGGAACGTGAAGTGGAGAGGACACGTTTATAGGCAAGTAGACTGTCTTATCAGGCATGGAAGAATACCTGCAATTTAGTTGAACGCCATTTGCGCTCCAGTTGGCGTGAAACCTGTTTTAAAGAACGAGTATAGTCATTGTACCATGGTGCTAATTTCTTACTGCACACTTTCCTCTTCTTTAGAGGTGCAACAGTATCCAGGGTTCTGCAAAGTATGTTATTTACATTGTCTGTCAGCTGATCAATTGTGTTTTTACTTGCATTTGTATATGCATCATGGCTAACACCAAGAAAATCTCCAGAGTGTACAAATGAGCCTGGGAGTTCATTAATAAAAGCATTTGCAGTCCAGGAAGAAAGCTTTCGGCTGTAGTAGAATGCGGGATCCAGTGACACATGACAGCCTTGAAGAAGTTCGAAGGTAATTAAATAATGGTCTGATAAAACTGGATTTTCAGGCATGACTGCTACATTTGTTATTTCAGCACTATAAGTTAGGACTAGGTCAAGTGTATGGTTGTGGGAATGTGTGGACTGATGTACATGTTGATTGAAGCCAATAGATTCAATGATCGATAAGAAGGCTGATCTGAGAGGATCACCTTCATTGTCCATGTGAATATTGAAATCCCCTACAATTACAACTTTGTCTGAATTTACAACCATATTTGAAAAGAAATCGGCAATCTCAGTTATAATAAGGAAGTGATAAGGCTCTGTTTCTGGAGGTGTGGCCTTACCTTCCTCCCCTTCTGGTGTATGATCGCAGGAAACAAATCTTGAAAATTCTGGGACTGTGTTGAAATGCTTGTTCCTTGGTTTTGGTCTCTCTGGCCTAAGTCAAATTCTCTGAGCTGCAAGTCTGACAGGGCAGTGCAGTGCCGAGGGGTCTAAAAATTTCATTATGAAGTGTCATTTCATAAATTTGACCTTGGTGTCATATTTCATGGCAGTGCTTCTGGTTTGTCAGAGCAGAGGGTCATAGCCACTCAGCTGGTGGTCACAGCGCGGAAGGATTCATTCTCTATTCACTTTCGCTGTTCAAGTGAATCAATGAGGGCATTAATTTTCTCCTCAATCCAGGGGAATAAGTAGAACATAAAGTCAGCGTAATTCACCTCATAAATTGGTGCCATCCCAGACCGGGCCATTTGCAAATGCTCCAAGGATGATGTCTGCAAATCAGCATAAAATAATGGATCCTTTTTTATTGAGTAACTAGGTCCATGTTTTAGGGTTTCCCTATGAAAATATTGGTTAATAACACTGGAGGCAAAAGAGATTGTTTTCTGAGCTGGAAATCTACCTTAAAGCCCAATTCGCAAAACTGTTCAGCACGTGCTGGAACTAATAAAGTCCATGATTTGTTTTTTCCAAATCATTCGTTTTTTCCTTGTTGGTTTTGTGTGCTAAATGTTTCAGCATGTGTTTAAGGGGTCTTCCCAGGTTCCAGCACTGATATGGGTTTAATAACACTACAGTTTATCAGTTCACCACAAAAATGTACCATTCCAATGGTTTTTAGCTATTGCTCTGGTGTGGCGTCCGGCGGCCGTCGTCCGGAACGTTTTTTTATCTTTTTTTTTGGCCTGATGAATTTTTTTGTAAGTTTGCAATAACCTACTACTAGACCATATCTCCGGAAGTTTCTCTCGGATTTTTGATTGAATCATTTTTGTTTGTTTTATGGGCCCTTGAAATTTTGGCTCCAATGTTAAAGATAGGACTGAGAAATTTTAAAAAATTTCTTTCTCAAAAACTGCTTGATAAATTTTTTTCTAAATCAGGCAATCAACTTACCTTGGTAGCATCAATGTACAGTGCGAGTACCATTTTGATTGAATTGACAGAAGTGGGTCTACTAGGGGCGCTGTACTTTATGAATATACAAAATGGCCTGTGGAGGCCAAGTGGTTGCAGATAGAGATTAAGTTTGTATTACTGACGTATTGGAAGTAATACATGACCTATATTTTGGCTATGTTAAAGTTGATCTTGGATGACTTTGAAAGGTCAAACTCGAGGTCAGGGAATATATTAACAATATTAAAAGGTATGACTTGAAATTTCAAAAAATGTATTTCTCAAACTGTGATAACTAATCTGGCAATCAACTCACCTTTATACACTATGTACAGTGTGAGTGCCATTTTGGTTGAATCAACAGAAGTGGGTCTAGTGGGGGCGCTGTATCTTAACATTGGGTCTTATGGAAAATGGGCCAAATCGCCTGAGGAAGCTAAATGGTTGCAGATAGAGATATATATATCTATATATAACCCTTGATTATCACTGCCATATAGGAAGTAATACACTCAACAAAAATATAAACGCAACACTTTTGTTTTTGCTCCCATTTGTCAGGAGATGGTCTCAAAGATCTAAAATTCATTCCGGATACACAATATTACCATTTCTCTCAATCATTTTTCACAAATCTGTCTAAATTTGTGATACTGAGCACGTTTGCTTTGCTGAGACAATCCATCCCACCTCACAGGTGTGCCACATCAAGATGCTCATCAGACACCATGATTAGTGCACAGGTGTACCTTTGACTGTCCACAATTAAAGGCCACCCTGAAATGTGCGGTTTTGCTTTATTGGGGGTCTGGGGACTTAGAACCAGTCAGTATCTGGTGTGACCACCATTTGCCTCATGCAGTGCAACACATCTTCTTCGCATAGAGTTTATCAGATTGTCAATTGTGGCCTGTGGAATGTTGGTCCACTCCTCTTCAATGGCTGTGCGAAGCTTCTGGATATTAGTGGGAACTGGTCCGCGCTGTTGTATACGCCGGTCAAGCATATCCCAAACATGCTCAATGGGTGACATGTCCGGTGAGTATGCAGGCCATGCAAGAACTGGGACATTTTCAGCTTCCATCAATTGTGTTCAGATCCTTGCAACATGGGGCCGTGCATTATCTTGCTGAAACATGAGGTGATGTTCATGGATGTATGGCACAACAATGGGCCTCAGGATCTCATCACGGTATCTCTGTGCATTCAAAATGCCATCAATAAAATGCAGATGCCTGCATGTCCATGACAGATGCCTGCGCATACCATAACCCCACCACCACCATGGGCCACTCGATCCACAACATTGACATCAGCAAAGCGCTCACCCACACAACGCCACACACGCTGTCTGCCATCTGCCCTGAACAATGTAAACCGAGATTCAATCGTGAAGAGACCACCTCTCCAACGTGCCAGACGCCATCGAATGTAAGCATTTGCCCACTCAAGTTTGTTACGGCGACGATCTGGAGTCAGGTTAAGACCCCGATGAGGACTACGAGCATCCAGTTGAGCTTCCCTGAGACGGTTTCTGACAGTTTGTGCAGAAATTCTTTGGTTATGCAAACCAATTGTTTCAGCAGCTGTCTGAGTAGCTGGTCTCAGACGATCTTGGAGGTGAACCTGCTGGATGTGGAGGTCCTGGGCAGGTGTGGTTACACGTGGTCTGCTGTTGTGAGGCCGCATTCAATGCCCGAGCAACAGATCTGGTTGACATTCCTGCTGTCAGCATGCCAATTGCACGCTCCCTTAATGCTTGCGCCATCTGTGGCATTTTGCTGTGAGACAAAACTGCACATTTCAGAGTGGCCTTTTATTGTGGGCAGTATAAGGTACACCTGTGGACTAATCATGGTGTCTGATGAGCATCTTGATGTGGCACACCTGTGAGGTGGGATGGATTGTCTCAGAAAAGCAAAAGTGCTCACAATCACACATTTAGACAGATTTGTGAACAATGTTTGAGAGAAATGGTAATATTGTGTATCTGGAATGAATTTTAGATCTTTGAGTCCATCTCATGACAAATGGGAGCAAAAACAAAAGTGTTGTGTTTATATTTTTGTTGAGTGTATATGACCTATATTTTGGCTGTGTTAAAGTTGACCTCAGATGACCTTGAAAGGTCAAGCAAAATGTTATCATTTTCAAACATTTCTAGGCTTGAAAATATTTAAGATTGGGAACAAGATTGTGCATTGAGCACTATTATAGGTATTCATGTATGAACTTTCATGTGGTGGCCTTGAACTTGACCTTCAGCGAGCTTCGAAGATCAAACTTCACATAGTAAAATTTCAGTGACTTCTATCACCAAAACTATTACAGATAGAGCTTAGGTTTGTATTTTGGCCATATAGGAAGCCATGTATGAAGTTTCATTGGGTGACCTTGAACTTGACCTTCAGTGACCGCGAACGGCCAAGCTATCCAGTGAAATTTCAATGACTTATATCAGCAAAATTGTTACAGATTGAGTGTAAGTTTGAATTGGAGAAGTATAGGAAGTCATGCATGAACTTTCATTTGGTGACCTTCATGTTAACCTTCGAAGGTCTAACTTGACCAAGAGAAAATTCAATGACTTCCATCACTGAAAAGGTCACAGATGGAGCCTAGGTTTGTGTTACTGACATGGGAAGTCACATATGAACTTTCATTTGGTAATATTCAGCTTGACTGTTGATGACATTTGAAGGTCAAACTTGACGTAATACAATTATAATGAGTTGTCTTGCCAAAAAACGGTCACAGATGGAGTCTAGCTTTGTATTACAGACATATAGGAAGTCAAATATGAACTTTCATTTGGTGACCTTCATTTTGACCTTCAAAGGTCAAATGTGACTCGTGAAAATTCAATGACTTGTATCACTAAAACAGTAACGGATGGAGCCTAAGTTTGTGTTACAGACTTCTAGGAAGTTGCATATGAACTTTCATTGGTGACATTCAACTTTACAGTCAGTGACCTTTGAGGGTAGAACTCCACAGTGAAATTACAATGACTTGTATCACCAAAATGGTCACAGATTGAGCCAAGGTTTGTATAGAGACATTTGGAAAGTCATATATGAAGTTCATTTGCTGACCACAACTTGACTTTTTGTGACCCTCAAAGTTCACAATTGACATATTGAATACATATTGACATATTTAATGACTTGTCTCACCAAAACTGCTTCAGAACTTAGGATTGTATTACAGAAGGTCTTATAAATGGATGTGAACTTTTATTTTGTGACCTTGACATTGATTTTCATTGATTTTTCTCCCATGAAATTGATACCTTTGCCCTTATGAGATAAAAGCTAATGTGATTGTATGCAGAAATAACCAACAGGTCTACAGACAAAATTTGAGGCAAATTGGTTGAAAACTAAAGTTATCAGTGCCACAAGTGTTGAAAGTCACCAGATTTTATCTGACTAACTATTTGAGTTGAGAGGGCTTCAAAAGTTGTCATTTTATTTTCACAAAATTGATTAAATTAATGACAAAATGTTTTGATTTTCTTCAAGTGAACATCTGGTGAACGTTTAAGAGAATAATTAAAATAAATGGAAAAATAAAGAATCTTTTTGAACCCGGGAAGGCCCCTTAGGTCTTGGTGAATCAGATTCTTAGTGTGAGACATGGGGAAGGGCTGGTGAGACTGTCAGTGTTGTGAGGAACCTCGCTAACTTCAGTCCCTTTGTTTGTTCACAGACCTGCTGGTGGACATGCTGGGAGTTTTGGCTCGGTACAGCATCACAGTGAGGGAGCTGAAGCTGTTCTTCAGCAAACTTCAGGGGGAGAAGGGTCGCTGGGTACGGGAGCAGTGCTCGCTCTGTCTGTCTGTGTCTGTGTCAGTCTTGGCTTTACAGTGGTGGGATACAGGCTCGCTACCAAGCACTTGCAATCATGAGCATTACTGTAGCCTTCTCTATAACACAGTAGCTACAAGAAGTAGTACAAGTAGCTACAAGTGTTCTTTTGTTCACAATTATGCACCAAAGGTTAAATTGGTGTTTCTCTTGCTATTTTGAAGACCTTTTGCCACCATTGTAATGGGAAATCATCTGTCTGGCCTTTTTATTTACTTTTCTCAATAAACTAAGCAGAGTTGCAAAATTACCAAGCGTGTCCGCAGATGGAGCGTTACTTCTGCTTTGATGCATTACTCAGTCAGTTTTTTACACTTGGTGGAAACCCTAAATTAATCAGTTGGCTTCATCAACCTCATCTTCAAACTTTATTTTTTTGAGGTTTGACCTTGCCAGGCGAGGTGAGCCTGGCGATTTATCATTTCATGCAACCACAGAGAACCACAAATTGGCGTGTGATGTGGAGTTTAGCAAGAAAGACATGTGCATGCAAGCTTTACAGGGACACTCTGAACCTGTGCAAGCTGCTGACAGTGTTTGTGCAGAACCCAGAATGTGTATTTAGCCTCTAGCAATGTATGCAGTGAAATTATTGGCGTGTTTGCAGCAAATATACAAGTGAGTATTTCAGTAATATACTGTGCTCGTTCCTGTTGAAGAGTTCCAAGTAAATTTTGATCAGAATATGTGCAAAATGGGCCAAATAATACATCATTGAAGTACCAGTCATGTGTCAAAGAATCAGAGACAGAGGGGCTGTTTGTTTGCCAGGTTGTTTACTTGAAAGTAAGGAAGTTGTGGGTATGCACCTTAAGCAGCAAGAAGGAACCTTTCAAGAGGTGAGGGTAAGCTGAACAAAAATTGAACTCTATAATTGGGATGCACCGAAATGAAAATTTTTTGCCGAAACCAAAAATGAGAAACGCTTGGCTGAAAACAGAAAGAAATTATTACGCCAGTTTTTAGTACCATTGCATTTATGGCTATGGCTGTGTACTTGCCTAACTAAAGTCAAGGCATTGCAATTGCATAAATTAATATTCATGCTTCAAAGAATGAATCAATTACAAAATTATGAATATATTTATTTAGCACTGACATTCCACCAAAGCACAATTTAAAATAAAATAAAATGATAAATAAAATGTTTTAGGCCTACTTGGCCCCACTCATGAATAACCTACAGGCCGATAGCAGACTGGCCTATTACTTGCTGCTGAAAAATTGTAAAATTAAATATGTTACGCGACAATGCAGAAGCCCACTGATTGGTCAGAGAGAATCCTCTCTGCGAAAGGCAGCTCTCTTCCGCATTATCACTAGGAAACTGGCTTCACTTGCCATCATTGAAACGGGTCATCAAATTGTGTTTTTGAAACGCGTGTTATTTTAGGCAGCTTGATAAATATTTTGATGAACAAACGCAACCTTATTTGAAAGGTAAGCCAACGCACAGTATTATACTGTGAGTTGCCTTAGCTTTCAAACAAGGTTGCGTTAGTTCACCGATGCTGCTGCATTTATGAAATGCGTTTCTTTGCCTGTGATCCTGTTCGTAGTGAAATTAGAAGCAACGGTGTTCCCCTAATTCCCCTTGAGGAAGTTAATATGCTGCTCCTATTTTACAAGCATTGTGCGGAAAATAACTTTACAGGTGCTGATGAAGCATTTTGTTCATTTGTTCTTGTTCTTACATCTCTACTTTATAATCAGTAAGGGAGAAAGAAAAGAAGAGTTTGGTTCCAAAATGCAATATATCCATTTTAGTCATTTTGAGTAAATCAGCTTTTTCTATGTTGGCGCCTATTGCATTTTATAGAAAAACTCAAACTTTGACGATGAAAAAATACACCATATAGTATGCAATTTTAATGACGGGTTTTTGAATCATGTGTAAGAAGCGCAGGACTATCGCTCTATGGTATTATCTCAATTTTTGTCATTTTGGCACTTATTGCGTTTTGGAACCAAACTCTTCTGTCTAACTATAGAATCAGACAGGCGAGGAGAGAAGATGTGTTAGACTTGGCTGCTAAGGTCATCCTGCCAGAATCCTGCTTGACCAGTTAAGTGCTATTGATTTTGGGGGGGGGAGAAGTGAGGAGAACGTGAGGGTTGCATGATTCAACTCTATGTTTGATGATGTAGGAAGCTGGAGATGTTCGCTGCTCCTGTTTCTTAGCTAAACTTGAGTTTGTTTTTGAAATGGAAAACTACTGATGAAATAATTTATTGCATTTATCAAAGAGTATTTGAGCAGTCCTTATGGTTTGCATCAGTAGCTAATTGAGCAGGGCTGTTAACCTTGATTTAAAGCATGTAGTCTGACATATTTTATGTGTGCGCGTGTGCGTGCATATTTGTGCGCACACGTGTACATGTGTGTCCCTTTTCCAGCCTCCTCATGCTGTGAAGCTGCTCTCTGTGCTGAAGTACATGCCTCACAGAACTGGGCCTGACTCCTTCTTCAGCTTCCCAGGGAAGAGTGCAGCGGTGAGTGAACGTGTGTGTGTGCGTTTGCTTGCATGTGCGTATGTGTACACCCCTGGGTGTATATGGGCACTTTTGTGTGTGTGTGTGTGTGTGTGTGCGCGCCTGCACATGTATGGGCGTGCAGTGAGCGGTTTTGTGCATGTGTATCCCCCTGTGTGTGTGTCTGTGTGTATACACCCTTGCGTGTGCGTGGCCTTTCTTATGTGCTTGTTTGCGCCTGTGTATGCCCCTGAGTGTGTGTGGGCTCTTTTGTGTGTGTGTGTGTTCATACTTATGTCTCATTTCCTATACTCACTGAATATGCACATACATCTCTCACAGGTAACACGATGAATATTAATGGGACAGGATCAAGTTCTCTACTCTGTTTCTCATGGGAAAAATGGAAACATTGTTCAATAACTTTTCTCCCTAATTTTACATGTGCTCTCCAACATTTGCAACTCCCAAGTTATTTTAGCTTTACAGGATTGAACAAAGTTGGCTAGATTTGGATAGTTGTAATGAGAGTTGAATGTGACTTTACCTTAATGGTGCCTGGGATAATGAATGAGCGGGATTCATGGCTATCTTCATATGATGGGTGGGCCAGAGCAGGAAGGATGTCGGCCTAAAGAGAGTGAGTGTCCTGAGGGTTAGATATTGCGACGAACATCGCTGAGTATTGGCGCACTGGTGCGTTGCCTCTGCTTACCTGGCCCTCTTCATTTAGAAGTATGGAGAAGATGAGCTTAATTCGTCTCTATCCCTTCTCTATCAACCACCCGCCTGCTGGATCCAGCCACATTTATGATTACTTTATGGAAAATCATGTTTTCCAAATATTGTATTAAGCCTGAAAGCCTTTCCTGCTTAGCACATTGCAATTTTTATGTTCCTTGTGAAATGGCCCCCTCAAAGGTGTCTGATAAAGGAGCCTGTGATTTCCCTTGCAATATCCATGCCTGTCTCTTCTTACTACTTAAACCACTTTGCTTTTTCCTTCTTTGAAACCGTAATAAAACTGGTTGAAAAGAATTTTTTTAGAGATAAGAAGATATTTTTTTTCTTCCTGTCTGCAAAGGTTCATCCTCAGAGCCTGATGGTCTCTGGTCGCATGTCATGAGGTGGGCCACAAAAGTGGTACAGGGTCAAAATGGTCCATATTTCAATACTCCGGCTGCATATTGCATACCTTCAGCCCAATCGAAAACAACAAACAGAAATTTATTATCTCTTTCCATTCTAATGTTATTGAGAGTAACATGTATTTTATTAACAGGTAAATGCATTGAAAGCCGCTACTAAAAGTCAGTTTTTCTCAAGATGGACCCTTTTTACAAAAACTAGGGTTAGTTGGTTAATATTCATTCACATTTATCCAGGTTTGTTTTATTTTGTAGATAACATCCAGTTCATAAAAGATACACTGCCTTACCCTGGAGTAATGGAACATTATAACCATAATCTAGCTGCTTCTCCGCCACCACCGCTTCGATCCACCCCGATATTGCTTTTCTAAAAAGGCAGCTGAATCAAAAGTATCACACCAAATCAAATAAAGTTGGTGGCAAATGAATGACTTCAACAGCTATAATTTGAGACCAAAATCACAGTAAAAGACCCATGAATCTTAGAGAAAATACATTTTCAATAAGCAGTTTCTTGGCGGAGTGTCACAGATCCACACTTTTTGAGTGCCCACCTCATGACATGCGACCCTCTGCAAAAGAGTAAATTCAGAGCTTTTTGTGTGCTTCCAGTGTCATTATTCTGGCAGTGCAGGCTCAGAGGATAGCAAAATGGCCTGCCGATGACCTGATTGGAGAATATGGTTTTGCTGCATGGTGTGATTCTCTCCTTTGGTAAAACCCTGGAAGGATTATATCTCCTGGTATCCCACAGTGGTGCACAGCATTACTAAGTTTGAATTCTAAATACAATATGAATGTTCAGATTGTGCCGAAGAAACAATATGTTGACCATATGTTGCTTTGGTTAAAGAATAGAAGCACATGATACATGGGCTAGGAACCTGCGCATCTATGAGGGACCAGATTGTTCTCGAAAATCACCCCAGGTGCTGAGATAACTGATTTGGTTCTGTTAATCCTGTGACTCAGAAAAGAAGTCCAAAATATGTGCAAAGCAGAAGTTTCAGCCATGGGGAAAGTCTCCAGGCTATGCAAAGCCTCTACTGAAGACTGCCCAAAATTAAGTAATGTCTCCTCTGAAGAGAAGAAATTGGCTGAGGAGCATCTCTGGGTGGAGGGAAGTTTTGGGGCTGAGGAAAATATTCGAGTGGAGTCCAGTTTCCAGGCAGAGGAAAGTCACGGGCAGAATATAGTCTTCAGGCAGAGGAAGAAGTCTCTAGGTGGAGTAAATTCGTTGGGCAGAGGGATCACTCTGGATGGAGTTTTTCTTCTGGCAGAGGAAACTCCCCAGGTGGAGGAAATTCTTTGAGCTGAGGAAAATCTCTGGGTGGGGTAAATTCTTCGGGCATAGGAAACTCTTTGGGTGGAGTAAATTCTTTGAGCAGAGGGAAGTCTCTGGGTGGAGTGCATTCTTAGGGCAGTAGAAAATCTCTGGATTTGAGCAAAGGAAACTCTCTGGTTGGAGTTAATTCTTTAGGGAGAGGAAAGACTCTGGGAGGAGTAAATTGTTAGAGCAGTGGAAAATCTCTGGATGGAATACATTTTTTGGGCAGAGGAAAGTTTCTGGGCTGTGGAAAGTCTTCGGGTGGAGTAAATTCTTCACGCAGTGGACGATCTCTGGGTGGAATAAATTCTTCAGGCAGAGGAAACTCTCCAGGTTGAGTAAATTCTTCGAGCAGAGGCAAGTCACTGGGTGGAGTAAATTCTTTGGGCAGAGGAGACTCTCTGGGTGGAGTAAATTCTTTGGGCAGAGGAAAGTCTATAGGGTGGAGTAAATTTTCTGGGCAAAGGAAACTCTGGGTGGAATAAAATATTTGGGCTGAGGAAAGACTCTTGGCGGCGTAAATTCTTTGGGCAGTGGGAAATCTCTGGGTGGAGTAAATTCTTTGGGCAGAGGGAAGTCTGGGTGGAGTTAAATCTTTGGCCAGAGGAAAGTTCTGGGTTGAGTAAATTCTTTGGGCTGAGGAAAGTTTCGCTGTGTAGTAAATTCTTCAGGCAGAGGAAAGTCTCTTGGTGGAGTTAAATCTTTGGGCTGAGGAAAGTCTCTGGGTGGAGTAAAATCTTTGGGCTGAGGAAAATCTCTGGGTGGAGTAAAATCTTCAGGCATCAGGAAGTATCTGGGTGGAGTAAATTCATAGGGCAGTGGAAAATCTCTGGATAGAGTAAATTCTTTGGGCTGAGGAAAGTTTCTTTGTAAATTCTTCAGGCAGAGGAAAGTCTCTCAGTGGAGTACATTCTGAGGGCAGTGGAAAATCTGTGGGTGGAGTAAATTCTTTGGGCTGAGGAAAGTCTGGGTGGAGTAAAGTCTTTGCGCTGAGGAAAGTCTCTGGGTGGAGTAAAATCTTCAGGCATCGGGAAGTCTCTGGGTGGAGCAAATTCTTTGGGCAAAGGAAACACTCTGGGTGGAGTAAAGTCTCCGGGCAGAGGAAAACCTCTGCGTGGAGTAGATTCTTTGGGCGGAGGAAACTAACTGGATGGAGTTGATTCTTCAGGCAGAGGAAAGTCGCTGGGTGGAGTAGATTCTTAGCGCGGTGGAAAATCTCTGGGTGGAGTAAATTCTTAGGGCTGAGGAAAGTCTCTGGTTGGAGTAAATACCTTGGGCAGAGGAAATTCTCTGGATGAGTTAAGTCTCTGGGCAGAGGAAAGTGTCTGCGTGGAGTAAATGCTTTGTGGAGAGGAAACTAACTGGGTGGAGTAAATTCTTCGGGCTGAGGAAAGTTGCTGTGTGGAGTAAATTCTTTTGGCAGTGGAAAGTCACTGGGTGGAGTAAATTCTTAGGGCAGTGGAAAGTCTCTGGGTGGAGTAAATTCTTCGGGCTGAGGAAAGTCTCTGGTTGGAGTAAATACCTTGGGCAGAGGAAATTCTCTGGATGAGTTAAGTCTCTGGGCAGAGGAAAGTGTCTGCGTGGAGTAAATGCTTTGTGGAGAGGAAACTAACTGGGTGGAGTAAATTCTTCGGGCTGAGGAAAGTTGCTGTGTGGAGTAAATTCTTTTGGCAGTGGAAAGTCACTGGGTGGAGTAAATTCTTAGGGCAGTGGAAAGTCTCTGGGTGGAGTAAATTCTTCGGGCAGAGGAAACTCTCTGAATGCGTCTGCTGCACAAACCATTATTGTGTCCCTGTGCTGTAACTCAGTACTCACCTCTTTCTTTGCCTTGAGAACTTGAAGGGAGTGGAATAGTCATTCTCACAAACATTGAACTGTGTGTGTGTGTATATACATATTTGCGCGCTTGCATGCCTGTGTGTGTGTCTGTCTGTCTGTGGGTACTTTGTAGAGATGTGCTTTATTTATCTGAAATTTGCCATTTAAAATTTTTTTTTTATTGGTACAAAAAGTTTGGGAACAAGAGATTGATAAGCTGTCCTTTGTGTTCTCCAGGCCGTCGCTCTGCCTCCCATAGCAAAGTGGCCTTACCTTAATGGCTTCACCTTTCACACCTGGCTGAGAATGGACCCGATCAACAACATCAACGTCGACAAGGACAAGCCTTACCTGTACTGGTGAGTGAGCCAGTCCTCAGGCTCTGCTTTTTTTTTTTTTTTTTTCCTTCCCTCCATCAAATGAAATTTGGAACTTTTGTTGCTGATGCACTGTCTTTCCCCTACTGAGGTGACCTCTCATAGTGCTCTATGCATTATATACATAATACAAGCCAGCGTGAGGAGTGAGCGCTGCTGTAGCTGATGGTTGATGTGACAGCTGTGCTTTTTAGTTGCTCTGTCTTGGTATTATCAGCGTTCAGTGCTTTTTCAGCCCTTGATAGACCTAGTTGCTTTCAGGAGATGCCAAGAAAAAAAGGATCTTGACCCTTGAAGCTCTCAAATACTGGATTAAAAAGCACTTAACTAAATGCTATTCAGCTGATGTAATCAGTCTTACTGGCAAGATTTGAAAAAGAAATCTCAAACTATGCTTATGCCATCGGAGGCGACGGCTTGGGGTATATCCCCGAACGCCCCCAGTCCTCCAATTCCCCAATCCTTGAATAGACCCAATACAATATAAAGCCCCTCAGGTCATGACCTTTCATTTGAACTTAATTTCAGGTCAGTCGGACAAATGGTTCTGAAGATATGGCCAAAATGGTAATTTTCCATCACAAAGCGCCACCTGGTGGCAAAATATTGAACCATACAGGTATGATGTCATCATGTGACACGTTGTGAGGTCATGACCTTGCAGTTGCACATAGTTTCATTTCGAGTGGACAAATGGTTCCAAAGATATGCCAAAAATGGTGAATTTTATGTGACAAAGCTCCACCTTGTGTCAAAATTTTGAACAAACAGGTATAATGTCACTGTGGGGGACATCCTCAGGTCATGACCTTTCGTTTGCACTTGATTTGAGGTCAATCGGACAAATATTTCCAGAGATATGATAAAAAGTGATTTTTTTCAGTTTTTGGCCCCTGGTGGCCAATCTAGAGATTGTAAATTGTCCAAAATCGAATCAGTTCTTCCTCTTTATGATACTTGCCTATATGCAAAACTTGAAATTTCTAATTGAAATATTACTGAAGTTATCGCGTTAACACGTAGTGTGGCGGCGGCGGTGGTCGGACCAAAAACATAATATCCCCGAAACGCCATTCGGTGTTCAGGGATATAAATACTGCTATTCCAAGGCTTAAGTACAAAATTCGCTGTGAAGTGTCCGAGTAAATGCGTGGGAGGCAGTATAGTTTTTTAGACTACTGTTATTGGCAAATTCAGAGTAAAGGATGTGTTGAAGGCCCAGGAACTTTGCCTTCACACCCACTCAATGCATCTTCAGTAACCCCCTCCCCTCCTCTTCGGGATTCTGGAGGAATTCCTGGTCTTGCTTGACCCAATTTGGCATGCCCATCAAAATGACATTTACACTGTGAGGAAGAGGCTCATGATCTAGGCTTAGCCTAATAGAAGAGAGCGAGAGAAATGTGAAACGCGAGGCTGCTTATCTGTAGCTCTGTGACCTTCGAGGATTTGTTTCATAAATCCCAGGCGTGTTCTTGGTTTTTATGGTCTGTCGTCCTGCAGTGGAAATCTGATATTGCGTTTCTTTTTTTTTTTTGTAATTATGCATCCCCGGGCAGGGGGAGCATGAATGTATTCAGTAGCGTGAAGCCTTCGCCGCCGCAAATGTTTTTGCTAATATCTCCAAGAGTATTTTGAGCAGCCATTAGATATTGACCACCCATAGTGACCAGGCCTGGGGAATTTTCTTGGGTATGGTGACCTAGACCTTGGCCTGATTTTTCAAGGTCATCCGGCATTATGGGATTCTGGGGTTGTGCACTCTCTAACATTGGAGGGATTTCAGCTAGACACTTGAAATTGATACCACAGATGTATCTCTGGAGGGGCTCGGACAAGTTTGAACATGGGTGACCTTCACCTATTTTTTTTTCATGGTCATTTGATAGATTGTCTAAATTTGGATTTTGGGGACTTTGAGTTGCCATTACATATTGACCACCCATACTTATCAGGCCCAGGGGATTTTGTTGGGTATGGTGACCTTGACCTTGACCTGTTTTTTCAAGATCACCCAATGACATCATCAGCATAATTGGCTGTGGCATATGTACTATCACTTTCCATCTCTATTGTTGATTTTCTTAGCCTAGGATGTCAAAGTTCAACTGGGGATGGGCTTGTCGGGGGATGCATACCGTATGTTTTCGTTTGCGAAAACTAATATTTCTAGTTGGAATAGTGAGTAGTGAAAACCATGCACAGTTGGAGCACCACAGGAAACGGAGCTACTCCATTATTCTTTTCCAGTTTCCGCACCAGTAAAGGGCTTGGATACTCTGCGCACTTTGTGGGGGGCTGTTTGATTGTGACCTCCCTCAAGTCCAAAGGAAAGGGGTTCCAGCACTGCGTGAAGTACGACTTTAAGCCCCAGAAGGTGAGTTCCTTCACTTGATGTCCCACTCTTACATGTCCTGAGTGAAGATATGGTCTAGAAATGCCTCACATATTTATGTTAATTTGATGATGTTTCCATAATTATGAGCATAAACTGTTATTTAAAAAAATATTGTGCTGGGTTTTCTCTCAGACGCAGCAGCTTTTAATTGTTTTCAATTGGAAGCTGTACTTATTCTAATCATGCAATTAGCACTTCAGTGATCTCTTGATGCGTAAGGTTTTCATTCACAAAATTATGGCAAGAAATGGTAAAGCGATGTGCGCGTTAATTAAAATTGGAAATTTTGGGCGGAAATTTTGATCATTTATTGTCACTTTAATGATCGCCAGCCCATAATTGCAGTCCCTGGACAAAGTCGGGCAGCTACTATGGATTCACGCATGTCGTCTTTGCCGCAGCCACGTCCGAGTCCGTTGACACTTTCTTGTGGACGCTCTACAGTCTATTTTTTTGACAGATAACTTTCATATGTGGTACGGACATGTGTTACACTTCACTAATGACACCTATTGATTTTGGTTGTCAAGGCTGTGGTATTGGCCGACTAATGCACAGATTTGTTCTGAAACATTCACTCTTCCTTGTGGATGCTGTACAGGCTGTCATTTTTCACCGATAACTTTCATATTTGGTGTTGACATGTGTTATACTTCACTTATGACACCTGTGCATTTTGGGTACCATGGCAACAGTATTGGTTGAATAATATGCAAATTAGTGGCAAAAACGGAGAGAATTCCTTGTGGACGCTGTACAGGCTGCAATTTTTTACCATTTACTTTGCGCAGAAGCCAAATCTGACTATTTGGGGAGTTACCTTATTAAGACTTTATAATTCAAGATTGCGGCTTCACAGACAGGAAAGGAGTTGCTGAACTGAGTCTTGACACTTGAAGCATTTAGACTCCCATCATATTTCAGTTTATTTTCATGATTTTGGTAGAGAAAAGGGGCTGCAAACACAAAACATCTTTATGAAAATCTTTATTAAAAAATAATACTGAGAATTGAAAAACTGCTGGGACTTTAATCTATACATTTCTGGGATCATAAACTCTTTGGCCACAAGTATAATTTATCTTGCATTAACATTGCATTCTAGATTAACTACTTGCTATGAGCCAAATTAGACAGCTATTCAGGTGGCCCCCCAAAGTCTGAAGTCCCTCAAAATGGTGCACTGTCAGATCATAAAATAATTATATTTAACACAAATAAAGTTTTGAGGCATAAAATTATATATGAACTAATGTTTTTCTGGTTGAGTTCAGCATGAATTTATCAGTATCATTGCAGTTGAACATCAGTGGTCACCAGTAACCTCTCCAAACACAAAACATGCCTTTTCTCCATTATAAGGTTTAGAGTTTTGTCCATTTTTCTTCAGAGGCCTCCAAGCCAGCACACGTACTCATGAAATAAACTGCTGATTATACGGTCAGAACATTCACCCTGCAATGAAAGCTCGCATTTCCGACTTCCGAGCTCACAACCTTATTTCAGGGCTTATAAGGAACAAGTACAACTCTAACTCAGTAATATCTGATTTCTGAAATATACCTTATTTAAATATAACAGACATTCCACTTTCAGGGAAAATCAAACAATATATGCCTCCCTAGATTCAAGAGAAAGGTACAATGAACGTATCAGGGGATCCACAGAAATGCATGACCAGTTCACGTTTTAAACATGGGACAAACACCTCGGCATTCGATTTTGTTGAAAACTGTATACATTCCAAAACAAAAAGCAAAAGTAGTAGCCTAACCCTTTTCTCTGAATCCCTCCTCCAGAGACCGATGTATCCAGTAGAAGGAACCTTCCGGTCCTGTTTCATTCGAAATAATCCCATTGACCATGTCCTTAACTCATTTAAATCCTGTAAATGTAACTGAACACTTCAGGCCGGTTTAGGGACTCGCGTCATTTTCACCTGCGCAATTGTACTCAACGTTGAACGAGTACAGCCTACCTTGCTGATATGCATAGGCTTGTATGCTCTTATGTTTGTCCAATCAATGTCTTTCAGTTACTGTGAAACATTTAAACACTCGGTAACTGGATAAGAAACAAGCCAATCAATACATTGTTACCGGGGAAGTTTCATGAGGGTATGAACTATAACTGTGCAGTTACGCAGAAGAATCTGAGTGTATAATTGAGTTATTGGCTTAGTTATTGAGTTATTATATCACCACCAGTACTTTGGTGGATATAAGGGAGCTCTGAATTTGTCAATGAAGGAATCTACATGTAAATCCACAGTAAGGAACTATGCATTTTTGTATGTAATGTCTGTAATTGACAGTAGTGTGAGAAAATCAATACCGTGTTGAATTTTTTGCTTCATAAAACAGATTTTTCTCAACCACTAATTGGAATACCGTTGGCTCACTGAAGCTAAAGTGGTTGCTACAGAGGACAACAAGAAATCATTTTTTTAAACTGCTGAGTCGATACTATGGCCAAAGATATTGACCAGTTTGCACATCAGGCTTAGCTGAGGAGTTTAATTCATGCAACTGTTGAAAAACATGGATTGGAGTGAACTTTTCCTTATTCTTTTTTTTTTTTTTTTTTTTTTAAAGATTCACCATAGTTTATTGAAAAACATTTGTGACAAAGTGTGTGATTCCTCTGCAATTTGCTGACTGCAACATATCCACTTTCTTTATCGCTGATGGCACCTGCAGAATTCAAATAAGCATACGACTAATTTCCATTCAACAGTGTTTCATCAAGGTCCTCAGCTGTCCATGCTAAAACATTTCTCAGAACACTCATTTCGATTGCAGTAAGACCGTTGGGGACACAATGCTTACCAGCATAATGGGCAAACTGTATATCAGATTGATCAAAGGAACCTTGCAAGTATGAAACACAAGGAAAACAAGCACACACGATACTCAGACTACGAATATTCTCCCATCAACTCCGAGCTGCACCCTTACAAACTGTTGACTGGCCTGTACACTATTCTTGTCTTTTGTTCTTATCAATGTTTTGTTCAGTCTCGCAATGGAAAAAAGGAAACACCATAGCAACATGACTACATCAAAAAAGAAAAAAAAAAAACTCAGAACTTGTGAACTATGCTTTCAATTGTATCTCTGTATCTCTATAGAATCTCTATCGAATTCTATTCGAGGGGTTGAATAATTTTGAGACTGCAGTAGTCATTAAAAGTGGCATTTTGTGCTAAAATTCGAGAAACCATTTGTAATTGTGTTGAGCTATTTAAAATGCTCTTGTTTAATCTGTTTATCACGAATGGCTGAAAGTTTGTAAATTTTGCCAGTAAACCCAATATGTAATTGGGGGGGTTTTGGGAAAGAAACTCAGGGAAAATCAGTGGTAGTGCTTTGTGATTGTAATGCGTTGACACATTCATTGTCAACAGAGTTGCAACAGTTAGCAGAGGTTTTGCCAACATTAGCAATTGAGTTTTGTTCGGAGTTTCTTTCACAGTTTTTCTCATGGGATTTCTCAGAGCATTTCGCATGGTATAGAGCATTGTATAGAGCATTGCATTCCCAAGGATTTTTCACCGGGTCAGTCATATGGCATATCTCATGGTTTTGATCAGTCAGTGCTTTTGACGGAGGAAGCATAACCTCGTCACAGTCATGCAGAGCCTTTTTTAATTGACAAGCCACAACCTCTTCACAGCCAGTAGTCTGGTGTAGACAGTCGGCCCATCTTCTGTTCACCGCCTTAGAACACTTGTTGGCTCACTTGCGGGGCATCTTGATGCAAATCAGGATCAGGAAACCTCTTCGCTTGCAAAATCAGTCAACTTCTCCATCTTCTAAACTGCGTTTGAACTCTACTTGCTTGTGAATATGCAATAACTCAGGGCCGTATATCGACAGAATCTGGCCAACTCGAATCATGGGCGCCATGTTTGCTATCAACGGCAGATGATTCTACGGCTTAACCCTATGGGCCGGATACTATGGTCGCATCAAAATCGCTAGTTTTAAAATACTAAGAACACTCGACATAACATGACACTTAGTTTGTAGTATTATCAGGGTTCTTACGCGAACTTGAACATTGAATCATTATTCGAATACAAATAGTTTGCTTAAAAGATGTTTTTGTTAGCATGGAACCTACCTTGTGTTGTCTTCTGGGTTGCTACCTTAGGTGAGTCCAGTGTTAAAAGCGGTATTTAAGTGAACTCCTTGTACACAAACAGTGTTCACAATGCTCGAGTTCATGTGTAGAAAGCCTGGTGATACTACAAGCAAAGTTTCATGTTGTGTCGAGTCTTGGTGGTTAAATAGCGATCTTGATTTGATCATGGCAGTGCCCGAGCGCTCCCATTCAAAAGCCTATTGACGAAAGGTTGTGTGTATTTGCATCTTTGCATTGACTTTAAATGTAATCTGTTGTGCGAAAAATTTGTTTCGCATCCAGTGTGCAAGCAGCTTCAATCACATAACTCCAGAACTTGATTTAAAAAAAATCCGCTCTGCGTTTCGTCACGCTATTAATATGTAGCTTGACTGAATACCAAGTGGTATGGAGTTAGTGCAATGCTGCAATGCCAGCGAATTAACTAACGTTCCCATCAAGGCAATGATGGAAATTACATTTGTCTTCTATTAAATCAAACTTCTTTATGTGATAAACAGAACCTTCCGCTCTTGGTGTACAAGAAATTACAAGAAATTTATGAAATTAGTTGAGTAAATTTTACATTTGTTAGGAGGTTTAACTTTCATATGACACGTCCACTCTAGGAAGATCTCAATTCCGCTGGCGTTGCAGTAAATTAGGATTTGCAATGTATTCTATATTGAGTACGTTTAGTTACATGGACTTCAGTATCCGGGGTATGATCGGGTTTTTGGAGAATCACGATTTTTCGTTTGTGCATGTAAACATCATATCCTTATTTTAGAAAGGATAAATAAATAATAAAATATATGTACAAATAATTGTATAATTGAATAACTTATTGCATTTAATTACCACATACGTATTCAACAGTTTGGTATCGCTGGATGAATATTGATTAATGGATGCAAACATGGCATCCATAAAAGTGACCTGCTCAGAACCAATCAGTATAGCGGGATAGCTCAGACGAGTTGACCAGCCTCTCTATATAAGGCTCTGCAATAACTGATCCAGGGGTGCCATCTAGTGATCGAGTACTGTAACTGCGTGCTCAAATTTGCAGTTCCATAGACGTTGACGTCTACATCTGCACAAAAGGGTTAAATATTTGGTATGGAAATGTTACACTTCACTGATGACACTTATCAATTTTGGTTTCAATGACGACAGTATTGGTGAAATAATGTGAAAGAAGTGGAGAAGTGAGCTTTTGGGGGCTGCACACGGTCGCAGCCACTAGTTCCACTTTACATAACACCCTGTACAGTTTATTTCCATCCCTTTGACGATAAAGGTGAAATGTTCCAAAACAAGCACGAAATGCTCAGAACCCTCACTACAGGACAGGGTTGGGTTCAATTATTTATTTCAATTAGAGTAATTGTGATTAATTACTTTAGTAATTACCCGGGCCGGTAGGCCACGAGTCTAAGTTTCGGGTCTGTTCTTCTTTTTTTTTTTTTTTTTCGGGGTTGCGATTGTCCTGTTCATGCGCACGCGAGGTTTCACGATTGGCTCAAACATATTACATAAAGAGCACTACATTGCTGATAGGTTGCGCTCAAGTGAAGCATCTGTTGTCGGAGCATATACACTGGGAAGTTCAATTCGCACGTACACTCCCATTCATTTTCGCCTACTGTAAAATTATTTCAGAAACTCTTGCATGCGAGTCGGGGGGTGTTCTTGGTATCGCTGTGCAGTGCAACAATTTCTCTCCCTAAATATGTGCTTTTTTGGAGGATGGAAAGTGGAATATTTACTAAAGGGAAGGTCAAAATGTTACTCGGTGTCAACGTTAAAGGTCAAGCAAAAAAAGTTCAGTGAAGTTGACCGAGGCTTTTAATCACCGTCTGATAAGATGATTGTTTTGAAGTTTTTGCCATTATAAGCAATGAATGTCAATGAATGTTCGTATACGTTATCAAGTTACTCTCTGGTTTCCTCACTTCATTGTACCTTGATTGAGTATATTTGCCGTTGACCGAATTGTTCATTCTGAATCATATGGCTAATGCCAACGTTGTTTAAAGGAAGCACTAGTTAACTCTGGCGACTCCTTTACGAAGCGTCATCTTTGCCCCTGTCCCATTATAACACTGCTCTCAAAAAATAATCCCTGCACATTACAGATCAAGGGGATAGAGAAAGGTTTTTAGCTGTGACCAAGTAGCTCTATGAACGCTTCTGCCTGTCTGTCCGTCTGTGACACCTTTTTGACCATGTTCCTGTCGTCGTATCATCATTAAATTTTCAGGAGTTATTAACCTTCACCAAAGTGATGTCCATGCACAAGGTCGAGGTCAAAGGTCAAGTTCACAGAGGTCACGACCTTGTTTGCGGGTTTTTGCGCTGTAACTCCCGTTAGAATTCATGGATCGCTATGAAATTTTGGAAATAGCTTCTAGGCATAGAGGAAGTGTTCCCTATTGTTTTTCAAGGTCATCCGTCAAATCCCAAGGTCACAAAGGCAAAAAAAAGTGTCAATTTTGCCCGATTTCACGGTTTTCGCACCGTAACTCAAGTTTAATTCAAATGGCTATGAAATCTTACAGCAAGCTTCTGGGTATACAGGAGGGGTTCCCTATTGATTTTCAAGGTCATGTTTCGAATCCCAAGGTCACACCGGTAAAAAAGTGTCGATTTTTCCCGGATTTCACAGTTTTCGCACTGAAACTCCACATCAACTTGATGGATGGCTATTACATCTTAGAACAAGCTTCTTGGTACAGAGGAAGGGTCCCCTAATGATTTTCAAGGTCATTTGCCAATTTTGAGATCACTCTTGTACAAGAAACCACCAGTCATGGACACTAGGCCACGTGACGGATGCTAGGCGAGGTCGCAGCTATTAGATCCTTCTGATCTACTTGTTTTCTCCTGATTTCTTCCAGCCAAGCCTTCCTCCCCTCCTTGTCTTTTGGAACTCTGTATAAACAGACAAAGCGACTTGTCCATTGTGTAAAATATCATGCAGGTTAGAAATTTTGCCCTTGAATGTCAATTACAAGTAGCCAGCTTGTTAATTTTATTGACTGCTTAGTCAATGCAGTCCCCACAATGGTAAGGGTACCAAAGTAGCTTGCTGGGGACAGTTATCGATCGCTAGCGTTCGCTTTAGTCAGCGGTCTATTTAAGTCAATGGGACAGCTAATTACCTTGCTAGCAAGCAAACACGATTTTTTTCTATAAAGGTGACACATTTGCATTTCTACGTTAACTTACTCATGAAACGTTTTATTACAGCCCTTCAAATGACTATTGCTGCGAAAGGCAGCCGCACATCTCTGCATTTTAATGCTTATATTGACTTCTTTCAAATTGACCTAATAGGAAAGCATTCATTTTTATGTAGAAGTTGGGTGTATCAATATGCGGCTGGGTGCTTCACTTTGCTGATGATGTCATATTTACATTATCCAATCTAATGTTCTAAATATATATATTTATGGATTGGCCCGGCCTGAGTACAGGCGCTGAGGAGCCTCTTGTTTAATTTATTTTTTTCTTTATTTTTTTTTTTTTCATTTTTGTTATTTTTATAAAGCTATTTATTTATTTCCCTTTCCCGGCAGTCCCTTCCCAATTTGAAGCCCTGTAGCGCGATGGCCAATTGTGCGCTACTCTGAAAAAGCGGCCGACCACTGCTGGTTGGTACTACTGGGTCTCGAACCCGCGACTAGCTGGTCACTTCTGCACCTTAACCGAGTGAGCTATCCAGCAGCTCTAGTAATTTAATTTGAGTAGCGTCATTGTAATGGAACATTTTGTCCAGAAAGTAATTGTAATTGAAAAAAGTAATTGAACCCAACCCTGCTACAGGAAGGCTAATATCTAGCTTGGAAATAGAAAAGAGTGGAGGGCTGGACAGATGGGCTGGAGGACGGACTGAAGTACAAAATGGCACATCTACACAATATGCATCAAAGTGTAAAATTTGGTTGGGAAATACTGAACAGTCTGGGATTTAGGGAAAAGCCCCTGGAAAAGAAGCATGACTGACAGACATGAAGCCAGATGGATTATTGGACAAATGTACGGGCATGCAGAAGGACAACACTCATTCCTGTATCCCCCATCCACTTCATGCTGAGGGCTAATAGTGCTTCTGACACAGAGAGTTACTCAGTTTGTAATGAGGGTATTCAGTATTTTGTGGGTCCTACCTGGAGCTGTGAGTTTAAAAGAGCAGAGTGTAGAATTTAGGTTGATATTTTGGCAGAAATGGAATATAACATTCATAACTACTTTTTTAGTAGTGTATAATCATGTGGAAACAATAATCTGAGTTTCATTTCGTTTAGAATACGCCCTTAAAACCTACATGGGAGCGGGTCCTTGTTGCACCACCATTTTTTCGACAGTAACCTAAAACGGCAAAAAGGTGAATGAATAAAAGACACAAAAGAGTGCCTTTCAGGTTTTCGCAAGTTTTGCAGCCACCGTAGATTTTCTGAGAAAAGGAATGGTCAGTTGGTTACAGTCTATAATCTGACCACTAGATGGCTCTAAATCTTACACACTGATCCTTTAACAAGCTGCTCCATCAGTTGGACATCTTCCCTCTGTTTTGTTTCAGTGGTACATGGTGACAATTGTGCACATCTATAACCGCTGGAAAAACAGCGAAATCAGTTGCTATGTCAACGGGGAGCTGGCGTCCTACGGAGACATATCTTGGCTCGTCAACACCAGTGACGTGAGTTTGCTCCTATGACCATACTTTGGTGTGGTATGTACTCTTAGTCAGTTAACACCTGTGCATGTTAAAGTATGTAGGGGTGTAATTTTCTTGTGAAAGCCTGTTTAAAGAGTCTGTGGTTTATGTGCATTGTAGATGTAACAGCCGTGACAGTTGGATGTATACGACTGCCTTGTCGGCACTGCCATTGCACCCAAGAGAGAGAAACTTTTGCCATCAATCAGGATTCATCTTTTAATGACTACCAAACTCTCACACCTGACAGTCTTTAATGATTAAAGCACTAGTGTGCTTGAAAGAGCCATTTGTGTAACCTGGTATGATATGCAGCATGATTGCTAACTTATCCTAAAGGCAGTGAATAGGTTTATTACTGTGGGGCTATCCAGGTAGTGTTTTGATCACAACCCTCTCCTTGAAAAGGCAGTGGGTGGTGAATTGGCTGACTAAGTGGACAAGAACTGTTGTAGAGCGTTTAACTGACATTCCATGGTCAACAAATGGCACAGCAGTTGAAAATGTTGTTGGCACCATATCCTGCATTTGAATGCATAATCTTGCTTTCAGGTTGAATCTGTGTTCTGATTGTTCATTGCCAGTGCTATTTGAATGCTTTTCTGTTCTGTGTGCACGGTTTCTTCTCAGACATTTGATAAGTGTTTCCTGGGGTCTTCGGAGACAGCGGATGGTAACAGGGTATTCTGCGGCCAGATGGCTGCTGTGTATCTGTTCACTGAAGCCCTTAGTGCTGCTCAGATCCTGGCCATTTACCAGCTTGGGCCTGGATACAAGGTAACCTCTTTCCTCCCCCACAAAAACCCATTCTCTCTCTGAGTCATTTAAGCACTCCTGTTTCTTTGATGCATCAAACCCGTTGAAAGGGCTTTTTTGGGACTACTCAGCAGTTGTGTGAGAGTTGTCTTTCAACCAAAATGCTTTGGCTGAAACGCTGATCCAGAACTAGCTTGCATAACCTCTTTCAGAGCCTGATCTGAGGTCAGTACTAATGGCCAAATTCAGTCTTTCCACATCCATCCATATTTTTGGAGTGATCTGCCCTGTCGTTAATCATTTGGCAAACTGTGACTTGACTGAAAAACAATCCGGAGAAAAAATGCAATTTAGCACCTCATGACCAAGAACCATGAATATGAAATGATGCATAAGCATAAGCTGCATAAGCGTAAGCATAAGCTGCAGAGCTGGAGTGGCTTTGGGTGCAGCACAGTCGATGCCGAAGTGCCTGTGGCCTCAAAGTAACTAGGATGGGTCAAATGTAGAGGACAAATTGCTCCATTCAGGCCTTTTTTTTTTTTTTTTTTTCCCCCCGGCGTGAACGATACACAGTTTTCGTCAAATTGCGCCAGTACGCAGAAAAATTTGGCGTAACTGATCGAGATGATACCAAAAATGTATTGACTAACTGTGAATAGTGTGATGTCGCAGATTTCCTAATTGAAAACAGCCTGATTCAGCGTAAAGTTATAGTTTGCCTAAATGACGTCCACCTGATTCTGAAAAAAAAAACACATGCTTTTCCTAAAAATTAATTTTAGTCATAGCATCTCCATGAACGGTCTACAGTCTCGAGCTCCTTTTTGTTGCCTGTCAAACAACGTGCTATTCCACTTCGCTTTACGCCAACTGAACAGACCATGCGTCACGTGCAGGGAGCTGTAAACTGAGTTGAGATGGACATTGTTTCATTCTATTAAAGGACTGTCAAACAGCTTGCGACACGCGCATGGATATGTGGTGATGCAGTTTGCTATAAACTTCATTTATCAAATATGTGTAATGTATGTATGCCTTAAGATTTACTGTCATGTATGTTTTGCGATTCAACTGATCAGACTTGTCTTTCTGTTCAGATAGGCCAACTGAGCTGCATCGCACTACGGCTTTTCACACTACAGCAACACTGTCACGGGACAAGCGGTCAGCGCTGATATTCCAATCCAGCAACAGCCCCCTCACTTTAATTTCAGTGTATGACATGGGGTATGATTTAACTGTCTGAAAATTCTCAGTTTCAAGAAACTGCATTTCAGTCTTTAGCAGGCTACCATTCTTATCACTTACAGAAGGACATCGAAATGTATAGTCCAGGTCATTGATAAAAATAGTATGCAAACATCTACATGTGAAATATTGTTCAGCGCTGATGTCAGGCAACTAACTCACCTCGTGGGATCCTAGGAGTCGTATATAAAAACAATGTTCATTGGTTACTTTTTTAACACTTCAGACAATTTGACCAATTAGACCTTCTGAATCTCTTTATTGACGCAACTGATGTCGCACCAGGATGACAAAAACAAAAATCGGTCGGGGAAGGACAATTGTTTGGAAAAAAAAAAGAAAGAAAACAAAACAAAAACAAGCCCCCAACTGACTCATCACGTTGAGTAGAATGAAGTCATTGTATTTAAATCAAGACATTAATTAAAAGATTAATCTATGCACTGCAGCATGTATTGGTATATACAGGTATAGGCCTGTATGGAGATAACACTAGCGTATTACAGTATAGCACACGCGGCGCGGCGCATGTGGTTGTGGATACGACCGTCAGTTAAGCACAAAAATGGAGACACATTATTACCAGGTTGCACAGTAAACAAATAGAAGTTTATTCACACACACAAAGAAAATATTCATGAACTGTTGATCACTTTGGTAAAACATATTCACCCCTCAGTTTTTTTTTTTTTTGCGTAACCTTTACGTAACCAAATGATCGTTCGTGAGGGGAAAAAAAAAAAAAAAGGCCTTCCTTCCATGGAGTTCGTTGAAGTATAACTTGATGTCGAGGCTCACTTTGCGTGTCTTGATTTTACTTGGCTACTCTGACCTGCTCCTCCTCTAGGGAACCTTTAAGTACAGGGCGGAGAGCGACCTTCTATTCGCCGAGCACCACAAGACGCTTTTGTATGACGGGAAGCTAGCTAATAGCATCGCCTTCACCTACAACCCCCGGGCCACCGACACGCAGCTGTGCCTGGAGTCCTCTCCCAAGGACAATGCTTCCATCTTTGTTCACTCGCCCCACGCCCTCATGCTGCAGGTGAGCGCGTATTCCACAACGTACTTGTCATGACCACCCTGATGACCTGTGGCGTATAACAATGACGGGAGATTATTGCAATAATGGTTATGAGAAATAATTTGATTTATTTCTGTAGCATATCGGATGGCAAAGAGGAAAATGCTGTGCGAAATGTACAAGAAAAACCGTTATGAATTTTCCTATGATTAAGTAAAGTGAAAAATACCAAGTGTTTTGTCTTGACAACACAATTCCATAAAAGTATGTTTACATTTGGGACTTAAAGGATCTGTGTCACAATTACTGTGCCTGCTAAGGACTTTGAAGGATGTAAGTCCGCTCAACTGCAATTCAAAATATGGATGGTATTTTTCTTCTTTGATTTTTGGCTATGGCAACCAGCTTACCTTCTTAATATCCCTTGGCTAAAGCATACAATAGCGCTTTAAATCCTCAAATTTCTCTTGAAAGCTCCGTAATATAAAAGGCATAATGCTGGAGTAACTAAAATGTATAAATAAAATATAAAATTAAGACCGATTGGGAAGGAAGGAATCGATTGTGATTTGCTCTCAAGCAGATTCACTTTCTTGGGATGTAAGTTCTGAGCATGCTGAGTAATCGTTACCCAGCTCCTTTAAGACAAGATGATAGTTGAGCCTGCCAACTTAGCTAGGGTCAAGGGTCCCAGATTAGGGACAGAGAGGCTTCATCTGGTCTCCAGCCTGTTTCATTGTAATGTCTTCCATTTGTCGTCCATTTTAAATTTAATTTTATGGGTGGTATAGGAATGTTTGCATTGTACTTCTGCCAAATTGGTTGAACAATGGCCCAGGAAAAGTAGCTATGTTTACAAACCAGCCTGTGGCTTTAATCCTGTCTCTGAACTTTAGTGCCTGAAACTGAGCCCCCTTTGGCACAATGCGAGGAGCAGTGGGCTTCTTAAGCACTCACCGCAGTGATTAAGGCCTTGAAAGGCCTTATTCATTAAGTAATGTGGTCCTTGACATATTATGATTGATGGAGCTAAATCTGTGCAGGTATGAGATCAGAGTGAGGGAAGAGTATGGGGTGACAGGTGTTTTGCCGAGCTTTGCTGCCTGAATGAAACATAGCTCATCTGGGCCTGCGCACCAACAGTCACTCGTAGTGCTTTAAACTTCTTGGTGAGAAAAGCAGAGCTCATGATGGACCTATTCCTGGCAGACACCCCCATGACTTCCCCTTTATCTTCCAGTATAACCACCCCACCACCCCACGCCCACACTGTGGCCTCCCTACGACAGGGCTAACCCAGTTTAGTTCCTGAAGATCTCCCATCTTGTAGTTTTTCACTCTTATTCTGCAGATGGAGATGTTGTTGAGCTGCTAATTAGTGGAGTCAGGTATGATAGTTGTAAAATAATGATTATATTTGGCAAATTTATGGTTCTTATGGGTGTCATATAGACACGGTTGGTACGACTGTTGCTTCACAGCAAGACGGTTGTGGGTTTCACTCTGGTCTGGGACTTTTCTATGTGGAGTTTGCATGCTCTGCCCATGTTTGCATAGGCTTCCGTTCAGATCTCACTATCTGAAGATGTGCATGCCTTTTTGTGAATGGTGTGTGCGCCCTTCAATGGATTGGTGAGCTTTCCTGAGTGTGTTTCCTGCCTCTTCCCCTTATTTAGTTGGGTTAGGCTTATGCTCCCCTGCCAGCCTAGTGAGGGAGAAGTGTTACAGGTAATGGATGGATTGGTGGTATGGTGAATTAGGGTTAATGTGAAAATCTACAGGCTGTAGATCTCCAGGAAGAGGATTGGGCTGCCTTGCCCTACTGGCTTAGGTATTTGACTAGGACCAAGAAGGTCGTGGTCCAAGCCCCAGTGTTCCTGCAACAAGATCAGTGCAGCTGTTCAACCCTTGTGTGACCCCTAGACATTTTTGTCCATTTCAGACAATTCAAAAGTCCCTCACTGGCAATCGCTCTCTTCACGGGAGTTGATTTTTGGTGAGGCGGTGTCATTCTGGTTGATATTTCAAAATCTCAACTTTCAGCATGTAAGGGGGGCTAATTTTGTATTAATTAGAAAATCCCAACTTTCAGCTTAAAAATACATTTTTTGACCCTGTACTGCATTTTTATCTCACTGGTATGTAATACCGTGAGATATAGTCATCGCCCTGTCCCTCTGTCCGTCCGTCCGTAATCATTTTCGTTTCCAGAGCAGAACTCAAAAACTACAACACTTAGAAACTTCAAATTTGGTATGCAACCTACCCCTAGGGTGGGATTGTGCCTTTTTGGGGTTTCAATTCCATGGTGCATAAAAATTTTTAATTTTTCACCAAAAATAACCCCAATATTGGACTTTGTTTCTTTTCTGGCGCAGAACTAAAAAAACTATACCGCTTAAGCCCCGTTTACATGGCACCTGTTTACCCACGGGGGTATTTCACCACCGGGGGTAAATTTATCCCCCAGGGGCAAAGGGCAAATTCATCTTGCGTTTACATGGGTTTTATCCCACTTCACTACATTCAAATAAAATTCCAGTTGCATCCACCCAATACTCACATATATTCTACACTCCATGACAATACATCAGCCTATTCTAATGCAAAAATGAGTGATGTTTTGTCTGAGAAGGTAAATATTCATTCTAAGCGTTAATCGGTACGTAAAATTCATGTAATGTTCAATTTTCAAAATGAAAAACAACTGAGATATAGAAAATCTCAATCAAGCATCTTTTGATATCAAATATATCAACACGAGTTGATAAAGGATACAAGTATCCTTGGGTTCCTGAGGATATTTTTACTTTATCAATAAATGTTAATATGTTTGATATCCAACAGTACGAGGGTGAGATTCTATTTATCATTTGATATCACTACACAGCATTTACCAATATCCATTTTCTATTGGTAAATGCTAATCCATCAGCCCAAAACTGCTTCTGAGCCTCTTAAAATATGATGTCATGTCATTTTCACAAATTCATTCATAATGTCACAGTATTGTGATATCATTGTTAAAGGTACATAATCAGATTTGGGCTCAAAATTTGCCTCTTCTAAACTTAATGCCATCTGAAAGAGCACTCTTTTGTGAATGTTGTGGATTTTTTCCAGATGTTTTAGTCAATGCCATATGTACTTAATTGGTTACTAAGTAACCATACCCCCCACCAAATTTTACATTTAAAATATGTTTTTAGTTATTCATATCTTTTCAAAAAATTTGTCAGTATTTTTATTTTTTTCTCCACTGTTAATGATTAAAAGAACAATTCAGGACCAAAACCTGAAATAAAACGAAAAATTTTTTTTCAGGGTGAGCGCCCTAATGTCAATTCTGCACATTTCAACCTTCAAAACAACTACTTCCGGTTCACTAAAAATTCTCAAATGATTTCTACTGGGGTGGAAAAATATGTTGAATATTATGGCATCATAAGTTGAAAAATTTTTTTTTGACCCACGATTCTTTGATCATGTTGCTAGTTCTACAGGCATGCCAATGGTTTTAGGAGCCAAAATGGTCACCCACGAGATTCGTGTAAATCCAAAGAGAAAATTTGAGGGGAGGGGTGGGGGGGTGTCTAGGATCGAAATTTGGGCTTGAAATTGTCTTGTGCGATTGCCAAATTTGCGAGTGGTAGACATATTTGTTTATATTTATGTATTGAATGGTCCCCGATCTCCAGCAATGCTCTAAAAACCCTTTAGCGAAAGGATCGGGAAACGTCCAAAAGTTGAATGGTCCCCGCTCTCAAAGACTCCTCTAATACTCTTCATCGGAATGATAGGGTGACGTCTTACACTTCCGGGTTTGCTTCGCCGCTAGATTTTGCCATCTAGAAATTAACAGGTGGGTTTAAAATCTGCTTTCATCCGTTTATTTAGAGCATATTTTTCAACAAAAAATGTGTGCATATTGTAGAATAAAGGCAAAATGATCGACTGATGACAATATTTTGTTGCATGCACAAAGACATTAAGATAGATGGTTGAGTTTACAACCGGACTGATCCATGTCCACGCTTTTTGTTTTCATTCTTGTTTCATATTATATTTCGCATAGATATTGCATATGGGCTTAAATTACTGAAGAATTGGAGTTGCATGTAGATTTATACAGCCTTTTGTGGTGAAAACGTTAATTGGATTGTCTGATTTTACAAGATATTCGCTGCTGCAATTGTGTGCGAGAATACATCACTTTGCCATTGATCTGCATAGTACACTACAGACGATGTAGAGAACACTTTATTCTGCCACACTGATGGATATAACCAGTGGTGGCTGGTATCAATGGGCTAGTGGGGCTAAGCCCTCCCAACTTTATGCAATAAGGATGAGAGAGTTATTGTCTAAATAACATACAAAAGATAGTTATAAGTTTAATTTCAGTGAAACCTAAAGTGACAACAGCAGCAAATAGTTAAAAGAAAAACAATGGATATCTCCAAATGGGCTCATTTTATTCAACCCAAGCTCACATCTGCTCTTAATTATTTTTCGGGTGTAAACGATTGACAGGTGCCATGTCACGCCCTCGCCATTAACTGTCCGTTTGGGCTAACTGTATTCAGCCCATAGGTCAATGGTTCTGACCAGTCAGCAGCGGCCTGACGCGCGAGTACATGATTGAAATGCAACGTTTTGCGCCCCCGTGATTTACTTGTCATTTGGCCTGATTTCATTTGGCCCAACACCACTGTCTGTTATGATGCTAAGATGAATGCAAATGCTAAGATGAATGAGGTGGATCATCTTCTTAATAATCCGTTTTCTTCAATGTCCTATGAGGAAAAAATTGAGTTGAAGAGACTGGAGCCGCTTCATCCAACTGTTATTCACATTACACAAGCTGATAAACGACAAAATCGTAAGTTTCGTGTCAGTTGGTTTGATGGAAGGACTGGCTAACAGCAAGTGTAGTCAATTCGCTTTTCTGTTTCCCATATTTGCTTTTTGGGGGAGACCCGACTTGGACCTAGAAAGGAATTGTGGATTTAAAACATTTGTCTGACAAAATCAGGAAGGTCTGGCCAGGAGTATGTTCCCCATTCTTTATTTTACCATGCTAGATACCATTTTGCAATATCCTGAGCCCTATTTCATACTGTGAAGCCAGATTTTTTCCGCGAACGTAATTTCTGTCCAATGTGTGGTCTTAACGTTCGCTCTGCATTCCGCATTGAAGTCCCTATTTTATAACAACCGGTAGAGTGAAAGCGGGGTAAAGTGCACGCGCGAGCGGATGTTCACTTCCTGGCTTTCTAGAATTTTCGCCAGCTCGCGTTTATGTCCCTCATCAAAATGGTAAAAATTTCCGTCCACAGTAATTACATGAGTAACAACCTGTAATCTCAGTACAGCACTGCTGAGAATGAGATTTGGCGGCTACTAGCAGGGAAGATGTGTCCGCAAGTGGACACGGAGCTGCAGATTTATGCACGCAGTTGCAATATCCTATCACTAGATGGCACACTTGGATCAGTTATTTAATTTTTACAACCAACCCAAGTTCAAACTGATTTTATATTTAACGGTCGAATTCACTCCAATCCCTGGATGGATCAAGCCAACCTTGGTTTGACTTATAGGGGTTGGCACATCCATACTACCGGATGGCCCAAAAAAGTGTCCCCCTTTCCTCTCAGAACTCCAGAGTGTTGGAAAACATGGGTGCCAATAGCAGATGGACCCTCTGAAGTTTTGCACATTGTGGAGGGCCAATACACAACCTTGTCTGGCCCCAGTGCTTCTTGTATATAATTCCTTGATCATTCCCTTTGTGTGTTAACCTCATCACCCCTCAGCCTACATCCCAATTTCCCCTCACCTTGATTGTCTCTCCCCCCACCTCCTATCACTTTAGGTAAATTACCATTTGTTCCTTTGCATCCTTTGAACTTTCAGCTATAAGTGTTCACAGTTTCCCTCAGTTGTGGGTTCTTGTTCATCTGTACTTGGGGAACAGACCCACTAGTTCCTCTACTCTATTAAACTATCCATTTTGCAACTAAGACGTGCCTGCATTGATTTTTTCTCTTTACAAAAGTACAGAGGAAAACTGCAAACTCTCTTCAAAATCCCACATTATTGGCGAGCCAGCCCAAATCAGTCTTTCTTGTTCCGTTTTTCAAAAAAAAAAAAAAACTGGGGAGGTTGATTACGGTGGGATCTTTTTCGATACTGGACTACAAGGAAAGCAGACTTCACTGTTTTATGTCAACACCGCAATCAAAAGAGGAATACGGCAAGAGGAATACATTTGAAATTCATTCACCGACCCCGACTGAGGAGAAACGGACTTGAAGGCACGGACGAACCACATTCATTTGTGAGTATGAAATATTTCTGCATGTAATATTGTAGAGGAATAGTTACAAAAATTGTGTAATGTTTTAAAATACAAGTGGCTAGAATTGACTGTGCATGTGTGCGGTGTTCTTAGCAGGGACTTGTATAAAGTTACACAGACCTTGGACAATTTTCAAGGACCAAAAGTAAGTTTGTCCATTGTATATGGAGTTTAAGAATGGCTGCGAAAGATTGGAAATTGTGGTGCCGCAGGATATTTGGCCAAGCATTGCAAGGAGAATTTTTATAATGTACCATTGGAAGTGGATGTTGTTGAATATCTTCAAACTGCATGTGAAAATCGCAATGAAACTGAGAAAAACAGGAAAAAGCGAAAGGCTAATTGTGTGATGGCTATGGTCCAAACAATTAAGTTACTGAAGGATAAAGTCGTAAAGATTCCCGAATTGCGAAGTAACATTAAGACTTTGGAAAGCAAACTGGAGGTAAATTCCTGGGAGTTGGAGGCTATGGTCCAAACAAATAAGTTACTGACGGATGAAGTCGTGGAGATTCTCGAATTGCGAAGTAACATTAAGACTTTGGAAAGCAAACTGGAGATAAATTCCAGGGAGTTGGAGGCTATGGTCCAAACAAATAAGTTACTGAAGGATGAAGTCACGGAGATTCCCGAATTGCGAAGTAACGTTAAGAGTTTGGAAAGCAAACTGGAGAGTAATTCTAAGGAGGTGGAGCCCTCTGTTGCTGAACGCATGGTACATGCCACGTCTCATTTAGAATTTCGAAAGGAAATTAGTCAATTGCGGGAGAAATTGAATGTCACATATGCGGAACTGGCCACAACTCAGGAACTGGTACGGGATGCGCAAATAGCATATAGAGAGTTGTGGAATGTGTCCGGGGAAAACAAGGATCGGGCCATTGCTCAAAAGTTAAGATTAATGAAGAAAAAAATGTCACAGCATAAGCTAACAAATGAGGCAATGAAACTGCGAACTGCAGCTCTTGGTTTGGGAACTGTGGTGGGGCACAGCGAGTCAGAATTAAGTTCAGATGATGATGATGATTGGGAACTCGGACAAGCAGTGGCAGCTCCCTTGTTAGATGTAGCTGAGCAAGATTGTGATCATAAAAGTTTTGATGAGCAACTGGGATTGCATTCAGAATGTAACACATCTATCGCTGACTCACTTCACTCTAATTGCCAAAAAATGGTTGCAAGAAATGCTAGACCTCCAAAAGGTACTAAATCAGTCAAGACAAAAAGTGCAAAAATTGCTCCAATAATCGCTCACAGAGTACGTACACGTGGGACACATGATCCTGTGAATGGTGTGATCATGTATGAATATGAGGACCAAGAGATGCGTTGTGATCTAACTCTGTCAGAATTGAGTACGCTGCAGCAACAACTACCTGCATGGGATGGAGTCAGTGACCCGACCACAGTTGTTGACAAGATGCAAGTGCTACAGCGAATGCACTCCCTAACAGATAAAGACTGTAGTAAATTATTACAATCGGTGCTTCCTCCATCAGTTTCGATTCCGTTGGAATTTGTGCATGGTCATGGAAGTCCTGCTGTTTTTCCCAATCATGAGACTAGGTTGAGATTAATGTGCAAAGCTGTTAATTATCGCGTGGTTGCAGACATGACCAAAATCCTTGAATTTACACCAAAAAAGGGCCAGCATCCAACCGACTTTCTAAGAACATTTGTTGGTGTCTACAATCGGAACAGAGTTGGAGGGGCCAGAGCTGAGCTGACTGGTGATGACCCGGTTTTCTGGAGTTTGGTCATCAATAAATACAAAAATCACGTCTCCCCTACTTGCCAACATTTATTATTACAGTTTAATCGGGAATTTGCACAGCCAACCAGACAGCACATAGGGAGAGATATCCAAGATTGTTTAATGGCATGGAATGAGTCTGAAATCTGTGAGTCCCATAACAAGTCAAAGAAAAAGATTGCTGTGTTGTCATTTAATAGGGACCAGGTCAGATGTTTTAACTGTGGGAAGCTAGGCCACATTCAGAAGGAGTGTAGCAGTCCCCGTGTGTGTGCGAATTGCCAGCGTGTTGGCCATCCCAAGCGACAGTGCTGGTCAAAGGGAGGGGGGAAGGAAGGAAAAGGGCCTAAACAGTTGGGTGTACAGCTGCCTCAGACAGAACAGTCTCAGACTGAGGGCTCCCCCACATTTACAGATCTACTGTCTGCTGTCAAGGTTATGGGGAACCTACTACTACAGCTCATGTCTTGTGGGAACAGGTGCTCTCGCAATGGGGATTTCCAAAATGACTAAGAAGTGACAATAACGCATAATTCATTTCCAGAATTCTGCAGCACTCTGATCTGAGGGCAATAAATTCCTGTGCCATATTCGCAATCGTTCACAATCAAATTCTAAGATGGTCAAACTTGGGGAAACAAATTTGAAATTGGCGATACAAGTAGTAGGGCAGACCAAAACCTTATTTGTCGTATCATGGGGACCAGTATTAACAGGATATCAATGCCAATGTGAAAAGGTAATTAAACTGCATCAGAATATACACTCGCACTTGGTCTTTTTCTTTCCTACAGAATAACATGAAATGAAGGCTTTGACCCGATTCCGTGCAGCAGGCTCTGGTTGGACATCAGCACCGAGAGGGAGGTCCTGTGAATTTCATGGCCTGTACATGGTGTCAAGCAAAGACTGCATCACTGGCCGCAGTTTGGACATCAGACTTAAGAGGAAAATGGTGAAGCGTCAGCCACATAAAACACAGGCAATGTCTCTGTGAACTATAAGATCGTGCACCATTTAAGGATTAAAAAAAAAGGACTGAATGGACACATTGTCACAATGTAACCATGCAGTTTTCTGTAAGGGGCAGTTTAACATGGGGAGATGGGTCTTGAAGCGTGAACTAATACATTTCATTTGCCAAACAATGATGCATCTAAATTTATATTGTCATGACAATGAGAAATGAGAATACAGAAATTCAACCTCTGAGGAAATGGGAAAATCAAGCAGCTGGACTGGTTCAGAGCGATTATGTTTTTTCTTTTTTTAAATTTAGAGAATATATAAATTTGGGGGGGAAAAAAACGCTATAAAAGAATACCATTTTAGAACATGGGAAAAAAAAAAAAATCTTATTAATTCTCTATTGCTCCCTATTCCCAGAGAAGGCATTATCTTTGGACCAATAAAAAAAAAAAAAAAGATGGGATGATGTATGCTTTTAGGTCAGGTCTCATTCTATTTTTGATGCATTTTGCCAAATCTGAACACCTTTGATGTCTCAAAATCAGTATGATGAAATATTTTAAGGTTTGGACAAATTACATTGTTCAGTACCATGAACAGTTTGAACTGTTGGAAACTGATTTATGTCATTGAGCCTCATATCATTTTGTTGTATGTTACTTGCTTCCACACTATTTTTATTTTCTCAAAAGTACATTGTTCTCTATGACCATTGTTCCAAAATATTTGATATTTGAAGGTTTAGACAAATTACATTGTTTGGCGCAGCCAGTACAGCAGATTTTATAGGTTTCAATTGTTTAAATTGTCTGTGTGAAATGACCTCCTTTGCAATCTGCGTTCACCCATAAGAGGAGATGGGAGTGGGGTGTGCTGGGATGTAAGTTTCAGTGGTGTATTCTGAGTCAGCTCACAGGATTTACATTTAATAATATGTGATGTACGGTACTCCCTGTATCCTGTTTCGCACCAACTTCACTGTTTAGATGGGGATCAATCATACACTAATACACTGTGTGTATAGTGTACAGTTATACACTAATGCCAGTGAGATCAGCATACTGACCCTGTGGGATGATACCGAGCTGTCTATTTCATCAAATGTGTGTGCAGGTATCCATACTCAGATGAAGGCCCCCTCATAGAGAGTGATTTTGTGCGAGGCTCAAAGCAACAGCAAAGGTGAGCTTGGCCCAGGCAGGGGCCACAGTTCTGAGGCAATATGGATAGTCTGCAGAAAACTACACATCTTGAAACTCGTGGCGAATATAATTTCCCCAGGAATCTAATTCAGCGTTTCTGGAGTCATAATCAGGAAAAAGCGGATGGAGTAGACATTGATAGCAAAGAAAGCTGTGGGATGGCTCAGAAATAACCTCTTGAGATTCTTTGTTGTTTAGTATGTTCTTTTTTTACCATTTATATTCTCCATACATTTTGGTGTAAAAGTTTATTTTTGTTATATTCTTATTGGTACACCCCTCTGATTAAAAAAAAAAAAAAAAAAAAAAAAAACGAGAAAAGTAAGGAATGTTGGAAAACATGGGTGCCTATAGCAGATGGACCCTCTGAAGTTTTGCACAGTGTTCACAGTTTCCCTCAGTTGTGGGTTCTTGTTCATCTGTACTTGGGGAACAGACCCACTAGTTCCTCTACTCCAGTGATTCCCAAAGTGTGGGCCGTGGTGGTACTGCAGGTGGGCCGTGAGAGGTCATTAAAAATATGATTCATTTTTGCAAATATGATTTTTTATGATTTTTATTGTAAAATATTTATTGCACGATTTTATAAAATATTTAGAAGTAATTACCTATTGAGTGTTATTGACCTCACAATATTTTAGGAACCTTATATAGTTTATAATCAGAACATAGCTTTCTGGTCATCATGACAGGGGGTCATAATCGGAGGAGCACACACTGTGTTCGATAATTAATTCTGTCTTGTGTGTACACAACAGATTAAAAGTTTGGGCTTCCTTTATCCCCCTGCTTTCATTTCAATACTGAATCTTTATAATAATAATAATAATTATAATAATAATAATAAAATAAAAAACAACAAGAACAATTATTGTTGTTGTTGTTTTTTATTTATTTTATTTTCTTAACAACAACAATTATTGTTGCAGTTAAGTGTTCTGAGAATGCATAATTTCGTCTATGTACTGTTTATAGGACAAAGGTGGGCCGCGGAAATTTTTTAGATTTTCAAGTGGGCCCTGATTTGGAAAAGTTTGGGAACCCCTGCTCTACTCTATTAAACTATCTATTTTGCACCTAAGACGTGCCTGCATTGATTTTTTCTACATACAAAAGTACGGATACAGCAAACTCTCTTTAAAATCCCACACAGAGTGGATGAGAACTTGGAAATGAGTGGGCAGGATTGACAAAGCCCTGCTTATGTGGATTAGCGGGTTGGTCACTGGTGTGCCTTCCCTTTTCTCTGCTCATCGTGCCATTATTGCCGTTGGCTCAGACAATCTTGTCACCGTTTGGGTTCCGTCCTGTGAACGCCAATTTTCCGTCCATGTAACATTAGCAACAAGACCAAACTTTTTAATTCCATTTTTTCCTTAACAAAATAACAGTGATCCAGGTCTAAAACTTCATGTAAACATTTGCTTGTATGTTATCAACAAAATAAACCACATATATACCATTAATTTATCATTTCATCCTGTTAAAGGGGAACTCCGGTCAATTTCAACACGTATCTTTGTTGTTTGTGGTGAAGGAGTACTGTCAATAGCGAGACAAACAAAGAAATTTGGTTTTGCCTACACCGAGTTATGCTCCTGCTAAAGTTCGCACCTAAGCGGCTCCAATGGGGCAGGCTTTTAACGTGCTTTTAGCGTCTTAACACGATCGTGATATCATTTCAAGTCCATAGCCATGTTCGCCTAACCCTTCCAAGTGAGCGCAATGAATTTCACTACAGTAGCTGAACTAGAAATGTATAAAAATTGTGCTAATTTACTCAGTGCACGTACCTCTGTTTACTTCCTGCTTTCCGATGAAATCCACACTAGTCGATTGTCGAACTCGAAAAATCCAATAGTCCAAAATGTAATTTTTCCACCAAAAAACATGCTTACGAACCGCTGTGGTTATGTCCATTGCGATGACTGTGTAGCAACATAGCTACACTGCAGCCTAACATCACAACTACATTTTAATACTCGCGCGCAGTCTCATTGGGAATTAGCACCACACGTGAGTGTCGGCAACATCCTCAGAGATCTCAGACGAAGCGTTGGAACGACAACGACATTTGTTCAGTTTCTTGAAAATATTTGCTCTAATGGATAGTTCATCCGAATCCGATGTGGAACACGAGGAGTTTTTTGAGTTTGATGGCCGGGGTTTCCTCTTCGAAACTGAATATACGGACGTATATTCGTAAGAGTATTGGCACAAGATGTCGAAAGAGCGGCAGAAGCAGAGGAGCAGGCTAACGGTGAGGCCCCACTACACACGGAAAATCTCCACCCTCCTCCGCACCCCATTCACTTTCTATGGCATGCGTGCGTTTTGGTGCGCGGTGCATTCTGGGATATCATCCGATACGATCCGGGCTCCGGTGCGGGAAAGTGGGAGGGGACGAAGATGAAAATTTCCAGCCATATGGAAATGAATACGGTGCCCGCAACCTGAGAGCCAATCTCTTTCGTCCGAAAAACTTCCAGAACAAGCAGATCTTCCTGTTTTGACAAGGACGAACAAGAAGCTGAAGTGGGACCTGTCCAGTCGAAAGTACTGCTGGAAGAGTGCTGTATCCAAACGGAGCTCTGATACGAGCCGATGATATTCCCCATAATTTTTTCGGCGTTGCAGGATGGGATGAACCCAAAAACGGCGGTGGCGACGGCGGTTGTATCTACGATACAACAGCAAAATTGCAGCCAGAATCTTCTTTCGACGATCCATGGCACAGAGATATTTGTACGAAAATTGATTTGTACTCATAACAGCACGAAAATCAAAATTTAGCGGGGATGGATTCTATTTGATCACACAATGTTCGACACGCCCACAAGCCAGCAAGTCAGAAACGCCCACAAACGAGCAGCTCCGCAGGTGCGGATATCATCCGGATTTTCCGTGTGTAGTGGGGCCTTACCGTGAGGCTGCTTCACGGCCACGAAGTGCGGAGACGTGGTGGTGCTCCTGTGGGTACTGCATCGCAATGACCACAGAGGAAGAAAGTCAGCTGTCAGATCTCCGCGGATGTTGCCGACACTCATCTGTGGTGCTAATTCCCAATGAGACTGCGCGCGAGTATTAAATTGTAGTTGTGATGTTAGGCTGCAGTGTAGCTATGCTGCTACACAGTCATCGCAATGGACATAACCACAGCGATTCGTAAGCATGTTTTTAGGTGGAAAAATTACATTTTGGAATATTGGATTTTTCGAGTTCGACAATCGACTAGTTTGGACTTCATCGGAGAACAGGAAGTAAACAGAGGTACGCGCACTGAGTAAATTAGCACAATTTTTATACATTTCTAGTTCAGCTACTGTAGTGAAATTCATTGCGCTCACTTGGAAGGGTTAGGCGAACATGGCTATCGACTTGAAATGACACCACGATCGTGTTAAGACGCTAAAAGCACGTTAAAAGCCTGCCCCATTGGAGCTGCTAAGGTACGAACTTTAGCAGGAGCATCACTCGGTGTAGGCAAAACCAAATTTCTTCGTTTGTCTTGCTATTGACAGTACTCCTTCACCGCAAACAACAAAGATACGTGTTGAAATTGACCGGAGTTCCCCTTTAAGTACAGTGAGACCTGTTGGTCACACTTTCTGTGAAATCTGTCATTTATGTATATAAATATGTAATTTACCACAGCTGTAAGGTGCTGGAAAGGCATGAAAATACACCTTGAAAATCCTTGAAAAATGCTTGAATTTCACTTTGTAAAAGGTGTATGAAGTCTGTAGACAACATTACAGTGATGTGTTTTTAGATTTTTGTTTTTCTGTTTTAACTATGTTTCTTTTATTGTTTGCATCTTTACAAAACATCAAAATCCCAGTTAGTTGGGGGGATTATCTTAACATGTCTGCTTTTACAATCAATCTGTAAGTAATGTAAGGACAGATACAGCGATCTGTAAGTAATGTAAGGACAGATACAGTGATCTGTAAGTAATGTAAGGACAGATACAGTGATACAGTGACATTGGGGATACATCCTCAATTCATAATAAAGGGTACAAACCCTGATAAAATCTATAGGCTACATGTTCCTTCTTAACTGACTGCGTCGACATCAAAGCAGCTATCAGGTGTGCTGCGCCAAGGTAAATTGCGGTCCATCAGTCCTTCCATCTTGTGCGCACATCTTTGGGATTTAATTCCATCTACAATATACATACATGAATAAATGAACTTTATACACAAATTACTGTGTGAAGAGAGGATAGACAATGATAAGCATGTTAAATCTTATGCAAAGAAAATTCAACTGCCCTCAGTGAAAAAACATAACTGATTTAGTTGATACATGACTAGAAAATGTAACATTCTGGATGAAAACCAGCTGCCATTTATATTTCAATGATAAGATGAATGATAAGAGGTACTGATTCACTGGTTTCAAAATGAAAAGAAATTGATGCAATGGATCATAATTGATGGTGAATGACTGTAATTGCATTTTCTTGATTCACTGTTTTATAACAGTAATTTTTTTATATATATACAAAACCCAAAACCAGTGAAGTTGGCACGTTGTGTAAATCGTAAATAAAAACAGAATACAATGATTTGCAACTCCTATTCAACCTATATTCAATTGAATACACTGCAAAGACAAGTTCCTTAATGTTCGAACAGGTAAAATTTGTAATTTTTTGCAAATATTAGCTCATTTGGAATTTGATGCCTGCAACATGTTTCAAAAAAGCTGGCACAAGTGGCAAAAAAGACTGCGAGAGTTGAGGAATGCTCATCAAACACTTATTTGGAACATCCCACAGACGAATGGGCTAATTGGGAACAGGTGGGTGCCATGATTGGGTATAAAAGCAGCTTCCCTGAAATGCTCAGTCATTCACAAACAAGGATGGGGCGAGGGTCACCACTTAGTGAACAAATGCGTGAGCTGATTGTCGAACAGTTTAAAAACAACATTCCTCAACAAGCTATTGCAAGAAATTTTGGGATTTCATCATCTACGGTCCGTAATATCGTCAAAAAATTCAGAGAATCTGGAGAAAACATTGAATGCCCGTAACCTTCGATCCCTCAGGCGGTACTGCATCAAAATCCGACATCAGTGTGTAAAGGACATCACCACATGGGCTCAGGAACACTTCAGAAAACAACTATCAGTAACTACAGTTCGTCACTACATCTGCAAGTGCAAGTTAAAACTCTACAATGCAAAGTAAAAGCCATTTATCAACAGCACCCAGAAACGCTGCCGGCGTCGCTGGGCCCAAGCTCATCGAAGATGGACTGATGCAAAGTGGAAAAGTGTTCTGTGGTCTGACGAGTCCACATTTCAAATTGTTTTTGGAAACTGTGGACGTTGTGTCCTCCGGACAAAAGAGGAAAAGAACCATCCGGACTGTTATAGACGCAAAGTTCAAAAGCCAGCATCTGTGATGGTATGGGGGTGTACTAGTGCCCAATGTATGGGCAACTTACACATATGTGAAGGCACCATTAATGCTGATAGGTACATACAGGTTTTGGAGCAACATATGTTGCCATCCAAGCAACGTCTTTTTCATGGACGCCCCTGCTTATTTCAGCAAGACAATGCCAAGCCACCTTCTGCACGTGTTACAACAGCATGGCTCCGTATTAAAAGACTGCGGGTACTAGACTGGCCTGCCAGTAGTCCAGACCTGTCTCCCATTGAAAATGTGTGGCGCATTATGAAGCGTAAAATACGACAACGCGGACCCCGGACTGTTGAACAACTTAAGCTGAACATCAAGCAAGAATGAGAAAGAGTTACACCTGAAAAGCTTCAAAAATTGGTCTCCTCAGTTACCAAACGTTAACTGAGTGTTGTTAAAAGGAAAGGCAATGTAACACAGTGGTAAAAAGGCCCCTGTGCCAACTTTTTTGCAATGTGTTGCTGCCTTTAAATTCTAAGTTAATGATTATTTGCAAAAAAAAATAATAATAAAGTTTCTCACTTTGAACATTAAACATCTTGTCTTTGCAGTGTATTCAATTGAATATAAGTTGAAAAGGATTTGCAAATCATTGAATTCTGTTTTTATCTACGATTTACATAACGTGCCGACTTCACTGGTTTCGGGTTTTGTATATATATATATATATATATATATATATATATATATATATATACACATGCAAGATCTTGGTTGCTTGGTAACTATGTCTCAGCCCTTGTTTGCAGCTGTACACATTTGTGTGCATAGTAATGATTTACTTAAACCCAGCCTATGGGTTTCTGAACAGGCTGCCTATAATTGCATGTGCAGCACAGATCAGCTTGGATAACAATGTGTTCCATGTGCATTTCATCTCTCTCTCTCCCCCTCTCTCTTCCTTTCTTCCCCCCTCTTTCTCTCTGTCTTCTTCTTCCCCTTTCCTTCCTCCCCCTTTCCTCTTCTCTCTCTCCTCTTCTCCCTCTTTCTCTTCTGCCCCCTCCTCCTCCCTCTCTCGGTCTCTCTATCCTGCTCCCCCGCCCCCCCATCCCTCCCTGCAGGATGTGAAAGCAGTGGTGACACACTCTGTCCAGAGCGCCATGCACTCTATCGGAGGGGTGCAGGTGCTCTTCCCCCTCTTTGCCCAGCTGGACAACCCACAGCAGAGCAGCCACGAGCTGGACACCTCTGTCTGGTAGGGCCTTGTGTCCGCTGTAATGGAGGGCTGCGCTGTTCATTGACATTTGTAGTCTCGGGAGCTAATTAATAGCTTGACATCTCAGTATATCCTCTATTTTGCTGATCAGTGAGTACACAGACTGGAGCAAAACTGTGGCACAAGTTGGTGTGGTGTGAGCCATTGACTTCCCTCAGGCTTGGAGAAAGGGAAATCTGCTCATGGAAGGGCTGTTTGCAGGTGCTGCCATATTAGACAATTTGGAGTTTGCTTTAAAAGTTGTCCTCAGTGTGTTTTGGATGCAGTGACATTGGGTTTGTGTTCTAAGTATGTATCTATTGTCCGAGTGGCTCTACACTAGCTCAAAAAAGTCAACTCACGGGGCCACAACTGGACTTAGACAAAATGCTTGACGGAGACGTTTTCTTGTGGGAATTCATCATTGACATTGTAGTTTTGTTAAAGTCACTTTTGACAATTGATGCTAGTAGCTATGCTTCTCAACAAGATCTCGGGAATGAAGTCGTAAAAACAACGCTGGATTAATGCTGCTTGGTCTATGAGAACGATAGGGTTATTCCATATCAAATCACCCAAAAAAAATCTAAATTGTCACCCCACCCCCTCAGAGTTTGCTCATATTTGGTTTCTAGGGTGATTTTTGCTGGCAAAGCTGAAATTCCAAATATTAGCTTAATCCAAACAGTGGTTCCTGAGTTATGGCCCACCCAATTTCGCAAAAATCACCCAAAATGGGGTTACTGGCCGAAGTTTGACCACTCATATCTCAGCAACCAGTGGGGCTATCACATTAAAATTGGTGTCTCTAGACTGGAAATTCACCAAGGAATCCAAATCTGGCCTTAGATTTGATGTGGGGTAAAAATTAAATATAATGACCTTTTGACCTTTACTTTGAGCTTTACTTTGACCTTGTTGACCTTGCGACCTTGACACAAAACCCGCACAAAATTGTAGCCTCATATGTTCCCTTTATTACAAAACCCAAAACCAGTGAAGTTGGCATGTTGTGTAAATCGTAAATAAAAACAGAATACAATCATTTGCAACTCCTATTCAACCTATATTCAATTGAATACACTGCAAAGACAAGTTCCATAATGTTCGAACAGGTAAACTTTGTAATTTTTTGCAAATATTAGCTCATTTGGAATTTGATGCCTGCAACATGTTTCAAAAAAGCTGGCACAAGTGGCAAAAAAGACTGAGAGAGTTGAGGAATGCTCATCAAACACTTATTTGGAACATCCCACAGACGAATGGGCTAATTGGGAACAGGTGGGTGCCATGATTGGGTATAAAAGCAGCTTCACTGAAATGCTGTCATTCACAAACAAGGATGGGGTGAGGGTCACTACTTAGTGAACAAATCCGTGAGCTGATTGTCGAACAGTTTAAAAACAACATTCCTCAACGAGCTGTTGCAAGAAATTTTGGGATTTCATCATCTACGGTCCGTAATATCGTCAAAAGGTTCAGAGAATCTGGAGAAATCACTGCACGTAAGCGACAAGGCCGAAAACCAACATTGAATGCCCATGACTTTCAATCCCTCAGGCGGTACTGCATCAAAAACCGACATCAGTGTGTAAAGGACATCACCACATGGGCTCAGGAACACTTCAGAAAACCACTGTCAGTAACTACAGTTCGTCGCTACATCTGCAAGTGCAAGTTAAAACTCTACAATGCAAAGCGAAAGCCATTTATCAACAGCACCCAAAAATGCCGCCAGCTTCGCTGGGCCCAAGCTCATCTAAGATGGACTGATGCAAAGTGGAAAAGTGTTCTGTGGTCTGACGAGTCCACATTTCAAATTGTTTTTGGAAACTGTGGACACCGTGTCCTCCGGACCAAAGAGGAAAAGAACTATCCAGACTGTTATAGGCACAAAATCCAAAAGCCAGCATCTGTGATGGTATGGGGGTGTATTAGTGCCCAAGGCATGTGCAACTTACACATATGTGAAGGCACCATTAATGCTGAAAGGTACATACAGGTTTTGGAGCAACATATGTTGCCATCTAAGCAACGTCTTTTTCATGGACGCCCCTGCTTATTTCAGCAAGACAATGCCAAGCTACATTCTGCACATGTTACAACAGCATGGCTCCGTAGTAAAAGAGTGCGGGTACTAGACTGGCCTGCCGGTAGTCCAGACCTGTCTCCCATTGAAAATGTGTGGCACATTATGAAGCGTAAAATACGACAATGGAGACCCCGTACTGTTGAACAACTTAAGCTGTATATCAAGCAAGAATGGGAAAGAGTTACACCTGAAAAGCTTCAAAAATTGGTCTCCTCAGTTCCCAAACATTTACTGAGTGTCGTTAAAAGGAAAGGCGATATAACACAGTGGTAAAAAGGCCCCTGTGCCAACTTTTTTTAGTGTAAACTGCACAGACAAGGTATATATGATGTGGATTTGTGAAAAATGAGGGGAAAATACACCTCGGGTTTTTGTATATAATATAGGGAGCAAATGAGGGAACATATTGGATTCCTTGGTGAATTTCCAGTCTAGAGACACCAATTTTATTGTGATAGCCCCACCGGTTGCTGAGATATGGGCGGTCAAACATCAGCCAGTACCCCGCTTTTGGGTGATTTTTGCCAAATTGGGTGGGCCATAACTCAGAAACCACTGGTCGAATTGAGCTAATATTTGGAATTTCAGCTTTGCCAGCAAAAATCACCCTCGAAACCAAATTTGAGCAAAATCTGAGGGGGTGGGGTGACATCCATTGAGTGATCTGACATGGAATGACCCGATACTATTACAAATCTATTGTTCATCTGTCTTTGTTTATATCTCCTAGGGTTGTCACGATACTAAAATTTTCAACTCGATACAGATACCCAGGAAAATATTCCATACTTGATACCATTTTCGATACCACGGGGTAAAAAAAAAAGACCTGACATTTAATAGAAATATTTTTATTATCAAGAAAAATGCAAAATTAACCTCTTCACAGTTATTCTAAAAGGAATCGCAACTATGATAACAAGTTTCAGGTTATCTGAGGTAGTGCAAAAAATTAGGGGTGCACCGAAATGAAAATTTTCGGCCAAAACCCAAAATGATCAACGCTTGGATGAAAACCGAAACACTGAAAGAAATTATGCCAATTTTTTTGTATCATTGCATTTATGGCTATAAAGTCAAGGCATTGCAATTGCATAAATTAATATTCATGCTTCAAAGTATAAATCATTTGCAAAATTATGAATTTTTTTATTTAGCACTGACATTCTAACTAGGCGCAATATAAAATAACATTTAATTACAAATAAAATGTATTTACTTGGCCCCTCTCAAGAATAACCTACATGCCTATAACTGACTGGCCTATTACTTGCTGCTGAAAAATTGAAAAATTAAGTATGTTACGTGACAACACAGCAGCCCCTTGATTGGTTAGAGAGAATCCTCTGTGCGAAAGACAGCTCTCATCCTCTTTATCGCTAGGAAACTGGCTTCACTTGGCATCTTCATCTTCATCTTCATTTAGGTACACGGCAACAGAAGAATTACGCTTCCATGACGCTGCGGGGTGAAGATGGCGTCGGATTACTTATTGGTTTTGGTAGCTATTAAAGTTGGAGGGTTCTTGAATTGGTTCAGTGATGGTTGACTAGTTAATATCAGGGGCAGTTTGTTCCAATCTCTAACGGAGCGAGGAAAAAATGAGTTCTGGTATTTAATAGTTCTGGTGCTTATCACTTTATAAGTGTGGGCAGAAAAGTGGCGGCTAGAGTATTCCATATCACGAGGCTGAAGTCTGGTACTGGTGACAGGGGATTCACCCTTGTGAATCTGGTAAAACTGGCAGAGCCTGGCTGTCTTGCGTCTTTCCGCAAGGGATTCCTACTCAAGGTTCTGAAGGATTTTTGTAACACTAGATCTGCGACGATAGTCACTGGCAACAAAACGTGCAGCTGTCCTCTGGACTCTGTCCAACATCTGAATGTGCTTGGTCTGGTAAGGATCTGTGACAGCAGCCGCATACTGCAGATGTGGACGAACGAGGATGAACGCCTTATATGCTTTAGCCTTGGTGTCTGCACAGCGTTGGTGGACATTTCTCTGAAGAAGGCCCAGGATGCAATTCGCCTTGTTAACGGTCTTACGATGATTTGCTTCCTAGGAAAGATCATCAGAAATGGTTACTCCCAAGTAGTCATGCTCATGCACTTGGACAAGCGTCTCTCCCAACATGGTATAGCTGTTGTTTGCTTTGATCTTCTTAAGACCAATGGACATGGTATTGCACTTCTTGGGGTTAAAGGTCATTTGCCATTTCGAAGCATAGTTTCAAACATGATCTAGGTCCTCTTGAAACTTGACGCAGTCGCTGTTATTTTTGATGGTGCGATACACAATCCACTCATCGGCAAATGTTACACTTTAACCGGATGTTACACTTGAGGCCGTCCACGATGTCATGAATATATATGAGGAACAACAGGGGCCCCAGTACAGTGCCCTGCGGGACTCCTGACACCACTCTATGCCATTTATAAGCTTTGCCATTGACAACTACTTGCTGTTGTCTTTTTGTCAGGAGCATAGTGATTCGGTTTAAGTGTTACCCCTAATTCTATAGTAGTTGAGTTTTGATTTCAGGCTGTGGGGGATACAGTCAAACGCCTGAGTAAAATGTAATATAACTGCGTTTGATTTCCATTATCGATACTTTCCATCCAATCATTGACAACTTGGATAAGTTGGGTTACGCACTAATGACCCTTATGGAACCCATGTTGTTAAGGCGTGAAGATGTTATACTTTTCAAGATGCTTGCTTATTTATTTATTTCCAGAAGTTTGCTCAAAATTGCTGTCAGTGAGACTGGGCGGTAATTTTCTGGGTTATCTTTAGCTCCCTTCTTAAAAAGAGCAGTGACATTAGCAAGTAACCGGTCGTCAGGTAGTATTTCTGTGTCCAGAGACTGTTGAAAGATTGAAGCGACGATCGGAGCAATAACATCCGCAGTTTCCCTCAACATTCTAGCTGTTATTTCATCAGGGCCAATTGCCTTACTAACATCAAGGTTTTTCAGGAGTTTGAGTGCTCCCTCTACCGTAATGGTGATCCTTTCCATAGTTGGGAAGTTGCTCGGAGAGAATGGGATGGCATCGTCCTTTTCAATTGTGAAGACTGAGTTAAAGTGGTCCACCAGGCTGTTTTTCAGAGTCTGTTACCAGGAGACGGGAGAATGTTTTCAGAGCAGGGATAGATGAATTATCCACTCTCTTACTCCTTATGTACTTCCAAAAGGCTCTTGGATCAGTTTCTTAATCGTCAATACTGGTTTTAACATAATCTGACTCAGCCTTTTTGATGACTTTTTTTTCCCTGTCGACGGGCCTCTCTAAAATTTTCCCAGTCAGACGGCGATTGGCTTTTCTTTGCCTTCTTGTGCAGTTTATCACACTTTTTAATCTTTTTTCTAATACTTTTGGTCACCCATGGCAAGCTATTTGAAGCACGGGTCATCTTGCTGGGGATATTTGAATCCCTGGATTTAATCAAGGCTTCTTTAAGGTTATTATAATTTTCCTGGACATTTCTGTTTTCTGGATCACTGGCAAAATAATCCATTTTGAGGTCGGCCAAATCCTCCTTCATTTGGTCAAAGTCGCCCTTGTTAACAAGAAAAACTTTGCGACTTGGTTTTTTAATGATTTTTATGTTTTGAAACCGCAGAAGTAACCACGAGTCAATTTTTGCTGGCAAATTAGTTAGAACAAGATCAAGACAACTGGCAGTAGTTGCAGTGACCCTTGTTGGTTCTATAGTCAGCTGCTTCAGGTGGAATTCACCACAAATTGAGAACAAATGGTTCCCATGGGGATCACCTGGTATTGGATCATCCGCAGTGTTTCCCCTAGAATTTTTTTCAGCAGCGGTGCTACTGTATCAGTCTCCATGAGGATGTGACGTCGACCCCTATTCATGTGCGTGAAAATAGTTTCAAATTAAATGACCTTGGAATCCTTGTAGACAGGATTATAACATGTTTGTGTTTTGTCTCAATTTACAGCTTTTGATATTTATCTGAAGGAAATAAAAATAATCTCTGCTCCTCTCGTTGCATGTCTCCCTGCTCCTCTCCCTGCTCATGCTTGACCTCCTCCTGCTTCTCTTTCCTCTCTCACTTGCACCACTGATCTTCTTTTCTACATCACACTTCACAACTTTAGCAACATGTTGTAACCAGCACTTTCACTTATATAATCATATATAAACAGTTGTACATTAAAATGCAGAAGAAACTGAATATCTTAAAGGTGACTAGTTTGCATCCATAATTTACTAGCTTCAGCTCCTCCATGGTGACCATCCTCCTTTCTCTTTCTATCCACCCAGTTTAACAGACTCATCTGAAAATTCAAATATCAATTAACTGTCAACATGTAGAAAAATAAATATATACAAGCTAAGAAATATCTAAGAAAAGACGGTGGCAAAGATATAAACAGTATAAGTATGGCAAGTGTAGTAGTATAAACAGAATTAACAGAATTAACTACTTCTGGTCGCCTGGCTCCTCCCCTTCCCGCCGAAGGCGGTTGTCTGTTCTGGTACCTCATTGGTGGAATGATCTACCTATCGAGGTCAGAACAGCAGAATCCTTGAGCATCTTCAAGCGCCGCCTGAAAACCCACCTCTTCAGGCTCCACCTTTCCCCTACTCCACTGCCCTGAATCCTGTCCTTACATCCCTTACACAATCTTGTTGCACAATCTTTGTTTATGTTATTTCCTGATTGTTACCGCTTGATTTGGTTTCCCTTCATTTTGTTGCGCCCTATTTTGTCAGTTTACTTGATTTTCCTGCCCCTTTGTTACACTTGACCTGTTGCCCTTTTATTGCACTTATTTTATTGCCCTTTTCTTACACTTGACTCTGCCCCTTTGTTGCACTTGCCTCTGCACTTGACCTTGTTGCCATTTTGGTCACTTGACCTTGACCTTGCCCTTTTGTTATTGGTTTAGATCTGTAACAATGGAACGTGTTCTGTCACTGACTGTTAGCACTTGTACTTGTCTCCTAGGAGGTCTGCACTTTTGTACTGTTCTTGTGCACTTTTGTATGTCGCTCTGGATAAGAGTGTCTGCTAAGAACCTGTAATGTAATGTAATGTAACAGTATAAATATGGCGGTATAAACAGATTTAACTGTATAAATACGGCTAATATGTGGTGAAGGTCCGTCGGCAGAAACACAGGGCCAGCAATAGCCTCACCTTTCACTTCTAAATGACAGACATCTCTCGCAGTTTACCTCCCCGATTAGCAACCATTGCGAAGACTGATTGGTGGATCCGAGGAGAATCTAATTTATTTTTGAAAGCCTTGTTATACACTGCACTGCGAATATATATGGCGTTTACTTGCACACACCAATGACGATAGAAAATATCAGTTGCCTACGTCTTTATAATTTCTGGATTTGAGTAAATTAGTGCACGAGGTTCATTGAGCAATAAGCCGTGAGAATCCGTTCTATAGTCTGAATGCAGTGAAGGCTAAAGTGCGTTGTTTGGTACGATGCGCGGCTGAGTGATAGTAATGAAAATAATTGCCGCGAAGACATTTTTTTGCAGATTGTCATCCTTGCGGAATCACATCAATTGTATTAACATAGCCTTTAGGTACTTGGTTAATCAGTACGTGTCATGCATTGGTGGTGGCTGTTCAGTTAATAAACTGATTGTTAATCAGGAAAACCTGATCGCAAGCAGTTTACGAACAATTATGCGGGAAAGGGTGATGTTACTGAAGGCCTTCCTGACATCTGACACCAAGCCACTGCTAATATGGCATAAGACTGTTGGTTCGAGAAGCTGTAGCGTTTATTAACTGACAAACAGTACATTATCTGTCAACTTACTGCTAATCTTTCTGAATCGCCGCTTCTCCGCTCGCTATCACCGTCACTTTCTCTTTCCAACTGCCCTCAGGAGCTATTGGTCCCAGAACGCAGACCAACACCAAGGGGTACTTCATCAATAATAGATGTAATGTAGCTGTAATTCCTTGTTGTCAGAGGGGGAACAATAAATTTGTTTGATCCTACCTTGGTCCAATGGGTGGGTGGAGCACAAAGAACTTGCGAGATCGAAAAAGATGCAAGAAAATATCCCACAAAAATGGCCATCATAGCAAAATCCACTGGCAGTCTGACACAAAATATTATCTAGTAGTCTTCTCGATGTAGGAAGATGCAATATTTCCAGGCACAAACAAAATATCTGGCTGAGTTAAATTTTACGCGGTTGTCGAAGCAATGGCAAAATGGCGGTATTGCGTTGTGTATTATGGTCAGATGCACAGTTGTCACAGCATAAAAATTGTCTAAACTTCAAAATTGTTCAGCGAAAATCCATCGAAATTCCCTAAAAAGTTCCACGAGACTATTAAAAACTGGTAGACACCAGAATTAAAAATCCCCAACCAAAATAATAAATTAAAAAGTTAATCTAAAAATCTAAAAATCGAGATGCGATTTGAGACACGTCTGCACCCGTGGCTGATTGACACGTCCACTTGGGGTTGAGTAGGTGTATTCCGAGAAATGACAAAAGGAGGTGGAACTGCGAGAACCAATTCAAAAATATTGGACCGTCAACTCCTGCAGCAATACATTATAAATGAAGAAAAATAAGTCACTGAGCACATCCGTATGAACAACTGCTGTCCTCTATCATTAGAAGCAACCAATGGCGGGCGGTGGACGCAAAACTGGGGGGAGGGGGGGAACATCCCTTGAAACGGATGAGATTAGTGACCCGATTTCAATCATTGTTCTTGATCATCATGTTAGTTTCCCTAACAATGAAATGTTTCGGTGAGTGAATAATTAATTTCTATAAATGTTTTAATTCACATGCCTGAATTGGCAACTCTTCACGAAAAAACCACTGTGGATTTTCCAAGTTAAATTTTGTCACAACCGAAGCAAGTCGTCAAACCTGTGCGTAATGATTGTTTAATTAAAAAAGATTGAAATGCTCTCTTTTTTGCATTCAACTGGTGCGTTTGATATCTTGTCTTAACGAAGACAATTAGCTACACCTAAGAGGGGAGAGTTCAAGTGTCTTTTACCAGGGAAAAAGACTGAAAACAAATCAAGACTAATAAGCCATTTAAAGACATGTTTATCGCCCTTCTTGTTCTCTGTCCACCGCCCGCTATTGGAAGCAACAGTGTTCCCCAATGCTCCTTGAGAATGTTATTATGCTGCCCCTATTATACGAAAATTGCATGGAAAATAACTTCACGGGTGCTGACGAAGCATTTTGTTCTTTGGAAAGCTATCAGATGAGATGACGGATCGTAAAGCAGTAAATTCTAATACTCTGCCATCTCCTGCGATTTGTGCATTTGCTGTGTGTTTTGCCTTTAGTTTCGAAGTGAAATGTTTATGAAGCCTGAATGTCAAGCTAATAAACAATGATTGTTTTGTCTTATTTGTTTCTTTGTTATGAAGAACGAAAGGTAAATGAACACCCTCAGTGTGTGGTGATTCCATATTTTTCCAGGGGTTGTAGTTACATTATGGAATACTGATGGTGCACAAATGCCTTGAGAATATATTGCCTTTTTCGATGAATACTCTATGCCTTTTACGGATATCATAGCTTTGCGTTTTTTGGTGGTATGTTATTTCATGCGCTACTGAATTGGACACAATATCAGCTGCCTGGCCTGCCAACAGGGGAGGTCAAACGGGTATCTTGTCCTGGGCCCAGGGAGGAGGGGGGCCCAGAACTGGGCCCTCATGAAATTGTGGAATAATTATACTATTTTATTTCAAAATATGCCTATTTGTGGAAGAAATGTATATTATTTGCATTAAATAAATTATTTCTAATTGTTTTTACCTTTATTGTCCTTGAAATAGGGATCAAGAACCCCCTGCCACTCCCAACACAAAAATGGTTTGCCCTGTGATCAAAAATGCGGCTTCATTTGATTTGCGCTTCAGTCTGCCGACGTGTGTCAGTGTGAGTCAGGGGCACAAAAAAGCAAAGAAAAAGAGAAGAAGAAACCAGGAGCCTCAGGGATTCACTAATTAAATATTTTAAAAAGGTTCTTCTGATGATGCAGGTACGAGTAAAGGCAGGGCAGAGCCAGGTAAGACACAGAGCAGCCACCGTTTTCCAGCCCCGTTAAGTCACCTGGTCCAGCTTTTCTTGCCCCCCCGCCAGGCTAAGCGTCACATGTTCATTTATTTTACTGTAAATAGGTTTTTATGCACCAAAATAGGGCCCTATGATTCAGTGACGTGCGGTAGAGGTTAGTTTGGTGAGGCAGAAACCTCCCCTTTGCTTGATTAGTAATTAATTAAATGTTTAAAGGATATGCAGAATTACCGAGAGCCGAAAATTTTTCCTCATTGATTATTCAGATTTCCATCCTTGCAGTCACAAATTGCAGCGTATACGTGAATGAAGTCATTATCTCCTCTATCAGTATCAGGCTTTCTATAGGCTTGGTCTTAATTGTTTTGATTGTCAATCGTTAATAGTACGTGGGAACAGGTTCACAAAATCCTGTGATAAAAGTCTGTGTCACTGTCTCACCTCACCGCACATCTCAGGCCTCCTGTAAGCAAATACTCGCAAATCTGCAGTTTCGTGAGCATTTCGGTATACTGAGTAATAACGCCGCGGAAATTTAAACTGCCCGTCATTCTGCCGAATAGTCTTACTAAACTAGTTAAATTTAAGTCGAGTGCATCAGCCACACGGGACAGGAAGCTATTTTATGTTTAAAATGTTCCGTTCCTTATTGCGCTGATGGGACCGGAGCATATACTGTGTAAAAAGATGGACGCAGCACTCCGGTCGGAAAAAAGCCCATACGGAAGTACCGTAAAATGGCATTCTATTTAATGGCCAGCAGATGACGATGTCGGTGGTTGCTGAAAGAAGTTCAATGCTATAGAAGACTATGAGAAAATGACCCTACTTTCCCACCTGATTTTTCATTTAAATTATAATTTTTCACATTATCTTATGGCAGCTATAGCAAGTTTTAAGTCTCCTTTGATATATCATAATGTTCATTTTTGTAAAGTATGGTCCCAAGTAGACGAGAATAAAGAATAAAGTCAGAATATGCTCTAGAGGCGTGGCTATCCTCTGGTCCTTGTCCGATACGGTCAGATCCACCTCTCAAGTCCCTCCCTGGATCTTGATTCTCGCTCTCGTCCAATGGAAATCACTTCCGGTTTCAAAATGACAACATGGCGCAATTCAAATAGCCAAAATCAAGGCTTCCTTTATGGTATTCTGAAACTAATGGGTGACGTCACGGTTGCTTCGTCCATCTTTATATACAGTCTATGGACCAGAGGTTGGGGTGAGTAGGTGGGGGCGGAGCCCATTCAGAGTATTTTGTCCCGGGCCCGGCCAAGGCTGTCAGCGGCCCTGTCAGCTGCTATCCTATGCATCAGGACAATGTCAAACAGAAATTACAATTAAGCACTCGCAGACTTTAGTGCCATAACGTGGTGACAGAAGTGCGCGTCCCCTGATTTAAACACATAGATATTTAACAAAATCAACGACATAAAAGTCCATACAGGTCCGTGCTGGCCGCGGTTTTTGCTTGCGTCATCACAACATAATGTTTCGGCCGTATTGTTTTGGTGTTAAACGTCTTTGGGCAGAGGATTTTCGGTGGCCGAAAATTCTGTGCATCTCTACAAATAAATAAATAAATAAATAAATAAAATAAACGACAACACTTGTATTACCTTTAGTTATCCGTGCCCATTATTTTGATATTCCGGGGGGGAGGGGGGGAAGAGAAGCAAGCTGCTCAGAGAATGTAATGAAAGTGAACGGAACAGGTCCCTTGCTCCTTCAAAACTCATCAGATACACAATCAACCAGCTCCAAAATGCTCTCGTGCACAAGTTGTGACCTGCACTTTCACCACGCTACAAAGTAATAATGTATAATTATATAAAATTGCGACATATGAAGCAAATACTCTGAACTACTTCCTGATTCGGAAGTATTGTTTTGAGTTCTGGAGGAGCTGCAGTAAACATACGCTTTTGAAATCACTCTGCCCAGCCGGTATGTCTGGAATGTAGTTCTGGTCATGCATTTGCCTTGAAAATAGTATCCATGCTTTTGCAATTGAGTATTCTATCCGGAGATAACGTTTTAGTATCGATACTTTTGACAACCCTAATATCTCCGCCTCGTAGGCCATGTTTTCAGCTCATTATGTTTGTTGGTCTGGTTGTCTGTAGGATAATAGAAAAAAAAATTCCCAATTGTCATGATATTTGATGGAAGGGTGTCTTGAGGAGGGAACGAATACATTTTGGAGTGGATCTGAATCCTGAGATGGATGCTCAGATTATTTTTCATTTTTGTTTACATTGTAAGATGGGGCATTTGGCAGAGGTTTGCGTTCTCAGTGTGCCCTTCCAGTTTACTCTTATTTGTGTTCTTTGCTGAACATTCTAATAAGGATGTAAGAATTATTATTGGTAATTATAAGTAAGGCAGTTCTTGAGAGCTGACTTGGTGTAGTAAAAAGCATTTGTGAGTAAGCTGCTCATCAGAGAATTTGTAGAGTGCTTCTGCTGTGGCCTTTAGTCAGTGCTACTCTCTGGTGTATGACTGCTCCTCCCATGTTCTTGCTTTGTTCAGCTGCACTCTGCTATCCTTTGTGATGGAGCTTTTGAAAAACTCGGTGGCCATGCAGGAGCAGATACTGGCCTGCAAGGGCTTTCTGGTGATTGGGTACTGTCTGGAGAAGGTGAGTAATGAGGCAGTCTCTTGATGCACAAGAAACAAGTCATTATGAAAGGCACAGCAAATAGCTGCAACATCGAGATGAGACATCACGAGTTATTCATGAAGTCGTATGACTCTCCATGTGTTTACATATGCTATTTTTTCTTTAGTTTTTTTATGTGAAGTGGGCATGATAAAGGAAGTCTTTATGAAATTTTTAACAATATGGCCATTGATTTGCAATAAGTGATTTGTATTATTACATGGTTTTAAACTTGGAGCAGTTGTTCATGGATACTGAATGACCACCCCCAACCCCAAAATCTCATTGGCTCCTCTCCACCATCCTTTCGGTTGAAGTCTTCCAAAGTCCATATTACCCGGCCCGTGCTGGACATCTTCCTGGCTTTTTCCCGTTACCTGAGCAACCTGCAAAACGGCGTCCCATTACTAAAGCAGCTGTGCGACCACATCTTGTTCAACCCCAACATCTGGATCCATTCCCCAGCTAAGGTACACTCATCGCCCCAGGTCCCTATACTGCACAATCCCTCACCTGTGCTCTGCTTTCTGTAAAGAGCATTGCGTTCACACGAGTCATCTTGGGAAAGCAACTAATTGATAATGGACATAATATCAGAATTGCATAAAATGGGTAATTAGCTACTGTGATTTGATCCCTAGCCTTTACTTGACTCTGTATTGTGACCCATTGTGTACAATACACTGACTTGGCCCTGGCATTTTAGCAGATGGTAGGTCAGTAAATATTAATATCCTCTTGTGAAAGAATTTGGGAAGTATACTCTGAGGATCATATTATACACAGCTGTCTGAATGATTTCCATCACCAATTTCCCTGGGTGTGATCTCTTGTTTGTGCAGCTGCCCCCAAATGTCCTCGCCAAACTTCCACACAGATGTGGTTTGTTACCCATAAAGCACAATGGTAGTTTATTAAAAAAGACTATTTATGCAAACAGTACCTTGAGCGAGTTTCCAGTCGCCTCCATCTTGAAAGTCATAAAAAGTCGATTGACGAGACGAACGAGTAGATTGCAATCTGTTCCCCTATCCTTCCTTCCTATCCTATCGACTTATTGTGACTTTCAAGATGGAGGCGACTGGAAACTAGCTCAAGGTACTGTTTGCATAAATAACAAAATGTGCATATACAGTGCCGTGAAGAGTATTTGCCCCTTCCTGATTTCTTTTTTTTTTCTATATTTTTCACACTTAAATGTTTTGGATCATCAAACAAATCTTAAAATTAGACAAAGATAACCCAAGTAAATACAAAATGCAGTTCTTAAATTATGATTTCATTTATTGAGGGGAGAAAGGCTATCCAAACCTACCTGGGCCCATGTGAAAAAGTAATTGCCCCCCCCTTGTTAAATCATCAATTAACTGTTATTAACCACATTTTTTAGTTCAATATCACTAACCACACTCAGGCCTGATTACTGCCAGACCTGTTGAATCAAGAAATCACCTAAGTAGAATCTGTCTGACAAAATGAAGTAGGCTAATGGATCTCAAAAAGCAATACATATTGCCGTGATCTAAAGAAATTCAAGAACAGATGAAAAACAAAGTAATTGACATCCTTCAGTCTGGAAAGGGTTACAAAGCCATTTCTAAGGCTTTGGGACTCCAGTGAACCACGGTGAAAGCCATTATTCACAAATGAAGAAAACTTAAAACAGTGGTGAACCTTCCCAAGAGTGGTCGGCCTACCCAAATTACTCCAAGAGCGCATCGACGACTCATCCAGGAACTCACAATAGAACCCAGAACAATATCTAAAGAACTGCAGGCCTTACTTTCCTCAGTTAAAGTCAGTGTTCATGATTCAATAATAATAGAGACTGGGCAAAAATGGCATCCATGGTGGAGTTCCAAGGCGAAAACCACCGCTGAGCAAAAAGTACACAAAGGCTTGTCTCTCATTTGCCAAAAAACATCTTGATGAGACTTTTGGGAAAATATTCTCTGCACTGATGAGACAAAAGTTGAACTTTTTGGAAGGTATGCGTCCCGATTCATCTGGCGTAAAACTAACACTGCATTTAATGAAAAGAACATCATACCAACAGTCAAACATGCTGGTGGAAGTGTGATGGTCTGGGCCTGCTTTGCTGCTTCAGGACCTGGCCGACTTGCCATAATTGATGGAGCCATGAATTCTGCCCTCTAGCAGAAAATCCTGAAGGAGAATGTCCGACCATCAGTTTGTGACCTCAAGCTCAAGTGCACTTTGGTGCTGCAGGAGGACAATAATTCGAAACACGCCATCAAGTCCACCTCTGAATGGCTTAAAAAAACAAAATGAAGGTTTCAGAGTAGCCGAGTCAAAGTCCGGACTTAAATCCAATTGAGATGCTGTGGCATGACCTTAAACAGACCGTTCATGTTCAAAATCCTCCAATGTGGCTAATTTAAAACAATTCTGCAAAGAAGAGTGGGCCAAAATTCCTCTACAGCAAGGCGAAAGACTCATTGCCAGTTATTGCAAATGCTTGATTGCAGTTGTGGCAGGGAGTAAGTTTAGGTTCAGGGGACAATTACTTTATCACATAGGGCCAGGTATGTTTGGATAGCTTTTTTCCCTTAACTAATGAAATCATCATTTAAAAACTGCATTTTGTATTTACTCAGGTTATCTCTGTCAAATATTAAAATATGTTTGATGATCTGAAACATTTAAGTGTGAGAAATATGCAAAAAAAAAAAAAAACCAGGAAGGGGGCAAATACTTTTTCACGGCACTGTATTATTGCGTTGCCAAACAGTTATTTTCTCAATGTTTTTTCCGGGCACCAGGTCGTCTGTGAGACCAAAATAAATTTGTTGTGTTCAGCTCCACTACAGCATTTTACGGAAAGACTTGTCAACAAAACCACGAGAAAGTAAATAACTTGTACCAACAAAGAAAGAGGAACTTTCGTTTGCTCAAATCATAACATTATTTACATCAAGAGAAAAAATGAACTGGTTAAGGGAAACAAACACATTTATCTGCAGAAAATAAATAACCCACATTGCTGGCCCAAGCCTCGACACCTGCAAGAAAACAAAATATGTATATCCAGCCACTCAATAAAAAAATAATAATAAAAAATAGTTGATTAATTTCGAAAGGAAAAGATTGGGCCGCTGCAGTACAGATTATAACAACCAGATGTGCTTGCCGGACGCAAGTCGCGGTCAGCTAAACAGCCTTCTCTTCATTAAACAAACTTCACTTATATATCAAGATGAAGAGAGAAAATTAAGGAAACAAAATCATAAGAATAAAGGCTTGAGGGGGAATATGAGAGGGGGAAGCAATGTTCAAAGTAATTCGGGGCAGGAGTAAGTGGAGTGAATGCGAGCTTCCCCGAGCTCGCCGATTATTTTTCCCTAGTGGGACCTAGGCATAACTGGAGAGGTGTTGTATGTGTCTTCAAAGTTGGGATGAAAAGGCTGCAGTTAGACCAGACGCAGTTTTTGGAGAGCTTGGGATATGTGTTTGGGTTTGTTTACCGCTGCTTGTGATCGCTTCACTTATCCATGAACGGGATCAGGCGGATACTTCACCAATATCTGGGCAAAAGCCGCTTTCAATGCAAAGGCGCGAATACACGCATTTTGGGCGCGTTAAGCCTTTTACACCGAACGCAAGATGAATTTTCTGTCCGCGCTTTGGAGCAATTGACAGTGTGGCTATGTTGTTTGGGTGGGGCATCGAAGGTTTTTATTTCAAGTAATAGTGAGATCAGTGTGACTTTTGGGCCCTTGAACAAGACCCTCTGCCCAACATTAACCTTTTAACTTCCTTCCCAGCTATTTGGTGGGGCACACCAATGCTTCTCCATTGCTCTTTATCCCATCGGTATGTATTACCGTGGGATATAGTCATCTCCCTATCCGTCCGTCCGTCTGTCCGCCCGCAATCATTTTCATTTCCGGAGCAGAACTCCGGAAAAAACTTTACCACTTACAAACTTCAAATTTGCTATGGAACTTACTCTTATGGTGTAGTTGTGCCTTTTGGGGGTTTCAGCTCCATTCTGCCCAAAATTTTGTATTTCTAACCAAAAACAGCCCAAAAATCATGAATTATGTGGAACCGGTGGGATATGTCATCTTCCTTTGTTTAAAAAAAAAAAAAAAAAGGATTAATTAGCTCTGCTGATCTGTTGTCTTTGTGTTTGTGTGCACGCACTTGTGTTCAGGTTCAACTGGCGCTGTACACCTACCTTGCTACGGAGTTCGTCAGCACGGCCACCATCTTCAACTCCATTCGCAGGGTCGGTACAGTGCTACAGATCATGCACACGCTCAAGTTCTACTACTGGCTGGTGAACCCGCAGGACCGCAGTGGGGTCACTCCCAAGGGACTCGGTGAGACCGCTTCACTCGACCTCCGCCTATTTAGATTCCCTTTGCTCAACCACAGCCTTACTTCCCTAGGCCATTCGGGTTATTGTTACATCTATTGAGTTCCCTTTTTCAGCGTATTCAATGAGCGATTGAGTGTTACGGCATTTGTGGCGTTGTGCTCAAGACTGCAAACTTATTTGTGTCAAGCTGCCATATCATCATCTTAAGGGTTAGGTATGCAGAGTTAGTGTGCGGGTTGGACCTCTTGGCACTGACTTTATATTGACTGAAGGACATTTAAATTTTTCATGGAATAAGCTGAAGCTCTGTACTCTGTAATGGAGAATAAGGGTTTCGAGGCAGTGCTTTTTTTCTTGAACAAAACCACAGAAGAGGCTTAGAAATATTAGGGTTCTGGACACCAGTCATCTCTTGACACTGCTATGGCGAAGATTCCTCTGTGACTGGTCTGACCATATATGCTTATGGAGCTGTTTTTGAGTGACTGGCTTGCCATTGCCTCAGATGGCCCCAGACCCAATCAGAAGGAGCTGCTGTCCCTGAGAGCCTTCCTGCTCCTGTTTGTCAAGCAGCTGATCATGAAGGTGAGCCCCGCCCCCTGCACGCATGAAATATCCACCTTCGAGTAAACACATGAAGAAAATAGTATAATGGAGTCTGCTCACTGTAGGACGGGCTCCCCAAAGTTTTATTGCCAAAACATCAGCGTTGATATTTTGGCAATAGACCATTGGAGGAGCCATTCCCACAGTGTGTAGACTCAATTGTGCAATATGTGTCTTAAATCTGAGTGCAATATTCAATTACCTGTGTGCAATATTCAGTTATGTTTAACACCTCGTTTCTGTCTATAATTCTTACATTATTCCTGATACATAGCTGTAGATACTTATATTTATTATTTTACTAAGTTATTTTTCTTAACAAAATGTACCAAGGAGTTGTACTCCTTTTGTTGTATGTAATACAATGACAATAAAGGCGATTCTGATTCTTCTGATTCTGATTCTATTTGGTTTGATGCAGATCTTTTATCCTGCATCCATACTATTGCGATATTTGCGATGATGTCACAAGTTGTCATGCGGTTGACAAAAAGGCTCATCTTACTCTTAAGTTTACTACACTCCATCTGCAGTGGGTAGGTTAAGTCCTTCTACCCACTGCACACTTTCGTACGATTTCAGAATAATTGCCACCAGGTGGCAACCGCAAGTCGACGACGACTGAGGACCAATCAGCGCCGAGCTTACAAATGCGTCGCCAGCAGCAGACGGAATAGCGGAAGCAACATGTAAACGGTAAACAATCCGCGATGATCATGGCAGAAAATACTCCCAAAAAAAGGATATACCGTTGTGCCGAAGGGCTTTCCTGCTTCTGCGTGGTATGTCAGTGCGATATAAGATGAGGAAATACGTTCGCACGTGGAAGACGATGTGTGACATCGCCGGCAAACAGTCATTTGCGACAAGTTTTGACATGGGTGGACACAGACTTTGACGAGTTCTGGCCATAGATATATATAGAACACTAGATTGCTGATAGGGTATGCTCAAATGAAGCATCTGTTCTGCGAGCCTATACACCCGGAAGTAAAAGTCGCTCAGACTCCCATTCATTTTCACGTACTTTAAAATTACATTTTCAAAAACATTTGCGTGAGAGTCGGTTTCTTTTGGTATCGCTGTGCAGAGCAACATTTTGTCTCCCTAAATATGTCCTTTTCGGAGGATGGAAAGCGGCATACCTTCTAAAGCGAAGATCGAAATGTTATTCGTTGTTAATGTTAAAGTACAGCAGAGAAATGACGCAACCGAGGCTTTTACCTCTAATCAGATAATTGCTTGGAAGTTATCGCCATTAAAAGAAACATTGATGACTGTCCGTTTACGACAATTACAAGTAGCTAGCAAGCTTATTAGCCACCTTTTTAATTTTATTTTCCACTAAGTCAATGTAGTCCCCGCGACGAGATTTGATAAAATCCGTAGCAGATACATGCAGCAAGAGAGTGATTACAAGCGCGAATTGTTGGTCTCACAGCTAAGAGATTTCAGACAGAATCACATTGGCTGGAAGGGCAACATACCACGTTAGGGCCAGGCACCCCCTCACGTGGGTCACCCGGAGCCAATGACAAAAGATGTCATAGATTCTGAGTTTTAAGGCAAAATTAGTGCGCTGATTAGATGGTTGTGATCATGTGACCTAGTGGAAATTATTCTGAAATCGTACGAAAGTGTGCAGTGGGTAGAAGGACTTAACCTACCCACTGCAGATGGAGTGTAAAGTTTACTAGTTGATCTCTGTCTTTACATGTACTCAATAAAAGATCGAAAATAGTGATGCCTGTCAGTTGTTGCGTTATAGGTTGCTCCAACTGGTTCGTTAAGGGTTCAGGAATCACGTTTTTTAGCTCACCTGACGACGAAGTCAAATGAGCTTATGTCATGGCCTGTTTGTCCGTCGTTCGTCGTCGTCGTTCGTCGTCCGTAAACATCTCCTCCTCCGAAACCACTGGGCCTATGAAACTGAAACTTGACAGGTACCTTCCTACCCATGAGGACACCAAAATTTTATCAAGGCATTCAGATCCGATTTCAAACATGGCCGCCACGACGGCCATTTTGAAAATCACATAATTGGTCATTTGAAAGCTATTTATGCACATATTCAGCTGAAATTTGCTATGTAGTCAGTATGTGGCAAGATACATCACATATCGTACAGCTTTTCCTGTATTTCAAATTTTGACCTTGCTTTGACCTTCGACTTTATACAACCCCTGTGAGTTACTTTGAAATCTTTCAAAATCATCTTCTCTGAAACTACTCGGCCAATGAAGGTGAAACTTGACAGGTACCTTCCTGCCTATGAGGACACTAGGTTTTGTTCAAGGCGTTTCACTCCGATTTCAAACATTGCCGCTAAGGCGGCCATATTGAAAATCACATAATTGGCCATCTGAATGCTATTTATGCTCCTATTCAGCTGAAATTTGCTATGTAGTCAGTACATGGCAAGATGCATCACATATCACACGGCTTTTTCCGTATTTCGAATTTTGACCTTGCTTTGACCTTCAACTTTATACAACCCCTGTGAGTTACATTGAAATCTTTCAAAATAATCTTCTCCGAAACTACTTGGCCAATGTAGGTGAAACTTGACAGGTACCTTCCTGCCTATGAGAACACTAGGTTTTGTTCAAGGCGTTTCACTCCAATTTCAAACATGGCTGCCACGGCGGCCATATTGAAAATCACATAATTGGCCATCTGAAAGCCATTATTGCACATATTCAGCTGAAATTTGCTATGTAGGTAGTAAGTAGCAAGATGCATCACATATAATTAGAGTTTTTCCATATTATGAATTTTGACCTTGCTTTTACCTTCAACTTTCTACGACCCCTCTAAGTTACTCTGAAACCTTTAAAACTCTTCTTCTCTAAAACTGCTTGACCAATGAAGCTGAAACTTGACAAGTATCTTCCCACCCATTAGGACACTAAATTTGTTCGAGGCGTTTCCCTTGAGTGGTCAGGTGAGCTACAGGGCCTGTGGCACTATTTTTAGCTGCGACCAAGCAGCTCTATGAACGCTTCTGTCTGTCCGTCTGTGCCACCTTTTTGACCATGTTGGTCGTCATATCATCATGAAAATTTCAGGAGTTATTGACCTTCACCAAAGTGATGTCCATGCACAAGGTCGAGGTCAAAGGTCAAGTTCACAGAGGTCACGACCTTGTTTGCGGGTTTTCGCTCTGTAATTCCAGTTAGAATTCATGGATCGCTATGAAATTTTGGAAATAGCTTCTAGGCATAGAGGAGGTGTTCTTTATTGTTTTTCAAGGTCATCCGTCAAATCTCAAGGTTACAAAGGTCATAAAACTGTCAATTTTGCCCGATTTCACGGTTTTCGCACTGTAACTCAAGTTTCATTCAATGAATGGCTATGAAATCTTACAACAAGCTTCTTGGTATAGAGGAGGGGTTCCCTATTGATTTTCAAGGTCATCTGTCGAATCCCAAGGTCATACCGGTCAAAAAAGTGTCGATTTTGCCCTGATTTCACAGTGTTCGCACCGTAACTCCACTTTAACTTGATGGATGGCTATTACATCTTAGAACAAGCTTCTTGGTACAGAGGAATGGTCCCCTATTGATTTTCAAGGTCATTTGCCAATTTCGAGATCACACTTGTACAAGAAACCACCAGTCATGGACACTAGGCCACGTGACGGATGCTAGGCGAGGTCGCAGCTATTAGATCCTTCTGATCTACTTGTTTAGGATTCTAAGCGAAGAACCAAGGAGCCTACTCACCATGTTTCTTTGTGTTATGATCACGCTTTCTGCCAACTGCCAAACTGAGCAGGCGCAACCATGATGCCACTGTATAAACTGTGAATGTCGCTATAGTGTCCTAAGGAAAACCCACAGCACTTTACATGGATCCAGCGCTACACCTTTTATTTTATCTGTGAAACTTCAAAATCTCTATGAACTGTCTGCAGTTTGACTTGTATCCAAGAAAAGTAAAATGTTGGCGAGATTTTTTTGACATAAATGTGATTGCACATTATAAACTGTGATCGATTTAAGCAGCCAGTAAAGGTGTTGATTGGACAGGACCAGATTATTGACAGAAGTGATTAGAAAGCATGTTGGCATTCGATTGAGATCATGTAAGTGTGGTCATGGTTTCCTTGGAAGTGAAAGGAAATTGGCTCAAGTGTGCATACAGGTTGCGCAATGTGTTAATTTTTGTGGTATATACATTTTGAAATGTTTTTTGTGGTCATTCAAAATGAGCCAAAATGGGGACAAAGTCTGTTTCACTTTCAGCTGGTCTTTAAAAATCCTTTGGCTTGCGTGAGCTAAGGCCTGTTTGAGCTAAGGATAGGAACCCTTTTGGGCGTGGTATTATTTGTCATATGTCAGTCATGGATGTAATGGCCCCAATTTGTTCTAACATTTATGACAGCAAGGGATGACAGACAAAATTTTAAAACTTAATTAGACTTAATTAAACCAAATCTACTATCTACTCTTCTGACTGATAGATGAAGATGAAGATTGATAAATACAAGAAAAAAAAATATTTACAGTCCCTTTGGTGGGGATACTCCAATACAGGCAAAAATCCACAAAGCTTCACTGGTCATGAAAAGAAGTGACAGGTCTGGTCAAATGTATCCTTCTCCTTGCAATTTCTCCGACTACTTTACTCTCTCAATTTTCCTCTTTATATACTCTTTTGCAGACCCCTCCCACCTTTTAGACTTTTTTTAATTCTCTGGGACTTCCCGTCTCAGACATGCCCAGGACATGCCCAAACCTAGCTCCAGTCTGGGCTTCACAAAAAAAAGGTCAATACTGCCACCTAGTAGCTTCTTTTTTGACATTACACCTCCATTCCAAAAGGGAAAAATTTTGACTCATAAAGGCAAAATGTTTCTTTTCAAGACAAAAATGGTTAAGTAGGCACTTGTGTGTGTATATATATACACACATATGATATCATCTGCTAATAAGCACGTGATATATATACATACTCAAACACAATTACATTGTCAGTACCCTTTACATGCTTAATTAACCCCTTTGTGCAGAAGCCAAATTTGGCTATTTATGGGTTACCCACTTTAATGCTGTATAATTCAAGATTTAAGCTTCATGAAGAGGAAAAATGTGGCTCAATTCAGAAAAGACACTTACAGCATTTAGAATTACATTGTATTTCAGTTTATTATCATGATTTTGGTCACGAAAATGAGCTGCAAACATGAAAAATCTTCATGAGAATTCACCATTGAAATTGCAAAAAAAATAATTCTGAGGATTGAAAAACTGCTGGGGCTTAAAACTATACATTTCTGGTATCATAAACTCCTTGACCACAAGTAGAGTGCATCTTCAACATTACATTCTAGATTACCTACATGCTATTAGCCAAATTATGCAGCTATCCAAGTGTCTCCCCAAAGTCTTGAAATTATTTCCTGTCAAATCATAGTAAAATCACGTATATAACACAAATAAAGTTTTAAGGCATGAAATTTAATATGAACAAATGATTTTCTGGTTGAGTTTAGTATGAATTTATCAATCTCAGTGCAGTTGAATATCAGTGGTCACCAGTAACCTCTCCAAACACAAAACATGCCTTTTCTCCATAATAAAGTTTAGAGTTTTGTCCATTTTTCTTCTATGTCTCCCAAGCCAGCACAAACACGCATTGCATTTTATAAACCTCTGATTAAACAGTCAGAACATTCACCCTGTAATGGAAGTTACCAGTTCCCAAACTCACGACCTCATTTCAACCCTTATAAAGGAACAAGTACAACTCACTAACTCAATAATATCTGATTTCTGAAATATACCTTATTTTAACAGAACAGACATTCCACTTTCAGGGAACATCACGCAATATATATTCCTCCCTAGATTCAACAGAACGGTGCAATGATCGTACAAGGGGGTCCACCTAAATGCATGGGCAGTTCACTTTGAAACAGGAAAAAACGTCGGCATTCGACTTTGTTGAGTACGGTATACATTCCAAAACAGAAAGTAGAACCAGCCGCCTACCGTTTTTCACGAATCCCCCCCTCCAGAGACAGATGTATCGAGTAACGTTAGAAGGAACCCTCCGGTCCTGTTTCATTCAAAATAATTCCCATTGACCATGTCCTAATCTTATTTAAATCCTCTAAATATAACTGAACACTTCAAGGCCCGTTTTGCGCGTCTTTTTTTTTATATATATGTATAGATATATAGCGTCTGTTTCAGCCGCGTAAAGCACGCAACGTAAACAGAATACAACCGAGCCTGCTAATACGCATAGGCTTGTATGCTCTGTGTTTCTCCAGTCAATATGTTTCACTTACTGTGGAACGTTTAAACACTCAGGAATTGGATAAGAAACGAGCCAATCAATACGTTGTTACCGCGGAAGTTTCTCGAGGCCGTGAAGTCTAACTGTACAGTTAGGCAGTAGAGCTTGAATGTGTGATTGAGTGATTGGCTATCAACGCCTGTACTCGGGTAGATATAAGGAAGCGCTGGATTTGTCAATGAATGAATGTACACGAAAATCCACGGTAGGGAACTACGCATTTTTTGCATTTGATGACTGTAGTTGACAGTAGAATGTGAGAGAATCAATACCACGTCGAATTTTTTGCTTCAGAAAACAGATTTTCCTGAACCACTAAATGGAATGCCGTTGGCTCACTGTTGCTAAAGTGGTTGCTACATAGGAAACGATTTTTTCTGTCGCAAAAGATCATTTTTTAAAACTGCTGGATCGATTCTATGGGCAAGGATATTGACCAGTTTGCACATCAGGCTTAGCTGAGGAGTTTAATTCATGCAACTCTCGACAAACAGGGAGTGGAGTGAACTTCCCCATATTCAAAACCGCGTTTGAGGTCTGCTTGCTTGTGAATATTCAATAACTGATCCGGGGGTGCCATCTAGTGATCGAGTACAGTAACAGCGTGCTTAAATTTGCAGGTCTATCGACGCAGGCGTCTACATCTGTAAAAAGGGGTTTAAGTCAAACTCCTGTAAAATCAAACACCAATTAAACAATCTCCGATTCTCGTTTTTAATCTTACTCAAAATCGTTTACGGATTGTGGTCAGTGTACACAATCATTGGCTTTTGCCCTGTACAAACATAAAAGTGTTGTAAGGATAGAACCAGAGCCAACAGCTCCTTCTCTATTAATAGTTCTTTTGGTGGCGATTGAATTTTCTGGAGAAGTATGCCACGGGATGCTCAATGTCATCTGAGTCGCTTCTCTGTAGGAGCACAGATCCACAAGCTTGGTCGCTAGCATCGACCGCGATGGAGAACGGTTTGTTGAAGTCAGGAGATTTGAGCACGGGGAAGTGACACAGCAGAGACTTCAGGCGATCGAAGGCTCTTTGGCATGCTTTATCCCAAGTGAACTTTACGTCTTTCTTCAGTTGGTTGGTGAGACTGAGGGCAATCTCTGCAAAGTTCTTGCAGAACTTGCGGTAGTACCCGATTATTCCAAGGAAGCGACGCAGAGCTTTTTTGCTGTCAGGAACTGGAAAGTCCATGACGGCTTGGACTTTTGCATTTATGGGTGCCACCTTACCCTAGCCCATGACGAAGCCAAGATAGGTGAAAGTAGCACAACCAAAGTCACTCTTGTTCAGGTTAACAGTCAGGTTAGCCTGGGTCAGGCACTGGAACAACGTCTCTACATCTTTCAGATGTTCTTCCCAGGAGTCACTCCATGTGATCAGGTTGTCGATGTACGCACCCGTGTGTGGCAATCCGGCGATTGTAGAGTGTATCCTTTGGAACGCGGTTGGGGCATTTTCCATGCCAAAGGGTAGGACTTCTTACTGGTACAACCCAGATCGTGTGGCAAAAGCAGAGATGCTCTTGGCTCTCTCAATTAAATGCACACACCAATAACCCTTCAATAAATCAATCTTGGTCAGAAACTTTGCTTGACCTACTCTATCGATACAATCATCAATCCTAGGTATTGGAAACACATCAGTTCTAGTTACAGAATTGACTTTGCGATAATCTGTACAGAATCTAGTACTTCCATCAGGTTTTGGAACTAGCACACAGGGAGAACTCCAATCTGAGTTGGAGGGTCTGATAATATCATCTTCTAACATGTACTCAACCTCTTTCTCAGCATTCTTTCTCTTTTCAGGATTCATTCGGTACGGATGCTGTTTTATTGGTTTGGCATCACCAACATCTACATCATGAGAAGCTCTAGAAACTCTCTTTGGAACATCAGGAAATAGATCTTTATATTGCTTGATCAACCTCTCAAACTGATCTTTCTGTGAGGGTTCTAAGTGCTAGAGTTTTACATCAAGATTTTGCAACACTTAAGAATTTGACAATTTACATGAAGGAACTTCAGCTTTAATTCTAGGTTCATCATCTTGAAACTCCCCCTCTTCGCCATCTTCACCTCATCGACTTGGCCCCTGACCCTGAGAGTGAGGGGACTGTTGACCAGCAGGGCACCCTGTTGGCCTCTACCCCTCAGAAAAGAGAGTTATTGATAGTGGGGGACGCAATACTTGGAGGAATAGATAACTTAGTCTGTTTGCGTGACAAGGAGTCTCGTACAGTGTGTTGCCTGCCTAGTGCCTAGGTAGGAGACCTCCTGGAGCGTGCGGACAAGCTCCTGGCCAGAGCGGGGAGGGATCCAGTTGTCATGGTCCATGTTGGGACAAATGACACAGGTAAGGGTAGGTTTCAGGTTCTGCAAGGCAATTTGTTGAATTAGCTGAGAAGCTTAGGAGCAGATCCTCAATGGTAGTGATCTCGGGGATTCTACCGGTACCACGTGCAAGTAGAGCTAAGCAGAATTTTATCTGGAGGTTTAACACGTGGCTATGAACCTGGTGTAGGAAAGAGGGGTATAGGTTTATGGGGCACTGGAACTTTTTCTGGGACAGGGGTGACCTGTTCAAGCCTGACGGGCTGCAGCTGAACTGGAGGGGTACCTTTGCACGGGGCCAGCATATGTTGAGGGTAGCACAGGATTATTTAAACTAGGAACTTGGGGGGGGGGGGGGGCAGGAGGGAGGTTAGTTAGTGTTACACATAGGGAAATGCGGAAATGCAAACAGCTCCGATGGAAGCTGACGGCATAACATGCACTATCGATGTTTTACTTTTAAAGCAACAAAGCATAGTGGGGGGCTCGAGGCGGAGGCCACATGTGAAATCAAGGGGGAAGAGAATTAGTAATAACATGAAATGTTTTTATTTAAATGCAAGAAGCATAAAAAATACATTTCCAGAACTTGAGGCTGTAGTGATCAGTGAGGGCTATGACATAGTTGGGATTACAGAGACATGGCTCAGTGAAGAGGATGGAAATGAATATAATATAGAAGGTTATAAGCTCTTAAGGAAGGATAGATGTAAAAGGAGAGGAGGGGGCGTAGCACTCTATGTGAACGAAAACATTAATGTACAGGAAATTCCCGAAATTGAACATTCCTTGTCCGTGAAGATATCTGGGTCAGGCTCATTGGCAAACACGAGACAGGTTTAAACATAGGAGTATGCTATCGACCACCAGCTTTGGACAATACAATCAATGAAATGTTTTTTAGGAGGATTACGCAAGCTTGTTGTGGTGGTGGGACTATTATCATGGGAGACTTAAATTATCCTGGTATCAATTGGGAAATGGTGAAAAGACAGGGTAGGGGGGAGGAAGAATTTCTAGATGTCATAAATGATAATTTCTTGGTGCAGTATTTTAATAAACCTACCGAGAGAAGGCTATTTTAGACCTGGTGCTCTGTAATGACCCTGATAGAATTAGCAATGTTGAGGTACTGGAGCCACTTGGGACATGTGATCACTCTGCTGTTAATTTTGATGTTTCATGGGAAGTTAAAAAAGTGCATTCTAAAACAAAATTTTTCAATTTTAGGCGAGCAAACTTTGACAGGATGCGCTCATATCTAGCTGAAATAAAATGGGAGACACTCCTGGACTGTAAGTCCGTAAATGAGATGGGGGGTAAGATTTAAGGGGGTTTTACTGGAATCACAATGCAGATTCATTCCGAAGGTGTCCAAAAGTAAGCTGAAAAAGCAGAATCCTCAGTGGATGACCAAAAGTATTCGTAGAATTTTGAGGGAAAAGAGGAATCTTCCTAAGATGTACATAAAGGATAACAATGAGAATACTAAGGCTGAATAGTGTAAAATGCGGGCTGTGGTCAAAAAAGAGCTGAGGAATGCTGGAAGACCGTATGAAAGACAAATTGCAGAGGGGGCAAAAACTAGCCCTATATGATGATAAGCATATTGCTGATGCCTTAAACAGTTACTTTGTTGAGAATTTTACCTCAGGGGGGTCTTAGTTTGGCCAGAAGGCAAGTCAAATGCTCAAGATTATTTTGCGGAAATTTAGGTTTGGGATAACGAAGTATTAGACAAGTTGCATAAATTAAAGGCAGATAAGGCGCCGGGTCCTGTTGGCTTATATCCCACAGTGCTCAGGGAAGCTGGTGAGTTCACAGACGGTCTTTAGAAACTGGAGAAATACTAAATGATTGGAAACAGGGCAATATAATACCAATATATAAAAAAGGGGATTGTACCGAGCCAGGAAACTACAGGCCAGTGAATTTAACTTGCATTTTGTGCAAAATATTGGAATCTATCATAAAAGATGAGCTGGACTTATTTCTTGAACGTAAAAGTATCTTCAGGGATAGCAAACGTGGTTTTCGGAAGGGAAGGTCATGCCTAACAAACCTTCTGGAGGAGGCCACCAGGACTTACAACCAGAGCAGGGCTTATGACATCATATACTTGGATTTTCAGAAAGCATTCGATTCAGTACCGCAAAAGAGACTCATTTTTAAAATGAGCTCCATTGTAGTTACAGGAGGTATTCTGAAGTGGATTCAAAACTGGGTAAATTGGGGCGTTTGGCAAATAGTTTAGGGTCCACTAAAGTGATTCAGGATGATTTGGATAGAATCCAGAATTGGGCAAATGTAATTTAATCTCGCAAAATGTAAAGTTGTACATGTAGGTAATAAAAACATGAGACGGGATTACTTCACGGGAGGTTTAAAACTGGAATGTGCTGCACAAGAGAAAGTTCTGGGAGTGATTGTAAACCAAACCCTCACAGGTTCTAGCCATTGTGCCGTAGCAGTTAAAAAAGCTAATCGGATGCTAGGATACATTGCCAAAAGTATTGAGTACAAATCTAAGGAGGCGATGCTTCTTTTGTACAACACGTTTGTGAGACCACACCTGCAGTATTGTGTACAGTTCTGGGGACCATACTTTAAGAAAGATATAGAGGCTCTAGAGAAAGTTCAGAGAAGAGCCACCAAGCTTATTCCAGGTATAAAAGATGAAAGCTACGAGAAGAGGATGAAGATCCTTAATCTCTTTAGTCTTTGGAAAAGGAGACTCGGGTGATTTGATTGAGGTCTTTAAAGATGTAAAAGGGATTCAGGCTTGCAAACTGGTCATGGGTGAAAAAGGTGAGAAGGGCGTATAGACACACGGCACGAACGGAAACGTAAATTTCATAGTCTGTGTTATAGAAACATGCATCACCAGAGGCATCTTGAATAGAATACTGTACAAAATTACTTACCATATTCATCTCTTTTTGATTGAGACGACCATTCAAAACAACTATAACTTATGCACAGGTCCTTTTTCTTTCTTTTAGGCCCGGAGAATGATCACATGCTCTTTTTACCATGAACATCTAAATCAACAAGTTATGCACGTCATTTTTTGTTTTGGCCTGGACAAAGATCACATGCCCTTTTTACCATGAACATCTAAATAAAAGTCAAAAAGTTATGCACATGTCAGTAAACGGTAACATGGAAAGTCACTTTTTAATATGCACACCTTATGCAATTTTTCATGCCTTTATCAACCTACATTAAACTTAACTAAGTTCCAAACTTCTCTAATTTCATTGATCAAAATGGTTAAAACATTTGCACAATCATTTTAAAATAACCACAAAAAGCTATAGCTATTGATAATTTATTATTTTAGTTCAAGAAAACGAGATGTGCTTTACTCATCAGGGTGAGGTCTAAGCAATACCACCCATCGCCACATGGCGGAGAGTCGTGACTAATTATAAAATACGTGACTGAGACTGTAGGCCTATTTAGCCTTTTATCTGTTCCCAATAACGAGTCTCCCTCGAAATTATAAATGCAAGGGAGATGGCCTGTGACCTATCTAAATTTAAGCTACTCTTAAAAGAGTTGTTGAAGAGACAGGCTTGCTCGTCTAGCTAAAACTGTCTCAAACATCACGTCGGTAGACCTACTGTGCAGTTCATTTGATAGGCTAGGATAACATTATACGAGGCGGTCAAATATCGAGGAATAAATTTGTTTTTACAGATTAGTTAATTTACCCTCATGGCAACGTTCTGTTTCACTTAAACAGCAGCCTGTTGTAGGCTATACAATGGTCCGTTATCAAGAAATGTCACAGTAAAATGTTGGGAAGTGAATGGAGCATTCTACAGGATTATAAAGAGCCGTGTAGCCTATTAATGGCAGAATGAATTACGAACAGCACAGTAGGCACGAACGAAACCAGCGCAAATTCCAAGTGCAGGAATTAATCTAAGGACTACATTGACGTCTGATTTATGAAGCTGTTCATAGGCTATCACTTTAAGAAATGTATAATTGTATCGTTTATACCTTACCTTGCCGCAGGTTCCATTTGCCACGATAGGCCTTGAGCTGATTTCTTTAGTGGGTAAGTTGCTTCAGGTTGGCAACATTGGAAAAAATTATGAAGAAGGGGGCGCCTTGCTCATTCCTGATTGATGTAAATTGCCGCTTCAATTAGAGCATCTCGTCAGTCATTTGCTCTCACGAAAAGAGTGTAATGTAGGTCTATGTAGTTTTCTGCGATCCACTATTCTGCTCGCTCGCTCGCTAACCCCCCCCAAAAAAAATTCTCCTCGGATCTGCGCGATTCACCTACATGGCCCATTTCGAACTCAAAACAGCGAATTTCGCCGAAAGGTGAGGAGTTTGCATGCCTGGGGATTAACAAAGTGAAACATGTAGGACTCCTTCGACCAAGTGTTGTGAGTAGAACTTAGGGTCACAAATGGAAGTTGACCAAAGTAAAATTTAGCACTGATATTTGGAAATATTTCTTCACCCAAAGAGTAATTTCAATGTGGAATAGCTTACCTGACCATTTTGTTGAGGCAGAGACCTTGGGGGTTTTCAAGAGCAGGCTTAACCTAAAGCTAGATACCATTGAGTCATTTTGTATCTGAAGGGATATATTCACAATAGTATAAAGAAACTTAGTTGGGCTGAAAGGCCTGTTCTTGCCATTCATGTTAAAAAAAAAAAAGAATCACCAGACCCATCTGGCTGGCCGAACAGGGAACTGATAAAAGTATCTGATAAGTCCTCAAACGGAGAAACCATAGTAGGCCGAACAGAGTCATGAGGCGAACCACCTGAGTCATGACTATTCAATGTGCTGGAGGGCACCACATCATCTTCTTCTTGAGCCTTGTTAGCCATAGCACAGGTCACTGCACAGGAAGGATACAGAGATGGGTCTTCATTGCCATCTTCAGTGCTCGACTGTGAAGTAATATGAACAGGGGGAACTACATTGCCCCCAGCCAGGTCATTGCCTAGCAACAGAGAAACACCCTTGATAGGTAGACTTGACATAGGTCCCACCCTTACTGGTCCTGTAACTAAATCTGACTTCAAGAATACAGAGTGCAGGGGTACAGATACAGACCTCCCTTCTATACCTTGTACAAGTACAAAAGGTATGAAATCCCCAGAAGCGGTCTCATCACGTGACTCCAAGGAGTCTATCAACTAAAGTGAGTGAGAGGCTCCAGTATCCTTTTGGATATATATGGGGACAGGAGTAGAATGCTCATTCAGAGCCACAAATCCCTTTGACACAAATGGAAGAAATTCTTCCCTCACAAAGTCAGTAGTATCAGGCTTCTTAGCCCCACATGGAGCAGGCAATTTAGCAGATCGGTCATCTACTACTGGGGTTTCTAACCTTGCCTTCACAAAAGCATTGGGTTTGGTATCCTTTTCTTTTTCTTTCTTAGCTTTAAGGAACCAACAGTTAGTTGTAACATGACCTGATGTCTTGCCATAATTGCAAACTAGACCACTTTTGTCACTGTCAGCTTTCACACTTTAATCAAACCCATGATTGGATTTCTGAGCACCATCACCAGATTTGTCTTTTGGTGAGGAATCTTGGGTATCACCATAACCCTTTTTCTGAAATTGGAACCATCTATTGTTACTGCTAGACTGAAATTTGGACTTATGTGTGAGAACATATTCGTCTGCAAATTTGGCAGCTGATTGCAAATTCAGTGCTCGCTTCTCATTAAGGTAGGTCTTAATATCATCCTTAACACAGTTCTTGAACTCTTCAACTTACACCATCTCTTTTTTTGTGAGTTGAAATCATCCTTGACCTCCATAGAAGTACACCAGCGCTCAAAGCAAACCTTCTTCTCATTAGCAAATTCCACATCAGTCTGATTGTCAGATTTCTTCAGACCTCTGAATTTCTGTCGGGAAGCCTCTGGAACCAACTCATTAGCTCTCAAAATAACCTTTTTGACAACCTCATAATCAGAGGAATCATCTGCAGACAAAGCCTTGTTGAGCTTTACCCTTGTGGACAGTTTGCAACAATAGAGGCCAGTGTTCCTTTGGCCACTGATAACTTTTAGCTACCTTTTCAAAGCACTGGAAATGGTTATCAACCTCCTTCTCCAGGAATGGAGGCTCCAGTTTTACCTCCTGGCTAGCAAGAAATTTATTTTTAGTTTCAATTTTAATTTTTAGTTGCTCCATTTGGAGTCTTTCTTTTCTATCTAACTTCTCTAATTCAAAATCTCTGTCTCTGTCTCTCTCTTTCTGCTCTTTCCTCTTTCTCTCTTGTTAATTTTTCGAACTCAAATTCTCTTTGTTTTTCCTCTTTCCTCCCTTTCAATCTCTAGCAGTTTTAATTTAAGTTCAATTTCTAAATTTGGATTTTCCACTGGAAACTGTTCCAGATCTCCTGGTGCAAACACATTTTCATCAATGTAATATTCAACGATCTCTCTAGTCAGTCTCGCTTTTCGCATGGCTGGTTTTATCTCTGTCAGCTCTAAATGTCTGCATATTTCTAGGAGTTCTGTCTTTTTAAAAGACTTCAAAACCTCTACGGTTGGTGATGCCAAGATATCATCCATTGCTGTTGACCTGTCAATATATATATGTAGGAAAATTCAAAAAACAGTTTTACAATTTGAAATGTTAGATTTTCAATAAATGACTTGAGCCCCCAATTTGTTATGACCCCAATTTTTTATAACATGTATGACAGCAAGGGATGACAGACAAAATTTTAAAACTTAAACAGATTTAATCAAACAAAATCTACTATCTACTCTACTGACCAAGATTGATAAATACAAGAAAAAAATATTGACAGTCCCTTTTGGTGGGGTTGCTTGGTGATGTCCTGGGTGAGGAAAACACTCCAACACAGGCAAAAATCCACAAAAAGCTTCACTGGTCATGAAAAGAAGTGACAGGTCTGGTCAAATGTATCCTTCTCCTTGCAATTTCTCCTACTACTTTACTCTCTCAATTTCCATCTTTATATACTCTTTTGCAGACCCCTTCCACCTGTAGAATTTTTTTTAATTCTCTGGGAATTTCCGTCTCAGACATGCCCAGGACATGCCCAAACCTAGCTCCAGTCTGGGCTTAAAGGAACAGTCCACCGTACTTTCATAATGAAATATGTTTTTCTATGAAATGAGACGAGATGATACGTACCTCTCCGAGCTTTGAGCGACCACCCAGTCAGCAGACGGGCTGCCACTCCTGTTAGCATTTGTAGCTAGACTCATTGTGGTCAACGGTATTTTTCGGGGCTGTAGTTAGATGCGACCAAAGTCTTCCACGTTTTTCCTGTTTACATAGGTTTATATGACCAGTGACATGAGTTGGAGTTCGGGTACGCAAAACCAAAAGTGGCTTTTTCGATGCTGTGGGAAGTGCGTACTATAATGACAGGTGTAGTAACACCTTCTGCGCGCTTCGACAGCGCATTGATACCTTCACTTCTGATTTCTTTTCTCTCCCACGACCCCCCCCACTTCCGTAAATACAACCAATGTGACTGCACTGCACTACTTGGTACACAGTCAGGAAGCCAGAGCTTGCAGAAAATTATAAGTAAGGAATAATTAATGAGAAGGTGTGCATTCCACGGTTTTAATGCACGACGCGGAGTTCGCGTCGGGTGGTTGCCTCTGCGAAGAGCATTAAAACTGTGGAATGCTCACCTTCGAGTTGATTATCCCGCTTATACCATGGTCATTTGCCAGCAATATCAAATCGCAGCATTACCCACAATTACAATGAACTTATGACGGTTTCCGCAGTCAGCGAGCTGAAATCACTCTGCTGGCATAGCACATAGCTAGCGAACTGTCAGCAGTCGCTGATACATGAAGTGGACACGTTAGCTTCATTTGTAACCGTACTCAGTTACAATCTTTTAATGGATAAAGCCTGATTTTTTTCGCTGCTATAATATTTACGGTTGTTATCGCTTGAGTACGAGTCAGCGAGGTGAAATCAGTCTGCTGGCATAGCAGGTAGCTAGCGAACTGTCAGCAGTTGCTGATACATGAAGTGGACACGTTAGCTTCATTTGTAACCGTACACAGTTACAATTGTTTAATGGATAAAGCCTGATTACTTCGCTGCTACAATATTTACGGTCATTATCGCTTGAGTACCCATTGTTAACCGCCCCGCAGGACGCACTTATATGACGCCACTAAATTTAGTGGAAATAAATGAGCTGCTAGGTTTCTGTTGTGCCCAGTCAATTATCAGCTCTAACATTGCTATGGTTACAAGTTGGGTAGTGGATGAATTTCGAATGGTGAAACGACTGTAGCCGAACTACCTGTGCGGTTCCACGGTTTTAATGCATACCTGCCAGCTGCCAGCCAATTAGAAAAAATTAGAAAAAAGTATTCACCCAGACCATGGTATAAAAGAAAATAATCAAGTGTGCTACTATGGAACATTTTCAAATGGAGGACATCGATGCCGACGACTGGCTTGTGGCAGAGCCGAAGCCATATCTATTTGAACAGGAATATACCAAGGAGGAGCTAGCCGAAATAGACCGTGAGAGGGAAGAAGAAACGGACGAAGATGAATTGTCTGTGAAGAAGTGAAGGTTCGCAAGCTACGTGCTTTGCCAGCAGACTGATTTCACCTCGCTGACTCTTACTCAAGCAATAATGATCGTAAATATTGTAGCCGCGAAGTAATCAGGCTTTATAAACGATTGTAACTGTGTACGGTTACAAATGAAGCTAACGTGTCCACTTCATGTATCAGCAACTGCTGACAGTTCGCTAGCTACCTGCTATGCCAGCAGACTGATTTCACCTCGCTGACTCGTACTCAAGCGATAACGACCGTAAATATTATAGCAGCAAAAAAATCAGGCTTTATCCATTAAAAGATTGTAATTGAGTACGGTTACAAATGAAGCTAACGTGTCCACTTCATGTATCAGCGACTGCTGACAGTTCGCTAGCTACGTGCTATGCCAGCAGACTGATTTCAGCTCGCTGACTGCGGAAACCGTCATAAGTTCATTGCAATTGTGGGTCGCAAGTAAGCTACAGTCCGCATAATCGCACATAATGTTGGGTTATGCATAATCTCCTTTTCAGATGAATGCTGCGATTTGATATTGCTGGCAAATGACCATGGTATAAGCGGGATAATCAACTCGAAGGTGAGCATTCCACGGTTTTAATGCTCTTCGCGGAGGCAACCACCCGACGCGAACACCGCGTCATGCATTAAAACCGTGGAATGCACACCTTCTCGCTAATTATCCCTTACTTATAATTTTCTGCAAGCTCTGGCTTCCTGACCGCGTACCTAGTAGTGCAGTGCAGTCACGTTGGTTGTATTTACGGAAGTAGGGGGGGGTCGTGGGAGAGAAAAGAAATCAGAAGTAAAGGTATCAATGCGCTGTCGAAGCGCGCAGAAGGTATTACTACGCCTGTCATTATAGTACACACTTCCCACAGCATAGAAAAAGCCACGTTTGGATTTGCGTACCCGAACCCGAACTCATGTCACTGGTCATATAAACCTATGTAAACAGGAAAAACGTGGAAGACTTTGGTCGCATCTAACTACAGCCCCGAAAAATACCGTTGACCACAATGAGTCTAGCTACAAATGCTAACAGGAGTGGCAGCGCGTCTGGCTGACTGGGTGGTCGCTCAAAGCTTGGAGAGGTACGTATCATCTCGTCTCATTTCATAGAAAAACATATTTCATTATGAAAGTACGGTGGACTGTTCCTTTAACAAAAAAAGGTCAATACTGTCATCTAGTGGCTTCTTTTCACATTACATGGAGAAGGCGGTTAATTGGAAAGATGACCCCGTCCCCCCCTTGTTTTGAGCCTTGATATGTCCAAGTGAGATGTAGTTGCACTGACTACTTTAAAATGGACGGTAGTTCATGCTTGCTGCAGCTGGGGCTCTACATGGGCAAAATGCAATGACAACAGCTGTCTAAATTAAAATACCAAGTAAGGGCTTAAATGCTACTTTCTATTTCTGAGCGCTGATACATTTCTGTCTTGGAAATTCCGAAATATTCAACTGCAGTTAAGGAATAGAAGGAGATGTTGTGGATTTGTTTATTTCATGTGGGAGGTGAAATTTGTCCAGTTTGTATTTGGGTGTGCTGGTGGTGTGGCTGGCGTGGACGTTCATTGTATTGTTCCGCCTGTGTCTTTCAGGACCACGGTGTGAAGGAAGATGAGCTGCAGAGCATTCTCAACTATCTGATGACTATGCACGAGGTAATCTAGGCCCATAGTACACTCAAAAATGGCAAAACACAGAAAAATCTTTATTGCATGGCTTTTTCAGGTGCTAAGTCCATTCTGCTTCAGTTTTCCATTTAAAGAAATCCTTTTGGAGCAGATCTATGGAGAATCTTAACGCTAACAGGTGTAATGACTGCAGTGAGTATTTATATTTTAAGATGGTTTGATAAATTCATTAAGTATTGTTGGGGTGATTTATATTATGGCCTTGTAAATGTCTGGAGCTTCAAAGACTGGCCACTAGATGGGGCTCTTTTCCTACATAGATTCTTGTATATAGTACTTTCATTTTTCCATCTTTGCTGGAGGGGAAGTCCTTGAAGTTCACTTGAAGACTGTGCAGTTGGTGCTGTGTCGATAGTAATAAACTATCAGCTGTTTCATTGGTCTGGTGCATTTCCTCCGTACTTGTTTGTGCACCTATGCCACTTTTTAATGAAAAAGAATGACTGCAGGGTTTGTTGAGATGCAGTCATTTAAAGAAGTAAGTATTTTTTGATGACAAATTGTTTAGTTTTATTTGGCCATCAATGCAGTGCTCCTAAAAATAGTCTCCACTGCTCAACTACATTGGAGTGGAAGCAGAGTAGCAATACTACCACCCTATGTGGTTAGAAAAATGGGTAGATCTGGCTGGTTAGCTTCCATTAGCAACGCTGAAAATATGGTCATTTTGCTTTTATTAGCAATTCTAAAACAAGCAATCAGTTGGTTCTAATAGCAATTCTTCACATATGCTTAGTTATCTTACCAAAGACATGCTCATTTAGCCTGCAATATCGTGAACAGATTTGTATATCAGACCAGTAGAAGTGCGCAAGTCTTGCGGCGAATATGTTTATTTGTGTCCCCCCCCATAATCTTGCAGGATGATAACTTGATGGACGTGCTGCAGCTGCTGGTGGCCCTGATGTCCGAGCAGCCCAGCCCCATGGTTCAGGCCTTTGACCAGCGTAACGGGATACGGTGCGGCACGCAATCAAACCTCCCTCTCCCTGGAGATGGCAAGACTCCAGTGTTAAATACCAGCATAAATCAAGGCCCACTTTTGTATTCAATTTTTTTGCCTGAATAACTACATGAAAAAGTGGAGAGCTCAAAATTGCATTTGACATCGTTTCATCAGCTTATATTTCATAAGTGTTCTTGGTGTAATATGGCTCACTTTTAGAATGGTTTTTCATTTGTTAACTTCGTAGATGTGCTGTTCAAAAACTTAAATGCAGTCCTCAAACATAAATTATTATTCTGGATATAGATTTGTTTTTCAGCTACAGGAGATCAAAGATTTGAAAGAAAACCATTTCCATGTTTGGCATAATAATAGCTATGTATGGCTATTTAATTATTTCTGCACCATTTTGTGATGTCCTGGCCCAGCCTGCGTGCTTGAGAAGGGTGAAATGGCCAGCTTTGTACGATCCCATTTCCGAAAAAGTTTGGAAACTGTATAAAATGTAAATAAAAACAATGCAATGATTTTCACATTTTTTAAACTTTGTTTGAAAATTGTACAAAGACAATTTATCCTATGTTGATGCAGATATTATGTTGTTTTTTGGAAAATATGCGCTCATTTTGAAATCGATGCCACCACGTTTGGGAACTAAGGAGACCAACTGCTGTAGTTTTGAAAGCAAAATGATTTCCCATTCTTGTTTCACGCAGGATTTCAGCTGCTCAATATTTTGCACCCTCCTTTGTCATATCTTTTGTTTCATTAGCTTTTGTCAGCGGCTGATAGGTCTTGACTGTAGGCAGACGACTTCAGCATCCAGACTCTTTTACCGCAGAGTCATGTTGATGTTGTAATACGGTCAGAAAATGGTGTTTGGCATGGTGTTACTGAAATGAGCAAGGCCTTCCCTGAAAAAAGGCATCTGGATAGTGGTAAATGTTGCATAAAAACCTGTATATATTGTTCACCATTAATGGTGTCTTCACAGGAAATGATCCTCATGTCTTGTGCACTTGTGAACCTCCACACTATCATGGATGCTGGCTTTTGAACCAGCTGTATGGCCCCTCTCCTCTGCAGCTTGGAGGATGTTGAATCCATGATTTCCATGATTTCATATTTTGATTAGTCAAAACAGGGCAATCTTCCACTTCACCACAGTACATTTTAAATGAGCTTGGGCCTAGGGAAGAAGGCAGTGTTTCTGTATCTTGTTTAGATATGGTTTAATTGCTACATGGCACCGTTTTAACTTGCATTTGTGGATGCAGTGACAAACTGTGTTTACTGACAATGGTTTTCAGAGTGTTTCTGAGTGAGTCCATGCAATGATTGCCACTAAAGAATCCTGTCTGTTTTTAATGGAGTGTTGTTTGAGGACCTGAAAATCACAGCTATTCTAAACTGGATTTCGGCGTTGTCCCATTCGTCCAGAGATTTTTCTGGATTTTCTGAACCTTTTAATGATAGTATGTACCTTAGAGGATATAATCTCCAAAATATTAGCAATTTTAAGTTGAAAACGTCATTCTTTAAATTGTTGAACTATTTCCCGATGCAGTCAGAGTGGTGAAGCCCTCACCATATTTACTTATGAAAGACTTTTGATACGCAGTCATGTTACTGACCTGTTGCTAAATAATCTAATTAGCAGTGAGATGTTCTGTCAGTTCTTTAGCATTTTTGCAACTTTTCCAGTCCTTTATTGTCCCGTCTCAACGGTTTAAAAACATGGTGCTGTCATCAATTTCGAAATGAGCAGGTATTTTTCAGAAAACAATAATGTATCACATTTGATGCATTGCCTTTGTCCTATTTTCAATTAAGTATAGGGTTTTAATTGATTTATAAATCATTGAATTCTGTTTTATTTACATTTACCACAGTGTCCCAACTGCTTTTGAAATTGGGTTGTACATTAGGATTTAACATGATCAGAAGAAAGGGGAAAACTATCTTGGTTGTAAAGCCTATGCCAACAGAACATGAGGGTTAAAATGTATATTCTGTATGTGCAGTATTTTATGGAAATATTGCACCTATATAACCTTTATGCTGACGAGATTTCCTTTCATCATCCTGATAACCTTTTTACTTTTGACCCATTAAGTGACTCTTTTAATATTGATCGTTTTATGAAAAAACTCCATATCTGACACTGTGTCCTAAAAATTTATGTCTCAGCTGCTGTAACAGATAAATGAAATGATAAGCATTTGAGAGTTGATTTTACTTTGGCTGTAATCAGAAGCTTTTATCGGTCACAAATGGTACACGTTCAATAAAAAAAAAAAATATGTAAACGGCGACATTCACATAACTCTGATCCCTGTCTAAAGGGTCATCATTAACTTCTGTTTAAACCATCATCATTTGTCAACGAAAGTTGCACAAGCATCCTCGATGTCACGCTCATCACTAAGTGATCCAGAGTTTTGGGACCATTTTAGATAGTGTTCATTTGGCTCTGTAGCATGGAAATTTCATAAAAATTTGAGTTGTTGCTCAGTTCATTATAATTCTTGGGGCTGTCATTAACAAGGGGACCGGTTTATGTGCCAAGTACTAAGGTTTCTATCTTGGACCAATAATTATATCCCCGAAATACGAGTTTGGGGGATATCATGGTTTCGCCCCAACCGCCGCGTCCGCAGATTTTAGCCGTTAGCTTGATAACTCACAAAATACTATACATTGGCTTCTCCTAGATTCGCCACCAGGTGGCGCTATATAGGGTGTATCAAAAATGTCCTCTCCTAAGGATGCGGGTGGGTTGTGATCCCTTGTAAACCACTGTGTAGCCCTGCGACTCATTCCCATACATCCATTGCCCCAGTGCAAAAAGAAGCAAACAACAAGTTAATTTTAGTATCACGGCGTAGAAAAACAAAAATTCACATTTGCATTACAGTTTGAGACTTTTCATTCAGTTTTAACCACGAATTTTTTGGAGGAAAAACTGGAAAATTAGCCTGTGTTCAGTCATGCATGAGATTATGCAATTATTTTTTGTATGGACTGAAGCAGGATGTTCATACCAACATATGCAAACGAAGAAATTTCATGAAAATGTTCATTTGTATCTTTGGTGGATACTTTTAAGAGAGTCAACTTTTTTTGATACACTCTTATATTGAAAAAAAAACTCTCTTTTTTAACCATATCTTTGGAGCAATAACTTACTCAGACTTCAAATTTGGCTCTTATTGTAGCTGTAGTAAAGGGGATGAACTGAATAGATTTTGGGCAACTATGCACTCCTAGGTTTGCCACCAGGTGGCGCTACATTTTTTTAAAAGATCTGTTTTTTAACCATATCTCTGGAACAATTACTTACACAGACCTCAAATTTGGCTCATATTGTAGGCGTAGTAAAGGGCAATCTAATATAGGGGGCTTTGAGAATTGGGGAATTTTTGGGATATACCCCTTGATGTCGGCCGCCAACAGCATAGGCCTAGTTTTGGTTGATGCGGATATCCAGAGTTTCAGAAACATAGGAGCTCAGTTTCCCATCTAATACTTGATGTGTACTTGCATACTTGCTTGCATACTTGAGCATCAGTTGGTTTTCTGTTTGTACAACATTTTTTTTGTAATTTCATGTAAGCATAAGGGGTATTGAATGTAATTTATAATAGGCAATCCAAAAAGACTCTGGAGCAGCCAAGTTGCTACTAAATATGTATTTAATGCGCACTCATGAAGCTTAAGCACTCCAGTAAATGGCAATGCGTTTTGGCTCTCATCATCATCAGGCAGTTAAAAGAACATCTTTCATCGAAAATTGCCTGCTCCGAAGTCTTTTTGGATTTCCCTTTTGCCCTTTAGCGCCTTTGCATGTCAGGTGCTGTCTTTGGCTGTATATAATTGGCACCAACCCTTCCCCATCAATGTTAAGATTATTTTAAATATCTTTTTCGGCTAAACCTTGATTGTGGAAAAGCAAGTTTCTTTGTGTTTGGGTGTTTGCAGTTGTTTGTTCCTTTTGTCCTTTTCTGCAGAGTCCTGTACAAGCTGCTTGCGTCTAAAAGTGAAGGTATTCGGGTGCAGACTCTTAAGGTGCTCGGCTACTTCCTGAAGCATTTAGTACCCAAGTAAGTACAGTCTAACGAGGTGTTGTTTATGATTTTGGCTTCTAAATGTTTATGTAATATCGACCAACTATTAATTCAATTTAGTTTTATTTGTGTAGTGCTTTTCACAGACAGTCACATAGATACTATACAGAGCAAAAAGGGCATTCTCCAGCCAAATCCCCACAATAGTGAATGAGGCAAAAAACCAGCGGGGAGAAAAATCCTCAGACTGTGGTGGGGGGAAAAAAAAACTCCCTAGTGGGAAGAAATCTCAAGAGGAAGCCAGCTGCAGTGGGGGAGCCCATCCTCCACTGGCAAGCTAATTAATAATGTTCAATTGAAAAAAAAAAAAAAAAAAAAAACATTTTAAAGCACCCACGCAGTGGTGTCTATAGCTCCAGCAAGTGGCAAGGCAAGGATGGGGTAAAACTGGATCAGGACAGCAGCAGCCTGTGACCACATGGTGAGGGACAGGGCTTGCGTGGTCCTTGGACTCAGTGTTCCAGAGGGAAAAGATCCCTGGAAAAAGATGCAAAACAGGAGGTTAGACACTAGATAAATCAACTGCATACTAAACTAGATAGTGACTTTTTCTCACAAAAAGACATCATTGTATCCCCGGACGGTGTCTGGGGTACTATGGATTTGCGGTCGTCGTGCGTCTGCGTCCTGGCCTACAGGTACCTGTGCATGAGGGATACATAGATAATAGTGATAAAAGAAGAATAGTATCAATATTATGCCAAATATTTCTTCAGAAAACTGATCTTTCTGAACTACAAATTTGAATACCATTGCCTGCGTTTAGATGAAGTGGTTGCTACAGAGGACAACAAATTTTTCAGCTGCTGGTGTTGGTTCCCTGTGCTATCTCAAGTCCAGAGTAAAAGCAGCAGTCTACCAGAACATTTTAGAGCACTTCATGCTTGCTTCAACGAACCAGCTTCATGGGGATGCAGACTTCATCTTCCAGCAGGACTTGGCACCTGCCCACACTGCCAAAAGTACCAAATCCTGGTTCAACAAACACGGGACTACTACTGTGCTTGATTGGCCCGCAATCTCACCTGACCTGAACCGCATAGAAAATCTATGGGGCATTGTCAAGAGAAAGGTGAACGAAAAGAGACCAAACAATAAAGAAGAGTTCAAGGCCGTGATTGAAGCATGCTGGTCTTCGATAACAGCCGAGAAATGCCACAGGCTGGTAGCATTCATGCTACACCGGACTGAAGCAGTCATTCGTGCAAAAGGGGCCCTAACCAAGTACTAATTACAGATGCAAGATTTTCCTTTCAGAGGCCAGACATTTTTGTATTTAAAATCCTTTTTTATTTATTCATTTAAATCGATATCATGTAATAATCTAATTTTCTGAGTTTTTGAATTTGAGGTTTTCTTGAGCTGTAAGTCCTAATCAGGAAAATCAAAACAAATAAAAGCTTGAAATATATTGATTTGCATGTTATTTGTCTATATAATATGTAAGTTTCACCTTTTAAGCTGAATTACAGAAATACATGAACTTTTTGAGAATATTCTAATTTTCTGGGTAGTACCTGTATACTATGAGCAAGTATATTGAGCAGTTTGCACAATATACTTGCAAAAGTTTAAAAAAAAATTAATGCAAAAGTCAAAAAATAGGGATGGGACTGAACTTGCCAATATTCTGAACTGTGTTCGAGGTCAGCGTGCTGGTGAATATTCAATAACTGATCAGGGCCATCTAGTGAGAGAATAGTGTAACTGCGTGTATAGGAGAGCAGCTCCATGTCCGCTGGCATGAACATCTGCACAGACGGGTTATGGGTCAGACCGGAAAGTAAACACTCGGACATACGAAGTAAAGACATAAAAACCACCATTGAAACTAGTGACCACAAAAATTGTGAAATAGTACAAATTTTATTTCAATTGTATTTGATTGTGATTCCACATTAGTGCTTCGTAAAATTTCTTGAAGCAAATTAAATTACTTCAGTTAATGTATTCATGCACTCATTATTGTTCGTAAATTATGTACGGCACGACAGGCTGAGCCATAAAATTATGTTCGCAAATATTCCTCGGAGGTTTAGGCCCGTATTCAGAAATGACACTCAGACTAATTGAGTGCAAGTGAGTTCTAAAACTTAGTGTCAGGTTATACTAAATGAGTCAGAGGTTGTCCTAACCCTCATTTGCTTTCAGAGACCTCACTCACACTGAAAATAGCGTCTCTTTCTGTGTGAAGGTTGAGTGCAGGGAACACCTCCCTTGAGCCGCACTAGCTTGCGCCGGTATTTTGTTGGCATGGCTTTCAGGTGCCTACGAACATTAGAAACTCTATATCATTTACAGCCACGTGCTCGACGCAATCGCAACTTTGCAAGTTTTAACTCTAATGATGATAACCATGCTGGTAACTTACTAACTGACCACCTTTCAGTGTTTATGAACTGCACTGTGGTGAACTCGAGGTTAGCATTTGTGTACCCACCCGGACCTACTCGTGAACTGATAGGGGAAGCTCTAAACCATCCCTTAAAGATAATGATTGAAAAAAGGTCATATCTAATCATTTAATAAAATTTTATTTACTTGTACTCCAAAAATCCGAAGGATTATCATGTTTCGCCAGTTCTACTTGTTAAGTTAGAATGAGCACTGTTAATTATTGCCCTGTTTTTAATTCATTGAATTAGCATTGCAGAAATTCTGAAAACTCTCAACATTATCAGGTGTGGCCAGTTTTAATTTATGACTCATATCTGTCAACTCTTACACATTCGGATTTCTCGCGCTTTTCTTTACCGATGGGTTAAATAATTTTGCGCCCAGCTGGCTGGTGGGGCGTGTGTGGATCGGTCTGCGAGGCTCATGCAGCTGTAAGTCACGAGAATCCATTCTTTTCTACATTCTTAATTGGTAGTAGTCGGCACGTTTCACAGCTTGTTGCTTAGTGAGCCTCACGGGCTGTCCTGCGCCTTTCGTGAGCCACTCGACCACAGAATCTATGAAGACATGCTGATATTTACGTCGTAATTTATGCGCGAAAGAAACGCCTCAATTTTGTGAAGCAAGGTATAATAATGCTATTAAAAATACATTTCATTTTCGTTTTACCAATTAGTCTGAGAAACTTTCTAATCATGAAAAGTAAACTGCGATAGGTATAGGTCATTCAGCACTGAAGCATGAGGATTGAGCGTCCCTTTGCAGCAGCCGATGCACCGCCTGTGGTACCCACTGCCCACTACTGTCAGTTATGCTCGAGTGGAGTTTGTGAATATCAACTGGCGAAGAGTAGGACCGCTCTCTCGGTTAGTGGTAGGTCTATCTCTCTCTCACACTCCAGTTACATTTCAATCGTACTCACTATATGGTGAGTGGAGGGTGAGTGTGAGTGTCGTTTCTGAATACGGGCCTCTGTGTCTTTTTAACGTTATATTTCAATCAAACGCTGTTTTGTGTGATTGTTTCAGACATAGAGCAAAATTTTAAAATGGAGCTGAATTAGCTTAGACCTGCCAGTAAAAATGAACAGCCTGGAAAATTAGCAAGGTTTCCTTTTTAAGATCAGGAATTCGCACCATCGGGCAAATTTCAATAACTGCAAAATCGCTTGCTTGTAGAACTTCGTTCTGATGGTGACACAAGGGATGCACACTAGTATGAGAGGCCATTTGAGAGAATATTCATACTTTCCTTCACATGTAATATCATACTGTCACACAAACACCATTATACTCTCTCACACACACCATAATTCTCACACACACTCACCATCATTCTCTCACGCGGACACCATCATTCTCTCTCACACACACCATCATTGTCTCACACACACGCACCATTATAATCTCTCACACACACCATTATACACTCACACACACACCATCATTCTCTCAAGCACAGACAATTATACTCTCACGCACACACCATCATTCTCTCTCACACACTCCATCATTTTCTCTCACAAACAATCATTCTCTCTCTCACACACATCATCATTGTCTCACACACACGCATCATTATACTCTCTCTCACACACACCATTATACACTCACACACACACACCATCATTGTCTCACGCATATACGATTATACTCTCATGCACACACCATCATTCTCTCTCACACACACCATCATTCTCTCACGCACGCACCATTATACTCTCACACAAACTTAAACTTCTTAAAGTGACAAAATGACAGTGAATGTAAAACAGAATGATAGTGTATGTGAATAAGAATAGGTGATCTGGTGAGTGTTTGATTGAAACGGAAGTTAGTTTGATTGAAACGGATGTAGCATTAAATTTTCAGTTCCAGATTGGTTATGATTGAAATCTTTGTAAATTTAGTAAGAAGCTGGATTTCACGGACATATCCCACCCTCCAGTTCGACAAGGAAGCATGGTGAAAAAACAGCATGCTCGTCGTGGATGCTGCAATGTCATTCCAAATCCATTTGAAACGTGAAGTGTTGCTCGTTATTCATCCTAATTCCGTCCGGAAAGTAGAGTATAGCACCAACGTGAAGTATATCATACAATAAAATTGAAGTATAGCTCCTAATTCTTTCCAGTTCCATTCGAAAAGCAGAGTATAGCACAGGGGTGGGCAATCACGGTCCTGGAGGGCCGGTGTGTATGCAGGTTTTTATTCCTATCAATTACCCTGACTAATTGAGTTAATTGATTGCATGCACAAATATAGATTTTCGCAATGATTCGATCAAAGGAAAATGTTTTATGAAGGGAGACAAGACTAGTCTTTGTAGTTTCATGATAATTTAAAGAAATGCGCATGAAACGTCAGATTTCATAAATGGTTTGGCTAATTAAGGCAATCAACTAATTAAAGACCAGACGTTGGTGTGAAAGCCAGGGACAGATACAGCCCTCGCTGCCCACCTCTGGTATAGCACCAAAAGTGAAGTATACCTGATTGCACCAAAAGCGAAGTGTCGCTCGTCAATCATCCTAATTATTCAAAAAGTGAAATACAGCACCAGAAGGAAAGCACAGAACATCATTCATTGCAATTCCATTCCAAAAGTGAAGTATAGTTTTAATACTGCTACTTAACACACTGGGGGAAAAATGGGTGTCATGTTTCAATTACTTGCGAAGGCAATATCCATTTCCGAGTTTCAATAATCTATGTAATTGCGTTGCAACCAAACATCAACGTGACACGTAGGCTTGAGCTATGATGAACGCAAATTGCACCTAGCTGGTTTACTCCATGACTTCGCTTTTTATGGATCGAAAGCCCCATTATGTAGCCAAGTAGATGATGAAATTTAAATTGTTTGAGCAAATGTAGTAAGCCAAACTTGTATTACAATAATAGTAAAAAAAAAGAAAACACACCGATAACACTGATGCGCACACTTCTGCCCAGTGGGTGGCAGTAATGCACCTCAAGTCTTAAAATGTTGACTATAATCGCTATAATTAAACTTTGCATTAATCTGTGAATGTAGTAGACAGGTGAAAAATGAACAGAAAAATATGGATGAATATTAACCTTTTTTTGTTAAGTTGACATATATGTCCATTCATTGATTCAGTCGTCAATCAAAATTTGTGTTGAAAAACTTTTCTTAATGTGTCAAATATTGCTACCTGATAAAAATGCTATTAATCAATATCAATTAAAGCCTCTAATTAATTAGATTTTTTTTATCGTGTCCCACCACTAATATATTGTCCTGTCAGGTTCTCGGTTTCTACGGTCCAGTACATGCCAATTAAGACCAGGAGTGCGGCTATTGCATCAGTCAACTGGAATCATCTGATCCTTGTTTACCATTGGGTGATATAATGGCAGCCGGTATATAATGCTATAGCTTTGCCATAGTCCCTAGTAACTTCTCATAAGCTATACGCTTGCACAGCCTAAAGCCCCGTTTCACCTATTGTCTATTGCTAAACCAAACCATTGATAGAAGTGCTGTGAGATTCCAGCACTTATAAATTTACGGAACCTTGTTTCAAATTTCCTTTTACTATTATTGCAATATAAGTGTAGCCTAGTACATTCGCTCAAACCATTTATAATTCATTATTTACTCGGCTACATAATGGTGCTTTAGAGCCATAAAAAGCGAAGTCATGGAGTAAACCAGCTTGGTGCAATTTCCATTCGTTATAGCTAGAGCCTCCGTGTCATGCTGATTTGTTGCCACGCAATTACATAGATCATTGAAACTCCGAGATGGATATTCCCTTTGCAAGTAACTGAAACATGAGACATGTTTTTCCCCCAGTCCGTTAATCTACAAAACCCAAAACCAGCGAAGTTGGCACGTTATGTAAATCGTGAAACTGAGAAACTTTTTTTTTTTGCAAATAATCATTAACTTAGAATTTAAAGGCAGCAACACATTGCAAGAAAGTTGGCACAGGGGCCTTTTTACCACTGTGTTACATCGCCTGTCCTTTTAACGACACTCAGTAAACGTTTGGGAACTGAGGAGACCAATTTTTGAAGCTTTTCAGGTGGAACTCTTTCCCATTCTTGCATGATGTACAGCTTAAGTTGTTCAACAGTCTGGGGTCTCCGTTGTCGTATTTTATGTTCATAATGCGCCACACATTTCCAATGGGAGACAGGTCTGGACTACAGGCAGGCCAGTCTAGTACCCGCACTCTTTTACTACGGAGCCATGGTGTTGTAACACGTGCAGAATGTGGCTTGGCATTGTCTTGCTGAAATAAGCAGGGGCGTCCATGAAAAAGACGTTGCTTGGATGGCAACATATGTTGCTCCAAAACCTGTATGTACCTTTCAGCATTAATGGTGCCTTCACATATGTGTAAGTTGCACATGCCTTGGGCACAAATACACCCCCATACCATCACAGATGCTGGCTTTTGAACTTTGGGCCTACAGCAGTCCAGATGGTTCTTTTCCTCTTTGGTCCGGAGGACACAACGTCCACAGTTTCCAAAAACAATTTGAAATGTGAACTCGTTAGACCACAGAACACTTTTCCACTTTGCATTAGTCCATCTTAGATGAGCTTGGGCACAGCGAAGCCAGCGGTGTTTCTGGGTGCTGTTGATAAATGGCTTTCGCTTTGCGTTGTAGAGTTTTAACTTGCACTTGCAGATGTAGCGACAAACTGACAGTGGTTTTCTGAAGTGTTCCTGAGCCCATGTGGTGATGTCCTTTACACACTGATGTCGGTTTTTGATGCAGTACCGCCTGAGGGATCGAAGGTCACGGGCATTCAATGTTGGTTTTCGGCCTTGTCGCTTACGTGCAGTGATTTCTCCAGATTCTCTGAACCTTTTGACGATATTACAGACCGTAGATGATGAAATCCCGAAATTTCTTGCAACAGCTCGTTGAGGAATGTTATTTTTTTAACTGTTCGACAATCAGCCCACGCATTTGTTCACTAAGTGGTGACCCTCGCCCCATCCTTGTTTGTGAATAACTGAGCATTTCAGCGAAGCAGCGTTTATACCCAATCATGGCACCCACCTGTTCCCAATTAGCCCGTTCACCTGTGGGATGTTCCAAATGAGTGTTTGATGAGCATTCCTCAACTCTCTCAGTCTTGTTTTGCCACTTGTGCCAGCTTTTTTGAAACATGTTGCAGGCATCAAACTCCAAATGAGCTAATATTTGCAAAAAATTATAAAGTTTACCTGTTCGAACATTAAGTAACTTGTCTTTGCAGTTTATTCAATTGAATATAGGTTGTGAAGGATTTGCAAATCATTGTATTCTGTTTTTATTTACGATTTACACAACCTTCGGCCCGTTACCGGGGCCGGTTGTTTTGCACAGTAAATACAGCATGTTTCCAAATCGCAATATTGTCATGCGGCATATTCACATTTTGTGAGGAAACTTGGCCAAAAGCTCATTTAGACCATTTTACCTCAACCGAACACAATTCAAGCACCAAGCAAGTAAATAAGCATGCAGCAAAATATAGGATAAAATCATATCAGCGCTGAATCGCCAGAATTTCTCCTGAATTGGTGCTATGCATAAAAATGATACCTCAAATGAAAGAGGAAATTCCGCAGAATCCAACGATATGAGCCCGGTCATTTTAAACCGCCACCACATTGAAAGAACAGCAGGCATACACTTTACAGTCTACAGAGATGAGCAAAAAAAATTCTTACCTTTGATATTTTGTAATAAAAAACTGTTCCAGGGTAAATCTGCGCTTGCTATTGTTAGCCCAATGTGTTTGTGTTATAACGAAACTTGATCTGCCAGTATCCTTGCATGTTCTTTCCCAGGGCGTTGCTTCAAAGATCTCAGCTCCTTAGCATTCAGCTTGCTTGCAATGTATTTGCCTCTCTGCGATCGGCTTTTGATGTTGTCAGTGAGACTATGCCGGTAGGCAGGTAGGCATTTGATTCTATGAGTCCTGATGTTTCCAACGAATTCTAAACCACCTTAATCGCAGAAACTTAGCCTGAGCTACTGGCTTGCGTTCCCAGTGCGTCAAACTGAGTCCATGGACCATTTGCTTGTTCTTGAATAGCGCGACAATTTAAACGCATAACTAGTTTGTTTGAGGTATTGTCGGAATAATTATCCGCTAAATATTCAACATTCATTTTCAAAGTCGTTTTCTGGCAGAATCTTTGCACTATTCGGCACAAATACTGAGACGACAGCAGTACGTATTTTCTTTACCCATTTGTTAAATTGGCAATTTGGCCGCAGAATTATTGACAGCTAGCGTAGCATCATGGTTGAAATGCCGCGCGGCAAGGGACAGTCTGCAGGTTCGATTCTTGTCATGGTATTTTTATTGGGGGGGAAATAATCGCAGTTTCCCTCTACAAATAATCGCTGGGCTTTTTGTTGTTCTTACTTTTCTTTAACACTTTTTTACATTGCCTTTGTACTTGTAATTGTAGTTATTTGTTTTGTTTTTTGATAAATCTGCTCCAGTGGAGTAAAACTTCATTTTCATTGTATGTATTATCTTTGAATGGGAAATTGAATAGGCAACAAAACTGGCAGAAATAAAAATAAAGAACTAGGTTCACTAACCCACATAACTGGCCCTGTATTTTCGTGAATTACCAAACATAACCTTGAACAATTTTCATTTTTCGAATCAATCGTTAGAGATATATGCTCTCCAACAATAAACTCGCCGTTGGTTACCAAGACCCGAAATTGATTTTACGGATGCTTCAACTAGGCAATGACTTCACTTCAAGAGATTTCGAGCGAAAAAGACGACGTTCAAATCAGTTTTTCGCGTGGGCGGCATACTTCGCCCAAAATAATTTATATATCAATCAAATCTATTATAAATTCTTTACTTATTTGTGTTGGTTGAATTGTGGGCGAGGCCTGCCGCCCGAGTTTAATTTCGAAAATGAGTAATTTACATTAGTGACGCGCTTAGTTACGCAAAATATTTAAATGTGGGATTGGCATTTACAAACGGAAATAAAATTGAATTTCGTGATATTTTTTAAAATAATAACTTAAAATGTAATGTTATTTCATACAATTGTCAGTATTTTTATGTGTAATCAAACAAATGTGTGGATTGTGTGTTTTTCGCTAAGGATTCAACACGAGGCACGAATCGTATTTCATATTGAAATCCAACTTTTCAATTGCACCTCTTGCGTAAGCGGCGTTCTTTGATGTACAGTTGTTCACATTTCCTGCTTTGTTGACACGTAATATTTTGAATGATGATTCTTCTTTAATATGTCTGATATGTAGCCTAAATATCGAGTAAATAGTTTAGTGTCGTTGAGTGTTAGGCCTAATTATTCAATGTACAGGCCAGATGATCAGTGGCGTCAGGCTTTTCGGCGCGATGACCCAGTTTCGTCTTTCGACAATGATCCAATGAGGAAATGCTCCAGGTGAACCCATGTGAACTGCAGGTACACGAGGAAGGGTAAGTTTTATCTATGCAAAATCTATAAAAATCTGTTCATATACGGATATTCTGAGTTATGGTAGAGATGTAGAACCAAGAAATAACTCTTTGAAAAATAAGATAGGCCTATAGGCTATCTGATGACCGATCGATGCCCGACATTTTGCCCCTCGATCAGCTCGGCCCTTGAGCACGCATCATATTATGCAACTTTGAAGTTTGTAAACTGAATTGAATCTGACCTTAATTTTGTTTTTAATATAATTAATGGGTAGCATAATTAATTCAGAAATATAAAAGACAAATATAATTTTGCTCCAGTATAAGTGTGATAAGGCATAGAAAAAAATACCCGTGATTCCTATTACCCGACAGTCCCTATTTTCCCCCTACCCTAAACATTTTATTGGCGTTTTTGATTGTTTTTGATTTTGAAAGGTATCTTGCCTACTGTCGTTGCACACTTTTTGGACAAAAAAAATAACTTTTGAGATTACTGTGGAGATTTGAGTATAGGGCCTATAGAGTGGCTTTATTGTGGTTTAAAATTTTATTTTTATATTTTATATTTTATTTTTACTTAAGCCCGTAAGCCCTGAGCCTCTTTTTCGATGTCAGTCATGGCGAACGCAAAGAAATTGAAAGGAACCGGAATTTATATCAATGAAGATTTCTCTGATGTTGAGTGACGAAAAAGAAAGGAACCTCTTCCAGCAATGCGAGCTGCCCGTGAGCGCGGCGACAGCGCCTACATCCGATATGACCGTCTAATTGTCCACCCACCAGGCAAACGAAAATCGGAAAATCAGAACGACTCTCAAAATAATTGCCCATTCATCACTACTTCCACCCCCGAGCAAAATGCGCCTAGAGGTAGACGGTCCGAAACAAACCGGATTCAAAACAGGACAAATGTCTGTCCTGAATGTAAAAAAAAATTAAAATTGCAAAATGTAAACTGTGGTATATGTAAACTTAATTTCCATTTAAAATGTTCTCCTGTTCCCAGTCCTAACTTAAAATTATGGGTATCATGGACTTGTGATGAATGTATACCTTTGTTTCCATTTTTTAAGCTTGATGATCAGGATATTCGTTTTCTTTCTCCAGAAACGTGCAATATTACTTGTTTTGAAAATATGGTCTTCAATTCATTTGACATCTTTGATCAGCCTGATGTAAATGAAGTTATATGCATTATTGAGAAACTCAAACCAACCAGTTCAGGACAAGAAGTCAGAATTTCTCTTGTAAAAGAGGTCAAATATTCAATAGCAGATCCCCTAAAGTTTATTTTTTCCCTGTCATTGGAGACTGGTGAAATTTCAAGTGATCTCAAAATTGCAAAAATCATCCCCATATTCTAATCAGATGATCCATGTTCCTTTACTAATTATCGCCCAATTTCAATATTACCCTGTTTTTCAAAGATTCATGAAAAATTAGTTCACAAGAGAATTCTACCGCATATTAATTCAAATAATATACTATACAACCATCAATATGGCTTCCGCAAGAATCATTCTGCTTACATGGCTTTGTTAGATCTTTTTGAAAAAATGTCTACTGCACTTGACAAAAATGAATATACTATAGCAATTTTCTTGGACCTATCAAAAGCGTTTGATACAGTGAACCACAAAATATTGCTATCGAAACTGTATAGATATGGTTTCCAAGGTAATGTTTTTCAATGGTTAAAAAGCTGTATTACTGATAGGCAACAATATGATAATTTTAATAACTGTAAATCTAACATGGTAACATTGTCATGCGGTGTGGCTCAAGGCTTAATTCTGGGTCCGTTATTATTTTTAATTTATATCAATGATCTTGCTACAGTTCCAATTACAATTTTACCTCTCTTATTCGCAGATGATAAAAAATCTTCTTATCTCTAATAAACACTTAAAAACTCTTTTAAAAGAGGCCAACTTGGGCCTACAAGCTTATTCAAAATGGTTCAAATTGAATAAACTGTCTCTTAACATAAATAAAACCAATTTCCTACTATTTTTAGGTAGGAAAAAGTATAACCTGGATGAACTCAAGCTCTTTATTGAAGGCTCCGAAATTAAAAAGGTATCTTCTGCTCGCTTTCTTGGTGTCATTGTTGACAATAATTGTACTTGGAAAGAACATATTGCCTTTGTGGCAAAAAAAAGTGTCTCAGTCTCTGGGTATCATCAGAAAGATCAGTTCATTTCTTAATAGATCCAGTTTATTTGTTTTGCATTCTAGCTTAATATATCCATACCTAATTTATTGTAACATAGTGTGGGCCAATACCAGCCCAATCAAACTCAATAAGCTTCACTTACTGCAAAAACAATTTGTTAGAGCAGCCACAAACTCAAACTCTAGAGCTCCATCCTCTCCACTATTTTTGTAAACTAAGGATCCTAACCATATTGATATCAATATCATACAAATATGCACTTTTATTTACAAAGTGATTCATCAAAATCAAGAACTGCCCAATCACTTTCAACAATATTTTTGCCGAAATTTCAGTTTTCACTCATATAGGACAAGACAAGCAGAACACCTGCATCGTCCCCTCTGCCACACCAGCAGAGGGCAGTACTCTGTCAAGTACAAAGGGAGTACATTGTGGAATGAACATCGCAATCTTGCTGACAATGCCCCCTCCTTGCCAGTATTTGTCAGACAAAAATGGGTCAATAAACAAGGATGCGGCACAGTACAGGGATCAGGCAAAGCTCGAAGTCTAGGACAGTCCAGTCAGAAAGATAATCACAATGATACAAGCCGTGGCACAGGTAGCAAGGAAGTAGCGATCTGACAAGGAAGTGTAACAAACAGACATCTAATATACATTTCAGATTGACCACATGACAAGGGAACACAGGTGCAATCAATGGGAATGGTATTCATGGAGAGACACTTTGGGAATAAACTAATTACAAGAAATTGGCTGTAGCCAAAACGCAGACAAGGATCACAAGACAAACCTATAGACCGATAACAGCTCCAGTCAAGGAGTACTAAAGTGCATAGATAATGAGAGAGAAAAGACAGCACAAAGCGGTTGTGGAGACCCACAGAAAAGCAGCAGAGATAATTAGGGAAAGACAAGAGGTGGAGACTAGAATAGGGAGAATGCTGAGAGATAGTTAGTCAATTAGTAAGTGCAGCTATACAATCCCAAGTGCTCGTTAGTAAGTTGGTCAAAATATACAATGTTAGTGTTGGTTAGTAATTAGCAAAAATAACAAACTATTAGTATGTGGTAGTAAAATGGTAAAAGTAAGAGGAATGAAGAACACGAGATAATGAGGGAAGATTGAAACCCAGAAACCAATAAATCACCCGAGGCAGTGGCACTCTAAACAAGGGACTGTGAGCAAAGACACACTCATGACAAGACGGCGGAAGACAAAGTGCAATGCATGGAAATAAACATGGCATGGAAACTATGAATGAACTAAAACATGGAAAATAATAAAACATGAAAATATGAATTACCAAAAACGCAATACATAATCTCAGAATGGTCAGACATGAGCAATAATCAAGAAATACACAGGTCAGTCAAAACATGGCACTAGGCCAGGCACAAAACTTGAGCATGGCAGAAAACATGGCGCATGGCATGGCATGGCAGAGGCAGAATCACAACAAGAAGACTATGTATAGCGGTCTCCTTGGACCAGTTCATCTGTGGTGCAATCTATGTTTGCTATTATTTCTTTTAGGTAGTTTGTTACACCTCAGTCCTAAAGGCTGATGGGGTATTGCTATCCTTCGTGAGGTTGGGCGGGCGGGCGAGCATCTCCAAAAACTTTGACATCGGGCTGAGGGGTATTCCGTGCATTGCTCTCCTATTTTTTTGTTTACCTTCATTTTTTGTATTATGATTATTTTTTTTTCTTTTCTCTTCTTTTTTGTTTTTTTTTTCTGCCGTCCTGTATTTTATCGTTCTCCTATTATTTTCAATTGCTTATACTTTATTTTTCCCATAGGATGTACATTATTTCTTTTCTTGACTAAGCATTTATAAGGTCAAGGTGAGGCCGCTCTATAAGCCCTTTCGGGCTTCAGACCTCACCTGCACATTTCTTTCTTCTTTTTAACTCACTCCTCTTGAGTGATCTCTCTTGTAATGCGTCTCTCACATGTGCAAATAAAAAAAAAAAAATTAAAGGGGACCTAACATGCTCATCTTTCTTTTAATACATATTAGTAATATTATAATGTTGGTTGTACATGCTCAACCTCTGAAAAGTTTCATAAGTAACATAAGATTCAGGGATTTTGCCATAATCCAAGAGCATGATTTCGTGAGCGTGAATTCCTCCCGAGATCTGCACGAGGTCTGGGCAAAACCTGACGTCCGGTTGTGCCGTCCAATTAGTGCAGACCTAGCCAGAGCCAACCACTGCGCCGAGGAAAACAATGCCCTTCCATTCAAATCTTTGTGCTCTTGAATGCGGAGCCTATCAGCAGAGAAAGGATGTCAAATATTTATTTAGTGTGATAGAATATGTTCATCCAGAGGCTTACTCGCTTCTATTTTTGATGAACTAGATGGTTTTAATTAGGCCCCATTAAAAAAAAGTATATTATGTTTGTTTAACATTCTTTTCATCTGAAAAACGAGTGGGGTGTGGGGGGGATTGAAAAAAATTTTTTTTTTTTCTTAGTAAATATCTTTTTATACAGTTTACTAACGCACCTTATGTGTTTGTCACATGATTTTCCAGGTTTATTGACCGTATTTACATGCACACCATATTCCTGTATTAATCAGAATATGAGAATATTTCGATTGCATACCTGTCATGTAAATGCGTTCAATAACCCGATTATGGTCATTTTCCGATTCAAAATATTCCGAATAAGAACCCTGGCATATGCCTGTTTTAATCGGAATATTGGCTCATGTATACTCCTTAATCGGAATATGCCCTCAAACAGAATATTCAACCACGTCTGCGCCTGTTCACTTCGCAAGGAATTTGCATTTTTGGAGCGAAGTGGAGACGACTGTGTGCATTCAGATGATGAAAGACATGACTATATTGTAATATATCGATGGGCGAAAGCACTGTAACAACGATGTATTGAAAGGGACATTGTGTAGGAATTACTCCCATCCAGCGTTGGAATGGTGTATTACATTCAAACGAATAATGCACTCTAGCGCCTCACTTTTTTAAACACGCATTGCAACTACGGCAGCCACCGTGTATCAAAAAGCCTCGTCAACGCTGATGAAACCATCGATGTATGAGTAGAACTGGTACTACTGAACCGAAAGGCAGCATATCGAGGGCTGACTGTAATAAACAGTTATGCCATATACATAAGATCCGGACATAACTGTTAATTGTGGTCAGCCCTCGATATAATACATGAAGCAGCAAAACACAGTACCGTCAATCGGTGTAAGATATTGAAAGTAACGGTAATAAACAACTCAGCTTAGGTGCATCTTGAACATTTTACGCTATGAGAAAGCAAAGCAAGTGTTAGCTACATGCACGCTTATAGGATGTCACCTTCAACAGTTATCGAATACCTACCTGTCATCCAACCCAAGTTAACCAACAACAGCCTTTGCTGCCTCACTGTTTATTCTGTAATGTTACATAAGACAGGTGAAGCAGTCGAGTCGCTATCTAACAAAACCATTCATCAAATACAATAACTGAAAACACTGGTGTCGTGACACCTGCTCACTTTACCGACTTGCTAATGACATAAGCCGACAGCACGGAATCTCCTGAGCAGCGCTACACGCAGAGAACCGCAGCAGTGCAGCTTACGAGAACGCTCTTAGAGACTAGGTCCCCTTGGTGTTCGCGTAGCCTGAATTAATATCTTTTTATTAAAAAAATTGTCTCTGCAGTGGAAAAAGGCACCGGCAATTTAGAAGAGAAAAATCAACAAATTATTTATTGATCATTTGTGGTAGTCAAAAAATGTATTCACGAATCTATTATAGTGTCTTTTTCAATTGCTCCTGATGGAATAATTTCCCTTTGCCCCCCATGGCATCACGTCACTTGCGATTAGCTTGACCGCAAAGTCCTCGCGCGTATAGAGCTAGAACCAAGTTAAAACACATTTGTATGCGCATTACTAAACTAGAGCTTTAAGCGCTCATTACAAAAAACTTTATAATATTTTACTACACTCACCCCAGGTAAGCAGATGTTTAGCTGTACTCGCGTAATCAAGCAGTCAGGCGGAGTTGACCACGTTTTACTGATCGGCCTGTTACTTGCATAATGCATTAGGGGAAGTAGGTGTACATTTAGCAGTGTGTCTCAACCACCTGTAGATGCAAAATTACGGACAAAAGACACCGTCGTGAAAATTTAATGTCAGATGAGGCGGACCCTCATAGAGACTGTCAATGCACGGACAGGTGTCATTTGTGACAGGAAGGCTGATGCAAAGTCTAACGAAAAGAATTCTGCTGCATGGACCAGCATCCTGAAGAGCAAATCAAACTGGGAATTAGAAGGGACACAGACACGTCCTTTATGACAACAATTAGTCCTGGCTAGTTCTCGATCATTATCCCCCGCCATGCAATTAGCGCGAAGCGGGGGATATAGCATTGGGCTCCGTCCGTACGGACACATTGGGCTCTAATTTCCTGGCGCAGCGCAGGTGGCATAGCAAGGCGCAGCCCGCGCAGTGGTAATTTCGTATGGCGCAGCCCGCGTAGTGGTAATTTCGTGAGGTGCGCAGCCTTCGGTAGATGAAGGTGCGCCGAGAAGGGTGTGGCGGTGTAGTTGGGGGAGGTGTCACATATTCATCAAGACGCAGTGACAATTTCGTAGAAAAAGTCTCCCCTGGAGTTGCACAGAAAACTCGCCAGCTCCAACCTGGTTTATTTTCCGTGCAGTGGTAATTTGGCTGACCGGCGTAGAGTGCGCACACGTCACCGAAATCTCACAGGCAGTTTTATAGAATGTCAGGCACATTTCAATGCAAGAAATAATTACAGGAAGCACTATTTAATGTAACTATCTGAATAAGGACATAAATTATAGTATCTATATCGATTGTCCTGATGTCAGATTAAAGGCGGTTGCCACGCGTAATGGAAACTTGACCTGGCTTAATCAACGCAGCTGAATCTGTGATGCAAACTAACGACTTCACATCTTTCTCAGCCAACCACAAACTGTATATATATATATATATTACTCAGCAACAAAAGTTTCTGTGACACCAATATTGTTAATTATTTTTCATAACGCAATTATGAAATTGTCATACATGGTGATATCAGACTGAAACAGTACACGTAAACACAACATTGAAATGGAAATCATGAAAATGCGAGAAAATGACTTTGCACGTGAAAATGTGCGTAAATCATGCTTGTGGATGGCAATAAAAGAGGAGAATTTTTGGAATTTTTCACATTGTGCCTGATGAACGACGGAAGCATCACTTATCGAAAACACAGCCATTTCGGATCAGGAACTCTACCCTCTAAATGCCAAGACTGTCTGAAAATGATCGGTGGAGGGCCATTGGGATGATTGAATCCGGAACCTCGCAGAGGGAAGTTGCGCATCGCCTGAATGTCCACCGAAACACCATTTGGAACTTATGGCAGCATCATCAGCAGACAAGACATGTCAGAGACCGTCCTCGCAGCGGCCGTCCACGAGTAACCACTCCCAGACAGGACAACTGGATTCGAACAACCCCTCTCCGAAATCGATTCCAACCTGCAACCATAGCTGCAAGAACGATACCTGGTTTGAGGCGACTGTCTGCACAGACAATCCGTCGCCGTCTCCGTCATTTTGGCATTGTCCCACGTCGGCCAGCAAGACGTCCAATACTCACAGTACAACACCGACGACTGCGTCTACAGTGGGCACAACAACATCGACGGTGGATCCAACGTCAGTGGGAACTTGTACTCTTCACTGATGAATCAAGATTCATGCTTAACCGATGTGATGGTCGTTTACGTGTATACCGTCGACGTGGAGAACGTTATGCCAACAACTGTGTTCAGGAATTTGATCGTTTTGGAGGTGGTAGTGTCATGATTTGGGGAGGGATCACGGCTAGAAACAGAACAGATTTGCTTGTTATTGATGGAAATCTGACAGGTCAAAGATATCGCGATGAAGTGCTACGGCCATTGGTGGTACCGTTTTTGATGCAACATGGTCCCGGAATAACGCTGCAACATGATAACGCCAGACCACACGTTGCAAGGATTGTACAGCAGTATCTGATGCAACAACATGTCAATGTCCTGCCATGGTCAGCCAGATCCGCAGACATGTCCCCAATCGAGCATCTTTGGGACGAGATGGATCGACGTTTGCGGCGGTTGGATAACCCGCCAGCTACACTCCAGGAATTGCGACAACGTCTACGTCAGATTTGGAATGACATCCCACAGCAATTTCTGGCACATCTGATTCGGTCCATGCGCCGGAGATGCGTTGCTTGCATCATGGCATGAGGAAGTCACACCCGGTATTGAAGTGTGAAGGTCACAATTGGTTAGACGTCAGACAAGTGCTTCATGACGCATGAAAATGACATTTTTCGTTTTGAGTGACGTTGGCACTGAAAAGTCAGTGTTTCTCCTGTTTAATAAACATATTGATTGCATTGAGATCTTTGCGTGTCATTTATAACATACACATAAATGGTGTCACAGAAACTTTTGTTGCTGAGTATATATATATATATATATATATATATATATATATATATATATATATATATATATATATATATATATCTCGAATGCTTGCGTTCTATGCTCATTAAAGCCGCTTGCACACTGGACGCGAAACGAATTTTTCGCACGACTGATTACAAACAAAGTCAATGCAAAGACGCGATAGTCGGACAGGGTTTTAATAAAGCTCCGTGTCCGAAAGTCATAAAAGTTTGAATTTTTCCGAGTATTCCAGGAATTATTAGAGGTGCAAACTTGGCTATGTTTGTGTTCGACCTTCACAAAATGCAAATTGATAGCTATCGACTTTTCTTGGTCTTTTTAGCCTATTCGTCTGTTCTCGTTGAAGATAGACGGCAGTCTTTATTCGGTCTTTCTTTTGAAAATTAGTCAGATGGACGGAACAGATTCACGCTTTATGTCCACAGCAGAGATAAAATAGTGCGTGAGCAAATCAATTCCATGACCATTGACAGTGTGAAGAAATTATCGCATGCACGATCAAGACTGTCCGACACGAAATGCAAAATACTCCATGTCCACCAGCCAGCAAATAGTAAAAGTAGGCTATTGATATGAGAACAGATTTATAACGAAATAAAGAATAAAAACCAACAAACAGGATATCCAACAAAGATGACCCGCCAATAAATAAATCGCAGTGTTCATTGGATGTTCTGTTGTTAAAATGTTTCTTTTTATTCTTTATTTCGTTATCAATCTGTTCTAATCGTTCTCTTTTTTTTTGGCTGTCAGACACGGAGGCATTGTACATTGTCTCACGCCAGTGTCGACTCACTTTATTGAGCAGAGCTTAAACAGAAACATTGATTGAAATTCTCGGCACTCATCTTGAAGAACTCAGCCCTTTTATCAAAACATTCGCGTTTCATATCTAAAAGAGTCAGTAGTTTTGAAGAAATTAAAAACAATAATAGACTGTCGGACACGGAGATTTATTAAAACCCTGTCAGACTTTCGGACACAAGACGCAATCTGTCGAGCGAAAAATTCGTTTCGCGTCCAGTGTGTAAGCGGCTTAATACTAGGCTACTATTATTGTCACTTAGGTTTTATCGTCTTCAGTGGGGGAGAGGAATACAGCCTGATTGCTATGATCTCGTACTGAGTTAAGATCACATATTGAAAATAAATGTGTCACGTATGTTGCATTGTTGTCCATACATGTTAATCCCAAAATTCAAAGCAGCAACAGTTTGTAACTAATGGGAACACGCTATCCATCGTTTCTCTTGCCAGTGAGCAAGATTTGACTCGGCTGTGTTATACCCAAACACGCCTTCTTTGCCAACTAGCGCTGGAAGGAGGGGTAGAGGCGGGACAGAGGAGTACTTGCGCCAGGCTACGCCGGGCACGAAATTGCCACATACGCCTGGACACACCTTGTTGGCGCGACGCACCCCCCATGCGCCGCGCCTGCGCCTGGTCTACGAAATTAGAGCCCATAAAATTGAGGCGGCGGGGGATATTGCCATGTTCGGGGCAAACACTTGTTTTCCTTCATTAAGGCGTCTTCCCAATTATCTTCATTAGCAACTCAAGACACGGTTTATCTCCATATGCGATCTAACAGCGATACAATCATGGGCTTAATTCAGTACAGAGAAATAATGTACTTATTAAAAGGCTAATGCTTCGCCTCAATTGAACTGGTCCGCATTGTAATGAAATATCGCCTTTCGCTCTCGGTATTGCACGGGTTGATAAAAAATGTGCCACTCTGCTGTCAAATAGGCTACTAAAAGTGTGCGGCTCAAGCTACTTGCGTGACAGTCGACAGGTATACAATTTTTAACAACGTCGATTTAAATGCAGCAAACGCGCGTCCAGATGAATGATTGTCGGCTTACCTGACAGGTGATGCTTGTTCTCTCCGATTAAGCATGGAGTGCTCTCGGAGTGAACCTTTTGTTAATTATGAAAATGACTGAGAACAGGTCAGGACTAATAATTGTTTATAACGGATGTTTTGTTCGAGCCAATTCTCGTTTCTGGCTGCGCCACTTTATACTGAATTTACCCCATGACTTCATCGCTAACTGACGTTACCTAGCTGACTAACGAACTACCTGCTGTCTCAAAAGTGGTTGAGAAGGTAGTGGCTGAACAGTTGACGGACCACTTCAATGCAGAAAATTTACTCCATCCCTTGAAATTATAATCACTCAACTAATACTGCATGTTGCTATTTTATTGAAGTCCTCAAGGCTAATCTTGACAGAGGAGGAGTAGTAGGTGCTGTATTTTTAGACCTGCAAAAGGCATTTGACACCCTTAACCACCAAGTACTCCAATCAAAGTTAGCCCTATTTCAGCTGTCTACAAGTGTACTTAATTGGATTCATTCTTATTTGTCTGATCGCTCTCAGTACGTTAGAAGACAAAACATCATCTGTAAGATTTTTTCCCATGGGGGTACCACAAGGTTCCATTTCGGGACCTCTGTTGTACAGCGTATACATCAATGACCTTCCAACAGTGTGTAACGGAGTGGAGATCTTGATGTATACCGATGACCCAGTGAGCTTTTCACATGGTAAAAACCCTGAACCAGGTGGCTACCAAACTCAAAACAACCTTGCAAAAAGTGTCAAAGTGGTTGGGTGATTCATGTCTCACACTGAACATAGAGAAAACGGTCACCATGTTCTTTAGAAATAAATGCAGGGGAGGTAAGTTCCCAAACATTTATGTGGAGGGAAAACAATTTAAAAATGTTCAGGAGTTTAAATACTTAGGAGTTATTTTAGACTCAACACTAACCTTTTAAATACATATTTAAAAACTTGGCCATACACTGAAATACAACATAGCTAATTTTAGACACATTAGACATTAATGAACACTTGAAGCTTCCATGACATACTTCAATGCATTGATCATGTCACACCTCCATTACTGTGTTTCATGCTAGTTACAAGCTAACATGACTGCCTTGGGATCCATTCAATCACTTCACAAGCGAGCACTTAATGTTTAAGGCAAGAAATCTATCCAGTTCCATCATTGTGATATACTAGGCAAGTACAACTTGCTTAGCTTTGATAATGCCCTATTGTATTCTAACATATGGTTGTTACATCAGATAATACATAATGCTGCTCTGCCACCGTTAAAAACATTTTGTCAAACTTTGCTCTGACCGAATGGGCAGAGCTCTTGATCTATAACAAGGGGAGACTGTAGTTTGCCTGAGCGCTGCACTACCTTTGCGCAAACAGCCTTTTCTTGTTGTGCAATTAAAGCATGGAACACTCTTCCTAGCTGCTCAAAAAAAGAACTGCAGATTTCTGTGTTTTCTCTAGAGAAGTGAAAAAATGGATTTTAAACCGCCAGTCTTGTCATCATTAATCATACACTTTCATTTATATGTATTTTTTCTAATATTTATTGACTTTATACTGTTTTGAGGGGTGAAGTGGGAGGATTTTTATATTGTTCTGTGGGGTGGGGGGTGTTTTGGGGGTATGTGAATATATGCTTCTGCTTCTTTGTTGCCTGCTCAGGGACTGCGGATGGAAAATAGCTTTTAGCTAAATCGGGTACAAAACATCTCTTCTGCTATGATGAATGTTTTTGTACAAGGTCCCTGTAAGAAATAAAACAAATAAATAAAATAAACTAAACCAGAAAGATAATGCTACTGGGTAGGTACCTTAGCGGTTGTCATTAACTAGCTTACTATCAAAACAATGAAGTGAAATTAGCTTGGAACACTTTTTGGTGGGTTAGCTTGGCACATTATAAAAATGCGTATTAAATCAACTCACTTGCACATCCATACAAAGTCTGAATATGGTCTAGCTTCCTTTCCAATTGTGGGTGCAGTCTCAAAAAGGATCATTCATTTTAAGAGTTTGTTTGAGCTTCCTCTATTGCCAGTTCACAAGCCACCGCTGCCATCTTCCTAGCAGTAGCATTAGACAATTTTTACGAGGGCCCTGACCAATGGCGTAGCTCGGAGGGGCAGAGCTTTAGCCCTGGAGACTGATGCACATTCGAGATGGAGTTTTGATTGCTTGTGAAACATGATGTTCCCCACCTTCTTAGTAGTATTCCCATTGACAAATGAATTGCCTCTGACCTTTTCTCGTGTTGAGACGATGAACGGTACAAAACATAACTTTGCTCTCAAAGCAGGTCGGGCGTAGACTTTCCTTCTGAGCTCTCGGAGTAGAACCTTTTTCTTTTTTTTTTTTTTTAAATGTATAAAAAAAAAAAAAATGGAGCCCTGCACTAAGATCGCGCGAGGAATCATCTGGGAAGCTGAGATGACTGACACATTTTGTGACAGCACCCAGCAGCTTTCTCTAGCGCATTTTCCCCCTGCTTGTTCATAGTTTTCCTGCCAGCCACAGTGGCGGATAATCTCCAGAATGTACTCGCCAGAGCTAAAATTTACCAGCCATTGGCGAGTGTTAATTTTGGACTCTGCACTGTGCTGGAAGCATAGTCTACCATCCATATGCCGATGAGCTTACCTGTAATGAAGCTGAAGACCTCTAACACTTACCTGTGTGTGTGTGTGTTTTGTTGCAGGAGGAAATCTGAGGTCATGCACACGCATGGCCTGTTCTCCCTGCTATCGGAACGGCTTACGCTTCAGACGAGCCAGGTCACCATGACTACCTACAATGTCCTGTTCGAGGTCAGACATTTTTCAGGACCGTGGTGTGCACTCAGTGCTTGATGCATCAAAACCATCTAGTTATCAAGCCATATTAAAGAAAAGGCCTTACTAGCAGTGGCTCTTCTCTTTTGTTGATTAAAAAAAATATTCTTGTGAGTTTTGATTTAAAGGTTTTTGTCTCCAGTTATTTATTTTTAAGTTTTGACTGGAGTTTACAATTTTTGTGGACAGAAAAATCTTTGCTACAGTTTTATTTTGTAGTTTGTCAGAAAATTAAAGGGAATCAAGTACTAATTGATATAGAAATTATTTTTATTTTCACACCTCTGTTCATTCATCAAACTGACATATCTGAGATTCCTTCAGAAAGTGTTGTTATGCCGATGATTAAATTCCTGGGATTTGTTTTTATTCGGCATTGAAAAACACTTTCAGTAAAGTCTTAACCCCTGACGCCTGAATTTGTATGCAATTATTTTAAAAAAAGAAATTTGTTTTTGCTTTCAAGCAGATGCTAAATTGGTGCATTCTGAATGGAAACGGTTCGCGACAAATTTGCAACAATAGGCGTCAAGGGTTTAAAAGTTGGTCCATTAACTCTTAGAAAGTGTTTTTAAGGGGACTTATAATGAAAAACTTGTGCACATACTGCTCGGCATTTGGAGCGCTTCCCAGCTCAGTAAGTGTGAAGTAAAACAACCCTGTCATTTTTTTTTTTTGTGTGGGCTGCATTTTTCAGAAAACGTGGCATTCTCAGACCTGCCAACATGTACGCATTTTGCGTACAACGTACGCATTTTGACATCAAAGTACGCTGGTACGAGTTGATGCTATTTGAGTACGCATATCGCTTGATCTCTCCAGTTTCAGTTTATGCGTCAGTTTAAGTTGACACACTCATCAGTTGATGTCCGGTGAGCAGAGGCGCGTATGCATAACGAAAATATTTCGACCAATCAGAGAGTGCGTGTGCCTCACCTGCCCTCCCAACCACGGCCCTCTCGGAAAAAACCTCGCTTCGAAATGAGTATAGTCCCATTCCCAAGTTATAGGCTGCAAACCCGTTTCGCCACTCCTCTGGGTCATCATATGTTGAAAATTCACCCAATTCAAACATCGGTGAAATGGTAAATTCTACTATGGATGCAGCGATTCCTGTATTTTGATTAGTAGAATACCTACGGTAGAATACCTGGCGCTGCTTGAAGAGCTGACGTTCGATTATTATGCCGTTTCACTGCGTATTAATCTCATTGTCACGAAAAGCGAACGCCATTTACTTTAGTTTGAGATAATTTAGCTTTTATTTGGGTATGTGTTCGCAGAAATACTGTGAAACGGCCTAAAACAATGAAATGTAATAACGAAGTTCGCAAAAGGCTTTCTGACATTCTGTGTAATGTTCCACATGATTGCCTCCAAAGGCAGCGTTTGATACGCTTTTTCAAATGCACCACTTATGGCGCTTTTCCACTACTTGGTACGGGCTCTACGCTACTCTACTCGGTACCGGATATTTTTCTGGGAGGTTGTTTGCCTTCAGTGGATAGTACTGCCTCTGTGAAGCTGGTCATCATAGTGGCGCAGCACGAAACTTCCGCGATGTCATCCTCAATACGACACACAATGTAGCTACAGTTGTATCAAGTTTACATTTATTCCATCGATTTTGTTAAAGATTTTTGTGTTCAAATCCGGTATTGTATTTTCTGAATTGAATTGCATTTTCTATTTGACATTGTCGTGTCCAATTCAGTTGCCCGTAAAATTGCGTGCCACCCCACAACGCAAAGCAGTGAAATCCGTAAAAGGCATGGAAAGCGAATGTATATTTCACCTAAAGTTCACGGCAAAACAAACGAATTGTTAAAGTATGGGATAATTAAGTGATCATTGCAGAGCAGAGTTCCTCGTTGCAAATCGCAGGACATGGCAGCCATCAGAATTAATCGCTTATGCGTCATCTCATTTGTGATAACTTTAAGAGAAAAATGATTCGTTGACATCCGTCATGTTTTTTTTTCTGTGCGATTTTATTTAAACGAGGCTTGATAGCAGAACTTTCTTCAGGGGAATTAGTTAGGAGACATAACTGGACACAAGACCGTCACTTAATTTCGCCATGAACGGGCCACAAGCAAAGAGAAACACATTTCATGAATGTAGCTTTGATGAATAAGCGAAACCGTGTTTGAAACAGTGTATCGAACAAGATGTCTTTAACGGTATAATTCGATGATTATTATAACTGCGCTACTCTTAAAAATCCTCAAACTAACTTGAATGAGAGGTCGACGACAGAGTAGTCTATCGCAGTGACGATACTCTCTGACCAATCAGTAGACCTTCGTGGGTCACATCACTTGAAAATACCTAGCACCCAGTTGGCTTTTTTGGAACCCCGGGAGAGCAGGTACCAGAAAAGGTGGTACCAGTATGTACTATTCTCTAATGGAAAAGCAAAAGAGGCGAGTAGAGTAGAGCCGGTCCCGCGTAGTGGAATAGGGCCATAAGATGAGAATGATGGAAAGTTAAACAGTGCTAGTGTTTAATACATGGCAAATTGTATTTGTTTTGGTATTTTTGCCCATTTTTTAAATTAATTAACTGATTGATTTGCAATGAATGTCCTCTGTTGACTTGCTTTTCTGGCAACATTTTCAGTTATTATTGACTATGGATTACGCAGTTATTTTATGTGTAACTAAGAAAAGCAAAGTACTACATCCTGTTCTGACAATAAATTCGCTGGCTGTTTGAAGTAAATTGTATCTCTATGCAATTTTATTTACCAGTAGGGTGGGAGGTGATTGGGGGGGGGGGGGGGGGTCAGGTTGTACTCATAAATTTTCTTCAAGGTTGGCAGGTCTGCATTCTGCATGGCATTCAGATTTGTCCCCTTCCTACGTCACATGCAGGCTCGAGAATTTCTCTGCCTTTCATCTGAGTATCTCCACCCACATTATTTATCGAAACTTAATCTTAGTCTTTGTCGGCAAAAGCTCAGAACTTGCCATTTTTTGTTTGACTGCTTCATAATTCCAACCTGGATCAGTTCGACACAGGACAGGCAATGAAGTTAATATTATAGGGGACCTATGACAGTAGTGTGCAGTGATGATTATACGCCACCACTTTCGTCTAAAAGAGGTCCTAATATATTACTTCTTTATAATTTTTGGTGAAAATGTGTTGAAAAATATTATTGTTGGCAATGAGAACAAACCATTCCGGCAGGTTTGCTGAGGTAAAAATATAGGGTAATAAATAAAAACACTGAGCCTGAACAAAAACACTGATCAGGTTATAGAAGGTGGAGGAGCATTTTGCAACTAATTAGGTTAATTGGCAACAGGTCTGTAGCATGACTGGGTGTAAAAAGAGCATTTTAGAGAGGCAAAGTCCCTCTGAAATAAAGATGTGGAACAATTTCAGAAAATATTCCTCTATGTAAAATCACAAAGATTTTGAATATCCCACCATCTACAGTACATAATAACATCAAAAGATTCAGGGAATCTGGAGAAATCTTTGCATGTAAGGGACAAGGCCAAAAGTTAAGATTGGTTTTCCCGTGATCTTCAGGCCCTCAGGCGGCACTGCATTAAAAATGGGTATAATTCTGCTCTGAAATTCACTGCAAGGGCTCAGGAACACTTCCATCATTGTCTGTGAACTCAGTTTGCCATGAAATCCACAAATGCAAGTTAAAGCTGTATCATGCACAGAAGAAGCCGTATGTGAGCACGATCCAGAAATGCTGTCGTCTTCTTTGGGCCAAAGCTCATTTAAAATGGACTGAGGCAAAATGAAAAACTGTTCTGTGGTCAGATGATACAAAATTTTTAATTCTTTTTGGAAACCACGGACGCCGTGTCGTGCGGACTAAAGAGGAGACGGACCGTCCAGCTTGTTATCAGCGCTCAGTTCAAAAGCAGTCATCTCTGATGGTATGGGGCTGCATTAGTGCCTGTGGCATGGCCAGCTTACACATCTGGATAGGCATTATCAATTTTGAAAAGTATGTAGAGGTTTTACAACAACTTCTCTGTTAGGGAAGGTCTTGCATATTTCAGTAAGACGATGTAAACTCACATACTGCATCACAACAGCATGGCTTCGCTGTGGAAGAGTCAGGGTGCTGAAATAGTCTCTCTGCTGTCCAGACCTTTCATCAATGGAAAACATTTGGCGTATCATAAAACAAATAATCTGGCTTAGAAGACCCCGGACTGTCAAGCAGCTAGAATCCTACATCAGACAAGAGTGGGACTACATCCCTCTTCCAAAATTCTAGCAACTGGCCTCCTCACTTCCCAGACGTTAACAGACTGTTTTTGAAAGACGAGGGGATGCTACACAATGCTAAACATGGCCCTGTCCTCACTTTTTTCAGATGTTTTGCTGCCATCAAATTCAAAACGAGCTAATATTTTTGATGAAATGGTAAAATGTCTCACTTTCAACATCTCATATGTTGTTCTATTGTGAATAAAATGTGGGTTTATGAGATTTGCAAATCATTGCATTCTGTTTTCGTTCCCATTTTCACAATGTCCCAGCTTCATTAGAATTGGGGTTTGTAAATGCACAAAACTGATTTTGTTGCTTGATCCAATGTTGTACCTTTCAGTTGCAAATTTCATCGATTAAAGCATAAATGGTCATTCATTCTTATTTGTAGCATACATAATGGTTTTTATTTGTTTAATATACGTTAATGAATCAACTCTATTTTCTCTGCAGATCTTGACTGAGCAGGTCTGTACACAAGTGATTCATAAACAGCACCCTGACCCAGATTCCAGTGTCAAGATCCATAACCCACGTGAGTGAGACTGTCTCCTCTCTCATATACATACACATCTGCTTCTTAAAGACCCAAGATGATAATCTGGTGATTCAGCCAGTCTTCTCTAGCTTGGGCTTTTCCTCACAAATTTTGCATGCATAAATGTGTTATTTCCCATTGACACTGCTGTGCACTAAAGTGATATGCAAATATAGGTTTCCCCCAGCCCTCAGAGGATTTGAGCATTTTAGACAGCAGATGCTAAATATCTGCAGAAAGCCAAATGATTAATAAATAGCTCTGTGCTGTCCTGAATAAATGTTTTACTCGAAGTTCTCTAGATGCACTATGGAAGTGTCCTATCATCGTGCATGGTTAAGTTTAGTTTTCCTTCCAATGCAGAAAAATCATTGAACTGCTGAATCCTGCTTTTTTGTCGGCATCACTGCAACGTCTTTAATTTCTTAGGGTTCACCCGAAATGCTCTTATTAAAGTTTACTGTGTTTCAGTGGAAACACTGTCCGAATAGTGAGGGCTCATGTAACAAAATCTCCTGCAGTGACTAAGATGTTGAGGTTTTGGTGGTGAAGTTCAGTCTTTAACTTCATCTAATAAAGGTGGGGCGTACTGACATCAAATTATTCCATGTTAATATGAAAAAAAGAAAAAAATCGTCTTCATGTTTTCGCACCCCAGTTTGGGTTATGGAGATCAGGAACACAAGCACTCTACTCGCACAAATGGACGATGACATCCTCAAAGTCATCATTGTAAACACCCAGTCTCTTCTATTTAGGGCTCTGAAATATTCTCGGAAATGACATGCTGTTTATTATAATAATTTTAAAAAATTTTTCCCTTTTTCAGCTTCTTGCTACCATTTTATGAATGAGTGCTTGTTCTTTAGGGAAAGGTAATTATATGTGACCTAAAAATACACCTCTGCTTAGAGGTGTTAGAAAATTTAATTGGGACAGGGTGATTAAGTGAAGGGTGGGACCATGCAAATTTAACTAAAAAGCTGTGATGTTGACTTCACTATTGAGTTCAGTAGCGATTACCGAGCTTTGGAGTATGATGTTTGTGCAGATTTTATGCATTGCTGCAGAGTTGCTTGAATGCTTATGTTGTGTTTGTGACAGTCAAGATTCTCAAAAATGCTAGTGGTGCTTTGGTGATGCTAAAATTACTCTGATGCTCATTCTGTGTTGGTGACTGAGTTCCTATATAACACTCATACTGTGTTGGTGACTGTTGAGTTCTTCGAGAACACTCCTACTGTGTTGGTGACTGTTGAGTTCCTCTAGTAATGTCCATATTCAGGGTTCTAGCCAGAAATTTTATTGAGCGTACCGGACGGATACTTCTCGTGATGTCACGAACCTGGTCACGTGGGTTTGTTGACTACCGTGGTTGGCAAAAAGCCACAACATGGAAATTGATTTTACGGGTGAAGTAAGGTTGTCTTCCACTTCTTGTCATAATGCCAGTCAGTTGCAGCGTTATTAACAGCACTAACCGTTTCGTGAAGGGTCCAGGAATACGTTTCCTCCGTATTCCTGATTGAGAACCGAAAAAATCTACTTCAAGTGATGCAATTCGATGTGAGAACTGGATGCCGTCGACCCACTATTCGCATTTGGTCGGGTCATTGGCAAGTTATTTTCCATCATTTCTATCATGACGTTTAGCTATTTTTTTGCATTTTATTAATCCGTCATGGCAAGGGAATGATCTTTTTTGTGTTAGGTAATTCGATAGGTTCCTTACTTTCCGATAGCGAGAATTTAGGAGACAGTTTGGATATTAGTATTGGAAAGAATTTTCTTTTCATCCTTCATCTGTATCGACTAAGATCAGTACTTTTTCGGCTTGAATTTTTGGTACCCAGGGAAACATTCGAGTGTATAAAAACGTCCATCGTACATCCAGTCAAGAAAATTTAGAGTTAAATGTCTTTTTTTTGCTTAAAATTAAGATCTGGTGTAGGTTTTCCCATGCTATTAACTCAAACTTCTTATTGAATATTAGTCTAGAACACCTTCGTAGTAAACTCAGAACGATACTCACAGCTATCACGAACCAACAACTCAGGTTAACTCACTAGGTTGTTTACCGCCGATTTTTTTTATTCATTTATTTTTTTATTTCACTAAATTGTGATTTGCCTGGGGGACAGCGGGAAGAACCTGTCATAATATTAACGATAACAAAGCCCTCCCATTCATAAGGGAAATATGATTGGACAATTTTACTGTCATTTCAAATTATTATTGCTCGGAGCAGAGCTCTCTGTCAGTGCAGTGGACCCGCAGCTTTTACTTCCCAGCAGCAGCAGAGGGAGACAATTCAAAGTATTTAGGAGTAAGAGACACGTCTTACTTCGACCATGCATGAAGACAAGCAAGAACTATTAGTGAACGGCATGGCTCTGGGTATACCTACATTTCAAGTTCGCTATCTCTGTTATAGCAAGGTCGCTAAACACAAATTACAAAGGTCTGCACGTACTGATTCGGCAGCAGGTTTAACTGGGAAATGGTATTGATATTGGAAAGATACCCATGGCTAAAATGACGAGCTAGCAACAATGTTAAATTATTTTTTCATCTGTGTGCGACGTACTTGTAGCTAGTCAATATAAGTAAGGCAATTGGCATGAAATTACAGCGTCGTCTGCTGCCAGTAATCAAGCTACCAGACTGTTAAGTCACAGTATGAATGTCAATTCCAGTAACTAGTCTAACTTTATAGTCAAAGACAATGCAGTATTTTATATCTGATAGGAATTGTTGTGCAATAACGTCTGATGCTTCTCGTGAAGATATCTTAGTCCAATTACTTGTGGCTAATTTGACACCAGCGAAATGATCAATTTGCAATATCAGTATCTCTTACGTATATAGCTACCTAGTTTCCGTAATTATTTTAAACTGAGCTAATTGCGCATTTTAAACAGATGAGACTTTAAAGTGGCAGAAAAGATCGGGCTCTATTGGACAGTTAAATAGACATTTCCTAAAGCTCATTCTAATTTTAGCTGGCAAGGTCCGCCGTCGTTGATGGCTTTAGCTTGCACTAGGCTCTACTCTGACGATTGCATCATCGTCTTCCGAACTATCTGCTGTCGAGACATTCGGGGCACTGGTTTCATTTTGGGAACTAGTCCCAGGAGGTAGACGAACCAGCCAAGCGTCCATGATCGGCTGTTCGCGCGAACTGGCACTGGGCCTAATATGTTATGCCTTTACAGGTAGGCTACTTGCGACAGCGGCGGCTATACGGGCCTATCTTCCGAGAATCGGTACAGTCTGAAGCCATCCGTGTTGTTGCTGATACTGGTACTGGTGACCTATCTAATGTACCGGCAGCATTTTTTTTGCGTACCGGCGGATTTATCCAGCGTACCAGCATGCGACTTTTGCGTTTGTCAGCATACCGGCCCGGTACGCTAAAATGGCCTGGCTAGAACTATGCATATTGTGTTGGTGACTGTAGAGTTCCTCTAGAACACTCATATTGTCTTGGTGCCCGTTGAGTTCCTCTAGAATTTCCATATTGCGTTGGTGACTGTAGAGTTCCTCTATAACACATAGTATTGGTGACTGTTGAGATCTTCTAGAACACTCATACTGCGTTGGTGACTTGAGTTCTTTGAGAACACTCCTACTGTGTTGGTGACTGTAGAGTTCTTGTAATAATGTCCATATTGGGCTGGTAATTGTAGAGTTCCTCTAGAACACTAATACTGTGTTGGAGACTGTAGAGTTCCTCTAGAATTCTCATATTGTGTTGGTGAATGTAGAGTTCCTCTATAATTTCCATATTGTGTTGGTGACTGTTGAGTTCGTCGAAAACACTCATACTGTCTTGGTGACTGTTGAGTTCTTCGAAAACACTCATACTGTCTTGGTGACTGTTGAGTTATTCGAGAACACTCCTACTGTGTTGGTGACTGTAGTGTTCCTCTATAATGTCCATGTTGTGTTGGTGGCTGTAGAGTTCCTCTGGAACACTCATACTGTGTTGGTGACTGTAGAGTTCCTCTCAAACACTCATTGTGTTGGTGACGGTAGAGTTCCTCTAATGTCCATTTGGTGTTGGTGACTGTAGATTTCCTCTACTAGAACACATTGTGTTGGTGACTTTAGATTTCTTCGAGAACACTCATATTGTATTGGTGATTATAGAGTTTTTCTAGATCTCTCCTACTGTGTTGACAACTGTAGAGTTCCTCAGTAATGTCCATATTGTGTTGGTGACCGTAGAATTCCTCTAGAACACTCATTGTGTTGGTGACGGTAGAGTTCCTCTGTAATGTCCATATTGTGTCGGTGACTGGAGTCCCGCTATAATGTCCATATTGTGTCAGTAACTGTGAAGTTACTCTGATGCTCATGTTGTGGTGGTGACTGTAGAGTTCCTCTATAATGTCTATATTGTGTTGGTGACTGTAGAGTTCCTCTATAATGTCTATATTTTGTTGGCTGCTGCAGAGTTTCTCTAATGCTCATGTGTTGGTGACTGCAGAGTTCCTCTATAATGTCTATATTGTGTTGGCAGCTGCAGAGTTTCTCTAATGCTCATGTGTTGGTGACTGCAGAGTTCCTCTATAATGTTCATATTGTCTTGGTGACCATGGAGTTGCTCTAAGTCTCAAGTGCCGCGATGATTACAGTGTGTCTACAGCACTGGTGCTGTGCTGGTCTCAGGGGAGATCCTGTGATGCTGATTTTGTGTTTTTCATAGAGATACTGAAGGTGATAGCTGCACTGCTGAAGAACTCACCGCAGAGCCTGGAGAGCATGGAGGTGCGCAGGGTCTTCCTGTCCGACATGATCAAGCTGTTTAATAACAGCCGAGAGAACAGGAGGTGACTGCAGCTATAACTTTCCTCCTCCTCCTCACTTACCCCCCCTCTCTCTTTTCTCCCCACCAAAAATTAACGTGGGGTTAACAGGCTGACTGTGTTTGTGTGTGGGTGGATGCACTTGTGAGGTCTACAGTTCTGCAGGCTGAATATTGCTGAATCATGGATTGTAGGTACTTGAGCAAAGTGATGAATTAACTGTGTTGACGTTGGTCTTGTGAGAAGGCCAATTACTTCATTACTGGCCAATGAAAATCTAGGGATGGGGCTGTGTTTTTAACTCAAAGAATTAACAATATGTAAAACTGCCATAAAGACACCATTTTTCAGTGGAAGTGTCATGGCTGTCTTCATGTGTATGTTTATTTGAGAAATTTTTCACTCATGCGTGCCTTCAAGTATGTGTGTGTGCAACCCGGCTCATCTTTGTTGTTGCGCGTGCCTATGTGTATGTCCACGTTTGCACATGCCTGTTTGTGCGCATATGCGTAAATGCATGTGTGTGAGTTATTTGCGTGTTTGTCCCTATGCGTGCTTACATGCCCATGCATATGTGTGTGTTATTTGTGTGTTTGACTGTGTGTGAGTGCACTTGCCTGCTTATGTGCATCTGTATATTTGCGTACGTGTCAGTTATTGGTATTGATGTGTGTGTGTGTGCGCGTGTGTACTTGCTTATTTGTAAGTTTGTGTTTGCGTGTGTGCGCTTGCACATACCTGTTTGTGTTTGTCTGTTTTTATGTGTGTGTGAGTTATTAATGGGTTTGTGACTGTGTGAGCATGCCCATTTGTGTGTGTCTATATATTTCTGCATAAGTTATTTGTGTGTTTGAGTATGTATGTGTGCGACTTAAGTGCCCTTTTGTGTGCGTTTGTGGATGTGCGGGTGGTGATTTATTTGTGAGTTTGTGTACATGTGAGCATACCCATATGTGTGCATCTGTGTATATGTGGGCGTGTGACTTACTACTGTGTTTGTGTGCATGTGCCTGCCTGTACATTATCGTTTGTGTGTGTTTGTCTGTAAATGTGTGCGTGTGTCATTATTTATGTATAGATACATACCCAATGTTTCCTCGAGTAGTTTTTTCAGCAGCGGGGGCAGGCACTTCGGGGAGCTGTGGCTGCGTAAACAAATGACACCTGACTCCAGATTTTACTTTTACAACCAATTTATTGAATGGCCAGTTGAAAATGGCTTTTTAAAGGCTGAAGGTGAAAATAAATACATAAAACAATAAAATGAAATATTGATCATTACTCCTACAATGGAAATTCATTATTTTATTTTTTAACAGAAATTTTGACATGTATATTATGCAAGAAAATAAGAAAGGAATAAAAGGGTCATCAACACTCACCATTCTCAGTGTGGTAGAGCCATGAGTGGAACCCGCTATTTTTTTCAACCCATTTAGGGTCCCAGCCTGTGCTTCCCTTTAAGTTTTTCTCCTCTACTCTCATCTCTCTCTCCTGCACCATCACTTGGCTTTACCCCACTGAACTCAGCTCCTCCCTGTCTAATGTTACTTGTCTTATACGATTACATAAAACATTACCGTTTGATAATTTGCACTCACATCACATCTGATTACAAATGTGAACATATGTTTTTACCTGACCATCATCATTTATGAGTTAGTAAAAGGCTAATGATACCTCACTAGCGTCATCTTCATCAGGCTTCTTTCTCTCCTAAGAGAAATATTTGAAGAAGCTCATCTGAAAATGCAGTCAGCAGTTACATCACGGCGTGTAGATATTAGCTTAATGCCAGCGACGGTCCGTCGGCAGGGCCAGGAGCACGGGGCCAGCAATAACCTCGCCTTTCACTTCATAATGACAGACACCACTCGCAGTTTACCTCCCCGATTAGAAACAGTTGCTCAGGCTGATTGGAGGAACCAACGAGAATGTAATTTATTTTGAAAGCCCTGTTATACATTGCACTTCGAAATTATACGGTGTTTACTTCGGCACACCAATTGCTACGGAAAATATCAATAGCCTATGTCTTTATAACTTATGAATTTGCGTAAATTAGTTTGCGAGGTTCAATGAGCAATAAGCCATGAGAATGCGTTCTGTAGTCTGCATGTAGTGACAGCTAAAGCAGGGCTCAAGTTTCGAATGCAGGCTAGAGAGATTTTCTTCGGGGGGGGGCTAACCTGGGACTTTTACTCTCCTTCATTACTTTCACTTCATTACTTTGACACTGGCAACTTAGTTACTCGTTTCAAATTAAATTATTAATTTAATTCATCATTTACGGATTATCTGGATTTGGCATGTTGGAGAAGAACAACGGTGTATCTTTGTGCAGATGTGTCCGCCAGTAGACGTGGAGCTGCAAATTCATGCACGCAGTTACAATATTATATTACTAGATGGCACACCAGGATCAGTTATTGAATATCCACAACTGCCTGTAAACTCAAATAAAAAGTTACTCTTCATCCCCCCCAATATCTGTGTTTTTTATTTCAATGGGACTCCCCAGTATAATAAAGGCTAAATTAAATAATTATTTTGTGTATTTGTATCGTTTTGTCGGGTCACAAACAAGACATGTTGCGGTACCACCTCTGACACCGGATCGGAGCAGGGTTTGTTTCATCCAAAATGCACGACATGGAGGGCAGAGAACCCCCACCCTCCGCGTAAGAAGTTACAAGTAATCTAACAATAACCGTCAAAAGCTGTTACACTGGCCACGTTTACATGGGTAGTTCTCAATCTGATTGAAATCGGAATAAGCGAATCTGATTTGATCTGAATACATGAAGTTTAAGTAAAGAGATCCGCGTTCAATCCACATTGACATGGCCCCAGCTGAATCCGATTGCATTGTGTTTTTTTTACCTGCGCATTACAAACTATGCCACTTCCTGTAAATGTGTAAGAGAAGAAGAGCTGTACTTCCTGCTTCCTGTTTACCTCTTTAAAGATGGATCAACGCCGTGTTTCGTTGGGGAAGCTTATTGTGTCGTGATTATATTTATTTGCAGTTCTGAAGTCGCAGCAGTTAATCGTCCTGAAGCGATATTTGGATATTTAGTTTGGCCGCGTTTGGCTCTGCGTACGTCACTTCACTTACGAGCCTCTAACGTACTAGGAACGCTTGCACGGACAGAACAATCCTCTTTATCAACACAATCCACTCCACTCAGTCGTTTACATGGAGCGGATTATCAATCAGCGTGGACTACCTCTTACAATCCGAAATACAATCGGATCCGGGTGAATTAGATTGGCTAAGGTGTTTATATGAGACATTTTGAATCTGATTGACCTTTCAATTGGATTGTAAATAGGATTTTTGGACCCATGTAAACGGGGCCAATGAGGTAAAAAATTGTTCCATAAAGCAAATATCCTACACAGTTCCTCGACTTTAATAATCAGTTATTGTAAAAAAAAAAAAAAAAAAAATAAGTGATAACCTGATTTCGGGCTTCCACTTCCAGCTCTTCTTTGTCGTGTGCACACAATAGCATTCGCGCGCGTGTGGAAGACGTGTTGATGGCGCTGCTATTTCGCCTGGCAAAAGACATACTATTTTCTGATTGGCTAATAGGTTGCTGAATCAAGCAGAGCCGTCTGCCTTCGCCTCATCAATTCATAGATTACTAATCAGTTTTATATAGTTTATGTTACTAACGCGCGGCGAGTTTTATCACTTCTCAGCGTGAGATATGTCGTGTGGCGTGTGAGCGTGTGAACTTGTTGAAATGGGTGTGTCTCAGACTGGAGAGCCCTGCTAAAGTGCGTTGTTAGGTACGATGCACAGCCGAGAGATAATAATGAAAATAATTGCAGCGAAGTCCGCGAAAGCTTCAGATCTTTTGCAGATTGTCATCCTTGCGGAGTCACATCAATTATATCAACATAGCCAATTGCTTTGTCATTAGCATCTATTGATAATTACGTGTCACGCATTGCTGGTGGCTGTTCAGTTAATAAACTGATTGTTAATCAGGCCAACCTGATTGCAAACAGTTTAAGAGCAATTATGCGGGAGAGGGTGATGTTAATGAAGGCCTTCCTGACATCTTACGGTACAGTACGCTACTGCAAATGCTATCAATATGCTTACTCGCGTTAGCGACACTGAGTTGGCACCGGGCCCAATTAAATCAGGCTACCAATATGTTACGTAACGTTATCTATCAATATTTTGCGAATATCTATTTAACTTGTAAAATCTATTATGAGTTCTTAAGCTAATAAGTGTACCTTTTCTCCGGAACGTCGCTGCCGCATGTTCCAGGAGGACACTCTTCTGACTCTCTGACCTGGTGCCTGGGTGGGTGACATGATGTCACTTTCAAGGCTGCGCTCTCGCGAGTATTAAAGTCACAGTAAATGCACCCCACCAAAAAAAGGGTAGATAATAAGCAAGATTGTTATCTGTAGTTTACCTTAGTACTCGTCGCGATTACCCGACCCAGTGCAGAACTCTGCTGTGAAGGTGGTGTATTTTCGACAATAAAAAAAAAGAAAATTTAAAGGAGCGGCGGCTGGGATTTAGGAATGGCGGCCCGCCACTCCTAAATGAATGTAGAGGAAATGCTACCTGTGTGTGTGTGTGTGTGTGTGTATATACGTGTGTATTATTTCCGTGTTTGTGTACCTGTGTGTGCGTAAATCTCGTTTATGTGTCTGTGTGTGTGACTTATCTCTGAGTTTGTGTGCGTTATCAGGAGCCTCCTACAGTGCTCGGTGTGGCAGGAGTGGATGCTGTCCTTGAGCTTTATGAACCCTCGGAGCGCAGAGGAGCAGAAGGTTTCAGAGATGGTGTATGCAGTCTTCCGCATCCTGCTCTACCACGCCATCAAGTACGAGTGGGGCGGCTGGCGAGTGTGGGTTGATACGCTGTCCATCACCCACTCCAAGGTGTGACCCACCCCCAAATGCACTTCACGGCACTTACTGAACTTGGAGTTTGGGAAATGCATGACTGATAACCACAGAGATGTTTAAAAAAGTGGTCTTTGTCAGGAAGTTGCTAAATCAAAATAGGGTTGCACATTAGTGTCCATTTTTTTATTTACTATCTAATTACCTTGGCCTTATTGTGCAGTTCCCTTTGTGACCGCTTTCTTGCATTCTGAGTATTTGTGTCTTTTGATGGCATGGCCCAATTCATTTTATTTTATATTGCGTTGTTTCCTCTCGGACATTGAAGTGATTGCGATTGTGCACTGGGATATTGAAGCTTGTGAGTTTTCGCTTGCATATTGTTGCAGTGAGGGTAAGCGACCACAAGGGGGCATAACTGTTCTGCCAAGTGGTTAATCCGCTGAGTACCTGCTTGCCAAAGAGAAACAAGAGACCAAGAGCATTTTCACTTGAGGTTCTTTCGTAACTATAATGGCAGTTATTTCATCGTTCATCAGTACAGAATAATTAGAGCTCATGAGTCTGTATTTCACATGGACCACATCAATGCTGGGGGCTCGCAATGCATATTAGAAAGAACTGCAATTTCATTTTTTTATTTCCTCCAGAAATTGTCAGTTTTTTATAGACACGAATGCTGTGAAATTCAATCTCATTGTTGTGTAAATGGCTTTACCGGTGCTGTTCGAACAGATTATTTTCACACATGCATTTGTTTGTCAATTTGTATGTGAAGTAAAACCTCAATTTGAGAAATTTATTTTTAAAATACTTCAAAAACAAAACAAAAATAATAGAACGTAATAAATATGTAGTGTGATTACTAATGAGTGACAGACATGGAGCTGATTATTGTCCATTTAATGCCTTAATGTAGATCTGCGACAACATTTACCGCAAACGTATGTGGCTGACTCAGCGCAGTATGTCCGTTCGTTCACGATCAGTCAATGTGATTTAATATGAATCTGACTACATTCACTATGAAGAGATCAGACTGACCCTGAATGTGTCCACATACACTATTTACTGTTGATGTGACCTGAAGAAGACTTAGTTTTTATGATTATCTTTGAGAAAGTTGTGCTTCTTTGTGGCAGACATGGAGCAGTCTCAGCTCAGCACACCATTGTTTAGTTCTCTGGCTTGTCTTGTGAGATCCTTTTGGTATGGATAGTGTAGCTGGTTTACAGTCCCGCTTTGCTTATTACAAACTACTGCTGTTATAAGAGGCCTGCATTAGCAGTGCTCATCTGTATTGGGTGTAGAAAATCATGCTGCCGCTATATAGAGGCTGGGGAAACTCAGTTGCTGTTTTATTGTCCGGTTTGATAGATGTCCTGCCAAATCGAGAGCCACAGAGCTGTTTTGTCACTGTAAATCTCCCAACAGCTGTGTGTGTGCGTGTGCTTGTGTTTGTGCGCTAGTATGTGCACGTGTTATGCATGTGCGTGCGAGTGTGCCTGTGAGTGCGTGCGTGTCTGTGTGTGAGCACAGCAGGGAGACTAATCCTGTGTCCGTAGTTCTAGTCGTAATGGTTATCAGATAAGGTGGATGGGTGTAATATATGAATGTGAATGTATATATGAATGTCCTTACTTAAGGCTCAATGTTGTAGGGTCGTACAATTTATCTCTGGCAGCCGTCCTTGTTTTTTTTCCTTTTTGTTGTATTGTTGATATTTTTAGTTTTTGCAATGTCTCTTATGAAAGTATAAATTACAATTTTCTATTTCTAACTGAATAGCAGCTTCTTGCTCAGTGTCTTTGTAAGATCTAATAATTTATGTTTGCTTCACTGACACAGGTAACCCACTGACAGAGTATTACTTAACTTCATCAACGTGTACTCTGATGTTGCTTGTGTTCCTGGTATTTGAAATGACTCATATTATTTTGCTAAAAGCAAAACTGACTGTAATGTATTTGCTTTTTGATATCAATCGGCTGAAGATCACAGAATGCACATTTTGCATGTCTTTAATTGGAAACAGTTTACCTATTTATAAAAACTGGTTATCTTCTTCACCAGAAAGGACAAAATTGTTTCCACAAAGATGATGCACAGTCAGCAGTGTAATTGCCTCCATTTCGGTGCACATCAGTGTTTGTGTTGAAGTGATGGGTATCCTGAAACTAAGGGAAGGAATGAAAGGTTGACCTTGTGTTTCAGTTTTGGTCCTGGTCTGTTCAGTTGCTCCCTACATAGCTTAACTGCACATTTGAAATGCACTGAAACAGCTATAGGGAATGATGCTGCTGGATAAGGGTACAATCACTTGTTATTTGTTGAAGTCTAAAAAAAAAAACAAAACTCCTAATTGTGTGCACATGCACGCAGGGTGCACAGAACAACAGTGCTCCTAAAATCTGAATCTCCCAAGGAGGTGTGTTTTTGCCTGTCACAGCCAATTACTGGCCATTTTCGGAGAGTATTATTAGCAGAAAGTTGTAATCCAAGGACGAGTGTATTGGTTAGCTTGTAAAGCCCCTTTCACACCAGACTGTGTAGGGGCGCGGAGCAGCACGGATGGCCATGCGCAACAAAAATGACAGATCTGCAGGAAACTGAGCGCGGATGACCCCTTCCAGAATGGAATCGCGTATGGATCACATGCAGAACATGTATAGGCTTGTTCGTACTATGTGCAGGTCACTGGTCCAATATGCACAGGTGCATTCTGACTGCATTTGTAACCAGTTTCGTTGCGTATGGGAGGCCTCTGCAGCGGTCTGCACAAAAAAATTAAACATGTTTAATTTTTCCGTTCGATGTCTGTGCACCTCTGCGCATTACTGCGTACCCCTGCGCATCCCTGCGGGTGTCTTTGCTTTCTCCATGCCATCCGTATGTATGCCACTTGTATGGCCATCCGTGCTGCTCTCCGCCGCTAGGCAGCCTGGTGTGAAATGGACCTAAGTGTTGAGCCTGTGTATGCACTAAATCTGGTTGTTATTTTCTGTTCTACAACTTCGTTTTTTTTCCCACTCAATAGAGATGTTTTTTGGGACACGCATGGAAATTGAATCCATTTCAGAACACTAACGGTGTCTGCATTTGCCTTTGGGATGACGTTAATGCATTACAGTACTTACAAGTGAATATAAGCTTTTGATTTATATGTAGAGACATTAAAATGTGTATAAAATCTTTGGAATATACAATGAGGAAAACAAAGTAAACATGTACATGCTTTGGCCATCTTCTACAATGCATTTCTTATGTCATTTCCCTCTGACTCTGTCTATTGATCTGAATAGGAAGTTTTGGGATGCTCTGCCCTGCGCCATATGTTATGAGTGGCCACAACCTCATTGGACCATGTCTAAGTTCAGGCTTCTTCTTTAATCGCCTTTGTAATCATGATTATTTGGGGGGGAGGGAATTGGGACCAGATCTGAATAGCACCTATTTACCTCATTTTTGCATGATATTGTGATACCTGTGGGGGTCTTTGAGTGGTAGTATCAAGGGAGACACACCTTAAAACAATTTAGCAGCATAAATGAAGGCTTAACATAATTAAATTAATGGTTGTTAGCTAACTGCATACTAGACTGGGATATCTCAAATGTCGTTGATTGTATATTACAATATTGCTCTGTTTTTTCTTGTTCATTAAGGCAACAATTACTGCCAAACCATACTCTCTTTGTGTAGTAAGCTGACCTCAGGTTCAGGGAGCACAATGTTACATATGATTTGCTTTAATCTGAGTCCATCCTGAAAATGAGATCTGGAAGCATTTTTTCCGAAACCCGTCTAACTCGAAGCTGCTTTATGCTTTTCCCATGTTGATCTAATTTTTGATTTAATTTGTCTGAAATTTCTGTATAGAACACATTGCCTGATGTAAAATATATAAATAATATAATAAAATCATTTCAGGAACTTTGTCATATATGAAAATTAGGCATGGAAAAGACTGTAAACTAGCATTGATTAGAATGAAGTTACTATTATTACCTGGCTTGGCTTTTCATGTGTTTGTATAAATCTTGTATGCTTTTATATTCTGTGGCATGCATTTTTCCTTGCAAGCTGGAGTGTTTTCATGCAGAGCGCACTACTTTACAATACATTTACAAACACTGCATGGTGCCGTTTATTTACTGTGCACTTTTCATGAATGAATTGTTTGTTAGCAGTTGGTGTGTATTTATGCATGTTAACACTGAAACTAGACTCCACTGGGAGGTCCCATGCTATCATTTTTTTTTCCAATTCATGTTGCTAATGGGATGAAGGAAACCCGAATCTCATTCCTTTTTTTAGTTATGCTTTCATACGCTGGTCATTTTACAAGTTTGGGCTCATATAAATTATTCTCCTCAGTACTTTATAAATTGGAACTTGGAAACTTATTTTACTCATTAACATGTTGGAAGTTGAACTAGTTTTATCAGTATTTGCACAAATGCTTCCACATTTTGTTCATGCCAATGTTCTGTATACACTGAATGAGTAGGATGCTAGCAGGGGGGATTACAAACATTTAATGTTAAATCAGTTTGAGTGAATCACTGTGACAATGCTGCGAATGATCCATTAAGACAAAAACACTACCAGTGTACAGTAGTTTGTAGCATTCTGGTATAAGAAAACCACTGTAGATTAAGGCTCAAATGATCAAAAGATTGACTGTTGGGCAGCCAGTTCATTTAGAACAATAGCTACTAATTCACTTCAAACGATCAGGCTTCCTCATCCAGATGCAAATGCCTTTAGGTCAGATTTGAAGCGCTATTGGCATATGCACCACAAGTGTCTCTTGCCTCCTGTATTTAAAGCTTTCTAAGATTGATGTAGCTCTGTAAATGAATGCAGGTGGGATATATGAGTTTGACTGTGTTTTGAAGCAAATATATGTTATCTTTCTTTCTAATATTAACTGAAAATAATGATTTTTTGTTAATACCCAATGAAACCTCAAAACGTGTGTTCGACCAAACTTGGAGTGCTGATCATCTGCAGTAATCATGTTGCCTTGACTTCATGTTGTGGAGGTGTCCCTCGCCTCATCACCAACTCTCTCTAGCTGCTCAGTTTGTGGAGCACATACCCATTATTATGATGCAGAATGTAAACCGCCCGGTCATATGGATGGCACTGTAATTTCCTGAGCCATTGCTCCTCTCATGATATCCTTTGATCTCATAGTTTTTTTTTGAACATCAACTGCAGTCTTTTGATTTCTGGGGATTATGTCTCTCTGTCCCACATAGATGTTTGGATGTTAAAGGAGAAATACAGGACTGATGTTAATCAGACATTCTTACGTTCATTGAATGGTCGAGTAGCGCTTATTGACGGCAGTGAAATTGACCAGCCAATGTTTGTATTGGTCTTTTTTCAGGTGTCATTTGAGCTGCACAAGGAGAACCTGGCCCGTATGTTCAGAGAGTACCAGAGGCTGGGAACAGAAGGGCAAGGACGGATCAGAACAGTCTCTGCGGCTAGCAGCGAGGCAGAGGCAATTGCCCGATCTGCCAGCCTTCGTGGTGCAGAGAGGGCCCCATCGCCCATGATCGAGCTGACCATGGAGGGTGGACACACTGCTCGTGTGGGGTCTGAGGACGGTTCACCAGCAGGGGCTGGGAACACCGCTTCCACTGTCCTCACTCCAGCCCCCAAGGAAGAGAAGCTGGACCAGGGTGAGGGGGAAAAGTTGGATACTGTAGAAGGTCAGGCATCAGCTGTGGATTCTGGGAATCATTCAGAGCAAGCTGGTACTGGTGAGCTTGAAGATGGAAATCGGCAGTACGCACCAACCGGAACCACCACTACCACGATGGCCCAAGTTACAGCCTGCACCAAAGAGGAAACTACAGCAGGAAAGCCAGAAGGCACGGAGGCAGAATCTTTAGTCGAGATGATAGACGCTGTGACCAATGTGAGTGATGTTTTGGTGGAGAAGAGAGCTGAGACCATGGGTAGTGAAGCTTTAGTTGAAATGGTCAAAGCTGGGACCAATGAGAGTGAAGATGTAGTTGAGAAGGTAGAAGCTTTCAGCAGTGGGAGTGCAGCTGTCATAGAGAAAGTGGGAGCCGTGGCCAATGAGATTGAGAATGTGGCCAGTGTGGTTGAGAAGGTGGAAGCTGTGGTTGAGAAGGTGGAAGTGGAAGCAATTGAGAGTGAAGCTGTGGTTGAGAAAGTGGAATCTGCAGCTGGTGAGTATGATGAAGCTGTGGTTGAGAGGGTGGAATATGTGGCCAACAAGGACGATGAAGCTTTAGTCGACATGCTAGTTGAAGACAATAAGGAAGTTAATTATGGCGGTCCTGGAGTGGACCATACCAAAAGTTTAGGGTCTTCTGAGCCTGTGAAGGACCCGGTGGCCGAGAATGTTGCAGACACTGCTGCTGATATGGAGAACATTGTGGCTGAGTCTAAGGATGATGGTGAAGGTGTTACTCCCACTGAGGTTAGAGATGACGATGTGGAAGGCACAATTTTAGCATCTGCTGCTCCTGCTATTGGAGAGGATGAAAAAGGCGACCAAAGAAATGAAGCTACGAGCAAGTCTTATGATGTAGAGGTGGCTTACAAAGAGGAGGAGCCTGGGGCTCAGGAGGTGGGGCCTGCTGCACAGGAAGAGGGGTCTGTGGTGCGAGAAGAGGCTTGCCCTGCTGAAATGACTGAGACGTTTAAGCAGTCCAGCCCGGAGATGCTGGCACTGCCTGCAGAAATGGAGAATGTCCCCAGCACTGTAGGAATTGAACATTCAACCAAAATTGTCGATCCCTCCTGCACTACTATTGCTGTGGAGCAGTCCCCTGGGCCAGAAGATGTACTCAGCTCAGAGAAAGTTGAACAGCTTGTTGAAACAGAAAAAAACCCTAATATCAAAGGAGTGGAACAGTCCTCAGAAAATACCGATCCAGCTGGTAATACTAGTGTGGGACTGACTGCCGTGCCTGACATTTTGTGCTGCTCAGAGACTGCGGTGCAACCTGCCGCAATGGTAAACCCCCCCATTACGGAAACAGTGGTACAGCCTGCTTCACCAGCAAATCCTACACCCACAGAGGCTGCAGTACCGATGGCCTCCTTAGAGAATGAAACGGTTGAGAGCAGCACTACCCAGCAGCCCAATGAGATCACAAGTACCCGGCTAGATGAGCCCAGCGTGGCCTCTGACACAGAGAAGCTAACACTGAAGGAGCTGTCGGCAACTGTATGTGGTGACCTTTTACCTGTAATTCTTCAGCTTTATACACTGACCTGTGAATTCAATAGATGTTTTAGCTATACACATTTACCATGCCATGAATAATTTTTCTCTCCCTGTTTACCACTACTCTCAAGAAATATTTTCGCTATGTTTTTAGACCATTACTTACAGTAAATATTTCATCTAGCTATATCTGGTCACCATTATCTTCAATCAGCACTTTACCTATGCTTGCTGACTATTTTATCACTTTATTGTATCCAGTGAAATAAGACAAAAGTATTGCCATTTATGCATCAAACTGGTGTGCACAGATGTTGGCGTGTTTACCTATTAGTATGTGTTGTCACATTAGCCTGTGCTAACATGCAATATATTGACGTGCTTTAGCCATTCAGACAGCGAGGTGATGTTAGCCCTGTGTCACATTAAGCTTACTAACACTCTGTTGGGTCAAAGGAGGACACCAGCTCTGCTCCGGCTACCCCAGCTACTTCAACTGCTGCCCCAGTTACTCCAGCCGCTGCCCCTGCTCCGGGCACTTCAGCGCAGGGGGCAGAGGGGACCTCCAGTGGGCGCTCCACCATGTTCCGCATCCCAGAGTTTCGCTGGTCACACATGCACCAGCGCCTGCTCACTGACCTGCTCTTCTCCATTGAGACTGATGTCCAGATGTGGAGGAGGTGAGTGACAATGATGTGCAGTCATTGTAGCTCAGTTTATTGAGCATAGACGACCATGGTTGCTCAAATTATTGGGCATAAGTGCCCAGACTTAGCTTGTCGTTGTTGCTTAGTGTGCCAGAATTAGGTTTTTTGATTCAGTTCATTAGACTTGGGCTCAGTGAATCAGTGCACGGCTACCGTTTAATGAATAAGAAATAGGCTGCCATTATGGCATGGTGCATTAGACCATGGCAGCCTTGTAGCCATTGTGGCTCAGCTGATCAAACATAAGAGCTGTTTGTCAGACATGAGGTAGATCTGTGAAAAAAGAGCTACTCCCCATTTTCAAACTGTATAAAAATCAACAGTGTGTCATGATATTTGAAGCTGTGTGTTGGCATTGGATTTAGATAGAGAGGGCCTGTCGGCTTATCTTTTGAGCATTGCTTTATGCAGCCACTTAGTTTGGGCCCCCAGTAATGTAGTCCCCCAGGCCCCCCAGTGTGGCAGCTTGGCCTGCTCTCTTTAGGTTATCTCTGTACATTGTACAGGTCTAGCCTGTGCTTTACAATCTATCCCACATCGAAGTCGAAATAAGGCGGAATGTTTTCATTGTTATTTTAACCTCCAAACCTCATGTAAGAATTGTTATTGTTTCTGTCACTGGACAGAGAGCAGGATAAGCTAGTGCTGAGGGAAAAAGTTGCAAGAGCACTCAAATTTTGGCTAATTGTGGTCGTCTTGAAAGAGAGCATACAGGCGAATGACTGGCCGCAGGGGCTGTTTTTCCCAGTTTGTGCATTCTTATGCCTGCATTGTCAAATCAAAATTTGAATATAAATAGCAATATAAATGGTTGTATTGGGGCGCCTCGGTGACTCATCGGTCGAAGCATGCGAATCATAAAGGCTGTGTCTTTCCTGCAGTGACCTGGGTCTGATTCCGGCTCGGGTCATCTGCAGCATGTATACCCCAAACTTTCCTCTCTTTCGACACCGTGTAACTATCAAATAAAGGAAAAATTCCCAAAAAAATAATCTTTAAAAAAAAAAGTATAATAAATGGTTGTATTTGCTGACCATATTTACATGTCCCGCAGCCACTCTGCCAAGACTGTGATGGACTTTGTCAACAGCAGCGAGAACGTCATCTTTGTGCACAACACGGTCCACCTGGTGTCGCAGGTGGTGGACAACATTGTCATGGCCAGTGGGGGAATCCTGCCGCTGCTCTCAGCAGCCACCTCCTCCACCGTGAGTCCCCTGGGATCCTGCTGATCTGGAGATGCCTTGCGTCTCCCTTCTGCACAATTGCGCACCTCCTTGACAGGCACTGAGCATTCTCTTTATACTGTAGCTCTAGAGAATCTCAAACAGACACTGTTCCTCAGGCTAATTTTTTTTGTTTGCCGACCAACTTGTCCTTTTAAGCTTTTAAAATGGTCTGGTCTCTGTTCTACTCTCTGGCTTTTCAGAACAGTGTTCTTTTGTTAGATATGGTGTCTCAGTCTTATTGATATTCCTGCGATCTCATTGGATTCTTCACTGCTGACTCGTCACATTGTTCACAGTTCATGTATTCTCATCATTCTCCTGGGCTCTGTTTCGTAAAAGTAGGATTACTGAATTACTAGAGCAGACTAACTGTGCTGAGTTGAACCCAGAACCCTCCTAAATCTGGATTTAAGAGAAAAAGCTAAGTGCTATTATCCAGCCATCTCGCTGAACCTGCTTTATGAAATGAGCATTTTCCATAGACACTAGCAGTTGAGCATGTCAAACCAACTAGTTCCCCATGGCTAATTTTTGTTGTATGCCTCCCAATTTGTTCTTTTAAGCCTTTACGACTGAATGCGATGTCGGTGTGCTTCTCCCTTTAAGACCTTATGCAATTAGGGGTCTATTCTCCCATTTGCGCTCAAGTCCTTTTTTACGCGATTCGAGTTCAGCGCTTTTGCGTTACATGTATTTTCCCCTACTCGCTTCGATCACGCCCACAGCGCTTAACTTCAGAATGTAGGCGGCCTTATGAAAAAGGTGTGACTGATCCAAAAGAGAGGCAGACTCTGTACAAAGCTCATTTATTATGGCTATCAGGAAAACAAGGAACAAGGATTTTCTGATTAACCATGAAAATGTGGTTGTGGTCCATGGAAAACGCAAACCAGACTTTAAATTTGAATATCGTGGGCCTGCTGATAAAAACTCGTATCTCCAAAATGATAAGAAACAAAAACTCCTATGTCCACTATTGTTACATGCAGAATTAAACATTTTTTTATTTTAAATTATCTTTATCAATTTATATTATTTTATTATTATTTTTTAAATTTTATATATTTTTTTATTTTCCTGTGAAGTTTATCATTTTGAAGATACGAGGTTTTATCAGCAGGCCCACGATATGCGGCTGTAATAGTAGGCCTATGTATGTCTGTGCCAATTACCAAGTAATGCAGACATCTCTTTTTTATTTCATATTCTGGCCACCATGGCATTAAAGCTATGCAAACCAAAAATTTTCGCGATAATAAAATGATAAATAAAGAATTTAGCGCTTCCCAACCAGCGTAATCGGAGCATTGAAAATGTGCCCCTCCGTTCCGTGGAAGACAGGGAAGAAGACAAGTAAAGAGAACATTCTAGTCACACAAAAATAACTATCAATGACAGTTTATATGATCCCATATAGAAATTGCGCGCTTGAAATTTCAAACTACTCAGATGTCAGGTTAGCAACTAAAGGACAAGGCGACACATTAACAAACAAAGGATTCTTACCCCGCACATGGAAAAATCTGCGGGGCACTGTAAAAGCCCGGCCCTTTGCACACCAGAGAAGTGTGCACGCAACAGGTGGTGGGCAACCATCATCCCCGGTCCATTTCACTGCACTGGAGGAGGAGGTGGCATCCACTCTTATTATGCAGTGGAAGTGCATGGAGAAGAACTTGGAGTGGATATGGATGAAGGAGGGTTACGTAAAATGGTCATTTTTATTTGCCTATACTCAAAGTATCACTGCGATAGATACTGGAAACAAGCTTAATATGGTTTCAAATATTTATGTATTTTTGGTATTTCAAGCAGTTGTGCAGTACAAAGGTGTCATGCCATGGGCCGAGCCAGGGAATTTGGCGCAGATGCTTAATATGCACGTATCATAATCGCACACAACCTGAACATTAATGCTGCGCCGACATCTACGGTCTCTGTACATTTTTTTATTAGTGGATGGGGTTCTGATTGCAACGTGAGTACAATCAATGGCTCCCACAACACTGGGGAACCTGGTGACCTGGTAGAACCCCCCTTAACTCTCCGTAATTGAACTAATTGGAGAAGAGGCTGTTGCGTAATATCGTATGATGATTTCGTTTGATAATTTATCAATATTCCATTTCGCCTTATGTGGACGCTTGACATTAATACAGCCCTCAAAAGTGCTTAACAGAAAAAGCGCGTAAGCCAGGGGGAGAATACGTGCGTTTTTTGCCTGAGAAACGCCCTGATTTTGGCCTTGCTCCGCTCCAAGTGCGTAACTGCCTTCGGGGCGCGTAATGCACAGACTTAAGTCGAGGGGAGAATACGCTTAGGCTGAGAACCGCGTAGCTATGCGCTTTTTTCGACTTTAGCGCATGGGAGAATAGACCCCTTAGAATGCGTTTTAAATTAGGCCATCGTTTTCAATAGACTTTACCGATGAAGCGCATCGTGAATTGATAAAAAAAAGTAGGAAAGGTAAAATGCAACATGGAATTTGTGTTTTAAATTTTTTGTAGCCTCAAGTTTTTTCACTACAAGTAAGTTTTCAAAGCTGCTCTTCAGACTGACGATGGCTGATGACCTGAGTGAGGGGAACAGCATTGACTTTTTGTTACAATGCCTCTTATTTTGTACACTGCTGCTTCTCAACAAATCAACGTGAATTGATTTTTAAAGGTGAATAGGGCTGCTCAATAGTCCGTCTTCATACAGAGAGATGCAATGCTACTGCTTATTAAGGCCCGAGCTGACTGAAAGTCGTCCGAGGACCCTATTGAAATCGTACGGTTTCATGACCATGGCCCTAATGATGATTGCTGGTCATGATGATTGCTCTGCCTTGAACGTCCAGATGCATTAACTTCCCACTTTGCTACTAGCACCCCCCTGTGGTAACAGGAAGTGACCTGTTATTACTTTCACTTGAACTGATGACACATAGTTGAACACATCAAGCTCATTCTACTTCTATTACCTGTAGAACAAATTGATGAAGCTACCTTATGAATGCTGTGAAGCTACGCATAATGGCGTCCGTGTAGGGACGCGGCGACGATCCATCCCTCGCCACGAAAATACATTTGGGTTTTTGATGTCTTTAAAAAACTTGTATCATCATAAAAATTGATAGACAGGTCAAGGGTGGTAAGCTCTCACATCTGATTGGGGTTTTGCCCATGAAGGCAGCAAAATGCCTCGATAGCGCCCCCTTGAAATTTTCAAAAACCCCTCCCCATCGGGGTTTTTTTGGAGTAGAAACATGAAAATTGGTACACGTGTATTTGGCCAAGACGCACAAAAAAGTCTCTGGCATCATTTGTCTATTCCAAACAGTAAGTCGGCCATTTTGATTTTAACATGCCATTCTTGCCTGATTTCCACATATTGTATTTTAACGCACTCCTCCCAGAGATTTCATCCATTCAAAACCAGATTTATTATGAAACATTGAAAGACCATTCTGATCAAAACTTGTGCTCTGCAGGTCTGTAGGTCACTGGGCGTGGCCGCTATATTTTAGACGTCCGGATATTTTTATGCGGTCATACAGGTTTGACCCCAAATGCCGAAATAGCGCCCCCTTAAACACGTTTCAAAATTCCCATAGGGAAATAAGGTTACTTTGTTGTAGGCAGACAAAATTTGGTAGTTATATGCTTTGTAACAAGGCATACAAAAAACTTCATTGGAGCCACGCCCTAAACCCAACAGGAAGTCGGCCATTTTGATTTGAATTTTTGAATTTTAAAACGAACTCCTCCTAGGGATTTCGCAGAATCAACTTCAAATTTGGTAGAGATCATTGTGAGACCAAGTTGATCAAAAGTTGTGCTCTGCAGATCTGCAGGTCAAAGGGCGTGGCTGCTGGGGCGTGACAAATTTTAGTGACTTGAGGAAAAAATTTCACAATGCTCTCACATCCAAACACTTGATGTTAAAGCTTCAAACTTGCTGAAAATTATGAGGGCGCCGCCCTAAACGTCTTGATTTATTAACTTTCCACTTTGCTAATAGTGCCCCCCGGTGGTAACAGGAAGTGACCACTCGTTACTTCCACTTGTACTGATGACACATTGTTGAACCCATCAACTTCATTCTACTTCTAAAACATGCAGAACAAGTTGATGAAGCTACATTGCAAACGTTGTATAGCTACGAGTAATGGCGTCCGTGTGGCGAAGCGGCGACTTTGGATGCCTCGCCATGAAAATATGTTTGGGATTCCCAATGCTCTCACGCCCACATACTTGACTGTAGTAACTTCAAACTTGCTGGACATGATCATTGCTCTGCCCTGAACGTCTAAATGCATTAAATTTCCACTTTGCTACTAGCGCCCCCCTGTGGAAACAGGAAGTGACCAGTTATTACTTTCACTTGTACTGAGGACACATACTTAATCAAATCAACCTCATTCCACTTCTATTACATGCAGAACAAATTGGTGAAGCTACCTAATGAATAATATAAAGCTACGTATAATGGCGTTTGTGTAATGACGCGGTGACTATCCATACCTCGCCATGAAAATACGTTTGGGTTTTTGATGTCTTTAATAAACTTGTATCATCATAAAAATTGATAGACAGGTCAAGGGTAGCAAGCTCTCACATGTGATTGGGGCTTTGCCGATGAGGGCAGCAAAATGCCTCAATAGCGCCTCCTTGAAATTTTCAAAAACCCCTCCCCATAGGGGTTTTTTTGCAGAAGAAAGATGAAAATTGGTACACGTGTAATCGGCCAAGACGCAAAAAAAAGTCTCTGGCATCATCTGTCTACTCCAAACAGGAAGTCGGCCATTTTGATTTTAACGTGTCATTTTTGCCTGATTTCCACACATTGTATTTTAACGCACTCCTCCTAGAGATTTCATCCAATCAAAACCACCTTTATTAGTAAACATCAAAAGACCATGTTGATCAAAAGTTGTGCTCCGCAGGTCTGTAGGTCAGTGGGCGTGGCCACTAACAGGAAGTGACCAGTCTTTACTTTCACTCGTACTGATGACACATAGTTGAACCGATCAACCTTATTCCCCCTGTACAACATGAAGAAGCAGTTGCATAAACTACCTTACGAATGCTGTATTGCTTCGAGTAATGGCGTCCGTGTGGTGATGCGATGACAATGGACCCCTCGCCAAGAAAATACGTTTGTTTTTTTGATGTTCTTAATTAATTTGTATCATCATGCAAATTGATCTGCCGGTCAAGAATGGTGAGCTCTCACATCTGATTGGGGCGTTGCCCATGAGGGCAACAATATGCCTCGATAGCGCCCCCTTGAAATTTTGAAAAACCCCTCCCCATAAGGGTTTTTTTGGAATAAGAAAATGAAAATTGGTACACGTGTATTTTGCCAATTCGAACAAAAAAGTCTCTGGCACCTTCGGTCAATTCCAAACAGGAAGTAAGCCATTTTGATTTTAATGTGCCATTTTGGCCCGATTTCCACATATTGCATTTTAACGAACTCCTCCTAGCGATTCTGTCCATTCAACCTAATATTTATTTCAGATTATCAAGAGACCATGCTGATCAAGCGTACTGCTCTGCATTTCTGTCGCTTAATGGGCCTGGCCGCCATGGTGTCCCCATTTCAGATGCCTCGCCAAGCACAATCGAGCTGCTCCCTCTCCCTCACACTTCATCCAAATGGATTCAAAATTCCTGTACATGGTAAAAGCTCCACCCTGAATGCCTTGATGTGCTGTTAAACAATTAACCTCATCATGCCCCCTTATGGAAACAGAAAATGCCATATTTTACGTTGAAATTGGCCGATTTGCTCAAAACTTCACATTTGTGCTTAGGGTCTGCCCCTGAATGCACCTGCCCAAATTTGGTTACGCTCTGAGCGACTTCTGGTAGATGAAGTATCAACTTATCATAATTCCTTCAGCTTTGTCCGATTCGCTCGACACTTTCTCTTAGGTTGGGGCCCGCACTTGACATGTCCAATGGTCTTGAGTGCACAGCTGCACCCATCAGGATCTCACCACAAACCCCAACGTGCGCATGGGGGCGAGGGCCCGTTCAACGCTGCTTGCAGCTTTAATTAGGGCCCGAGCCGACTGCAAGTCGTCTGCGGAGGGCCCTATTGAAATCGCGCTGTTTATTATTATTATTATTATAATTTTTTTTTTTTTTTTTTTTTTTATTATTCTTCCGATTTTACAAAGGCAAATTTCGCCCCATTCCCAGTTGTGAAAACGCGTCTAACTTTCCCGATTTGTCCGGCCGGATCCGAAATTCGATATTTTTGGGCGGTCGCACAGGTTCGACCCCAAATGTCGAAATAGCGCCCCCTAAACACGTTTAAAAATTCCCATAGGGAAATTCGGCTACTTTGTCGCAGGCAGACGAAATTCAGTTGTTATGTGCCTTGTAACAAGGCATACAAAAAACTTCATTGGAGCCACGCCCTAAACCCATCAGAAAGTCGGCCATTTTGATTTGAATTTTTGAATTTTAAAACGAACTCCTCCTAGGGATTTCGTCGGAACGGCTTCAAATTTCGTAAACATCATCGAGAAACCAACCTGATTAAAAGTTGTGCTCTGCAGATCTGTAGGTCAAAGGGCGTGGCTGCTAGGGCGTGACAAATTTTAGTGACTTGAGGGAAAAATTTCACAACAATCTCAAACCCAAATACTTGATTGGAGTAGGTTCAAACTTGCTAAACATGATGAGGGCACCGCCCTGAACGGCCTGATATACTAACTTTTCACTTTGCTAATAGCGCCCCCCTGTGGTAACAGGAAGTGACCACTCATTAATTCCACTGGGACTGATGGCACAATGTTGAACCAATCAACTTCTTTCTTCTTGTAAAACATTCACAACAAGTTGCTGAAGCTACATTATGAACATTGTGTAGCTACGAGTAATGGCGTCCGTTTGGCGAAGCGGCGACTTTGGATCCCTCGCCATGAAAATACGTTTGGGATTCCCAATGCTCTCACGCCCACATACTTGACTGTAGTAGCTTCAAATTTGCTGGACATGATCATTGCTCTGCCCTGAACATCCAGATACATTAAATTCCCACTTTACTCCTAGCGCCCCCCTGTGGTAACAGGAAGTGACCAGTTATTGCTTTCACTTCTACTGATGACACATAGTTGAACACACCAACCTCATTCCACTTCTATTACATGCAGAACAAATAGATGAAGCTACCTTATGAATACTGTGAAGCTACGCATAATGGCGTTTGCGTAGTGATGCAGCGACTTTCCATCCCTCGCCATGAAAATACGTTTGGGTTTTTGATGCCTTTAATAAACTTGTATCATCATAAAAACTGATTGACAGGTCAAATGTGTCAAGCTCTCACATCTGATTAGGGTTTTGCCCATGAGAGCAGCAAAATGCCTCGATAGCGCCCCCTTGAAATTTTCAAAAACCCCTCCCCATAGGGGTTTTTTTGGGTTAGGAAGATGAAAATTGGTACACATGTTTATTTGGCCAAGACGGACAAAGAAGTCTCTGGCATCATTTTGATTTTAACGTGTCATTTTTTCCTGATTTCCACACATTGTATTTTAACGCACTCCTCCTAGAGATTTTATCCAATCAAAACCACCTTTATTAGTAAACATCAAAAGACCATGTTGATCAAAAGTTGTGCTCCGCAGGTCTGTAGGTCAGTGGGCGTGGCCACTCACAGGAAGTGACCAGTTTTTACTTTCACTTGTACTGATGACACATAGTTGAACCCATCAACTTTATTCCCCCTGTACAACATCAAGAAGCAGTTGCTTAAACTACTTTACAAATGCTGTGATGCTTCGAGTAATGGCGTCCGTGTGGCGATGCAGTGACAATGGATCCCTCGCGATGAAAACACGTTTGTGTTTTTGATGTTCTTAATGAACTCGTATCATCATGCAAATTGATCTGCCGGTCAAGGATGGTGAGCTCCAACAATTGATTGGGGCGGTGCCCATGAGGGCAGAAAAATGCCTTGATAGCGCCCCCTTGATATTTTGAAAAACCCCTCCCCATAAGGGTTTTTTTGGAATAAGAAAATGAAAATTGGTACACATGTGTATGTTGCCAATTCGAACAAAAAAGTCTCTGGCACCTTCGGTCAATTCCAAACAGGAAGTCAGCCATTTTGATTTTAATGCGTCATTTTGGCCCGATTTCCACATATTGCATTTTAACGAACTCCTCCTAGCGATTCTGTCCATTCAACCTAATATTTATTTCAGATCATCAAGAGACCATGCTGATCAAATGTAGAGCTCTGCATGTCTGTCGCTTAATGGGCCTGGCCGCCATGGTGTCCCCATTTCAGATGCCTCGCCAAACACATTCCAGCTGCTCTCTCTCCCTCATACTTCATCCAAATGGATTCAAAATTCCTGTACATTTTAAAAGCTCCACCCTGAACGCCTTGATGTGCTGCTAAACAATCTACCTCATCATGCCCCCTTATGGAAACAGAAAATGCCATATTTTACGTTGAAATTGGCCGATTTGCTCAAAACTTCACATTTGTGCTTAGGGTCTGCCCCTGAATGCACCTGCCCAAATTTGCTCACACTCTGAGCGACTTCTGGTAGATGAAGTATCAACTTATCATAATTCCTTCAGCTTTGTCCGATTCGCTCCACACTGTCTCTCAGGTTGGGGCCGGCACTTGACATGTTCAATGGTCGTGAGTGCACAGCTGCACCCATCAGGATCTCACCACACACCCCAACGCGCGCATTGGGGCGAGGGCCCGTTCAACGCTGATAGGGCCCGTTCAACGCTGACGGACAAAAAAGTCTCTGGCATCATTTGTCTACTCCAAACAGGAAGTCGGCCATTTTGATTTTAACGTGTCATTTTTTCCTGATTTCCGCATATTGTTTTTTAACGCACTCCTCCTAGAGATTTCATCCATTCATAACCAGATTTATTAATGAACATTGAAAGACCATCTTGATCAAAAGTTGTGCTCTGTAGGTCGGTGGGCGTGGCTACTAACAGGAAGTGACCAGTTTTAAGTTTCACTTGTACTGATGCCATATAGTTGAACCCATGAACTTTATTTCCCCTGTACAACATGTAAAAGAAGTTGTTTAAACTACCTTACGAATGCTGTGATGCTTCGAGTAATGGCGTTCGTGTGGCGATGCGGTGACAATGGATCCCTCGCCATGAAAATACGTTTGGGTTTTTGACGTTCTTAATGAATTCGTATCATCATGGAAATTGACATACCTGTTAAGGGTGGCAAGCTCTCACATCTGATTGGGGCTTTGCCTATGAGGGCTGCAAAATGCCTCGATAGCGCCCCCTTGAAATTTTCAAAAACCCCTACCCATAGGGGTTTTTTTGGAATAGAAAGATGAAAATTGGTACACATATGTATTTGGCTTAAACGCAAAAAAAAGTCTCTGGTATCATTCCTCTACTCCAAACAGGAAGTCGGCCATTTTGATTTTAACGTGTCATTTTTGCCTGATTTCCACATATTGTATTTTAACGCACTCCTCCCAGAGATTTCATCCATTCAAAACCAGATTTATTACCAAACATTGAGAGACCATGCTGCACCCATCAGGATCTCACCACAACCCCAACGTGCGCATGGGGGCGAGGGCCTTTAATGCTGCTTGCAGCTTTAATTATTATTATTATTATTATTATTCTTACGACTTTTCAAAGGGCAATTTCACCCCTTTCCCAATGGTGAAAACGCGTCTAACTTTCCACATACGTCCGGCCCCATCCGAAATTTGATATTTTCATGCGATCGCGCAGGTGCGACCCCAAATGCCGAAATAGCGCCCCCTAAACACGTTTCAAAATTCCCATAGGGAAATTCGGTTACTTTGTCGTTGGCCAACGAAATTCAGTAGTTATCTGCTTTGCAACTAGGCATACAAAAAACTTTATTGGAGCCACGCCCTAAACCCAACAGGAAGTCGGCCATTTTGATTTGAATTTTTGAATTTTAAAACGAACTCCTCCTAGGGATTTCGCCCAATCGACTTCAAATTTAGTAAAGATTATTGTGAGACCTAGCTGATCAAAAGTTGTGCTTTACAGATCTGTAAGTCATAGGGCGTGGCTGCTAGGGCGTGACAAATTTTTGTGACTTGAGAAAAAAATTTCACAACGCTCTCACAGCCAAATACTTGATTTTAGAAGCTTCAAACTTGCTGAACATGATGAGGGCGCCGCCCTGAATGTCCTGATATTTTAATTTGCCACTTTGCTAATAGCGCCCCCCTGTGGTAACAGGAAGTGACCACTTGTTACTTCCACTTCTGCTGATGACACAATGTTGAATCCATCAACTTCATTCTTCTAAAACATGCAGAACAAGTTGCTGAAGCTACAGTGTGAACGTTGTATAGCTACGAGTAATGGCATCCGTGTGGCAACGCGGTGACTTTGGATCCCTCGCCATGAAAATACGTTTGGGATTCCCAATGCTCTCACGCCCACATACTTGACTGTAGTAGCTTAAAACTAGCTGATCATAATTGCTCCGCCCTAAACGTCCTGATGCATTACCTTCCCACTTTGCTACTAGCGCCCCCCTGTGGTAACAGGAAGTGTCCAGTTATTACTTTCACTTCTACTGATGACACATAGTTGAACACGTCAACCTCATTCCACTTCTATTACATGCAGAACAAATTAATGAAGCTACCCCATAAATGCTTTGCAGCTACGCATAATTGCGTCCGTGTAGTGACGAGGCGACTTTCCATCCCTCGTCAAGAAAATACGTTTAGGTGTTTGATGCCTTTAATAGACTTGTATCATCATAAAAATTGATAGACAGGTCAAGGGTGGCAAGGTCTCACATCTGATTGGGGCTTTGCCCATGTGAGCAGCAAAATGCCTCGATGGCGCCCCCTTGAAATTTTCAAAAAACCCTCCCCATAGGAGTTTTTTTGGAGTAGGAAAATGAAAATTGGTACAAGTGTATTTGGCCAAGACGCACAAAAAAGTCTATGGCATCATTGGTCTACTCCAAACAGGAAGTCAGCCATTTTGATTTTAATGTCATTTTTGCCTGATTTCCACACATTGTATTTTAGCGCACACCTCCTCGAGATTTCATCCAATCAAAACCAGATTTATTAGTAAACATCAAGAGATGATGTTGATCAAAAGTTGTGCTCTGCAGGTCAGTGGGCGTGGCCGCTTACAGGAAGTGACAAGTTTTTACTTTCACTTGTACTGATGACACATAGTCGAACCCATCAACTTTATTCCCCTTGTACAACATGTAGAAGAAGTTGCTTGAACTACCTTACGAATGCTGTGATGCTTCGAGTAATGGCGTCCGTGTGGCGATGCGGTGACAATGGATCCCTCGCCATGAAAATACGTTTGGGTTTTTGATGTTCTTAATGAATTCGTATCATCATGGAAATTGACTTGCCTGTTAAGGGTGGCATGCTCTCACATCTGATTGGGGCTTTGCCGATGAGGGCTGCAAAATGCCTCAATAGCGCCCCCTTGAAATTTTCAAAAACCCCTACCCATAGGGGTTTTTTTGGAGTAGAAAGATGAAAATTGGTACACATGTGGGTCCATCCATGCAATCGGGTACAGAAGTGTGACATAGACATGGTATTTTAGAACATGCCCCATGATAACCATTTTTTGGGTTCAGGTAGTTCAATTAATATACTATTCAGTGAAACAGAAGACAAGATAATGCTACTGCTTGGAAAGTCGTTATTTTGCTTGATGTGTGACCTTATGAAAATTGTCACTTACATGACATTGACAAGTCCTCCCAAAAATCCGCAAACTTATGAAAAGAAAGAGATTCTGTTGTTTTTCAGTAAGTAAATGCTTTTTTCTAAAGGATTGGGTTCAAACATTTGCAAAATACAGCTTGAAAGTCTCGAAAATATAGTTGACACTTGCTGCCCTGAGGTGGCCTTGGGTCACACTTGGTTAAGATTCTTTTTTTTACAAAACAGACCCTCATTATTGTACAAATACATTTTTTTCTGCTATTGGTGGCACATATTTTCAATGATAAGTAATAAAAACAAGCCAGCTTTGGTTATATAATAATAGACTTGGTGAACGTTCCATGCGTGATGAAAATGCTGGATGGAAAAACGTCACTTCCGTGATAAATGTCACTTCCGTGATGTAACTCTTCACGATATGTTCCTGGTTTTATTTGAACTTTCCATACATCAGAACTGTCCTTAAACAGTTGTAATCTCCTAAACCCTTTAATTTGTATTGCATAATGTACTTCTTGTTATATATGCAAGGATTGTTGACAAAATAATCAGTGTTTATTTCTATACTTGCGACACTAAAATGGTTGTTATTCTGCTGTCCTTCATATGTAATGGGTTATTATTAGTTGAACTCATGAATGGACTTCACTAGCACCATTCAATGATGATCTCACGTGAGCTTACAGTAAGTGAGGCGATGAAGGTACCGAGTGAGACGGTGGAGGTCGAACTATGTGAGGTGGAGAAAGTGGCCAGAAAAAAAAAGTCAAAAGTATCAATACTTCTCTTTTTAAAAATATATTCTGGAATGTAATAGAACATCTCCACAAAAGTAAAATTGGAACAACAGAACAAAACAAGTGGCATAGAATTTCGATCATTCTCAACCTTAGTTGCAACAATTTTCTTTGTGCTTCAATATATTAGTTCATAACTTGCATAATTTCAAAAAGAATTGAAGATTAACTACAGATATTTCTGCAGAGGAGGTAGCGGTTTAATCAACTATACTGCAATTTTGTCATGGAAGATTCTGATGAAGTGTCTATTGCACTGAGCAGTTTGTTTTGTGAAGTTTTAGTGCAGGGGTCACCAACCCTGACGTTTAGACACTATTTTTGTCACAAACGTAACAATGACATGATTATGAGAAGTTCATAATCACGACTGTGCACTGCGTTGACAATTTGAATGAATCGCGCAATATGGTAACTTCCCTGAACTTGGATATAGCGTAAGCAATACAACCACCAAAAAAAAGTACAGAACACGCAATCAACCTGTCACAGGCCGAAGGAACGCCGAAAATGAGAATACTTGGAACAATCGTGACCCTTAACAGCCGTGAAGTGATGTCCATCGTCGTGTTTGACAATCGGTCAAAACATGCGCAACGCAAGTGCATCCACTTTTAGGATGCAAAACAACGAGGGTAACGCCCTAAAGTTTGCTTGATATTACCACTAATTTTACGTCAGAAGGTTATATCGTACCTCTATATGATAATCCACAAAAGACTGCTTGATTGCACGAACGTGATACTTAGAACGAACGTGATTTGTGGAAATGAGTTGACGGAAAAACTTATCCGAGTCGGCTGGACGCCATCCTGCGGCTTCCTGCTTTATCCTCAGATCCAACGACTTGGGTAGCATTGAAAACTAGAATTGACGACCTCGGCGCTGATGTAGATGTGGAAATGTGGAAATTATGGTCGGTGAAATCCGTTCTTGAACGTTACGTGACAGTTGACGGAATTTCCGCATTGAAATTATTATGAGCTCCTCTGAATCACCAGTTGTATTGACAAGTGGGGGATGAACTGAATTTATTACACTGACAAATAAACATCACAACCGGGGTCGAAGTTTGTTTATTCAAACATTGTATGAGCACAAAAACAAATGTCAGAGTTCAGGCTCTTGTTTGACGGAATTCATCACGAAAGTGACACTGGAAAATTTGTTTTTAAATATGAAAAATAAGCTTTTTAATTTTTGAAAAGAAGTTTGAGAGTGGTTAATCAGATGCTGATAATAAGATTAGTTGCTGTATGCAAATACTACAGCCTTTTGAATATTCTCAGGAAAGCTTCAAAAATACAATGCAGAAAATGTCACAAAATGACGTTTGAAAATCTACCAATTTTTCACAAATTTTCAAGTGCTGTAAAAATACTAAGGAACAAAGCATATTGAAACTATAGAAGTTATCTCCCCTAGCGATGTACTTTTTGGCAATATATAAATATTCCACATATCACTTACTGTCATGGCACACAACTGAGCTTGTTTCACAAGGCAATAAAATACACATTTGCATGGATGGACCCATATGTATTTGGCCAAAACGCAAAAAAAAGTCTCTGGCATCATTCGTCTACTCCAAACAGGAAGTCGGCCATTTTGATTTGAACGTGTCATTTTTGCCTGAATGCCACATATTGTATTTTAACGCACTCCTCTTAGAGATTTCATCCATTCAAAACCAGATTTATTACTAAACATTGAGAGACCATGCTGCACCCATCAGGATCTCACCACAACCCCAACGTGCGCATGGGGGCGAGGGCCCGTTCAACGCTGCCTGCAGCTTTAATTAGGGCCCGAGCACGACTGCAAGTCGTCCGCGGAGGACCCTATTGAAATCCTGCTGTTTATTATTATTATTATTATTAGGGCCCGAGCCGACTGCAAGTCGTCTGCGGAGGGCCCGATTGAAATCGCGCTGTTTATTATTATTATTATTATTATTATTATTATAATTATTATTATTAGGGCCCGAGCCGACTGTTAGTCGTCCGCGGAGGACCCTATTGAAATCCTGCTGTTTATTATTATTATTATTAGGGCCCGAGCCGACTGCAAGTCGTCTGCGGAGGGCCCGATTGAAATCGCGCTGTTTATTATTATTATTATTATTATTATTATAATTATTATTATTAGGGCCCGAGCCGACTGTAAGTCGTCTGCGGAGGGCCCTATTGAAATCGCGCTGTTTATTATTATTATTATTATTATTATTATTTTTTTATTTTTTTTTTTTATTATTATTCTTCCGATTTTTCAAAGGCCAATTTCGCCCCTTTCCCAATTGTGAAAACGCGTATAACTTTCCCCATTCGTCCGGCCGGATCCGAAATTCGATATTTTTGGGCGGTCGCACAAGTTCGACCCCAATTGTTGAAATAGCGCCCCCTAAACACGTTTCAAAATTCCCATAGGGAAATTCGTTTTTTTTGTCGTAGGTAGACGAAATTCAGTTTTTATGTGCTTTGTAACAAGGCATAAAAAAAACTTCATTGGAGCCACGCCCTAAACCCAACAGGAAGTCGGCCATTTTGATTTGTATTTTTGAATTTTAAAACGAACTCCTCCTAGGGATTTCGCCGGATCGGCTTCAAATTTGGTACACATCATTGAGAGACCAAGCTGATTTAAAGTTGTGCTCTGCAGATCTGTAGGTCAATGGGCGTGGCTGCTAGGGCGTGACAAATTATAGTGACTTGAGGAAAAAATTTCACAATGCTCTCACACCCAAATACCTGATTGTAGAAGCTTCAAACTTGCTGAACATGATAAGGGCGCCGCCGGGAACACCCTGATGTATTAACTTCCCACTTTACTAATAGCGCCCCCCTGTGGAAACAGGAAGTGACCACTCGTTACTTCCACTTGTACTGATGACACATTGTTGAACCCATCAACTTCATTTTACTTTTGAAACATGCAGAACAAGTTACTGAAGCTACTTTATGAACGCTGTAAAGCTACGAGTAATGGCGTCCGTGTGGCAAAGCGGCGACTTTGGATCCCTCGCCATGAAAATATGTTTGGGATTCCCAATGCTCTCACGCCCACATACTTGATTGTAGTAGCTTCAAACTTGCTCTACATGATGATTGCTCCGCCCTGAACGTCCAGATGCATTAACTTCCCACTTTGCTACTAGCGCCCCCCTATGGTAATAGGAAGTGACCACTTATTGCTTTCACTTGTACTGAGGACACATACTTTATCACATCAACCACATTCCACTTCTATTACATGCTGAACAAATTGGTGAAGCTATGCTATGAATGCTGTGAAGCTACACATAATGGCGTCCGTGTGGTGACGCGACGACTATCCATCCCTCGCCATGAAAATACGTTTGGGTTTTTGATGTCTTTAATAAACTTGTATTATCATAAAAATTGAAAAACAAGTCAAGGGTAGCAAGCTCTCACATCTGATTGGGGCTTTGCCCATGAGGGCAGCAAAAAGCCTCGATAGCGCCCCCTTGAAATTTTCAAAAACCCCTCCCCATAGGGGTTTTTTTGGAGTAGAACAATGAAAATTGGTACACATGTGTATTTGGTCACGACGCAAAAAAAAGTCTCTGGCATCATTTGTCTACTCCAAACAGGAAGTCGGTCATTTTGAATTTAACGTGTCATTTTTGCTTGATTTCCACATATTGTATTTTAACGCACTCCTCCTAGAGATTTCATCCAATCAAAACCAAATTTATTACAAAACATTGAGAGACTATGCTGATCAAAAGTTGTGCTCTGCAGGTCTGTAGGTCAGTGGGCGTGGCTACTAACAGGAAGTGATCAGTTTTTACTTTCACTTGTACTGATGACATAAAAGTTGATGGGTTCAATTATTTCCCCCTGTACAACATCTAGAAGAAGTTGCTTAAACTACCTTACGAATACTGTGATGCTACGAGTAATGGTGTCTGTGTGGCGATGCGGTGACAATGGATCCCTCGCCATGAAAATATGCTTGTGTTTTTGATGTTCTTAATGAATTCGTATCTTCATGGAAATTAATATGCCGGTCAAGGATGGGAAGCTCTCACATCTGATTGGGGCTTTTCCCATGAGGGCAGCAAAATGCCTCGATAGCGCCCCCCTGGTATTTTGAAAAACCCCTCCCCTTAGGGGTTTTTTTGGAATTAGAAAATGAAAATTGGTACACATGTGTATGTTGCCAATGTGAACAAAAAAGTCTCTGGGACCATGGATAAATTCCAAACAGGTAGTCAGCCATTTTGATTTTAATGTGTCATTTTGGCCCGATTTCCACATATTGCATATTAACGAACTCCTCCTAGCGATTCTGTCCAATAAACCTAATATTTATTTCAGATCACCAAGAGACCATGCTGATCAAAACTAGTGCTCTGCATGTCTGTCGCTAAATGGACCTGGCCGCCATGGTGTCCCCATTTCAGATGCCTCGCCAAACACATTCGAGCTGCTCTCTCTCCCTCATACTTCATCCAAATGGATTCAAAATTCCTGTATGTAGTGAAATCCCCACCCTGAACGCCTCGATGTGCTGCTACACAATCTAGCTCGTCATGCCCCCTTATGAAAACAGAGAATGCCACATTTTACGTAGAAACTGGCCGATTTGCTCAAAACTTCACTTTTGTGCTTAGGGTCTGCCCCTGAATGCACCTGCCCAAATTTGGTTACACTCTGAGCGCCTTCTGGTGGATGAAGTATCAACCTATCATAACTCCTTCAGCTTGGCCCGATTCACTCGACACTTTCTCTCAGGTTGGGGCCGGCACTTGACCTGTCCAGTGGTCGAGAGTGCACAGCTGCACCCGTGATGATCTCACCACAACCCCAGCGTGCGCATGGGGGCGAGGGCCCGTTCAACGCTGCTTGCAGCTTTAATTATTATTATTATTATTTTTTTTATTATTCTTCCGATTTTTCAAAGGCCAATTTCGCCCCTTTCCCAATTGTGAAAACGCGTATAACTTTCCCCATTCGTCCGGCCGGATCCGAAATTCGATATTTTTGGGCGGTCGCACAAGTTCGACCCCAATTGTCGAAATAGCGCCCCCTAAACACGTTTCAAAATTCCCATAGGGAAATTCGCTTACTTTGTCGTAGGCAGACAAAATTTGGTAGTTATATGCTTTGTCACAAGGCATACAAAAACTTTCATTAAAGCCACGCCCTAAAACCAACAGGAAGTCAGCCATTTTGATTTGAATTTTTGAATTTTAAAACGAACTCCTCCTTGGGATTTCGCCGGATTAGCTTCAAATTTGGTACACATCATCAAGAGACCAAGCTGGTTTAAAGTTGTGCTCTGCAGATCTGTAGGTCAATGGGCGTGGCTTCTAGGGCGTGACAAATTATAGTGACTTGAGGATAAAATTTCACAATACTCTCACACCCAAATACTTGATTGTAGAAGCTTCAAACTTGCTGAACATGATTAGGGCGCCGCCCGAAACACCATGATCTATTAACTTCTCACTTTGCTAATAGCGCCCCCCTGTGGTAACAGGAAGTGAACACTCGTTACTTCCACTTGTACTGATGACACATTGTTGAACCCATCAACTTCATTTTACTTTTTAAACATGCAGATCAAGTTGATGAAGCTACATTATGAATGCTGTATAGCTACAAGTAATGGCGTCCGTGTGGCGAAGCGGCGACTTTGGATGCCTCGCCATGAAAATACGTTTGGGATTCCCAATGCTCTCACGCCCACATACTTGACTGTAGTAGCTTCAAACTTGCTGGACATGATCACTGCTCCGCCCTGAACGTCAAGATGCATTAAATTCCCACTTTGCTACTAGCGCCCCCATGTGGTCACAGGAAGTGACCACTTATTACTTTCACTTGCACTGAGGACACATACTTGATCAAATCAACCTCATTCCACTTCTATTACATGCAGAACAAATTGGTGAAGCCACCTTATAAATGCTGTAAAGCTACGCATAATGGCGTCCCTGTAGTGAAGCGGCGACTATCCATCCCTCGCCATGAAAATACGTTTGGGTTTTTGATGTCTTTAATAAACTTGTATCATCATAAAAATTATTAGACAGGTCAAAGGTGGCAAGTTCTCACATATTATTGGGGCTTTGCCCATGAGGGCAGCAAAATGCCTCGATAGCGCCCCCTTGAAATTTTCAAAAACCCCTCCCCATAGGGGTTTTTTTGGAGTAGAAAGATGAAAATTGGTACACATGTGTATTTGACCAAGATGCAAAAAAAAAACTCTGGCATCATTTGTCCACTCCAAACAGGAAGTCGGCCATTTTGATTTGAACGTGTCATTTTTGCCTGAATGCCACATATTGTATTTTAACGCACTCCTCTTAGAGATTTCATCCATTCAAAACCAGATTTATTACTAAACATTGAGAGACCATGCTGCACCCATCAGGATCTCACCACAACCCCAACGTGCGCATGGGGGCGAGGGCCCGTTCAACGCTGCCTGCAGCTTTAATTAGGGCCCGAGCACGACTGCAAGTCGTCCGCGGAGGACCCTATTGAAATCCTGCTGTTTATTATTATTATTATTAGGGCCCGAGCCGACTGCAAGTCGTCTGCGGAGGGCCCGATTGAAATCGCGCTGTTTATTATTATTATTATTATTATTATTATTATAATTATTATTATTAGGGCCCGAGCCGACTGTTAGTCGTCCGCGGAGGACCCTATTGAAATCCTGCTGTTTATTATTATTATTATTAGGGCCCGAGCCGACTGCAAGTCGTCTGCGGAGGGCCCGATTGAAATCGCGCTGTTTATTATTATTATTATTATTATAATTATTATTATTAGGGCCCGAGCCGACTGTAAGTTGTCTGCGGAGGGCCCTATTGAAATCGCGCTGTTTATTATTATTATTATTATTTTTTTTTTTTTTTTATTTTTTTTTTTTTATTATTATTCTTCCGATTTTTCAAAGGCCAATTTCGCCCCTTTCCCAATTGTGAAAACGCGTATAACTTTCCCCATTCGTCCGGCCGGATCCGAAATTCGATATTTTTGGGCGGTCGCACAAGTTCGACCCCAATTGTTGAAATAGCGCCCCCTAAACACGTTTCAAAATTCCCATAGGGAAATTCGTTTTTTTTGTCGTAGGTAGACGAAATTCAGTTTTTATGTGCTTTGTAACAAGGCATAAAAAAAACTTCATTGGAGCCACGCCCTAAACCCAACAGGAAGTCGGCCATTTTGATTTGTATTTTTGAATTTTAAAACGAACTCCTCCTAGGGATTTCGCCGGATCGGCTTCAAATTTGGTACACATCATTGAGAGACCAAGCTGATTTAAAGTTGTGCTCTGCAGATCTGTAGGTCAATGGGCGTGGCTGCTAGGGCGTGACAAATTATAGTGACTTGAGGAAAAAATTTCACAATGCTCTCACACCCAAATACCTGATTGTAGAAGCTTCAAACTTGCTGAACATGATAAGGGCGCCGCCGGGAACACCCTGATGTATTAACTTCCCACTTTACTAATAGCGCCCCCCTGTGGAAACAGGAAGTGACCACTCGTTACTTCCACTTGTACTGATGACACATTGTTGAACCCATCAACTTCATTTTACTTTTGAAACATGCAGAACAAGTTACTGAAGCTACTTTATGAACGCTGTAAAGCTACGAGTAATGGCGTCCGTGTGGCAAAGCGGCGACTTTGGATCCCTCGCCATGAAAATATGTTTGGGATTCCCAATGCTCTCACGCCCACATACTTGATTGTAGTAGCTTCAAACTTGCTCTACATGATGATTGCTCCGCCCTGAACGTCCAGATGCATTAACTTCCCACTTTGCTACTAGCGCCCCCCTATGGTAATAGGAAGTGACCACTTATTGCTTTCACTTGTACTGAGGACACATACTTTATCACATCAACCACATTCCACTTCTATTACATGCTGAACAAATTGGTGAAGCTATGCTATGAATGCTGTGAAGCTACACATAATGGCGTCCGTGTGGTGACGCGACGACTATCCATCCCTCGCCATGAAAATACGTTTGGGTTTTTGATGTCTTTAATAAACTTGTATTATCATAAAAATTGAAAAACAAGTCAAGGGTAGCAAGCTCTCACATCTGATTGGGGCTTTGCCCATGAGGGCAGCAAAAAGCCTCGATAGCGCCCCCTTGAAATTTTCAAAAACCCCTCCCCATAGGGGTTTTTTTGGAGTAGAACAATGAAAATTGGTACACATGTGTATTTGGTCACGACGCAAAAAAAAGTCTCTGGCATCATTTGTCTACTCCAAACAGGAAGTCGGTCATTTTGAATTTAACGTGTCATTTTTGCTTGATTTCCACATATTGTATTTTAACGCACTCCTCCTAGAGATTTCATCCAATCAAAACCAAATTTATTACAAAACATTGAGAGACTATGCTGATCAAAAGTTGTGCTCTGCAGGTCTGTAGGTCAGTGGGCGTGGCTACTAACAGGAAGTGATCAGTTTTTACTTTCACTTGTACTGATGACATAAAAGTTGATGGGTTCAATTATTTCCCCCTGTACAACATCTAGAAGAAGTTGCTTAAACTACCTTACGAATACTGTGATGCTACGAGTAATGGTGTCTGTGTGGCGATGCGGTGACAATGGATCCCTCGCCATGAAAATATGCTTGTGTTTTTGATGTTCTTAATGAATTCGTATCTTCATGGAAATTAATATGCCGGTCAAGGATGGGAAGCTCTCACATCTGATTGGGGCTTTTCCCATGAGGGCAGCAAAATGCCTCGATAGCGCCCCCCTGGTATTTTGAAAAACCCCTCCCCTTAGGGGTTTTTTTGGAATTAGAAAATGAAAATTGGTACACATGTGTATGTTGCCAATGTGAACAAAAAAGTCTCTGGGACCATGGATAAATTCCAAACAGGTAGTCAGCCATTTTGATTTTAATGTGTCATTTTGGCCCGATTTCCACATATTGCATATTAACGAACTCCTCCTAGCGATTCTGTCCAATAAACCTAATATTTATTTCAGATCACCAAGAGACCATGCTGATCAAAACTAGTGCTCTGCATGTCTGTCGCTAAATGGACCTGGCCGCCATGGTGTCCCCATTTCAGATGCCTCGCCAAACACATTCGAGCTGCTCTCTCTCCCTCATACTTCATCCAAATGGATTCAAAATTCCTGTATGTAGTGAAATCCCCACCCTGAACGCCTCGATGTGCTGCTACACAATCTAGCTCGTCATGCCCCCTTATGAAAACAGAGAATGCCACATTTTACGTAGAAACTGGCCGATTTGCTCAAAACTTCACTTTTGTGCTTAGGGTCTGCCCCTGAATGCACCTGCCCAAATTTGGTTACACTCTGAGCGCCTTCTGGTGGATGAAGTATCAACCTATCATAACTCCTTCAGCTTGGCCCGATTCACTCGACACTTTCTCTCAGGTTGGGGCCGGCACTTGACCTGTCCAGTGGTCGAGAGTGCACAGCTGCACCCGTGATGATCTCACCACAACCCCAGCGTGCGCATGGGGGCGAGGGCCCGTTCAACGCTGCTTGCAGCTTTAATTATTATTATTATTATTTTTTTTATTATTCTTCCGATTTTTCAAAGGCCAATTTCGCCCCTTTCCCAATTGTGAAAACGCGTATAACTTTCCCCATTCGTCCGGCCGGATCCGAAATTCGATATTTTTGGGCGGTCGCACAAGTTCGACCCCAATTGTCGAAATAGCGCCCCCTAAACACGTTTCAAAATTCCCATAGGGAAATTCGCTTACTTTGTCGTAGGCAGACAAAATTTGGTAGTTATATGCTTTGTCACAAGGCATACAAAAACTTTCATTAAAGCCACGCCCTAAAACCAACAGGAAGTCAGCCATTTTGATTTGAATTTTTGAATTTTAAAACGAACTCCTCCTTGGGATTTCGCCGGATTAGCTTCAAATTTGGTACACATCATCAAGAGACCAAGCTGGTTTAAAGTTGTGCTCTGCAGATCTGTAGGTCAATGGGCGTGGCTTCTAGGGCGTGACAAATTATAGTGACTTGAGGATAAAATTTCACAATACTCTCACACCCAAATACTTGATTGTAGAAGCTTCAAACTTGCTGAACATGATTAGGGCGCCGCCCGAAACACCATGATCTATTAACTTCTCACTTTGCTAATAGCGCCCCCCTGTGGTAACAGGAAGTGAACACTCGTTACTTCCACTTGTACTGATGACACATTGTTGAACCCATCAACTTCATTTTACTTTTTAAACATGCAGATCAAGTTGATGAAGCTACATTATGAATGCTGTATAGCTACAAGTAATGGCGTCCGTGTGGCGAAGCGGCGACTTTGGATGCCTCGCCATGAAAATACGTTTGGGATTCCCAATGCTCTCACGCCCACATACTTGACTGTAGTAGCTTCAAACTTGCTGGACATGATCACTGCTCCGCCCTGAACGTCAAGATGCATTAAATTCCCACTTTGCTACTAGCGCCCCCATGTGGTCACAGGAAGTGACCACTTATTACTTTCACTTGCACTGAGGACACATACTTGATCAAATCAACCTCATTCCACTTCTATTACATGCAGAACAAATTGGTGAAGCCACCTTATAAATGCTGTAAAGCTACGCATAATGGCGTCCCTGTAGTGAAGCGGCGACTATCCATCCCTCGCCATGAAAATACGTTTGGGTTTTTGATGTCTTTAATAAACTTGTATCATCATAAAAATTATTAGACAGGTCAAAGGTGGCAAGTTCTCACATATTATTGGGGCTTTGCCCATGAGGGCAGCAAAATGCCTCGATAGCGCCCCCTTGAAATTTTCAAAAACCCCTCCCCATAGGGGTTTTTTTGGAGTAGAAAGATGAAAATTGGTACACATGTGTATTTGACCAAGATGCAAAAAAAAAACTCTGGCATCATTTGTCCACTCCAAACAGGAAGTCGGCCATTTTGATTTTAACGTGTCATTTTTGCCTGATTGCCATAAATTGTATTTTAACGCACTCCTCCAAGAGATTTCATCCTTTCAAAACCAGATTTATTACTAAACATTGAGAGACCATACTGATCAAAAGTTGTGCTCTGCAGGTCTGTAGGTCAGTGGGCGTGGCTACAAACAGGAAGTGACCAGTTTTTACTTTCACTTGCACTGAAGACATTTTGTTGAACCCATCAACTTCATTCCCCCTGTACAACATGTAGAAGCAGTTGCTTAAACTACCCTAAGAATGCTGTGATGCTTCGAGTAATGGTGTGTGTGTGGCGATGCGGTGACAATGGATCCCTCGCCATGAAAATACGTTTGGGTTTTTGATGTCTTTAATATACTTGTACCATCATAAAAATTGATAGACCGGTCAAGGGTGGCAAGCTCTCACATCTGATTGGGGCTTTGCCCATCAGGGCAGCAAAATGCCTCGATAGCGCCCCCTTGAAATTTTCAAAAACCCCTCCCCATAGGGGTTTTTTTGGAGTAGAAAGATGAAAATTGGTACACATGTGTATTTCGCCAAGACGCAAAAAAAAGTCTCTGGCATCATTTGTCCACTCCAAACAGGAAGTCGGTCATTTTGATTTTATCGTGCCATTTTTGCCTGATTTCCACATATTGTATTTTAACGCACTCCTCCTAGAGATTTCATCCTTTCAAAACCAGATTTAGTAAAAAACATTGAAAGACCATGCTGATCAAAAGTTGTGCTCTGCAGGTCTGTAGGTCAGTGGGTGTGGCTACTAACAGGAAGTGACCAGTTTCTACTTTCACTTGTACTGATGACACATAGTTGAACCCATCAACTTTATTCCCCCTGTACAACATGTAGAAGAACTTGCTTAAACTACCTTCCGAATGCTGTGATGCTTAGACTAATGGCGTCCGTGTGGCGATGCGGTGACAATGGATCCCTCGCCATGAAAATACGTTTGTGTTTTTCATGTTCCTAATGAATTCGTATCATCATGCAAATTGATATGCTGGTCAAGAGTGGCAAGCTCCAATATCTGATTGGGGCGGTGCCCATGAGGGCAGCAAAATGCCTCGATAGTGCCCCCTTGAAATTTTTAAAAACCCCTCCCCATAGGGGTTTTTTTGGAATAGGTACATGAAAATTGATACACGTGTATGTTGCCTATTCGAACAAAAAAGTCTCCGGCACCATCGGTCAATTCCAAACAGGAAGTCAGCCACTTTCATTTTAATGTGTCATTTCGGCCCGATTTCCACATATTTCATTTTAACAAACTCTTCCTACCGATTCCGTCCAATCAACCTAATATTTTCTTCAGACCATCAAGAGACCCTGCTGATCAAAAGTAGTGCTCTGCATGTCTCTTGCTAAATGGACCTGGCCGCCATGGTGTCCCCATTCCAGATGCCTCGCCAAACACATTCGAGCTGCTCGCTCTCCCTCATACTTCATCCAAATGGATTCAAAATTCCTGTACGTAGTGAAAGCCCCACCCTGAACGCCTCGATGTGCTGTTAAACAATCTAGCTCATTGCGCCCCTTTATGGAAACAGAGAATGCCACATTTTACGTTGAAATTGGCAGATTTGCTCAAAACTTCACATTTGTGCTTAGTATCTGCCCCTGAATGCACCTGCCCAAATTTGGTTACGCTCTGAGCGCCTACTAGTGGATGAAATATCAACTTATCATAACTCCTTCAGCATTGTCCGATTCACTCGACACTTTCTCTCAGGTTGGGGCCGGCACTTGACCTGTCCAGTGGTCGTGAGTGCACAGCTGCACCCGTCATGATCTCACCACAACCCCAACGTGCACATATGGGCGAGGGCCCGTTCAACGCTGCTTGCAGCTTTAATTAGGGCCCGAGCCGACTGCAAGTCGTCTGCGGAGGGCCCTTTTGAAATCGCGCTGTTTATTATTATTATTATTAGGGCCCGAGCCGACTGCAAGTCGTCTGCGGAGGGCCCTATTGAAATCGCGCTGTTTATTAGGGCCCGAGCCGACTGCAAGTCGTCTCCGGAGGGCCCTATTGAAATCGCGCTGTTTATTATTATTATTTATTTATTTTTTTTTTTTTTAATTTTTTTTTTTTTTTTATTATTCTTCCGATTTTTCAAAGGCCAATTTCGCCTCTTTCCCAATTGTGAAAACGCGTATAACTTTTTCTATTTGTCCGGCCGGATCCGAAATTCGATATTTTAGGGCGGTCGCACAAGTTTGACCCCAATTGTCGAAATAGCGCCCCCTAAACACGTTTCAAAATTCCCATAGGGAAATTCACTTACTTTGTCGAAGGCAGACAAAATTTGGTAGTTATATGCTTTGTCACAAGGCATACAAAAACTTTCATTAAAGCCACGCCCTAAACCCAACAGGAAGTCGGCCATTTTGATTTGAATTTTTGAATTTTAAAACGAACTCCTCCTAGGGATTTCGCCGGATTAGCTTCAAATTTGGTACACATCATCAAGAGACCAAGCTGATTTAAAGTTGTGCTCTGCAGATCTGTAGGTCAATGGGCGTGGCTTCTAGGGCCTGACAAATTATAGTGACTTGAGGAAAAAATTTCACAATACTCTCACACCCAAATACTTGATTGTAGAAGCTTCAAACTTGCTGAACATGATTAGGGCGCCGCCCGGAACACCATGATCTATTAACTTCTCACTTTGCTAATAGCGCCCCCCTGTGGTAACAGGAAGTGAACACTCGTTACTTCCACTTGTACTGATGACACATTGTTGAACCCATCAACTTCATTTTACTTTTTAAACATGCAGAACAAGTTGATGAAGCTACATTATGAATGCTGTATAGCTACAAGTAATGGCGTCCGTGTGGCGAAGCGGCAACTTTGGATGCCTCGCCATGAAAATACGTTTGGGATTCCCAATGCTCTCACGCCCACATACTTGACTGTAGTAGCTTCAAACTTGCTGGACATGATCACTGCTCCGCCCTGAACGTCAAGATGCATTAAATTCCCACTTTGCTACTAGCGCCCCCATGTGGTCACAGGAAGTGACCACTTATTACTTTCACTTGTACTGAGGACACATACTTGATCAAATCAACCTCATTCCACTTCTATTACATGCAGAACAAATTGGTGAAGCTACCTTATAAATGCTGTAAAGCTACGCATAATGGCGTCCCTGTAGTGAAGCGGCGACTATCCATCCCTCGCCATGAAAATACGTTTGGGTTTTTGATGTCTTTAATAAACTTGTATCATCATAAAAATTATTAGACAGGTCAAGGGTGGCAAGTTCTCACATATTATTGGGGCTTTGCCCATGAGGGCAGCAAAATGCCTCGATAGCGCCCCCTTGAAATTTTCAAAAACCCCTCCCCATAGGGGTTTTTTTGGAGTAGAAAGATGAAAATTGGTACACGTGTATTTGACCAAGACGCAAAAAAAAGTCTCTGGCATCATTTGTCCACTCCAAACAGGAAGTCGGCCATTTTGATTTTAACGTGTCATTTTTGCCTGATTGCCATAAATTGTATTTTAACGCACTCCTCCAAGAGATTTCATCCTTTCAAAACCAGATTTATTACTAAACATTGAGAGACCATGCTGATCAAAAGTTGTGCTCTGCAGGTCTGTAGGTCAGTGGGCGTGGCTACAAACAGGAAGTGACCAGTTTTTACTTTCACTTGCACTGAAGACATTTTGTTGAACCCATCAACTTCATTTCCCCTGTACAACATGTAGAAGCAGTTGCTTAAACTACCCTAAGAATGCTGTGATGCTTCCAGTAATGGCGTGTGTGTGGCGATGCGGTGACAATGGATCCCTCGCCATGAAAATACGTTTGGGTTTTTGATGTCTTTAATATACTTGTACCATCATAAAAATTGATAGACCGGTCAAGGGTGGCAAGCTCTCACATCTGATTGGGGCTTTGCCCATCAGGGCAGCAAAATGCCTCGATAGCGCCCCCTTGAAATTTTCAAAAACCCCTCCCCATAGGGGTTTTTTTGGAGTAGAAAGATGAAAATTGGTACACGTGTATTTCGCCAAGACGCAAAAAAAAGTCTCTGGCATCATTTGTCCACTCCAAACAGGAAGTCGGTCATTTTGATTTTAGCGTGCCATTTTTGCCTGATTTCCACATATTGTATTTTAACGCACTCCTCCTAGAGATTTCATCCTTTCAAAACCAGATTTATTAAAAAACATTGAAAGACCATGCTGATCAAAAGTTGTGCTCTGCAGGTCTGTAGGTCAGTGGGTGTGGCTACTAACAGGAAGTGACCAGTTTCTACTTTCACTTGTACTGATGACACATAGTTGAACCCATCAACTTTATTCCCCCTGTACAACATGTAGAAGAACTTGCTTAAACTACCTTACGAATGCTGTGATGCTTAGACTAATGGCGTCCGTGTGGCGATGCGGTGACAATGGATCCCTCGCCATGAAAATACGTTTGTGTTTTTCATGTTCCTAATGAATTCGTGTCATCATGCAAATTGATATGCTGGTCAAGAGTGGCAAGCTCCAATATCTGATTGGGGCGGTGCCCATGAGGGCAGCAAAATGCCTCGATAGTGCCCCCTTGAAATTTTCAAAAACCCCTCCCCATAGGGGTTTTTTTGGAATAGGTACATGAAAATTGATACACATGTGTATGTTGCCTATTCAAACAAAAAAGTCTCCGGCACCATCGGTCAATTCCAAACAGGAAGTCAGCCACTTTGATTTTAATGTGTCATTTTCGGCCCGATTTCCACATATTTCATTTTAACAAACTCCTCCTACCGATTCCGTCCAATCAACCTAATATTTTCTTCAGACCATCAAGAGACCCTGCTGATCAAAAGTAGTGCTCTGCATGTCTCTTGCTAAATGGACCTGGCCGCCATGGTGTCCCCATTCCAGATGCCTCGCCAAACACATTCGAGCTGCTCGCTCTCCCTCATACTTCATCCAAATGGATTCAAAATTCCTGTACGTAGTGAAAGCCCCACCCTGAACGCCTCGATGTGCTGTTAAACAATCTAGCTCATCATGCCCCATTATGGAAACAGAAAATGCCACATTTTACGTTGAAATTGGCCGATTTGCTCAAAACTTCACATTTGTGCTTAGGGTCTGCCCCTGAATGCACCTGCCCAAATCTGGTTACACTCTGAGCGCCTTCTGGTGGATGAAGTATCAACTCCTCATGACTCCTTCAGCTTTGTCCAATTCGCTCGTCCTTTCTCTCAGGTTGGGGTAGGCACTTGACCTGTTTAATGGTTTTGAGTGCACAGCTGCACCCGTCATGATCTCACCACAACCCCAACGTGCGCATGGGGGCGAGGGCCCGTTCAACGCTGCTTGCAGCTTTAATTTGTCTCAGAATAATACACAGAGTGCAGATTCTAATTTTAAAAGGTTAATCGCTCTATGACCAAAACTCACTGAATTAGCAGCTGGAAAACATTGAAAATGAACTGCGCTTCATACAGTCATAGCCATAAATTATGTCTAACTTTGGTTGTCTTGCAACTAAATGTGTTCAAGGGCATAACAATGCTCCTTATACCCACTCCACAGACTCATACTCTCCTTGTCTTTGAAGTTCTATTAAAATAGGAATAACAGAGTTGGTGTGGGACATACACAAGTACAAAACCCAAAACCAGTGAAGTTGGCACGTTATGTAAATCTTAGATAAAAACAGAATACAATGATTTGCAAATCCTTTTCAACTTATAGTCAATTGAATACACTGCAAAGACAAAATGTTTAATGTTCAAACTGAGAAACTTCATTTTTTTTGCAAATAATCCTTAACTTAGAATTTAAAGGCTGCAACACATTGCAAAAAAGTTGGCACAGGGGCCTTTTTACCACTGTGTTACATCGCCTTTCCTTTTAACGACACTCCGTAAACCTTTGGGAACTGAGGAGACCAATTTTTGAAGCTTTTTAGGTGGAACTCTTTCCCATTCTTGCTTGATGTACAGCTTCAGTTGTTCAACAGTCCGGGGTCTCCGTTGTCGTATTTTACGCTTCATGATGCGCCACACATTTTCAATGGGAGACAGGTCTAGACTACAGGCAGGCCAGTCTAGTACCCGCACTCTTTTACTACGGAGCCATGCTGTTGTAACACGTGCAGAATGTGGCTTGGCATTGTCTTGCTGAAATTAGCATGGGCGTCCATGAAAAAGACGTTGCTTAGATGGCCACATATGTTGCTCCAAAACCTGTATGTACCTTTCCGCATTAATGGTGCCTTCACATATGTGTAAGTTGCCCATGCCTTGGGCACTAATACACCCCCATACCATCACATATGCTGGCTTTTGAACTTTGCGCCTATGACAGTCCGGATGGTTCTTTTCCTCTTTGGTCCGGAGGACACGATGTCCGCAGTTTCCAAAAAAATTTGAAATATGGACTCGTCAGACCACAGAACACTTTCCCACTTGGCATCAGTCTATCTTAGATGAGCTTGGGCCCAGCGAAGCCGGCGGCGTTTCTGGGTGCTGTTGATAAATGGCTTTCGCTTTGCACTTTCTTTCGCAAATTCCAAATGAGCTAATATTTGCAAAAAATTACAAAGTTTACCTGTTCGAACATTAAGTAACTTGTCTTTGCAGTGTATTCAATTGAATATAGGTTGAAAAGGATTTGCAAATCATAGTATTCTGTTTTTTTTACGATTTACACAACGTGCCAACTTCACTGGTTTTGGGTTTTGTAAAAATTACTCTATACAACAGTTTTCATTAAAATGTTGCCTAAATGGAGCAAATGGCTGACTGTTACAGTTCCCTTTTTAATGAAAGCTAAAACTGTAAGCCAGAAAGCAGTTTTTATGCCCCCGCCCTCCAAAGAGGAAAGGGGGCATTATGTCGACACCATGTCCGTTCGTCGTCCCTGAACTTTTCATTTCCGTGGGATAACTATAGAATTCCATGTCGGATTGATGCCATTTCTTAATGACGTATTGGGAGTGGCTAGAGGAAGGTTCCTTTTGAAAACCAGCATCGTGCGATTTCTAATATGGCCGCCACAGCAGTCATCTCAATTGGCCCTTGATCAACATTCAGGCGTGGACATATGCCACGCTCTGCGATGCTCTTGTTATTTAATTTTTTTTATCAATGAAAGAGGCTGAGAAATTATGGAATCCGATTTGTGTCAAAATTATCAAACAAAAGTTTGGATATCAAACTAAAATTTGAAAATTAGAGAGCGTATTACTCACTGAAGGAAAAAAACAAGGCTTACACTTTACTTGAAAGTACCGTCATAAGAATGACATGACACTGTCATAACTGTTACATGTGTCATGTAACAGTTATGACAGTGTCATGTCACTCTTATGACGAAGTTGTCATAATCAAGACAACACAATCAATGTCAACTTGTCATCTCAAAAACTGAATGACACTTAATGACAACGTTTATGACATTTATATAATGTTTATGACACATTCATGACTGTGTCATGTCACTCTTATGACAATACCTTCTAGTAAAGTGTTTCCAAAAAAAGGGACCTCAAAGGTAAAACAAACAACATACTCCAGCTCAGTAATTTGCAGGACGGTAGCCCACATTCTGTTACAACCTTCCTGAGTTGCTTGGCTACAACAGCAGCTAAAGACAATGTGTTATTCACCATCAGATTTTTTTTTGAGTAGGGCACGGCAACGAATCCAGGGCACACATTGATTTCCTTCACCAGCCTTTAATATTTCTGTCGTCGCTGGCGTGATTCACTTGTGAGTGGAGTCTTAAGTGAGACTCGTGGCTACATTCTGTGGTTGGATTGTTATGGCCCCAATTTGCTATGACCTATCGGACAGCAAGGGATGACAGAAAAAAATTTTAAAACAGATTTAATTCAACAAACCACTGACCAAGATTGAAATATTAATAAACAACAAAAAAAAAGAGATCTTTACAGTCCCCTGAGATGGGGTTGCTTTGCTCTGTTCTGGGACAGGAAAATGCTCCAACACTGGCAAAAATCCACTAAAAAGCTTCACAGGTCATGTAAAGAGTGACAGGTCTGGTCAAATATATCCTTCCACTATTTCTCTTTGCAATTTCTCCTATTACTTTACTCTCTCAGTTTTTCTCCTTATATACTCTTTTCCAGCCCCCTCCCACCTTCCAGTCTTTTTTTCTATTCTCTGGGACTTTTCCCTCTTTGCCATGCCCAGGACATGCCCAAAACCTAGCTCAAGACTGGCTAAACAAAAAAAAAAAAAGGTCAATACTGCCATCTTGTGGCTTCTTTTTTTCCACATTACAGGATTCATTACTCCAGGCTCTGAGCCCCAAAATTTTGCCAATGAGGTCAGACCACACAAAAAAATCCTGCCGACGAGGAGGTTTGTGACAGAATTGCGAGCAAAAATCAAGAAGTGCAAAGGAGAGCTGGGAGCATGAAATCAAATCTGATAATTGTGAAAGCAGCAGAGGGCACTGTGAACGAAAGAACAATTTATCTAGCAACAAAAAGACCAATGTTTACCATCATAAAAATAAGTTGTTTACAACTTATAAGTTTTACCTTTGAGGTCAATTTCTTTTTTTCAGTCAGTAATATTCTCTCCGTTTAGAAATTTTTATTTGATATCCAAAAAGTTTTTTTCAATAATTTTAACACAAGTCTGATTCCATAAGAAATAAAGGCTTTGGTAAATATTGAGAAATCTTATCAAGTTTTTTAGAAAATGCCTTAGGTTTTAGAATGTTTCTTATAGCTTGCCTTTGGTTTCAATGTGTTGAAGTTATCGTTTCAGAGAAGTATCCAATTTCTGTTCTATCCACTGGCCTCTGACACCAGTGTTCCCATGTTGGTTATCATGCAGCATGGTGCGTAGGTTGTTTTTTCCTTGATGGATACCAAAGGATGTGGTTTCAGCCCTCCTTATCTTTGCAGCATGAGCTGGAGGAGATCGAACCGTCCCAGGGCCTCTCTGTGGAGGCCTCCCTCACCTTCCTGCAGCGGCTCATCAGCTTGGCTGACGTGCTCATTTTTGCCAGCTCGCTGAGCTTCACGGAGATCGAGGCTGAGAAGAACATGTCATCCGGCGGAATCCTAAGGCAGTGCCTCCGTCTTGGTAAGCCCCACCCACCCCACTGCCAACCTTGCCTACGAGCGAGAGACGTCCCTTAGGTGGTCTTGTTTTTTGCTTGAAAGTTGTGAACGATGCCCTTAACCACCCAGGATGAAATGTCCTTGATTATAGTCCGCTGGTTTCTGTTTTATGTCCCATTGCATTGGCACTACATTGACTGCACTGGCTATGCGGTTGAGTGAAGTACTCTTGAACCCCCTGCAGCATTTGTTCTATTCACCTCCATCCATCCACTGTACCTATCCACCCATCTCTGATGTTTGCCTGACTGCTAATTTCCCATATCAACCCTTTTGAGGAGTAACTGTTTTTTTGTAATGTGTCTTTTTCATGTCTCAAACACATTCTTGAAATCCATTGGTATCAACACCCAGCAGCAATCTTTGCAGCAGCACTTGAATGTTCAGTTCAAGACAGACCAAAGGCGTGTTTGTGATGGAACCGTACACCATTAGTTAGCAGACTAGCCTGTCAGGCTCTGTTTGTGTGACAATTGTAATATACTGCGCTCTTCTGCCGTTGCTGTTTTTGTTGTCTTTTTCATGCTGTCGAAAAGGAACTTATACAAAATGGTGTGCAATTCCTGCTGGCAGGAAAAGAGCTGCCTCACCTGAATTTTTATCAGGTCATTACAATTCTCAGACGTAGAGCGGATTTCTGACCCCCCTGCACTACTTTTAGAAAGCTGGTTTTATGAAATTAATATTTAATGAGCTGCGCTCTCCCTGTTTGCGGCAGGGTAATCCAATTGCTGGCTCATAACAAGGTTTTCTCCGGCTTCTCTTTATAAGATGGATATATAAAAACTCTAATGGAAAAAGCTTGTCCTTTCCAGCGGGAATAGTGGCCATCATCTAAACCTTTTTGAATATATGCTCGTCAGTTGTCAAAATGTGGGATATGGAGGTGGGTTTGATCTGGGGTGCATTTACTGAAATCCTGTGTGCGGTGTCTCATATTAAGTTCAGTAAATGCTGCCCTGAGCTGAAATGAGCTGAACGCATCATAAACCGTGTAAGACATCCTCTTTTAGGGAGTTTATCAGTGGAAATCTTGTGCATCTCTTCATTGTAATTAATTATTAAGTCCCCAGTGTTAGTGGTGCGAGATCATGTAGCCGGAAGAGGCAAGCTAATGTAATCCTTCACTTTGCATTTTCATTTTGTATGCAATTTTTATAACAAATTGAAAATTAAAATACATTCTCTGTTTGCGTTTTCTTTTTCTTTTTTATAATTTATTGGTGTAATACAGGACAACAAACAAAAAGTGCCTTAAAAATAGGAAATAAAACCAAACAAAAGAAATGCATGGGATGGACATACTATACATATGTATAAAAGTACATACAGTACATAACAGACCTAATGTTAAACAGGTATATTAATGTATGTCTGTTGATATTGTGTGTGTGTGTGTGTGTATCCGCTCCAAGAGTGGTGGTAAGTAAGAGTAGGGCAATGGGGATGGGGTAAGGAAGATTGTGTCAGGAAGTATTGTGGTCAGACATAATGGTTGGTATGCTTTTGTTACAAAATAATAAATCTTGTGAGTAATTAGGTAAATGCAAATAGCTGAGTATGATGAAGAGACAAAAACAACAACAACTAGAACTGCAAGCAGTTATGAAAGGGGGTCAAGCCCCCCCACGCGACTTGGCCCCCAGGTCACTCAGAGCCCACGGAATGCAAATAGCTGTATTTTGTTACCAGGAGGTACATTGACTCTATCTTACTCCCCAAATTTTGTGTGAATCTGATCAACTTTCATGTCACTTGATGTTTTTCTGTTTATAGCGCCCCCTATCGGCCAGTTTGGGCCAAATTTGGCACAGAGCCTCTGCTTGACCTCTGCAGTGAATGAAAAGAGTTTGATTTTAATAGCTTTGACTTTGACACAAATATGCAACAATATGTCTTTGTTAGTTAGCAGAAAAAAATGGTTTATTTATAAGTACCGTATTTTTTGGACTTTCAAATTTATTTTGATAACTTTTGATCTGGCATGTCTGGAGATTGTAATAGTAAAGTTTTGTGCAGATAGAAGTTAAACACTAGGAGGAGTTTGAAAAAGTAGGTTTTTGATGTCTAGTTACTTAAAAAGAAAAATATGCGGTGGAAGTGGGCGGTGCCTATGTCACATGATGTGACTCTATTTGGGGAACATGTGGATATAAAGTTTATGAAAATGTGATATAAAATGTGGAAGTCACAAGCCAAAATGCATTTGCATCTGTTACAGCGCCACCTGGAGGAGGAGACACATGTTTTGGTATGGGTGGTCTGTGTGCTATTCTATATATACCCTGTAACTTTCAGAGCTCTCATAAAAACACTTGAGCTGTAATAAAAATTTTTTGTTTATCTTGTAATAAGCCACGCCCACTTTCACCAGTCATAATGAACTTAAAGATATGGCCCCCAGCATCCTACCTACCATATTTGGTGAAAATCTGTCTTGCCATTTAAGAGATATAAATTTCCCACCTTTGCTGCGCCCCCTAGAGGCCAACATTCACCAAATTTGGCGCCTACCTTCACAGACCCATGCCAACCAAGGATCTTAGATTTGGTGTTCGAAAAAGTAGGTTTTTGATGTGTAGTGACGAAGATAGAAAAATATGCTGTGAGAGTGGGTGTGGCCAATGTCAGAAGATGCGACTTTATTGGAAGAGCATGAGGACGTAAAGTTTATGAAGATATGATTTAAAATGTGGGAGTTACAGGGCAAAAAGCATTTGCATCTGTTACAGTGCCACCTTGTGGAGTAGCCATGCAATTTTTGGTATGTTTGGTCTGTATGCTATTCCATATATACGCTGTAAATTTTAAAGCCCTCAGCATAATACTTTAGCTGACATTAAAGTTTGTTGTTTATCTTGTAATAAACCACGCCCACTTTGACCAGTCGAGATCCCCTTCAAGATATGGCCTCAGGAGTGCCCCAGCATCATACCCACCAAGGCTGTGTCCCAATTCAGAGGCTGCATCCTTCGAAGGCTACAAGTGAAGACCGGTTGCGTCACAGCGGCGCGACTCGGCCGTCTCATTTCGAAGGCTCCTTCAAATGTGGCCGAGAAATGCGGCCTTCTTTTCGCGGGCAACGAAGGCTGCAGCAGGTGGATCCTTTGCGGTCCAATTTTTCCCAAGATTCATTGCGTGGTGGTTCATCACAATCGAATCGAACAATGGTGGCTGCGGGAAGCGAGGAGTCCTCTTTTAAATGTAAGTACAGGGTTTTAGCGAAGATACATCTTTGGTTTCATCTAGGTAAATAGCGAAAAATACAAAAAACCAAGGGGCGTTAAAAGTGGAAAAAGGAGTTTGCAACATGTTTTGAATTAGCTACGTTATTGGCTAGCTACCTAACTGCTGCGGCTCGCATCTGACCTGTGCTTTAGCCTCTGACTCTAAAAAGCAGTGACGACTGCTGAACAGAAAGCCAGGAGGGCTTTAAACATCATCTTAAGCTGCTTTCACACCGGACGTGAAACCAATTTTTCGCACGACGGATTACATTCAAAGTCAATGCAAAGTGGCGAATGCGTTGCGCAAAAAAGTCGTTTCGCGTCCGGTGTGAAAACCACTTTAAATTTGTAACTAGCTCCAATCAGTTTTCTGTCATCATCTTTTATTAAAGATAGCTTCATGTTAGAATAGTTAATATGGCTATTTCAGGTGTGGCTAACTTGCTTTTAGTTAACTCGCCGAAGTCAAGAAACTATTTGTATGCGAAATGCTATTGTTATATGAATCATTAAGCGCAGGTTTGAGTGGCTGCTTCGCTGGACATGGCAAATAAACTCCGATAATCTTGAGTAGTTTATATCATGTAGTTAGATGGATTGATTATTTATTCGCCTGAACATTGCACTAAGCTGCTTGTTTGACTGCCAGTGGATTATTAAAATCAGGAAAAATGTTAATCAAAACCTAAGATTTAAAACGAGTTTATAATCAAGGGAAAATTCTGTCCCTCCTGTTCTGTTCAGCGGCTCCACTGCTGTAAAAGCATAAATTCCTTCAGTTTTAAAATTTAAAGGTTCAAATGTTAATTTATATCATAGCTAGATTGTGGTGATTTTATAGCTTTTATGCTCAGGAAGTATAATCATGACCGTAAAAAAAAATGCAGCACTGAGTGATATTTTTGTTTTTTATTTCTGCATAAAGTATTGCTCACTGTAAATGAGTGGATTTCAGTTGGCCCAGCACGTAGCTGAGGGTGAATTAATTGTTCCAAATGAAATTAAATAACTGAAAATTTATACATTTTATCTATTGTTTTTATGGTGATTAGTATAGTATGCAGAGGCTCATTGTGGCTCAATGATCTGATGAGGTTTCTGCTTCAGGTGACCTGATGGCAGAGGAGGAGGAGCGACAGCAGGAGGGAACAGGAACAAGAGCTCCTGACAGAAGACATGAGATGAGAGAAGAGAGGAGAGATTTAGAGAGCAGGGATAGGATGGACAGGCTCTTGTCACCACGAGAGAAAATGGTGCAGAAATTATAATAAAGTTTTAAATCCATTGTTTGTTCTTCATTTATAACTGAAAACTATTTTTAAGATGAAATACCAAAACCACTGAGTGCTTTTTAAAAAAAGTCTTGAAATTATCTGTATAAGTATACACTTGACAGCCAAAACAAAGAAAGCAGGGTCTCGACTATGGCGCTCCATCCATGTCACTGTTCCTGATTGAGGAGGTCAGCAGCACTGCCAGGGCCTGCCTGCTCAGCTGAAAATCAGCCCTGGTGTCTTCTCCACCAAAGAATGTCCAGCACAGGGACACTGAGGTTGACCCTGCTGTACCGGGGTCTGGGCTGGTTTGGGGAAAGAAGAAAACTTGGTAAATTAACAAAAGCTGGATATTTATTGTGGAGAACAGGTAAAATTCAAAGCCTGTCAATCTACTCAGCTGTTTTAAAAATGGCAACGGTTCTCTTTAATATCAAAATAAGATTCAGAAGTTTCAGTGATGAAGAAATATTCACAACCTTTACCCAAGTAAAAGGTATGACTACTCTGCGTTTTTTGCATTTTACTGTTGTAGATGCTAAAGGTTGAGCTGATTAACTACTCAATATACTTCTGGTTTTTGTAGTTTGAGCTAAAAAAAAAACCCTATTTTTTGCTTGGTGGTGATTCATTTTCCTGATTTCTATTTTGATTTTGGGGTTGGAGAATGCTGTAAATCCACAAGGAATGTCTCTCTTAAATGTTTGTTTAAAGCATCATCATTCCACATCAACAGATTTTGGGACAGCTACATGGGTTTTTTTTTTTTACTGAGCAGGAAGGGTATGAAACTTCGTAATCTGAAATGTATCCAGCTGGATAAAGCTCGTGATTAGAGAAATAAATGAGTAGCTGGAAAGTGAACAATTTGCCCATAAGATGGAGAGGACGAGTAGCATAAATTTGCATAAAATGGAAATTATAAAAAGTACAGGTATCTAATATTTGCGGTTAAGTAAAGGCAAAAAGTTACATTCCACCCCTAGTTATTTTGAATAAATGGTTTTATGGTCAAAGTCAAATGGTATTAGCCATTCATTAATTAGGCTGACGGGAGTAGTCTGATTAACAACTTAACTGTTGGCTCAAAGTACAAACCGCAACATGTGTTTTACCAGGACATGGCTCTCTCGGCCTCAGATAAATCACCCGTCGGCGGCGAAGTATCTCTTCTATCTCCTCCAATAATTGAAAAAAATAAACTAAAAAAAATTTCCGTCTCGCAAATTACGCTGCAGGGTCCAGATTGTCAGCTGTTGCTGTCAAGGCTGCTAGGCGACGAGAGCAGGGCTTCCAGACACGAAGGTAAGGGCGGGAACAGCAGGAGACATCAAATGCGAATCCTCCGTGGACTGGACCGTCTCGGTTCGGCCTTCGCGGTCTACAAAGAACGCGGCCTTCGTAGACCGCGAAGGCTGCGTTTGAAGGATGCAGCCTCTGAATTGGGACATAGCCCAAATCTGGTAAAAATTGGTTTTTACCATTTAAGAGATGTTAATTTCCCACTTTTGCAGTGCCCTCTAGTGGCCAACATTTGCCAAATTTGGTAGATTCCCAGACAGTCTCATGCCAATCAAGGATCTCAGATTTGGTGTTGTTACCATTTATTTTGGCTGAGATATGCAAATGTTAGCGTTTTTATAGCTAGCTAGAAAAATGTATTCGTTAATAATTTGCGTATACTTTGATCAAACAAAATTCTTTTGATCACGTTAGATCAGGTCAAAGGGTGGAGTGTACCTGCCAAATTTCATACCGATAGGACAAAACCCCAAGTAGGAGTTTGAAAAAGTAGGTTTTCCAGTTTTTGCGATTTTGCAAAAAAAATGTATTGGGGGGGGAAATGGGCGTGGCCTAGCCCACGTGATTCAAGGCTATTCAGGGAATCTGTTGATATAAAGTTTTTGAATGTGAGACATACAGTGTGGGAGTTACAAGCCAAAACACGTTGCCCTTAGTCATAGCGCCCCCTGCTGGCTGTCATGTGTGAATTTTGGTTACTGAGGTGTGTGCAGGGATTTTGACCAACCCTCCGAATTGCACCACCCTCCCTTGCACAGTGTAGCCTGCAGCACCACTTTTACCAACGGAAAAATAAAAATAATTAAAGCTGCAAGCAGCGTTGAAAGGGCCCTCGCACCCCTCGTGCACATTGGGGTGGCAGCAAGATCTTGATGGGTGCAGGTGTCCATTCAGAGCCATTGGACACTGCTAGACTGTGTACAATATGGTTTCTTGAGGGGAGTGCAAAAATTTTCTGGAGGGCGCTATGAAACCATTTTGACATGCCTGTGTGCAAAATCGACAACATACTAATCGTAATACCGGGCTCCATGAGTGTGTTGATTTTTGTAAATTTTCCAGCATTTTTAGACCTTCAAAAGGGCAATTCTTTTCTAAATCTGACTGGGGGCGCTATAGAGCCATTATGCCAAATTTAGTGCCAAATGATGAATGACATCGAAGAGAATAAGACATTGATAATTTGTGCAAGGTTTTGCAAGTTTTTTGGAGGATTTTAAGGCCTTAAAACGTGTGTTCGTAAAATTAGGATAAACGCAGGAAATGGCTCACTTCCTGTTACGCCAAAAAATTTCAAAAAATAAAGTCGTGTTTGGAATGACTAATGCAATGATCACACCAAATTTCATGGACATTCAAGCACTTTTATCTTCACATGGCCATATCTAGAGGGCGCTGTGGAGCCACCTGGCCACTCTCAAACTAATATTAGCATTTATCTATACTTGGAAGGACAATACTATCAAGCTTGGAAAGTTTCAGGCAAATCACACAAAGTATGTGGGAGTAAAACCAACTTCCTGTTTCATGGCGGGATATCGAAATTCGAAGCAACGCCACGGATACATCGTTCAATGAAATCGTAAAAGCTTCGCAATTTAGCATCAGCAAGGTCTTTAGTTATTATACACCAAATTTTAAGTTCATCGGATAAAATCTCTAGGAGGAGTTCGTTAAAGTACGACGCCTGTGAATGGCAAAAAATTAAAAAATTTGCAAATTCAATTAAAAATGGCGGACTTCCTGTTGAGTCTAGGTCATGGCATCAAGAGACTTTTTTTTAGGTCTTGGTATAGTACACATGTCCACCGAATTTTGTACATGTAGGTTAAACACGCTGCGAGGGCTGCTTCGTTGAAATTTTCTAGGTGGTGCTGTAATGCAATTTTGCCACACTTATCTGTAAACCCTATATCCGAGTAAACAGTATGGCCAACCTAATAGGTGTGCAAAGTTTTGTGAGTTTTTAAGCATGTTGAAGCTCTCAAAAAATGCAATTATGTATTAGGGGGCGCGATAGAGCTACCATGTCACACCCAGTGCCGAATGAGATATAGAATGAAAGAACGTAATATTTCTAGTCTATGAGCCAAGTTTGGTGAATTTTGGAGTATGATAAGGCCCTCAAAAATGTGTTCGTAAAATCTGAAAAAACGCAGGAAATGGCTCATAGCTCACTTCCTGTGCGGCAAAAAAATGTCAAAAAAATTGACAAAAAAATGTATTATGACTGCTGTGGCCCTGTCGAATTTCATGAGAATCCGAGCAAGTGCGTTCCAAAATGGCCGCGTGTTTGGTGGCGCTTTAGAGCCACTGGGGCATGTCCAAGCACAAAATTAATAATACTTTGTAACTTTCACCACGTCTGACGTGTGTGCAAATTTTTGTGAGTTTTCGTGCATGGTAAAGCCTTCAAAAATGCGTTCTCGCAGCAGAATAATAATAATGAAGAAGAAGAAGAGGAAGAATAATAAAAATCCCATCAAAAACAATAGGTTCCTGGCACCGGTCGGTGCTCGGGCCCTAATTAAAGCTGCAAGCAGCGTTGAAAGGGCCCTCGCCCCCCTCGTGCACGTTGGGGTGGCAGCAAGATCTTGATGGGTGCAGGTGTCCATTAAGAGCCTTTGGGCACTGCTAGACAGTGTGCATTGTGGTTTCCTGAGGGGAGTGCAAAAATTTTCTAGAGTGCGCTACAATACCATTTTGACATGCCTGTGTGCAAAATCTACAACATGGCAATCGCAATGTCAGGCTCCATGAGTGTGTTGATTTTTGTAAATTTTCCAGTATGTTTAGACAATCAAAGGAGTAATACTTTTAAATATATGACTGGGGGCGCTATAGAGCCATTATGCCATATTTAATGCCAATTGATGGATGACATTGAAGAGAATAAGACATTCATAATGTTTGCCAGGTTTTTTAAGTTTTGGTGCATTCGAAGGCCTGAAAACATGAGTTCGTAAAATTTGGAAAAACGCAGAAAATAGCTCATAGCTCACTTCCTGTTCGGCAAAAAAATTTCAAAAAATTAACAATTGCTAGGAATGACTAATGCAATGATCAGACCAAATTTCATGAACATTCAAGCACTATTATCCTAACATGGCCGTATCTAGAGGGTGTTGTGGAGCCACCTGGCATGCCCCGATCTAGTATTAGCATATATTTATACTTGGGAGGACAATTTTATCAAGCTTGGAAAGTTTCACGCAAATCCCGCAAAGAATGTGCTCATCAAAGCAACTTCCTGTTTCATGGCGGAACATCGAAATTCGCCGCGATGCCACGGATACATCATTCGATGAATCCAAAAAAGCTTCGCAATTTAACATCAGCAAGGTCTTTAGATATTATTCGCCATGTTTTAAGTTGATCGGAAAAAATCTCTAGGAGGAGTTCGTTAAAGTACGACACCTGTGAATGGTGAAAAATCCAAAAAAGATGAATTTTCAATTAAAAATGGCAGACTTCCTGTTGAGTCTAGGTCATGGCACTCAGAGACTTTTTTTTAGGTCTCGGTATATTCCACATGTCTACCGAATTTCATACATGTAAGTTTACCGGGCTGCGAGGGCTGCTTATTTGGAATTTTCCAGGGGGCGCTATAATGACATTTTTGCCATGCCGATATATAAGTTTTTTGTCAGACTAATACGAATGATGGTCTTCATACATTTACAAAATTTTGTGAGTTTTCAAACATGCTGAGACCCTCAAAAGGGCAATTCTTTTAAAAATCTGAGTGGGGGCGCTAAAGAGCCATTGTGCCAAATTTAGGGTAAATTGATGTAAAAAATTAAAAAGAATGAGATAATTATAATTTGTGCTACTTTTTGCAAGATTTCAAGTATTCTAAGGCTTCCAAATATGTGTTTCTAAAATTTGGAAAAACGCAGGAAATGGCTTATAGCTCACTTCCTGTTCGGCCAAAAAATTTCAAAAAAATTTACCTTACCCAACAAGACAAATGCAATGATCACACCAAATTTCATGAACATTCAAGCACTTTTATCTCAACATGGCCGTGTCAAGAGGGCGCTGTGGAGCCACCTGACCACACCCAATCTAATACTAACATAAAAGTCTACTTTCAAGTATACTTATATCAAGCCTTTGAAGTTTCACTCAAATTTCATAAAGCATGTGCGCGTAAAACCAACTTCCTGTCTCATGGCGGAACATTGAAATTCGCCGCTACGCCACGGATTCAAAGTACGATGAATCCAAAAAAGCTTGGCAATTTAACATCAACAAGGTCTTTAGATGTCATATGCAAAATTTTAAGTTGATCGGATCAAATCTCTAGGAGGAGTTCGTTAAAGTGCGACGCCTGTGAATGGCAAAAAATAAAAAAAATTTGCAAATTCAATTAAAAATGGCAGACTTCCTGTTGAGTCTAGGTCATGGCACCAAGTGACTTTTTTTTAGGTCTTGGCATAGTACACATGTCCACCGAATTTTGTACATGCAGGTTAAACACACCGCTAGGGCTGCTTCATTGAAATTTTCTAGGTGGCGCTGTAATGCAATTTTGCCATATTTATCCGTAAACCCCACTTTCTAGTAAAAAGTATGACCAGCTTAATATGATTGCAAAGTTCCGTGAGTTTTCAAGCATGCTGATGCCCTCAAAAATGCAATTATGTATTAGGGGCGCTATAGAGCCACCATAACACACCTAGTGCCAAATGAGATATTGAATCAAAGAACTTCATATTTTAAATCTATGAGCCAAGTTAGGTGTGTTTTCGAGAATGATAAGGCCCTCAAAAATGTGTTCGTAAAATCTGAAAAAACGCAGGAAATGGCTCATAGCTCACTTCCTGTGAGGCAAAAAAATTTCAAAAAAATTGACAAAAAAATTTATGATGACTACTATGACCCTATCGAATTTCGTGAGAATCCGAGCAAGTGCGTTCCAAAATGGCCTCGTGTTTGGTGGCGCTATAGAGCCACTGGGGCATGTCCAAGCACAAAAATAATAATACTTTGCAATTTTCACCACGACTGACGTGTCGGCAAATTTTTGTGAGTTTTCGTGCATGGCAAAGCCCTCAAAAATGCGTTCTCGTAGCAGAATAAAAAGAAGAAGAAGAAGAAGAATAAAAATCCCATCAATAACAATAGGTTCCTCGCACCTTCGGTGCCAGGACCCGTTCCGGGCCCTGGCACCGGTCGGTGCTCGGGCCCTAATTAAAGCTGCAAGCAGCGTTTAAAGGGCCCTCGCACCCCTCTTGCACGTTGGGGAGGCAGCAAAATCTTGATGGGTGCAGGTGTGCATTCACAGCCATTGGACACTGCTAGACTGTGAACAATGTGGTTTCCTGCGGAGAGTGCAAAAATTTTCTGGAGGGGTGCTTTGATATCATTTTGACATGCCCGTGCGCTAAATCTCCAGCATAGTAATTGTAATACCAGGCTCCTTGAGCGTGTTGATTTTTGTAATTTTTACAGCACGTTTAGACCCACAAAAGAGATTTCTTTTAAAAATCTGATTGGGGGCGCTATCGAGCCATTACGCCACATTTAGTGCCAATTGATGGATGACATTGAAGAGAATAAGACAATTATAAATTGTACAAGGTTCTGCAAGCTTTGGAGTAATCTAAGGCCTTCAAACGTATGTTCGTGAAATTTGGAAAAACGCAGGAAATAGCTAATGGCTCATACCTGTTTGGCCAAAGTAATAAACCATAACCCCGAGTGACTAATGCAATGATCACACCAAATTTCATGTACATTCAAGCACATTTATCTTAACATGGCCATATCTAGAGGGCGCTGTGGAGCCTTCTGGCCACACTTGATCTAATATTAGCATATATTGATACTTGGGAGGACCATTTTATAAAGCTTGGACAGTTTCAGGGAAAACCCATGAAGTCTGTGGGAGTAAAACCAACTTCCTGTTTCATGGCGGGACATCGAAATTTGCTGCAACGCCATGGAAACAAAATTCGATGAATCCAAAAAAGCTTCGCAATTTAACATCGGCAATGTCTTTAGATACTATTAGCCAAATTTCAAGTTGTTCGACTGAAATCTCTAGGAGGAGTTGTTTATGTACGACACCTGTGAATGGCGAAAAATCCAAAAAAGTTGCAATTTCAATTAAAAATGGCGGACTTCCTGTTGAGTCTAGGTCATGGCACCAAGAGTCTTTTTGTAGGTCTCGGCATATTCCACATGTCTACCGAATTTCATTCATGTAGGTTTACCAGGCTGCGAGGGCTGCTTATTTAAAATTTTCCAGGGGGCGCTATAGTGACATTTTTGCCATGTCTATATTTAAGTTTTTTGTCAGAGTAATACGAATGATGGTCTTTATACATTAACAAAATTTTGTGAGTTTTAGAACATGCTGAGACCCTCAAAATGGCAATTCTTTTAAAAATCTGATTGGGGGCGCTATAGAGCCATTGTGCCTAATTTAGTGTAAATTGATATAGAAAATTGAAGATAATAAGACATTTATAATTTGTGCAACTTTTTGCAAGATTCGAGTAGTCTTAAGCATCCAAACATGTGTTTATAAAATTTGGAAAAACACAGGAAATGGCGCATTGCTCACTTCCTGTTCAGCCAAAAAATTTCAAAAAAATTAATATAACCCGACATGAACAAAGCAATGATCACACCAAATTTCATGAACATTCAAGCACTTTTATCTCAACATGGCCGTTTCAAGAGGGCGCTGTGGAGCCACCTGACCACACCCAATCTAATATCAACATATAGGTCTACTTGGAAGTGGACTCCTATAAAGCCTGTAAAGTTTCGCGCAAATTTCACAAAGCATGTGCGCGTAAAACCAACTTCCTGTTTCATGGCGGAACATCGAAATTCGCTGCGACGCCACGGATACAAAGTTCAATAAATCCAAAAAAGCTTTGCAATTTAACATCGAGAAGGTCTTAAGATGTTAAATTCAAAATTTTAAGTTGATCGGATAAAATCTCTAGGAGGAGTTCGTTAAAGTACGAAGCCTGTGAATGGCAAAAAATTAAAAAAATTTGCAAATTCAATTAAAAATGGCGGACTTCCTGTGTAGTCTAGGTAATGGCTCCTAGAGACTTTTTTTTAGGTCTTGGCATAGTACACATGTCCACCGAATTTTGTACATGTAGGTCAAATACGCTGCGAGGGCTGCTTCATTGAAATTTTCTAGGTGGCGCTGTAATGCAATTTTGCCACATCCATCTGTAAACCCTAAATCCTTGTAAAAAGTAAGACCAGCTTAATATGTTTGCAAAGTTTTGTGAGTTTTCAAGCATGCTGAGGCCCTCAAAAATGCAATTATGTATTAGGGGGCGCTATAGAGCTACCATGTCACTCTTAGTGCCATATGAGATATGGAATCAAAGAACGTAATATTTCTAGTCTATGAGCCAAGTTTGGTGAGTTTTCGAGTATGATAAAACCCTCAAAAATGTGTTCGTAAAATCTGAAAAAACGCAGGAAATGGCTCATAGCTCACTTCCTGTGTGGCAAAAAAATTTCAAAAAAATTGACAAAAAAATTCATAATGACTACTATGACCCTATAAAATTTCATTAGAATCCAAGCAAGTGCGTTCCAAAATGGCCGTGTGTTTGGTGGCGCTATGGAGCCACCGGGGCATGTCCAAGCACAAAATTAATAATAGTTCGCAATTTTCACCACGACTGACGTGTGGGCAAATTTTTGTGAGTTTTCGTGCATGGCAAAGCCCTCAAAAATGCGTTCTCGCAGCAGAATAAAAAGAAGAAGAAGAAGAAGAAGAATTAAAGCTGCAAGCAGCGTAGAAAGGGCCCTCGCACCCCTCTTGCACGTTGGGGAGGCAGCAAAATCTTGATGGGTGCAGGTGTGCATTCACAGCCATTGGACACTGCTAGACTGTGAACAATGTGGTTTCCTGCGGAGAGTGCAAAAATTTTCTGGAGGAGTGCTTTGATATCATTTTGACATGCCCGTGCGCTGAATCTCCAGCATAGTAATTGTAATACCAGGCTCCTTGAGCGTGTTGATTTTTGTAATTTTTACAGCACGTTTAGACCCACAAAAGAGATTTCTTTTAAAAATCTGATTGGGGGCGCTATCGAGCCATTATGCCACATTTAGTGCCAATTGATGGATGACATTGAAGAGAATAAGACAATTATAAATTGTGCAAGGTTCTGCAAGCTTTGGAGTATTCTAAGGCCTTCAAACGTATGTTTGTGTAATTTGGAAAAACGCAGGAAATAGCTAATAGCTCATACCTGTTTGGCCAAAATAATAAACCATAACCCGGAATGACTAATGCAATGATCACACCAAATTTCATGAACATTCAAGCACATTTATCTTAACATGGCCGTATCTAGAGGGCACTGTGGAGCCTTCTGGGCACACTTGATCTAATATTAGCATATATTGATACTTGGGAGGACCATTTTATAAAGCTTGGACAGTTTCAGGGAAAACCCATGAAGTCTGTGGGAGTAAAACCAACTTCCTGTTTCATGGCGGGACATCGAAATTTGCTGCAACGCCATGGAAACAAAATTCGATGAATCCAAAAACGCTTGCAATTGAACATCGGCAACGTCTTTAGATACTATTAGCCAAATTTCAAGTTGTTCGGATGAAATCTCTAGGAGGAGTTTGTTAAAGTACGACACCTGTGAATGGCGAAAAATCCAAAAAAGTTGCAAGTTCAATTAAAAATGGCGGACTTCCTGTTGAGTCTAGGTCATGGCACCAAAAGTCTTTTTTGTAGGTCTCGGCATATTCCACATGTCTACCGAATTTCATACATGTAGGTTTACCGGGCTGCGAGGGCTGCTTATTTAAAATTTTCCAGGGGGCGCTATAGTGACATTTTTGCCATGTATATATATAAGTTTTTTGTCAGAGTAATACGAATGATGGTCTTTATACATTTACAAAATTTTGTGAGTTTTAGAACATGCTGAGACCCTCAAAATGGCAATTCTTTTAAAAATCTGATTGGGGGCGCTATTGAGCCATTGTGCCAAATTTAGTGTAAATTGATATATAAAATTGAAGATAATAAGACAATTAAAATTTGTGCAACTTTTTGCAAGATTTCGAGTATTCTTAAGCATCCAAACATGTGTTTATAAAATTTGGAAAAACGCAGGAAATGGCGCATAGCTCACTTCCTGTTTGGCCAAAAAATTTCAAAAAAATAAAAATAACTCGACATGAACAAAGCAAAGATCACACCAAATTTCATGAACATTCAAGCACTTTTATCTCAACATGGCCGTTTCAAGAGGGCGCTGTGGAGCCACCTGACCACACCCAATCTAATATCAACATATAGGTCTACTTGGAAGTGGACCCCTATAAAGCCTGTAAAGTTTTGCGCAAATTTCACAAAGCATGTGCGCGTAAAACCAACTTCCTGTTTCATGGCGGAACATCGAAATTCGCCGCGATGCCACGGATACAAAGTTCAATGAATCCAAAAAAGCTTCGCAATTTAACATCGACAAGCTCTTAAGATGTTAAATTCAAAATTTTAAGTTGATCGGATAAAATTTCTAGGAGGAGTTCGTTAAAGTACGAAGCCTGTGAATGGCAAAAAATTTTAAAAATTTGAAAATTCAATTAAAAATGGCGGACTTCCTGTTGAGTCTAGGTCATGGCACCAAGAGACTTTTTTTTAGGTCTTGGCATAGTCCACATGTCCACCGAATTTTGTACATGTAGGTCAAACACGCTGCGAGGGCTGCTTCATTGAAATTTTCTAGGTGGCGCTGTAATGCAATTTTGCCACATCCATCTGTAAACCCTAAATCCTAGTTAAAAGTAAGACCTGCTTAATATGTGTGCAAAGTTTTGTGAGTTTTCAAGCATGCTGAGGCTTTCAAAAATGCAATTATGTATTAGGGGCCGCTATAGAGCTACCATATCACACCCAGTGCCAAATGAGATATCGAATCAAAGAACGTCATATTTATAGTCTATGAGCCACGTCTGGTGAGTTTTCGAGTATGATAAAACCCTCAAAAATGTGTTCGTAAAATCTAAAAAAACGCAGGAAATGGCTCATAGCTCACTTCCTGTGTGGCAAAAAAATTTCAAAAAAATTTACTAAAAAATTTATGATGACTTCTATGACTCGATAAAATTTCGTGAGAATCCGAGCAAGTGCGTTCCAAAATGGCCGCGTGTTTGGTGGCGCTATAGAGCCACCGGGGCATGTCCAAGCACAAAAATAATAATGCTTTGCAATTTTCACCACGACTGACATGTGGGCAAATTTTTGTGAGTTTTCGTGCATGGCAAAGCCCTCAAAAATGCGTTCTCGCAGCAGAATAAAAAGAAGAAGAAGAAGAAGAAGAAGAATAATAAAAATCCCATCAAAAACAATAGGTTCCTCGCACCTTCGGTGCCAGGACCCGTTCCGGGCCCTGGCACCGGTCGGTGCTCGGGCCCTAATAATAAAAATCCCATCAAAAACAATAGGTTCCTCGCACCTTCGGTGCCAGGACCCGTTCCGGGCCCTGGCACCGGTCGGTGCTCGGGCCCTAATTAAAGCTGCAAGCAGCGTTGAAAGGGCCCTCACATCCCTTGTGCACGTTGGGGTGGCAGCAAGATCCTGATGGGTGCAGGTGTCCATTTAGAGCCATTGGACACTGCTGGACCGCGTACAATGTGTTTTCCTGAGGGGAGTGCAAAAATTTTCTGCAGGGCGCTATGATACCTTTTTGACATGCTTGAGCGCAAAATCTACAACATAGTAATCGTAATACTGAGCTCCATGAGTGTGTTGATTTTTGTAAATTTTCCAGCATGTTTAGACCTTCAAAAGAGCAATTCTTTTATAAATCTGATTGGGGGCGCTATAGAGCCGTTATGCCACATTTAGTGCCAATTTATGGATGATATTAAACAAAATAAGACATTTATAATTTGTGCAAGGTTTTGCAAGTTTTGAAGCATTCTAAGGCCTTAAAACGTGTGTTCAGAAAAATTTGGAAAAACGCAGCAAATAGCTCATAGCTCACTTCCTGTTTGGCCAAAAAATTTCGAAAAATTAAACATTACCCGGAATGACAAATGCAATGATCACACCAAATTTCATGAACATTCAAGCACTTTTATCTTAACATGACCATATCTAGAGGGCGCTGTGGAGCCACCTAGCACCTCCCGATCCAATATTAGCATATATTTATACTTCGGAGGACAATTTTATCAAGCATAGGAAGTTTCGGGCAAATCCCACAAAGTATGTGGCAGTAAAAGCAACTCCCTGTTTCATGGCGGGATATCAAAATTCGCCGCGAAGCCACGGATACATCGTTCGTTGAAATCAAAATTGCTTCGCAATTTAACATTAGCAAGGTCTTTAGATATTATTTGCCAAATATTAAGTTGATCTGAAAAAATCTCTAGGAGGAGTTCGTTAAAGTACTACACCTGCGAATTGCGAAAAATCTAAAAAAGTTGCAATTTCAATTAAAAATGGCAAACTTCCTGTTGGGTCTAGGTCATGGCACCAAGAGACTTATTTTAAGGTCTCAGGATATTCCACATGTCCACCAAAGTTCATACGTGCAGGTCAACCACGATGCGAGGGCTGCTTCTTTGAAATTTTCCAGGGGGCGCTTAAATGCCATTTTTGCCACGCCTATTTGTAAATTTTTTATCAGTGTCATAAGAATGATGGTATTTAGAATTGTACAAAATATTGTGAGTTTTTGAGCATGCTGAGACCCTCAAAAGACAATTCTTTTAAAAATCTGATTGGGGGCGCTATAGAGCCATAATGCCAGAATTACTGCCAATTTATATCTCAAATTGAAGACAATCAGACAAATATAATTTTTGCAAAGTTTTGCATGTTTTCGAGTATGCTAAGGCCTTCAAATGTGTGTTCGTAAAATTTGGAATAACGCAGGAAATGGCTCATAGCTCACTTCCTGTTTGGCCGAAAATGTAAAAAAAAATACGCATTGCCCAAAAAAACAAATGCAACGATCAGACTGAATTTCATGAACATTCAAGCACTTTTATGTCAACATGGCCGTGTCAAGAGAGCGCTGTGGAGCCACCTGACCACACCCAATCCAATATCAACAAATAGGTATATTTGGAAGTAGACTTTTATTAAGCCTGTAAAGTTTCACGCAAATTTCACAAAGCATGTGCTCATAAAAGCAACTTCCTGTTTCATGGCGGAACATCAAAATTCGCCGCAACGCCACGGACACAAATTTCGATGAATCCAAAATAGCTTCGCAATTTAACATGAGGAAGGTCTTCAAATGGCATGTGCCAAATATTAAGTTGATCGGATAAAATCTCTAGGAGGAGTTAGTTAAAGTACGACGCCTGTGAATGGCAAAAAATAAAAAGTTGCAAATTCAATTAAAAATGGCGGACTTCTTGTTGAGTCTAGGTCATTGTACCAAGGGACTTTTTTTTAGATCTTGGCATAGTACACATGTCCACCGAATTTTGTACATGTAGGTTAAACACGCTGCGAGGGCTGCTTCATTGAAATTTTCTAGGTGGCGCTGTAATGCAATTTTGCCACAACCATCTGTAAACCCTATATCCTAGTAAAATGGATGACCAGCTTAATAGGTTTGCAAAGTTTCGTGAGTTTTCGAGCATGCTGAGGCCCTCAAAAATGCAATAATGTATTAGGGGGCGCTATGGAGCTACCATGTCACACCCAGTGCCAAATGAGATATCGAATGTAAGAACTTAATACTTTCAGCCTATGAGCCAAGTTTGGTGAATTTTCGAGTATGATAAAGCCCTCAAAAATGTGTTCGTAAAATCTGAAAAAACGCAGGAAATGGCTCATAGCTCACTTCCTGTGCGGCAAAAAAATTTCAAAAAAATTGAGAAAAAAATGTATTATGACTACTATGACCCTATTGAATTTCGTGAGATTCCGAGCGAGTGCGTTCCAAAATCGCAGTGTGTTTGGTGTCGCTATAGAGCCACCAGGGCATGTCCAAGCACAAAAATAATAATAGTTTGCAATTTTCACCACGACTGACGTGTGGGCAAAATTTTGTTTTTTTGGTGCCGTTCCGGGCCCTGGCACCAATCGGTGCTCGGGCCCTAATAATAATAATAAAAATCTGAACAAAAACAAGAGGGTTTCCAGCACCGCGGGCTTGGCCCCCTAATAATAATAAAAATCTGAACAAAAACAATAGGGTTCCCAGCACCGCTGGTCCTGGGAAACGCGTATGCGTGCATACGCGTTTCCCAAGCCCCCCGGGCTTGGCCCCCTAACTAGAACTGCAAGCAGTTATGAAAGGGGCCAAGCCTCCCCGCCCAACTTGGCTCCCAGGTCCCGCGGAGCCCATGGAATGCAAAGAGCTGTATTTCGTTACCAGGAGGTACATCACCAAGATTTGCTCTCACGTGAAGTCAAAAAAGGCTGCTCACACAACTTTCATGTCAATTGATGCTTCTGTTTATTAAGCCCCCAATTGGCCAATTTGCACCAAATTTGGCACAGAGCCTCTCGTTGACGTTGGAAACAAGTGCCTCGAGTTTGATATAGATACCTTTGTCTATGACACAATTATGCTACAATATGTTTTTTCTAGCTAGCAGAAAAAAATTGTTTATTCATAAGTACTGAATTTTTTGGCGTAGCAAAATTCTTTTGATAACTTTTGATCAGGCCAGTCTGGAGATTATATGTGCAAATTGTCGTGCAGATGGACCTAAAACACTTGGAGGAGTTCCAAAAAGTAGGTTTTTGATGTGTAGTGACGTAGAAAGAAAAATATTCTGTGAGAGTGGGCATGGCCAATGTCAGAAGATGCGACTCTATCGGAGGAACACGAGGACGTAAAGTTTATGACGATATGATTTAAAATATGAGAGTTATAAGGCTAAATGCATTTGCATCCGTTACAGCGCCACCTCCTGGAGTAGCCATGCAATTTTTGGTTTGTTTGGTCTGAGTGCTATTCTATATATACCTTGTAAATTTCACAGCCCTCAGCATAATACCTGAGCTGAAATTAAAGTTTGTTTTTTATCTTGTAATAAGCCATGCCCACTTTGACCAGTTGCAATCCCCTTCAATATATGCTCTCAGGAGTGCCCCAGCATGATACTCCCCAAATTTCGTGCAAATCCGATCAACTTTCATGTCACTTGGTGTTTCTCTGTTTATAGCGCCCCTTATCGTCCAATTTGGCCCAAATTTGGCACAGAGCCTCTGTTTGACCTCTGCAGCGATTGAAAAGAGTTTGATGTTGATAGCTTTAATTTTGACACTAATATGTAACAATATGTGGTTTTTAGCGAGCAGAAAAAAATTGTTTATTTACAAGTTTTGAGTAGCAAATTTCTTTTGATAACTTTTGATGAGGCACGTCTGAAGATTGTTAAAGCAAAGTTTTGTGCAGATATAGTTTAAACACTAGGAGGAGTTCGAAAAAGTATGTTTTTGATGTCTAGTAACTTTAAAAGAAAAATTTGTTGTGGAAGAGGGTGGGGCCTATGTCACATGATGTGACTCTATTTGGGGAATATGTGGATATAAAGTTTATGAAGATTTGATTTAAAATGTGGAAATTACAAGCCAAATGCATTTGCATCTGTTACAGCGCCACCTAGTGGACGTGACACACAATTTTTGGTAAGGGTGGTCTGTCTGCTATTCTGGATATACCCTGTAATTCCAAGAGGATCTGGCTGCTGCAGCTAGACCCCTCTCTGTAATTTTGGGAGCCCTCAGCCAAATACTTGAGCTAAAATAAAAGTTTGTTGTTTATCTTGTAATAAGCCACGCCCAGTTTGACCAGTCATGATGAATTTCAAAATATGGCCTCAGGAGTGACCCAACATCCTACCCACCAAATTTGGTGAAAATCGGTCATGGCATTCAAGAGATATAAATTTCCCACCTTTACAGCGCCCCCTAGTGGCCAACATTAACCAAATTTGGCTAATTCCCTCACAGTCCCATTCCAACCAAAGATCTCAGATTTGCATTTGCATTTGCGATTGCATTTATTTTTACCGAGATATAGCAATGCAAACATTTGCATAGCTAGCTCGAAAATTTTATTCGCTAATAATTTATGCGTATTTTCCCCGAACAAAATTCTTTTGGTAACTTTAGATCAAGTGAGGCTCCAAAGTGTAGATGCCAAATAACAGGCCTATCACACAAAATCCCAAGGGGGAGTTCGAAAAAGTAGGTTTTCCAGTTTTTGCGATTTTGCAAAAAAATTTTAAGTGGCGGAAATAGGCGTTGTCTAGCCCAAGTGATTCAAGGTTTTCCAGGGAATCTGTGGATATAAAGGCTTTGAATGTGAGACGTACGGTGTGGGAGTTATAGCCCAAAACGTGTTGCTTGTAGTAATAGAGCCCCCTGCTGGCGGAAATATGTGAATTTTGGTGTCTGAGGCGAGTGCAGGGTTCTGGACCAACCCTCCAAATTGCACCACCCTCCCTTGCACAGTTTAGGCTGTAGCACCACTTTTACCAACGGAATAATAATAATAATAATAATAATAATAATTATAATCCGAACAAAAACAATAGGGCTCCCAGCACCGCTGCGTTTCCCAAGTCCCTTGGGCTTGGCCCCCTTATAATAATAATAAATTTATTTATATAGCACTTTTCAAGCAATACAGGACAAAGTGCTTCAGAAACAGGTAGAAAATAAATGAATATAAAAAGCAACGGTACAAAGTAGGAAAAGTCAGGGAATAAACTTCAAAATAGGAAATATTACGATTTTAAAAGCAGTCTTGTGAAAATCACACCAATAAAAAAAGAAAAAAATTCCAACGAAAATTACAAAACCCAAAACCAGTGAAGTTGGCACGTTGTGTAAATAGTAAATAAAAACAGAATACAATGATTTGCAAATCCTTTTCAACCTATATTCAATTGAATACACTGCAAAGACAAGTTACTTAATGTTCGAACAGGTAAACTTTGTAATTTTTTGCAAATATTAGCTCATTTGGAATTTGATGCCTGCAACATGTTTCAAAAAAGCTGGCACAAGTGCCAAAAAAGACTGAGAGAGTTGAGGAATGCTCATCAAACACTTATTTGGAACATTTCACAGGTGAACGGGCTAATTGGGAACAGGTGGGTGCCATGATTGGGTATAAAAGCAGCTTCCCTGAAATGCTCAGTCATTCACAAACAAGGATGGGCTGAGGGTCACCATTTGGTGAACAAATACGTGAGCTGATTGTCGAACAGTTTAAAAACAACATTCCTCAATGAGCTATTGCAAGAAATTTAGGGATTTCATCATCTGCGGTCTGTAATATCGTCAAAAGGTTCAGAGAATCTGGAGAAATCACTGCACGCAAGCGACAAGGCCGAAAACCAACATTTAATGCCCGTGACCTTCGATCCCTCAGGCGGTACTGCATCAAAAACCGACATCAGTGTGCAAAGGACATCACCACACGGGCTCAGGAACACTTCAGAAAACCTCTGTCAGTAACTACAGTTCGTCGCTACATCCGCAAGTGCAAGTTAAAACTCTACAATGCAAAGCGAAAGCCAAATACCAACAGCACCCAGAAACGCTGCCGGCTTCGCTGGGCCCAAGCTCATCGAAGATGGACTGATGCAAAGTGGAAAAGTGTTATGTGGTCTGACGAGTCCACATATCAAATTGTTTTTGGAAACTGTGGACGTCGTGTCCTCCGGACCAAAGAGGAAAAGAACCATCCGGACTGTTATTGGCGCAAAGTTAAAAAGCCAGCATCTGTGATGGTATGGGGGTGTATTAGTACCCGAGGCATGGGCAACGTACACATATGTGAGGGCACCATTAATGCTGAAAGGTACATACAGGTTTTGGAGTAACATATGTTGCCATCCAAGCACTGTCTTTTTCATGGACGCCCCTGCTTATTTCAGCAAGACGATGCCAAGCCACATTCTGTGCGGGTACTAGACTGGCCTACCTGTAGTCCAGACCTGTCTCCTATTGAAAATGTGTGGCACATTATGACGCGTAAAATATGACAACGGAGACCCCGGATGGAACAACTTAAGCTGTACATCAAGCAAGAATGGGAAAGAGTTCCACCTGAAAAGCTTCAAAAATTGGTCTCCTCTGTTCCCAAACGTTTACTGAGTGTCGTTAAAAGGAAAGGCGATGTAACACAGAGGTAAAAAGGCCCCTGTGCCAACTTTTTTGCAATGTGTTGCTGCCTTTAAATTCTAAGTTAATGATTATTTGCAAAAAAAAAAAAAGTTTCTCAGTTTGAACATTAAACATCTTGTCTTTGCAGTGTATTCAATTGAATGGAAGTTGAAAAGGATTTGCAAATCATTATATTCTGTTTTTATCTACGATTTACATAACGTGCCAACTCCACTGGTTTTGGGTTTGTATATTAATGATAAATATTTTAGAACTGCCCTATTCCTTCCTATTATATAAAATTTCGTGGATAGAGCCTAGTTTGGTGCAGTAAAAAAATGTGGAGTGCAAAATATGGGCACTGCAAGAGCAACCACTTTGCGCATCTTGCGTGCCCTAGTCTTGTGGATTTTTTTATTTCCTTCCTGCTTCCCCAAAATGCTGGTGTGAGGTTTCCTTCACTAGTATGGTACATTAAAAAATTCAGGGTCCACAACATGGACTAGCAGAAGCCAGGGGTTCAGGGTAGGACCAAGTTAACGAAAAAAGCAAATGGAGTCATTGCATATTGGCATAATGAAAAGAAAAGCGGGAAACTGCATTATCGTTTTAATTATGAAACCGATATTCTGTTTGCTTCTTGAAAAAGAAAAAGCATTTCCGAGAATGTATTTGCATTATAACATTTGTGTTTTCGTTTTCATTTAGTTAGTGATGTGGCAGAGCACTTCTTGCAAACGGGAAATGTATTTTAATTTTCAATTTGTTTGTAAAAAGTGCAAATATGAACTTGAAAATGAAATTGCAAAGTGTACAATTATGTTATCATTTTCATAATACAAATGAGCTTGCTTCTCAAAAAAGAAAAAGCATTTTGGAGAAAGTATTTGCATTATAAGATTTTCTTTTTAGTTTTAATTTTCTTTGTGATTTTGAAGGGCATTTTTTCGAAAATGAAACCGCAAATGGGGAATGTACACTGCTCAAAAAAATAAAGGGAACGTTGAAATAACACATCCTAGATCTGAATGAAATATTCTTAATAAATACTTCGTTCTTTACATAGTTGAATGTGCTGACAACAAAATCACACAAAAATTATCAATGGAAATCAAATTTATTAACCCATGGAGGTCTGGATTTGGAGTCGCACTCAAGTGGAAAAACACTGCAGGCTCATCCAACCTTGATGTAAGGTCCTTAAAGCAAGTCAAAATGAGGCTCAGTAGTGTGTGTGGCCTCTTCGTGCCTGTATGACCTCCCTACAATGTCTGGGCATGCTTCTGATGAGGTGGCAGATGGTCTCCTGAGGGATCTCTTTCCATACCTGGACTAAAGCATCCGGCAACTCCTGGACAGTCTGTGGTGCAACGTGGCGGTGGTGGATGGAGCGAGACATGATGTCTCAGATGTGCTCAATTGGATTCAGGTCTGGGGAATGGGCGGGCCACTCCATAGCATCAATGCCCTCCTCTTGCAGGAACTGCTGATATACTCCAGCCACATGAGGTCTAGCATTGTCTTGCATTAGGAGGAACCCAGGGCCAACCGCACCAGCATATGGTCTCACAAGGGGTCTGAGGATCTCATCTTGGTACCAAATGGCAGTCAGGCTACCTCTGGCAAGCACATGGAGGGCTGTGCGGCCCCCCAACGAAATGCCACCCCGCACCATTACTGCCAAACCGGTCATGCTGGAGGATGTTGCAGGCAGCAGGACTTTCTCCACGGCGTCTCCAGACTCTGTCACATCTGTCACATGTGCTCAGTGTGAACCTGCTTTCATCTGTGAAGAGCACAGGGCGCCAGTGGCGAATTTGCCAATCTTGTTGGTCTCTGGCAAATGTCAAACGTCCTGCACGGTGTTGTGCTGTGAGCGTAACCCCCACCTGTGGACATCGGGCCCTCATACCATCCTCATGGACTCGGTTTCTGACCGTTTGAGCAGACACATGCACATTTGTGGCCTGCTGGAGGTCATTTTGCAGGGCTCTGGCAGTGCTTCTCCTGTTCCTCCTTGCACAAAGGCGGAGGTAGTGGTCCTGCTACTGGGTTGCTGCCCTCCTACGGCCTCCTCCACGTCTCCTGATGTACTGGCCTGTCTCCTAGTAGCGCCTCCATGCTCTGGACACTACGCTGACAGACATAGCAAACCTTGCCACAGCTCGCATTGATGTGCCATCCTGGATGAGCTGCATTACCTGAGCCACTCGTGTGGGTTATAGAGTCTGTCTCATGCTACCACTAGAGTGAAAGCACTGCCAGTATTCAAAAGTGACCAAAACATCAGCCAGAAAGCATAGGAACTGAGAAGTGGTCTGTGCTCACCACCTGAACCACTCCTTTATTGGGGGTGTCTTGCTAATTGCCTATAATTTCCACCTGTTGTCTATTCCATTTGCACAACAGCATGTGAAATTGATTGTCAATCAGTGTTGCTTCCTAAGTGGACTGTTTGATTTCACAGAAGTGTGATTGACTTGGAGTTACATTGTGTTAAGAGTTCACTTTATTTTTTTTGAGCAGTGAATTTTAATTGAAAATTTTTTACAAAAATTGCATGCATGGGCTTGAAAATGAAAACGCAAAGTGGAGGGTTACATTTTTATTTGATACAAATAATACGTTTGCGTCTTGAAAACGAAAATGCATTTCGGGGAATGAATTTCCTTTTCACATTGTTAGCTATATGCTTCCATAGCCCATAGACCCCTCTCACATTGCTCCCTACCCCTCATTTTCCCCTCTTCCTCTTTCTCTCTCCTCTCTCTCTCCCTTGATAGTGTGCGCCGTGGCCGTGCGAAACTGCTTGGAGTGTCAGGAGCGCTCCGGTCTGCAGGCTAGCGGGGAGAACACTCGGGGCGGGAAAACCATGCAGAGCCTCATGGGAGCCGGGAAGTCTGGTCCTGCGCAGGCGAGTCATCTGCAGTTACAGACTCCTTTGTCTGTGTGGCGACGCTGGGTGGAGCTGCGGGCTAACATGCTTTTCTGAGCGCATCCCCACAGAAAAGTGCACTGAACATGGGCTGCTGAAAAATGGATTGAATTTATCCCCCCAGAGAAATGGCTTTTGGGGATTCATGCCTCTGATGAGAACACTTAAAACAAACTCTTTATGTAGCCCACCTCTAAATGCGCTTGATTCTCTGCATCGACAAGCTTGCTGTCCACTCTCTGCTGACAAATGTAGCGCACCTGTCAATGCGCTTGATTCTCTGCATCGACAAGCTTGCTAAACACACTCTGCTGACAAACATGCATAACCCGCGATGCTGACAGAAATGCTTAAAATGGTCTGCTGACAAATGTACCTCATGCCCTGAATGCCAACTTGCTCAACACGCCCTGCTGACAGATGTGCTTTCTGGAGCTTGCTGGCACACGTGCTGAACAAACAATGCTAAAAAATGTGCTCAACACACCCCTGTTGATAAATGTTCTGAACTCTCCCTGCTGAAAAATATATTAAATATCCTCGTCACAAATATGCGTAACACACCCTGCTGATAATTATGCAAAACGTCCTACTAAAAAACATTAGTACACCCTGCTGAAAAGCATGCTTTACACACCCCACTGACAAACATGCTGAACACACCCCACTGACAAACGTGCTCAACACACCTGTTGACAAATACGCAAAACGCCCTGCTCACAAACTTGCTTAACACACCCTGCTGACAGGTAATCCAGAGGTGGTCAAAGGCAAATGTATGTCACAAAATAAAAACGTCCTTGTGTTAGGCAAACAGGACACCGACATACACAGATCAACCGTAACATTATGACCGCCTGCTTCATATTGTGTAGGTCCTCCTTTTGTCGCTACAACAGCCTCTGAAGGTTGTCTGTTGTCTGAAGGCCTCTAGACCCCTGAAGGTTTGCCATAGTATCTGACACCAAGATGTTGGCAGCAGATCCGTTTAAGTCCTTCTAGTTGCGAGAAGGGTCCTCCATGGATTGGACCTGTTTTTTTTCCTCCACATCCCACAGATGCTCCATTGCATTGAGATCTTGGGAATTTGGAGGCCGAGTCAACACCTCAAACTCGTTGTGTTCCACAAACCACTCCTGGACCAGTTTTGCAGCACGGCATGGTGCATTTTCCTGCTGAAAGAGGGATTAGGGGTTACTGATTCCATGAAGGGGTGTATTTGGTCTGCAAGAGTGTTTAGGTGGATAGCATGTGTCAAAGCATCACGCAGGCTCTGCCGGCATGTCCTCTTCCCATTGTGCATCCTGGTGCTGTCTTCCCTTGGCAAGCAATGTACATTCTTTGGCCATCCATGTGATCTAAAAGAAAACGTGATTCATCAGACCAGGCCACCTTCTTGCATTTCTCTGTGGTCCAGTTCTCACGCTCACGTGCCCATCGGAAGTTTATGAAGGAGAGCATTGGCATCCAGACCAGTCTGCGGCTACGCGGCCTCATACGTTACAGACTTTAATGCACTGTGCTCTGAAATCCATCTATTAGAACCAGCATGAACTTTTTCAGCAATTTGAGCTGCAGTAGCTGTTTTGTTGGATCAGACCTCACGGGCCAGCCTTCACTTCCTATGTGTATTAGTTAGCCTTGGCCACCCATGAACCTGTTGCAGGTTCACCGATTCTCCTTCCCTGAACACTTTTGGTAGGGACCGACCACTGCAGACTGGGAACACGCCATAAGAGCTGCAGTTTTGGAGATGCTCTTGCCCAGTAGTGTAGCCATCATGATTTGGCACTTGTCGAAGTTGCTCACATCCTTACGCTTGCCCATGTTTCCTGCTTCCAACACATCAACTTCAAGGACAAAGTATTCTTTTACTGCCCAATTTATCCCTCCCACTGACTGGTAGTGCCATTGTGATCAATGCCATCAAAAGAATAATTGTTTTTCACTTCACCAGTTACTGGTCATAAGGTTATGGCTGATCACTGTATCGCGCTTGACAACAATGATTACTATTTGTGGGTTGCTGCTAAAATTAAGTGTAGCTACACAAGTCATTCAGATGTTGCAAGTCATTTGCTTTCACACACTAAGATTCAGGTGGAAATCGGTGAATAATTCCAAATATCTGCTCAGTGCTGAAAATGAAAATATTAGAGTAGTCACAAACGTACCGTGTTCGTGCAGGTTTTTCTGCAGAACCACATGCTTTCATTGCCTCAATGAATCCCTTTAGTTATGCATTGGCAGCTGTGATTTGTCAATCTTGTCCTTTTCATTCAGCAATATGCTCTCACATGACCATAATATTTGACTTTCTTAGACGTCATCAATATTTTTTCAGTTACAAATTAGACTTTTCAAATGAATTACATCCTCAAAGGCCAAATAAAATTTTTCACCTTCAATGGATACTAGAAGGAAACTTACTCTTGTTGAATCTCTAGCATTACTGTCTTCAGCATATTAAATTACACATGGCATCTTAACACAAAAATAATCAAAAGGGAGACCAAATCACTAGAAAGTTACGGGTATCCACTGTGCATGCTAAAATGTGACTGTGCCCTTTTAGCACACCCTGCCAGCAAAAATGGGAAAAACCATGTCATAAAAATGTAAGTGGGGGGAAAAAAAATCCTTATGTTGGTGCTTCATGTTCAGATAAGAGCTACGAGCTGGGTGATCAGGTTACATCAGTACCAGCACCCACTTTGACCCATTCCAGTAATCCCTGAACTGGACACTGTTGGGGAGAAGAGGCAAAGTCCGGCTCAGTACCACAGGCTGTGAAACGTGATCATTGACTCGGTTTCATAGATTCCTGTAATGGGATTGCAAGCACTTAGTAAATTGTGGGTTTTTTGTACGGTCAGGGCACATGCATATCGGGACCCCTCGGCCAGATCGGCAGAAATGGCATATAGCTTTCCGAAATGACAGAACATTATTGAATTACTATTTGCATTATTACATTACTGTGCCTCTCCTCTCTGAAAAGAGAAGTTATTTAGGATCAGCCTTTACAATCTGATACACTGCCTTTATTATCTGATAAAATGGCTTTTTGGATTTCTGTTTTTGGTTCCCCCCTAAAAGAAAAAGAATTGTAAATCCATTTCATGAATAATTTAGATTGATCTTGGGTCCGAGTTGAATTAAATACAAAACCCAAAACCAGTGAAGTTGGCACGTTGTGTAAATCGTAAATAAACACAGAATACAATGATTTGCAAATCCTTTCCAACCTATATCCAATTGAATACACTGCAAAGACAAGTTACTTCATATTCGAACAGGTAAACTTTGTAATTTTTTGCAAATATTAGCTCATTTGGAATTTGATGCCTGCAACATGTTTCAAAAAAGCTGGCACAAGTGGCAAAAAAGACTGAGAGAGTTGAGGAATGCTCATCAAACACTTATTTGGAACATCCCACAGGTGAACGGGCTAATTGGGAACAGGTGGGTGCCATAATTGGGTATGAAAGCAGCTTCCCTGAAATGCTCAGTCATTCACAAACAAGGATGGGGCAAGGGTCTCCACTTGGTGAACAAATGCGTGTGCTGATTGTCGAACAGTTTAAAAACAACATTCCTCAACGAGCTATTGCAAGAAATTTAGGGATTTCATCATCTACGGTCCGTAATATCGTCAAAAGGTTCAGAGAATCTGGAGAAATCACTGCACGTAAGCGACGAGTCCACATTTCAAATTGTTTTTGGAAACTGTAGATGTCGTGTCCTCCGGACCAAAGAGGAAAAGAACCATCCGGACTGTTATAGGCGCAAAGTTCAAAAGCCAGCATCTGTGATGGTATGGGGGTGTATTAGTGCCCAAGGCATGGGCAACTTACACATATGTGAAGGCACCATTAATGCTGAAAGGTACATACAGGTTTTGGAGCAACATATGTTGCCATCCAAGCAACATCTTTTTCATGGACGCCCCTGCTTATTTCAGCAAGACAATGCCAAGCCACATTCTGCATGTGTTACAACAGCATGGCTCCATAGTAAAAGAGTGCGGGTACTAGACTGGCCTGTCTGTAGTCCAGACCTGTCTCCCATTGAAAATGTGTGGCGCATTATGAAGCGTAAAATATGACAACGGAGACCCCAGATTGAACAACTTAAGCTGTACATCAAGCAAGAATGGGAAAGAGTTCCACCTGAAAAGCTTCAAAAATTGGTCTCCTCGTTTCCCAAATGTTTACTGAGTGTCGTTAAAAGGAAAGGCGATGTAACACTGTGGTAAAAAGGCCCCTGTGCCAACTTTTTTGCAATGTGTTGCTGCCTTTAAATTCTAAGTTAATAATTATTTGCAAAAAAAATAAAGTTTCTCAGTTTGAATATTAAACATGTTGTCTTTGCAGTGTATTCAATTGAATATAAGTTGAAAAGGATTTTCAAATCATTGTATTCTGTTTTTATCTACGATTTACATAACTTGCCAACTTCACTGGTTTTGGGTTTTGTACTTCATTAATATTGTGACATGGTATGCTTTTCTCCTAAATCTCATGTGGCAATGTCAAAATATACTAATGGATGTTTTGGTACCACTGTAAATTTTTTTTGTTAACATGAAATTACTATATGCTTTTGAAATCATATGTCTTACCAGAAAAAATCAGAAGATTATTCCAAATTTTATTTTTTTATTATTGTTTCAAATAAGCAAAAACATCACATGGCAGAGATCAGAAAGTGATCGTTATTGAGAATGTATTTGGATGTGCACGTTGGGCACTCAGTGATATTATCCCTGTGTTTATATTTGTGTGTATCTGTCTCCCTGTGTGTGCGCTGCTGTCCCACAGAGTCCTGTGGACATGGTGACAGGGGGACTGTCTCCTGTTCGCGACCTGGACCGCCTGCTACAGGACATGGACATAAACCGCCTTCGTGCTGTGGTCTTCAGAGACATTGTGAGCAAACTCTCTCTTTTTTTTCCACTCAAATTTGTCATCTCCTCAGTTCCACCAGAAGCTGTGTTTAAAAAGTCTTTACTTACCTTTTAGCTAATCAGGCAGGCAGTTTTGACAGGTTACTGACACAAAAAATGTGTCTGAAAATCACGATACTGCTATGAATCCGATTTAGAAAATTCAAAGACATGGCAAATGTGGGGAATGTCATCAGTATAAGTGCACAGTTTCAACCGAGCATCCAGAACACCAAAACATACCCAAAAAGACTGCGATTTTCAGGGAGCACAGCACTGCGATCAACCTGGAATTGTAGGCATCTGCCCTAAACATATGGCCGTACCTATAACAAGCATGCTTGGATCACAACTCCGACTGACTGCTTGGCAAGCACAGATAGTTTGCGATTCTCTTCTGAAATTCGCATGTCAAATGCAGTCTTATTTCACTCTGCAGTCACAGTTATTGCTTGAATGTGGGTGGAGGACATGGCCTTTTCGGAGAGCAACCCACTACCGCCTAGTTGACAAGTACATTAGTAGATCACCAGTAGGGAGTGCTACAGCTAAAAACAGGGCCATCTCAACTGACTCGTTGACCCTAGTTCTTGTGCAGCTCAAGGCAGTAATACACTGCTGGCTACAGTTGGCATATACACAGCCGCACTTGTTGTGAGCTTGCAGTGGTTGATCTTGTACCGTAAACTGTACCCTTACTGTGGAAGCTGACCCAGTAACACCTCAAGCCATTTCTAAGCTCTTACACTCTCAACTGAAGGTCTCACACTCCATTCAGGGTGCACAGACTCTTTTACTAATTTACTAAAACTACTAATTTACTTTTACTGACTTAAATGAAGCGGTTAAGTGAGAGAAGACATTGAAAATTAGTGGACAGAACAGCACTCCAGGACCTGGGTTTTGGGTTTCTGCTTGAGATGTATAGAAAACAAACTCCTTAAATGTGTTTTTACCCCTCAGCCCTCAAGGCAGACGGGGTATTGCTATCCTTCGTGTGGTTGGGCGGGCGGGCGGTCGGTTAGGTGTCTCCAAAAACTTCAACATCGAGCTGAGGGGTATTCCGTGCATTGCATGCATATTTTGAATGGTTTTACAGCCCTGTTTTCGGCCACTTCTCTTCCTCATCTTGACTAATATCTTTTAAAGTACTGAAAATCAACATTTAACTGCAATGAAATGACATTGAATTGAATCACCTTGTTCTTTAGGAAACAGCAACTTGCCATTTATCTTAATGTTGACACTGTATAATATTGATGTTGGTTCTGTCTAGGCTTAGAAATATATCTATGAGTACGGCATGTCTGTCTATTTTTTGGGAAGAAAAAAAAAAAAGGTTCCTGCTCAAGTAAACATTACATATCCTAGGTCCACACTAAAATTTGAGGCATGGCTACATAAAGGCTCTAATAGCTTCATTATTTAGGCCTGTTCTGGTACTTGGATAGCTGAGGAGTTGAAGCGGGCTTTCACTGCCACTTGTTCCACATTTCTCCCTCTTTGCATCATTTTAGGCTCACAGCAAAGTCACGTTTTGTTGGGAGTCACATCTTGCATAAATAAAGTAGAAGGCACTTTGGATTTTGTTCTGTTCAGATTTTCAAATGGGTTTCTCCAAAGGGAAAAGCACAAATTGAACCTACTCCAAGGGAATGTTGTATTGGTTATTTCAAGAATGTGGTCTGTATTGTACCTGTCACTGTTGTGTTGTTTATATTTTAACTTATAAGGGGACAACCTTTTAGCTGACTGCCAATCAACTGTACATGAATTGACTAGAACGCTATCAGAATAACGAGTTAAATATAATAAGTATTGGGTGCAGGCCTCAAGTATTTATACTGTGAAAATTCTAAAGGTACATGTAATTTCTAAATTGTTCATCTTGCATTCATTCCAGATTTTAGTCGTAAAGAATTGTGAAACTTTTTTAACAATAATGGACTTAAGGACCAGTTATGAACTGTGCATTTATATCCTGAAGCGTAATGAGCTGGAGTTGCATCTTGCACGAAGATAGCACTGCAATATACTTTAATGGATTTAATGATGCTACTGGTGAGTGAATTGTAAAGTTGGAGTGAAGGAGTGAAAGTTGCTGGTACAGCAGGTCTGTTTTAGTGCACCGGATTAGCATGCTGCTTTCTCATGCTCCTACTGTGTTGTCGCCTGCACACAGGAGGACAGTAAGCAAGCTCAGTTCCTGGCTCTGGCTGTGGTATACTTCATCTCTGTCCTCATGGTGTCTAAGTACCGAGACATCCTGGAGCCCCAGAACCACCGGAGGCAGCTCCAGTGCTCTCAGTCCCAGAGGAGCGCAGGTACAGCCCTGTAGCTTTTAGCTCAGACCCAGCTAACAAAAAATGTCTTTCCATTGTGATGTCTTTTGGGTGGCAAATTTATAATCAGACCAAGGTCAGTTAATAATTGTTTTGAATTTGAATTGATTTCTGTGCTTGAGCTTGTCGGCACTTGACCTTCAACTTGTGCCCGCGCTGCCTTCTTGATCCTCTTGGCTGAATGGCTCTAAGATCAATTTGAGAAAATCTTGTTTGAAAGTATATTTTTGAAGTTTCCCCCTAAATAAAATCACTTCTAAGCTGGGCCAAGATTTCATAAAAATCTGTCTATAACTTTTCCTTAATGCTGCAAGCAAACTAACAAAAATTTACCCACAAATCGAAGGTAAAACATGGGCCGTTTCTCAATACCAAGAATGCTAAGAATGAACTTGCATTCTTGGGAGGCACGTTCTCGCTAGTCGTTCTAGGAAGAGTGCACTTCCAAGGCGAGCACTCAGATCACTGCCGACGACTTGAGACGATGCGTTCTCGTTTGTATTACGCAATAGGCCAGCCAGTGAGCCGCGACTTCCTCCGCGTTCATCCTTTTTTCCCCCAGTAATGTTCTCTGTGGGGGAAGGTGAGCGTGAGCTAGTAAAGGTGCTTAGTTTAACTACGTTCCGCTGGCTGTTGCGGTGTTTCTCTACTACAGAAACACTGCAGAATATTCGACATGAAACATCGTAAAGCAGCCAATATTCCACATGTACTCAGATAATAGTTCCTCGCCTGAAAATTAGCAGAATAGTGTTTAGCTAAGAAATAGCGAACGAATACCGACAGATTGCATTCAAAGTCAATTGAAAGACGCAAATTGGTGTCTTTGCATTGACTTTGAATGGTAATCTGTCGTTTGAAAAATTTTGCGTCCAGTGTGAAAGTGGCTTTTAGCTCCGCAACAGTCCTCGCGGATGCTTATAGGCTAGCTACAGCAAAAATGAACGTAAATTCACAAATGCTTAAAAATAATGCGAAACCGATATAACTTTGTCATAAATTGCACACTACTCGAACACATTTCTTAAATTGTATGGTAATTTCCCTACCAAAATTCCTCCTTTTGCCATCTGAAAAAAATGGCGGACGTGAAATTTTGACCGAGGGAGAGTGAGCAAAGCATTCTGGGCAATATCAAAGCTTGGAGGGATGTTCGTTGTTGGCTTCGTTTGAGGGAGGATAATCGAGGGCTTGAGCAAATGAAAATGCGCCCTTCCCTCCGCAAAACTGGATTGGAACGACCCTACAAGTGGCAGCCATCTTACATCCGGGATTTTTTGGGGATTCCCCCCTCGATTGGAGGGCAAGTGAACACGACGAAGCAAGCATTTTTTCGTATTGGAACGCAGCCCCGGTCTCGTCGTGATGCGAACTTTGAATTGAGACAGTACATGGTCTCAGATGGATGACGTTTCTCAAGTTCGCAAGAACAGAAGTACAGAGAAGAACGCATATTGAGAAATGGCCATGGCTTCCTTGGCGGAGGTTAATATAAATGAGAACAATCAAGAATTTTGGATTAATGAACATTAGATTGTACACCTTAGAATTTGTAAGAATTGACACTGATAATCTCTAGGTTTTTGAAGAAAAATGACCACAAGGCCTGATTTCAAACAACCATATCTCAGGAATTGCTATTTTCTTCTCTCTATGGGATCCAAAATATACCGTAAAGGTGAACTAGAATGGTTGAACGGGGTATTTATCCTTGTTCAGTGAAGTGGCATATACACTACAAAATTTTGGTTCGGTCTGTAATGCCTCAGAAGCTTCCTAAAAACCTCTCTCTAAAAGCTATTTTAGGGTGGGGGATTTTGAACACGTAGTTTTGCCCCTATTTGGTGACCTTTCAGGCTTAATTGGCAACCTCATTATGAAATGCAAGCACTTGACGCTGATTTGCCGGCTTTGCTGCCTAAAGCGAAGCAAGTCAGAATCGCTTTCCATGTTACTTGCGGTGAAATTCACCTTTATGCAAGTGAAACTGAAACTTCAAGGAACAAGGATTTTAATTCTGTGTGAGAATCTCATTAATAAGCATTCATTGAATAATTGCGGACTACGGCGGATAATCCTAAAAAATGCGCTAGACTGACTTGTTTTGGTGTTTGACGCATCAGGCGAAACATCTTCACAAACTAAAGGCGCAGATGCCGACCTCCCACCGTCTTAACGTGAGCATGGCAGGATCATTGGCAACAACAATCTTCACGGATTTATTTCAGATCTTGTTTCAAAGCTGTTGTTGAGTGATAATCACATACGACATTGGCTTGTGTTTCCCAAACTGTGTGCCGTTGAGAGCTTCTTTGGTGTGCCGTGAGAAAACCCACTTACTATTTTTTTTCCTGATAGCCTGACAATATAAAACGGCTGAACTTAAAGGATATAAAAATAACAATTCATGTCATTATCAATTCATTCAATTCAGTTTATTATAATGCCCATTTAAAATTCCTTCTCAATATTTCCACATCATGTGTTCTTCTGTACAATTCTTTCACGTGATTGGCCAATCACACATCGTCTAACGCGAAAAATTAAACATCCCTCGGTAAAACTCAGCTGAAACAAAACAACGAAAAATGGATAAACTCCTGACCAAAGCCTCGAAAAGGCCAACTGTCTAACGGTGAGGCCCCACTACACACGGAAAATCTCCGCCCTCCTCCGCATCCCAGTCATTTTCTATGGCATCCGTGCGTTTTAGATGCATTCTGGGATACCATCCGATACGATCCGGGCACTGGTGCGGGAAAGTGGGAGGGGACAAAGATGAAATTTTCTAGCCATATGGAAATGAATACGGTGCCCGCAACCTGAGAGCCAATCTCTTTCGTCCGAAAAACTTCCAGAGCAAGCAGATCTTCCTGTTTTGACAAGGACGAACAAGAAGCTGAACTGGGACCTGTCCAGTCGAAAGTACTGCTGGAAGAGTGCTGTATCCAAACGGAGCTCTGATACGAGCCGATGATACTCCCCATAATTTTTTCGGCGTTGCAGGATGGGATGAACCCAAAAACGGCGGTGGCGAAGGCGATTGTATCAACGATACAACAGCAAAATCGCAGCCAGAATCTTCTTTCGACGATCCATGGCAGAGAGATGTATGAAAATTGATTTGTACTCATAACAGCAGGAAAATCAAAATTTAGCGGGGATTCTATTTGATCACACAATGTCCGACACGCCCACAAGCCAGCAAGTCAGAAACGCCCATAAACGAGCAGTTCCGCAGGGAGGTGCGGATAACATCCGGATTTTCCGTGTGTAGTGGGGCCTCACCGTAAGACCCTGAACCACCTCACTCTTGCTGCACTGACCAGAAAAAGAAAATCAAAATGGTGGGCAGACTTCGCAGTGAGGAATATCTGAATTATGGGTTTACATTCACCGGAGATCCCGCTACCCCATTACCACTGCGTTTTGCTTGTGGCGAAAAGCTGGCAAACGAAGTTAGGTTCCCAAATAAATTATAAAGACACCTTTCAAAGAAACACCCTTCTCTCGCTCAAAAAAAAATGACTGTGAATATTTAATGTGGTTGAGAAGCCAGACGAACAAACAAGCTATTTTCATGATGAAAACAGGAAACAGTGTCAGAAAAAGCATAAGAAGCTAGCTATCTGGTTGCAGAACTAGTAGCAAAATCAAAGACGCCGAATCTCTTATCCTGTCAGCATTCAAAGCCATCGTCAAGACCATGTTGGGTCAAAATGCTACCAATGAAATATCGATGGTCCCTCTCTCGTTTTATACAATTGGGAGACGAATAGGAAATGTCGGCAGATATTTAGGACGTTGTAATGGAGAAAATAAAAGTGAGTGGGAAATTTGCACTACAGGTGGATGAAACAACTGATGTCAGTGGACATGCACAATTACTGGCCAATGTCAGATATGTCAATGGGGAGACAATTAAAGCAAATTATTTTTTTTATCGAATATTGCCGGAGAAAACTACAAGTGAGGAAGTGTTTCGAGCGACATCTGAGTATCTGGAGAAGTGGGGGCTGAACTGGAAAGACTGCGTAGAGTCATTTATTTTTGATTGCATGAAAGCCTGAAACCTGGTTGCAAAGCTTGAGTGGTTTTCTCGTCACTTGGTCGGGCTGCGGGGTAGGTAGCGCAATGGAACGCTATAATATCATAGTGGTGTGCCGTGAGATTTTTTCATCGTAAACAGTGTGCCGCGTGAGAAAAAAGTTTGGGAAACACTGGCTAGACAAGCAAAACAAATATATTCCATTTTTAACGTTTTGAAAACAATCTAACAACAACGTGATACTTAGTCTGTACTGGTTGTTGAGGTAGACGCAAAGTTGGAACTGCTCCGCTACTTGGCGCCAAACGCTGCGAGAAGCTGGCTTGAAATAGTGCAATTGTGAAATTATAAAACTGTCAGAGGTGAACTGGGCTGAGCAAAGTAACAGTCTGTGGTTGAATGTAGTGGGAATCCGATTAAAAATGAACAGCAGCCACGCATCTCGTGCATGTCTTTCGGTTGGAAGGTTATGGAACATTTGCACACTGCTTCCACAGCCTGGAAGAGCACACCTTGGTACGCAACTCGTCACTTTGCTTTGAACTTCAGGAATACTGCTGCAATTACTTTCTGTAGGGGGCGGGAGAGCGGGTTGTACGCAAATTATTTTGCAAGGGGAGGAAACAGAATGAGAGTGGGGGGGGGCGTGAGATGCTTATGACGTCATATGTATGCCTTGTTTAGATTGGCCCGTTTCCTGGCGGTTATTTTTAAAGGAGGAATTTCTATGAACGGGGATGTTCAGAATATCAAGTACTTTTCATATGTTCTTGAATGCGGGTAGACTACCGTTATTTAACATCGACAAAGTAAAAAGGGTTTTTGATTCTATGTCACCTTTAAATCTTAAAAATGTCACTTGCATTGTTCTAAAATGACAACACACTGTTAGAAAGCTATTATGTTATCGATTCATGCTTGGTGAAAACTTCAAAAACATTCAGGAAACATTGAGGATATGTTTTGGCTAGGTTGTAAGCACCCTAAGAATCCCCTGGGCTGCACAATACATACTGTGCTGTAACAGAGGGCACGGGTTGAGATATGGTGAAGATGCCTTAAATTGCCACTTCTTCTGGCAATAAATTTCTAATGGTTTTCAAACGATGTTTATCTGCTTCAGATGCACTTTACACATGTTAATTTACCTTTAACGTTTTATCTTTGTTTTATTATGATGGGGAAAAAAAATATTTGTAATTTTGTGCAATTCCAGATGGCTTGATTGACAATTTCAGCAGCATTAACTCTGTTATAAGTTATAAATTAATTAATGAAAGTAAATTCAGTGTAAAGTATTAACACAGTTTGTGCTTTGTTGAGTTAAGTTTGATTAATCTGGATGCCTCCTGAAATAAGGTCTCAGTTTATTTGAACTATGTCTTTCATTGGCAGCTGCTATTGGAAGTAGCCTTTTGCTTTAAGCTACTTCAACATATGATCATCGACAGAAATTGCACAATAGGTTTTTCTTAAGAGTATTAGTGTTATGATTTGGTAGATTGGTGCTTTATGATTTGATGGAGAACAACAGCTGCTGAAAGTGTTTTTCTTGATGTGTTGATGCAGATGTGGGTAGAGGCGGGGCAGGGCTGGAGCAGGAAAGTGGATTGTCCCTCAGAAGGAAAGACTCCGGGATTGGAGAGGAGCACGTTTCCATCACTACGAGTGAGGCAGAATTTGGGGTGGGCGAGGCCTCAGGACCGGACGCCATCAGTGAGGCGCTCTCCACACTGTCCTCCGAGGTGAAGAAGAGCCAGGAGGTCCCGTCCTCTTCCTCCTCTTCCACGTCCCCGCAGGGTAAAAGCGTCAACGTCAAAGACATCTTGAGGAGCCTAGTCAGTGCGCCAGCTGATGACATCACGATAGACCCCAGCCTTCTCTCACCCACCTTCCTGAGTGCCGTCGGTGACGCGACCAAGGACCAATCAGTGCAGTTCCGCTCCTTCGACAGGTGGGAGTGCTATCCTCTTCAGCAAACATCTTCTCTGACTCATTGGATTGTCTCTTCTCTCATTTTCTCCTCCCCATATCAATCTCTCCTCTTTGTATCAATAAATGTCTCTCTCTGTTGATCACTTCTCCCTCTCCTTCACCCCTATTATCATCATCCCTCACTCATACCCGCTTTCCTCTTTTAGTCATCACTCATCTGTCCATGTCAGTTGCTCCACTCTGTCTTCTACATGGGCAATTTGAAGCTTCTTTTCGGAAATAAAGATATAGTTACTAGTCTGGAGAGCATCAAGTGTTTTGCTTGACCATACATTGCCTGGAGAGGATATGTAGCATGTTAGGGGACAATGCGATGATATTGTGTCTTTATACCACATCGCCGAAAAAGAGGCCTCAACCTGCTTCACCTCTTTAGAGAAAACCGTACGCTTGTCAGCAGCATTAGGTGTCCGTTTGAAATCAGCCCCGATCTGGTCTGCATTTACAGTATTGTTCAGTGAATGGCATAAAGCGCTGTTGGTTAAACTGTCCCTTCAATAGAGGGGCTCCTTTCAAAACCTTTACATCCTGCCATATCTGTTGGAACCTGGAGGTATCCTCTGATCCTGTATTTATTTGAGGAATGCTTTTGCCCAAAAATCATGACTCTCCTCATATCTCTTGTACTATCAACTTTGCTACTCCTCCCCCCAAAAAGCTTGGGACAGGAAGTCTCAGCCAGAGGGAAATGGGGAGTCACTGAAAATCTGGTCCAGGAGAGCTGCCATGTCTTCAGGCATGTCCACAAGGCCTCAACTGTATCGACTACACTCCAACTCCCGAGCTTACAGCAGGGTGAAAAAATATTTCCCCATACAGAATGTTGTATTTTTGTGTTTAGTTGTATTTGTCACATTTGCAAGTTTCAGATCATCAAAATACTTTTAATATCAAATGAAGATGACGCAAATTAATGTTAATTGCAGGTTTCAAATAATGATTTCATTTATTTCAGGATAAAAAGCCATCCAACCCTACCTGGCCTTTGAGTGGAAAAAAGTAATTGTCCTCATAGTGAACAAATCCACTAGTTAAACAAATATGATTGATAATTGGCAGCCCTGTTGAATCTAATGATCATTTAAATAGAACCTGTCTGGCAACGTGAAGTAGACTAAAAGCAGGCCATGATGCCCCCACCTGAAGAAATTCAAAACTAGATGAGAAACCAAATCATTAACATCTTTCAGTGTAGAAAGGGTTTCAAAGACATTTCTAAGGTCTCAGGGACACCCACGAACCACGATGAGATCCGTTATCTTTATAATAAGAACACAGAGCCTTCCCAGGAGTTTTTGGCCTTACAAAATTCCTCTCAGCGCACATCGGCGACTCAGTAGCTCTAAAGTATGAAACTGGGTTGCTGCATTGTTGCTGTTGTGTCCTTGCTCGTAAATTAAATGCTTGAATGAGCTGTTTTGGTTCTGTGCACTTCCTGCCATCAGGAATGGACTCATTTGTTTCGTACAGCCAGTTGGACTCATTTCATTTCGGCCCCTGCCCCTAGTGTTTTACTGTACGCTTCTATGTGCAGCACAAGTTAAAACCTCGTCACAGACCCGCAGAAAACACACTGAGTGTACATGACTGCAAGGAAGGGGAACTATTTTTTCAGCTGCGGAAGATAGGAGACAGTAAAGGCTAGGCTTTATTTTTTAAGGAAAACCATCCCACTACTATTGGTGCTAACTTATGTTTCAGCTGACTGCTTCATCACAGAATGCTTTCAAAATTAAAGGATGCTACAAAGCAGAGTTTGTGACTGAACTTTGTATAACAGATGGAGCATTGTTATTCTGGGTAGTTTTGCACTTAATACGCAACACTGTGTTGCCACTTTGCTAGCTATTGTAGTTCACTTGTATGAAGAGACTTGCTCACTTATTAACTGTGGTCATACGGTCAGCTCCACAGAAAAGCTTAATCTAAGTAAATGTCAAATGAACATTTGCAGCTATGTCCCACTATTAGACTCTGTTAAGCACAATATTAAAAAGGACAAAAAATGTGATTATTTATAAAGGGGGCTTATAAGTCCATCTAGAGGCCTCCTGGTTTTTACGGTCTGGGGCTGTAGGGAGGCAGCGTGGTTTTTACACCGTCTTTATAAAAAGCAAAGGTGTAACCTTGTTATGAAAAAGAGCGATGACCCCCGACTTGAGAGGTGACAGATCTGCTTTAGTGAGCCGGTGTCTAGACGGCGGAAGAATGCAAATTAATTATTGATACCAGCAGTGCAGTGTTGGAGGGAAGTCTTTCGCTCCAGGAATGAGAGGCTCTTACGGGAATCATGGTGATCAATACCATTCACAGGAACTCGCTGAAGGCTTACAACACACAGCAAGATGGGAGCAGAGATGTTTTAGTCTGAGCTAACTTATGGACAGAGATACAAGAGATATGAAAGCCTTTTAGCCTTGCGCACGAATACGCTAAAGTGCCCAGTCTTTTTTTTTTTTTGTCCCCCGCCCTGCGAAACGCGCAAAGCGGCGGGACATAGTATTCACAACCGTCCGTCCGTGCATCCGTCCGTTCGTACGTCCCGAATCCTTGTCAGCAAGATATCTCAAGAACGAATTGAGAGATTTTCTTCAAATTTTATGTCAACGTGTATTAGTCTGATACCCCGGCGCCAGTCGATTTCGGTGACCTTCGTGCCATTCTCAAGGTCACACCGAGAGATTGTGCATTTTCACACTGATAGCCTTTTCAGCGAGATATCTCAAGAACGAATCAACGGATTTACTTCAAATTTCATGTCAACATGTATTAGGGTGATACCCCGGCGCCAGTTGATTTCGGTGACCTTTGTGCTATTCTCAAGGTCACACTGAGAGATTGTGCATTTTCACACTGATAGCCTTGTCAGCGAGATATCTCAAGAACGAATTGACGGATTTCCTTCAAATTTCGTGTCAACATGTATTAGGGTGATACCCCGGCGCCAGTCGATTTCGGTGACTTTCGCGCCATTCTCAAGGTCACACCGAGACATTGTGCATTTTCACACTGATAGCCTTGTCAGCCAGATATCTCAAGAACGAATCGACGGATTTACTTCAAATCTTATGTCAAAATGTATTAGGGTGATACCCCGGCGCCAGTCCATTTTGGTGACCTTCGCGCCATTCTCAAGGTCACACCAAGAAATTGTTCATTTCGACACAATTTCACATTTTGTGGCGGGGGACAAAGACACGTTAGTGTCAAATACTTGTTTTTTTTAACTTCGGAGAGCTGTGCTTATTTGAAGGATTTATACTTAGTGTTTATAGTGAGCTGTAGACCAATTATAACTTTGCAATCTTATGCTATCCTAGATTGTCAAACAGCATATTCACACAAACTCTACTCTGAGGCTGAGTAGAGGTTTTCAACTGTGGGGCCCACAGCTGTATGGAATCACAGGCTAAAAGGAGGTTTTCACAGTTGGTATCAAGCTTTTTTTCTGTAATTTTTACATCCTGGATTAGCACAGCTTAGGAAGGACCATTGTGATGACTCTCTTGTCTCACCAATCAATCAATCAATCAATCAACCAATCAACCAATTTAAGGTTGGAATGACCAGGGATATTAAGATAAATATGATCTTCGCATGGATGACCAGTCCCTAATTCACAAACGGCTTATCCAGGAGTTAGCAATAGATCACTTTGATCTCTCCATCTTACCATTTTGCCAATCAGCAAATTAGGTCTGATTTCAGGGGAGGTTATCAGAGTGTTCCCAAGAAATGGAAGTAGCAGCGTAAATGAAAAAGTAGCCAGTCAAGAGTTGCATGTGCGGCACACTGTCAGTCCTCTGCAAGGGGGTCTGGGGACAAATTTTCTTCTTTGGTGCATTGTAGTAAACCTTTGATGGCTTAATTCATCTATTTTTCAGTGGAAAGGTTTAGAATTTTCTAGTCAAATTTCACTCTTTTGTAGCTTATCGGCCCTATGGGACGATTAGCTATTGTCATGGTGTGGCGTCCGTCATTCGTTGTCCCTCATCTGGAACAATTTAAATCTTTTTTTTGGCCTGATGAATTTTCGCGTAAATTTGCGCTAACATATCACTTAACCATATCCCCACACGTTTTTTTTTCCTGATTTTTGATTGAATCATTTTTCTCCATTTTGCGGGCCCTTGAAATTTTGGCCCCAGTGTTAAAAATAGGACTGAGAAATGTAAAAAAAATTATTTCTCAAAAACTGCATGATAAATTTTTTTATAAATCAGGCAGTCGACGTACCTTAGTACCGTCAATGTACAGTGCAAGTCCCATTTTGATGGAATCAACTGAAGTGGGTCTAATGTGGGGTCGCTGTACTTTATAAATTTGCAAGATGGCATGTGGAGGCCGAATAGTCGCAGATAGAGATTAAGGGGTCTATTCTCCCATGCGCTTAAGTCGAAAAAAGCGCGTAGCTACGCGCTTTTCAGCCTACGCGTATTCTCCCCTCGACTTAAGTCTGTGCATTACGCACCTTGAAGGCACTTACGCGCTTGGGGCGGAGCAAGGCCAAAATCGGGGCGTTTCCGGGCGTTTCTCATGCAAATAACACTTACGCGTATTCTCCCCCTGGCTTACGCGCTTTTTCTGTTAAGCGCTTTTGAGGGCTGTATTAAGGTCAAGCGCCAACATTAGGCGAAATTGAATATTGCGTTTGATGTCGGTTATAGGCCGAAATTTAACATTACTTTTATTTTATTTAACATGGTAAAGGTTGAGACATTTAATATTCGATTGTTCTTCCTTATTTCTAAACTACATTTCTCAAAGCCATGATAATTTATCAAACGAAATCATCACATGATATTACGCATCAGCCTCTTCTCCAATCAGTTAAATTACAAACGCAAAACAATCAATTAATACGAGTATACATAAGACCATCATTCTACCATGCCCTCAAAATCTAACGCCAAAATGCCAGTCCTGCATTTGCTTGCACTCTTGCGTGATTGGGAAAGAGTAAGAGGAGCGCGCCGAGCTCGAAGACGAACACTCATATATCGGCTTCGTTTGGACATCCTGGGACAAACAAACATCGAGTGCATCCAGCGCTTTCGCCTGGACCGTGCACGAGGCAATCATCTATCTTTGCCGACTTCTGGATGAACAACTATCCAGCCGCAGCAATTATCAACAAAACATACCCGTGGTCATCAACGTCAGAACTGCGCTGTCGCTCCTGGCATCTGGGTCGTTCCAGAGAGTGGCTGGTCATGTCATTCACATCACAGGCGTCTGTGTCAAGGTGTCTGACGCAGTTCGTTGGCGCTTCAAGTTCTTCTCCATGCACTTCCACTGCAGAAAGAGTAGATGCCATCCCTTCCTCCTGTGCAGTGAAATGCACAGGGGATGATGGTTGCCCACCACCTGTTGCGTGTACAGTTCTCCGGTGTGCAGAGAACCTGGCTTTTACAGCGCCCCGCAGATCTCTCCATTTATGCTTTAAATCGGGGATAGGCCTACTGCGCTTACATCTCCCCACCGAAGCCACATCCAGAACTATTCGCAGCTTAATTCCTCGGATCAGCCTTCATTGCTTGCTTGCCATACACCAACATCTGTGAAATTTGGTTTTCGGCTTTGGCTCGACGTCGCCATCATTGTCTTCCATGTTCTATAAACAAATGCGACTGCCCTATATGTTCGTGATAATCTAAAAAGTTGTGATATTCTCACGAGTGAGGGGATTGATTTTCTAATTGAGGATATCTGTATTAACTAACTCGAGTCCTAGTAATGTTTTACCATTGGTAATACTGTGTAATTTAATGTGTGAATAAAGATATTATTAAATAGGCTACTCTAGATTGAGCCCTACCCTGGCAAATACCAGAGCACTATCCATTTTTTAATCAATTTTAGCCTTTAAAGAATAGCCGACATGGGAAGAATCATTATCAGTAAATGGGATAATTGATTATAATAAAGTATTAGGCACAAGTTCAAGTGAATGTGTCGCTCAAATAGGCTATGGATATGGAATTCCGTCATTATTGAGGCGGTTTCAGGGCAGGGAGATGACCGCGTGCGGGGTAAGAATCCTTGTCGTTTCCATGTCCTTTAGTTTCAAACCTGACATCGGAGTAGTTTTCAGGTGCGTAATTTCTAAATGAGATCATATAAACTGTCTTTGATTGTCTTTGTGTGACTAGAATGTTCCCCTTGTCTTCTTCCCTGTCTTCCACGGAACAAACAGGCTGGTGTAGGAGGGGCACATTTTCAATGATCTGATTGCGCTGATTGAGAAGCGCTAAATTCTTTATTTATTATTTCATTATCGCGGCAATTTGTTTGAATGCATAGCTTTAATGCCATGGCGGCTAGAGTAAGAAATAACAAGTGTTTGTCACTAACATATTCCCCGCCGCCGCAATTTTATGCGTCCGTACGGTCGGAGCCCAATGCTATATCCCCCGCTTCGCGCTAATCGCGCGGCGGGGGATAAATAAAGAGATGTCTGAATTACGTCTTGTAATTGGTACGGCCTACTATTACAGCGGCATATAAAACCTTGTATCTTCACAATGACAAACTTCACAGGAAAATAAAAAATAAATATAAAATAAAATAATAATAATAATAATATAATAATAATAATAATGGATAAATATAGTTTAAAATAAAAATGTTTAATTTTGCATGTAAGAATAGTGGACATACGAGTTTTCGTTTCTTCTCAGTTTGGAGATACGAGGTTTTATCAGCTGGCCGACGATATTCAAATTTAAAGTCTGGTTTGCGTTTTCCATGGACCGCAAATGCGTTTTCATGGTTAATCAGAAAATCCTTTTTCCATGTTTTCCTGATAGCCATAATCAATGAGCTTTGTACAGAGTCTGCCTCTCTTTTGGATCAGTCACACCTCTTTCATAAGGCCGCCTACATTCTGAAGTTAAGCGCTGTGGGCGTGATCGAAACGCATGGGGGAGAATACGCGTAACTCTAAAGCGCTTAACTCGAAGCGCGTAAAAAAAGACTTACGCGCTAATGGGAGAATAGACCCCTAAGTTTGTATTATCGACATATAGGAAGTTATATTTGACCTGTATTTTGGCAATATTAAATTTGACCACAGATGACTATGAACGGTCAAACCCGAGGTCAGGGAAAATATTAGCAATGTTAAAAGAATTTTCTAAATCCGGCAATCAACTTACCTTGATGCACTTTATTTATAGCGCGATTGCCATTTTGATTGAATCGACGGAAGTGGGTCTAGTGGGGGCCCAGTACTTTAACATTGGGCCTTATGGAGAATGGGCAAAATCAACTGTGGAAGCTAAATGGTTGCAAATCAAGATTAAGTTGGTTTAACTGATATATAGAAAGTTATATATGACCTATATTTTGGCTCTGTTAAAGTTGACCTCAGATGACATTGAAAGGTCAAACTTGAGGTCAAGCAAAATCTTAAAATTTTCAATGGCTTCTAGGCTTGAAAATTTTGAAGATTGGGAAAATATGTGTTTTGAACACTTTAGGAAGTAATATATGAACTTTCATTTGGTGGCCTTGAACTTGACCTTAAGTGACTTTCGAAGGTCAAACTTCACATAGTAAACTTTCAATAACCTCTGTCACCAAAAGTAATACAGATAGAGGTTAGGTTTATATTGTTGGCATATAGGAAGTCATGTATGAAGTCATTGTTGGGTGACCTTGAACTTAACCTTCATTGACCTTCAATGGCCAAACTATACAGTGAAATATGAATGACTTGTATCAGCAAAATCGTTACAAATTGAGTGTAAGTTTGTATTGAAGACATGTAGCAAGTCATATAGATACTTTAATTTAGTGACATTCATGTTGACCTTAGAAGGTCAAACTTGACCAAGAGAAAATTCTATGATTTCTGTCACTGAAAAGGTCACAGATGGAGCATAGGTTTCTGTTACTGACATAGCAAGTCACAAATGAACTTTCATTTGGTGACATTCAACTTGACTGTTGGTGATCTTTGAAGGTCAAACTTGACATAATACAATTCCAACGACTTGTATTGCCCAACGGTCACAGATGGAGTCTAGGTTTGCATTAGAGACATGTAGAAAGTCAAATATGAGCTTTCATTTGGTGATCTTTGTATTGACCTTCAAAAGTCAAATGACCTAGTGAAAATTCAATGACTTCTATCACTAAAATGGTCACAGATGGAGCATAGGTTTGTGTTTCTGACATCTAGGAAGTCGTGTATGAACTTTCATTTGATGACATTCAACTTGAATGTCAGAGACCTTTGAAATCACAATGACTTGAATCACCAAAATGGTCACAGATTGAACCAAGGTTTGTCTAGAGACATTTAGAAAGTCAAATATGAAGTCCATTTACTGACCACAACTTGACATTCTGTGACCTTTTACGATTGACATATTGAATTTTCAATTACTTACATCAACAAAACTGCTTCAGAGCTTAAGATTGTATTTGTATTATAGAAGATCCTATGAATGTATGTGAACTTTTATTTAGTTGCCTTATCATTGATTGAAATGTCAAACTTCATTTGAAATTTTCATAACTTGTATCATCACTGAGACTACTTGCCGATGAGCTACAGGACCCTTGGTCCTATTTTTTTTTTATTGCTATTTAAAGTTGAACACCCGAAGATACATGCCACCATTTCATTCACAATACTATCTAGCACCACAAACACAAGTTCATTTGAAATTATGAGCAACACCACAGCAATTATTTCTTTGAAGCATTTTTCAATATTATCACAATTTATTCCTTAACTCAAATTGTTTGTCTGTCTCCTCCAGTCGTAAGTATTACTTAGAACTGTACAAAATAATCAGCATCTCTGTACAATTATACATTTATTTCAATATTTCAGTCATTTAAATATCTGAGGGTTTTCTTTTGGCACTGAATAATTAGCCATTTTCAACCATAACAAATATTGAGTCACTATGTTGAGTGAAGAATTATGGAATCACCATTTAATTGGCATTTATAAAATAAATATTAGCAAAAACCAGAATACGCAAATTGCTTTGCAGTAGAGAGTGCTTGCTGACTTTCATGAGGAGTTGGACGTAATTGTATTTGAGAGGAAGCGTGGTGGCACCAACAACAGCAGAAGCATGGCACCTACATAACCCTACAACAGAGATGGGCAACGAGGGCCGTTTCTGTCCCTTGTTTTCACACCAACTTCTGGCCTGTAATTAGTTGATAATCTAAATGAGCCAAACTATTTCTGAAATCTGATATTTCAGGCACATTTCTTAAAATTATCATGAATGGCCAACAAAGACTGTTCCCATCTCTCCACATAAAAATGTGCTCTTTGATCTAATCTTTGCACAAATCTATATTTGTGTATGCAATCAATTAACTCAATTAGTCAGTGTAATTGATAGGAATAAAAACCTGCATAGACACCGGCCCTCCACGACCGGAATTGCCCACCCCTGCCCTATAATGATGAAGAAACTAATGGTAAAAAAAGATCTCAGATGGGTAACACTGACATCATGTACAATACACATGATATTTAAAAAAAAAAAAAAATTACGCCTCATTTCAGTATTTTTGCAGCAATGTAATTTATTTTAAGATGGAACTTCACTTATTTATAATATTTTCAGTAGTAAAAAGAAAATGCGAAGCATATTAAGCATATCAAATTATGAACATCAGTGCAAACAACGTCCATCAAAGCCGAAACCAAGCTAAATAAGTGCTGTCTCACGAGCTACACTGTTCAGAATATTCAAAAGACAATTCACGTGTCATGTCCTCGTTTAAGGAAAATACGTGATAACTTTTTGATGAACTGAACGGAATGGGTGCAAATAACAATTTTACCTGCCGCATACTGCGTAATCTTCGCAAATGAGCGACTTAATTCATGGTAATGGATTAGATGTGATGAATGCATTAGCACACTTGCAGCCAGAATGCGTCAATATTTATACAATTTACCAAAGTTTCTATGCAGGTTTTCTTCGGGTCACTGTGAGTTGATTCAATGCCTTAAAAACTTATGTCGAAAATGCTGGTAATTTAATACATTTGATTATCGCTTGGTGGCAATGACTGCCCTCTGGCTGAGCGCTGGGGAATGTGGTTGTAGGCTACTACTGCTCTGTATGGATATATAGGCGTTTACTGTATCATCGCAAATGGGCTAACCTCTGAGCGGAATTGCCTTAATTATTGATGTCTGCCCGTTATTCGCCTTCATCTTTTTGGGCGGCATCCCTAATAGCTACCGCTCAAATTTCTGTCATTTTTAGACTATAAATACTATTATTAGAGTTCCTATGATACATACTCAAGTTGTTTTGGAATCAGCTTGATCACAGCGCGGCTTAATGTTACAGCGGCGAAGAGACAGTAAATCAGTCAACTGAAAAGCGTCTATCAGAATAAAATGCATCAAAACTCACCTAAAATTTTTTTTTAATTGTCAGGAAAGTAGCTTGGTGGAGGACTGAGTAGTCTGTGAAATCGCTGGCCGCCGGGACTTGTGGAACACGCCGAGTTATATGGGGTGGGATACAAAGGTTTCAAGGCTACCCCTGTTACACTTGCCTTCATGTTGTGCCATTCAATCAGTTAGCAACAGTGAGGTGTGTGCAAATTACAAATACTGATAAACAGCCCATGAACATCCGACTCTTCTTTTTTCAGGGACTGGTGCATGTTTTCCCTTATAAATATGCACTCATAAGAAGGCTAAGCCTATGCATATCAAGTACCTCTTGGAGTATTATTTTGTTTAAGAGAGAAAGTGGGGAGAAACTGCTGCAAGCAAGGCTTTTCTGAACTCTAGCGTCTTCAGTTTTACACCGATCCTTCACATATTTCATATGTGTATATACGGTCATAAGGTCTTGACCAAGTTCGATTTTCAGCCGAATCGAACTGATATTTTGGCCAATTGGGGGCGTTCCATTTTGGCAATGTTTCGCCACGCGGGCGCAGTGGCCTTGCCACTATTTTTTTTTCTTCCCGTATTTTGACAAATCCCACCTGGTATGCAAGCAGACCACTTTCTCAACATGAGAACATAATCACAGCGGTGAATGAAACACAATGAATAATTATTTAAGGATTCTATTTGCTCATCTATTACATCTCCCGGGACAGAGTCCAGATGGCGAGGTGTTCTTTTGGTGTGGTTTGTTTCTTAGTAACATTACAGCAAAACGGCTGTACCGATCTTCATTAAACTTTCAGGATAGGTGGGCATTTGTCCAGAATCGACCCCTTTAAATTTTGGAGGTCATCAATTCAAGGTCACCAGACGAGAGAAAATTGTGATAAGGTCGAATCAGAAGCTAAAGCACTAAAATAAGTGCAATTGGACAAAGTTTGTTTTGCCCTTTTGCACTTACTTCATGTAAAAAAAATGGTAGGCTATGAGCCAGATGGGTTGGTCATGCTCACTCAGATGGAGCAAGGCTAATGGGCATTTTCTACCAGCCTATGGTCCCTAGTTTTAGAAAATGCATGATAGCATTGTGTAACTTGTAGCAAAAGCTGTGATATCGACACAATTGTTACTCTACCCTGTGGATTTTTCCGAGCTGATTTTTGCACCTTTCGTACAACAAGTTAAAATCCCACCCACCTTTACTGAAGCTGTGTAATAAGCTGAGACTAGTCTCATTTTACCAGTATGGAATACTAATTTCTCAAGAAATAAGTAGTGGTTGACAAAATTAGTATAACTTAGCAATTTAACCCTTTAATCGCCACAAATTACCTTTAATTACCAGAACATGCAATACAATAATGTAGTTCAGAAATCATAAAATAAACGATGTGTCTTACAGTGTATATCAAAATATTACGACTAGAGGTTGCTGCTTACAATAACCTATTCCGTTTGACTCCATTGTTGTTTTATAACACATTAAATGTTACTGAATTATTATTGGTAGACAAAAAATGAAGTGGTAACTGTCCACTTAGCAGTATGAAGTGTATGAAGCTTGTACGAAAAATGGCTGATGCGAACATTTTTTGGTTTCATCTATACATATTTACATGTGAATTTATCAAATGATATTCTTAGTAATGCCACTGTTACTACGAACATAATGCATTATTTACATATCAGACCAGAAACTTAGGTAAATGAACCACATTTCACATAAGTACAATATAGGGAGCTATTTTAGTTTTTCCTGTATAAAAGTGAACTGCCCATGCATTTAGGTGGACCCCCTGGTACGGTCATTGCACCGTTCTGTTGAATCTAGGGAGGAATATATATTGCGTGATGTTCCCTGAAAGTGGAATGTCTGTTCTGTTAAAATAAGGTATATTTCAGAATTCAGATATTACTGAGTTAGTGAGTTGCACTTGTTCCTTATAAGGGTCGAAATGAGGTCGTGAGTTTGGGAACTGGTAACTTCCATTACAGGGTGAATGTTCTGACTGTTTAATCAGCAGTTTATAAAATGCAATGCGTGTTTGTGCTGGCTTGGGGGACTTGGAAGCTTGGGGGACAAGAAAAATGGACAAAACTCTAAACCGTATTATGGAGAAAAGGCATGTTTTGTGTTTGGAGAGGTTACTGGTGACCACTGATATTCAACTGCACTGATATTGATAAATTCATACTAAACTCAACCAGAAAATAATTTGTTCATATTAAATTTCGTGCCTTCAAACTTTATTTGTGTTAAATACATGATTTTTTTATGATTTGACAGTACATCATTTTGAGACTTTGGGGAGACACTTGGGTAGCTGTATAATTTGGCTAATAGCATGTAGGTAATCTAGAGTGTAATGTTGAAGATGAATTCTACTGGTGCTCAAGGAGTTTATGATACTAGAAATGTAAAGTTTTAAGCCCCAGCAATTTTTCAGTCCTCAGAATTATTTTTTTGCTATTTCAATGGTGAATTCTCATGAAGATTTTTTATGTTTGCAGCTCATTTTCTCGACCAAAATCATGAAAATAAACTGAAATACAATGTAATTCTAAATGCTAAGTGTCTTTTCTGAATTGAGCCACATTTTTCCTCTTTATGAAGCGTAAATCTTGAATTATACAGCATTAAAGTGGGTAACCCATAAATAGCCAAATTTGGCTTCTGCACAAAGGGGTTAATGTCATCTGTGTGCATGGCCTTCTAGTAACGATTTCATACATGTTGGTTTTACCTTCGCGTGACATGGATAGCACAACAAAACAATCTTGGAATACCATTGAAAATGACACGGTGGGATTTTTGATCTTTTGATTTTATTTTTTTTTCTTTCTTTTCTGAATCCCCTCAGCATCTCAAATTTGTTTGAAAATGACAGCTCTGGGTCTATTTTATTATCTAACATTAATATAACCACAATGACTGCAAATTCATAGATTTAGTTTAATTATGTGAGAACATAAGTGAATTGCTCAATTATATTGTGTGTTGTAGCAATGAAAGGGTTAATTTACCGTGTTTGACCAAATATTTCAACCACAACTTATTTTGGGAGGAAATTAGTAACCCATACTGTTAAAATGAGAGTGGTTCCAGCTTATTATACAGCTTCATTAAAGGTGAGTGGGATTTTGACTTATTTTCCCACCACGCGAAAAGTGCAAAAATCAGCACAGCAAATTCCACAGGGTAGTGTTACAATTGTGTCAATATCGCAGCTTTCACTACAAGTTACACAATGCTATCATGCATTTTCCAAAACTAGGGACCCTAGGCTAGTAGAAAATGCCCATTAGCCTTTCTCCATCTGAGTGAGCATCACCTCGAAAATTTGGGGGTCTGGCTCATATACTATGGGGAGTTGCATTTTGGATTTATATCAGAGGAAGAATTTGGCAGAATGCGGGTAAGAAAGAAGAAGACCACTTCTTCCATTATTTCTGAAAATGGCAGCTACTGAGGAACAAGTGTGTTTGAGCTGGGGGTGATTATTATTACTGTACGTTAGTCTTAGGTGCGTTGGGAATTAATAGAAATGAAAGTACTTGGAGGCGAACATGGCGGCAAGCAGGTAGGACGTGCCTGTAGGTGCTTTTGCAACAAACAGCCCAAATCCTGTATTTATTCGCTCACTACTCAGAAATAATGTCAACCAGATTTACAAAGAATCTGAGACGACACGAGGACAACATAAATGGCCAACCAAAAGACAACAACGAAAAAACTTCAAGACAAGGAGAAAAGCCTGAAGAAGCTAGCAAGCTGCAGCCATGTACACAGGCAACAGCAGAAGCTAAAGCTAACCACGAAGTTAGCGAGATGATGAAGGCGATCTCGGAAATGAAAAGTATATTCTCATCGAAATTTGATGGGGTTCTGTCCGCTATCCAGGACATAAAAATGGAAATTCATGACTTTGCGGGCAGGCTATCAGAGGCTGAGCACCAAATAAGCAACACAGAAGATGGCATCAGGGATATGCAGAAAACAGTGCAGATCCTGGAGAAGCAGGTGGAGACACTCAGCGCCAGGCTGGACGACTTGGAAAATCGACACAGGAGAAGTACCTTACGTCTAGTAAACCACCCAGAAAAGGCAGAGGGAACAGACACTGTGAAGTTTTTGGAAGAGTGGTGACCTGAAGTGTTTAGAGATTAGCTGTTGGGTTTGGTGATTATTGAATGAGCGCACCGAATTTGCAGGCTGCCAACCTCTGAACAGCGATTCCCCGTATGCAAAGTTTTTGAACTCTCGTGGCAAAGCGTAATGGATGCCGCCAGAGAGAGAATAACGGTGCTGTACCAACAACACAAAGTGATGTTTTTTCTGGATTTTTCAATGGAAGTGCAGGCGCTGAACATTGAATACAGGTTCAGATACCCGGCAAAACTGACCATCTGGGACAGACGATGGACAGACGATGACCTGCAGCACTTAAGAAGAAGTGGAAAGACTTGTTGGGATGCATATGCAAATGTCTTAGTCAGTAAAGCAAATCGCATGCTGGGATTAATTCAGAACTTGGGGTCATTCGTGTTCACTTCAAACAAAGCAACAACTGTATATTTCGCTTATAAGACCACTTTTAGAATACTCCATCCAATATTGGGCCGCTTCATCAGAGCCACTAAGTACATTCTTGGTTATAATGATTGTGTTGGAAGCAATTACAAAGCCCAACAAATGAAGATTGATCTTTTACCGCTGGGCTACAGATGTCATATATTTGATTGTGTATTCTTGTGCAAATGCTTGAAGGGGGAAGATGACATCAACTATAACCATTTTGTTTCATTTCAAAATGAAGATAAATTTTGGAATTTTCATTAAAAATGTAGGACTGAAACTTTTCGCCATTTTTATTTTAACAGATTATTTTTTTTGTGGAACGCCAGTCACCTCTATCAAATTTTTGATACTACAGCTGCTATGAAATTGAAGCGATTTCATTTTTATACAGAAAAGTTTAACAACTATTTTTCTTCTTATGATTCCTGTACATGGGTTGGCAAATGTCATTGTTCACGTTGCCGCCTGTCCCTTTGATGTTACTTACACTTGCTAGTATACTGTCTTATTTTTTTTTATTGCAGTTTTTTTTTCTTCTCTTTATTCAATTGCCTGTACATGTTGTGGGATGATTGCCTCACAATAGGTTCCTTTCCTGACTTCTGTCAAAGCTTAATAAATAAAAAAATAAAAAGCCCGCAGCGAGACAAGCGGGTGAGAAGGAGCCAAGATAAACTGATGACTGGAATGAATCTCTGCTTGGTAACATCTTTGGAAACCCTATTTGCAAGCAATAGTGTTATGAGTTGGTTAACGCACCTAGAAAATGATTGACTACAACAATGACAGTTTTTTTTCATTTGAAGCCTAATTTACCCATTCGGAGCAGAGATATTTTGTTTTAGCTAACCCTATAATGCCCCCCCCCCCCCCCCCCCCCCGTATCATATATGATACACAAAATTTGAAGGTCCATGTCCACCTGGTAAGATGCAACACCTCTACTACTGCTCACTGTATTATATCTGATACACCGTGCTGCCACCTGGAAGGAAGAAGTGATATTACAGGAGTAGTCTCTCCCCTAGTCACTCACTTCAAGGTAGTTGCTCCCATTCATGAATTTCCTTGGACTTTGGTAGTGAAGTTCAGCATTTCAAGGTAAATATTGCACAAAAACTTATTCTTATACATGTTAAGGGATAGCTATAGATAGTAGAGAGCATATTAATGATTCGAAATTTTGAGTGTTGAGTTTTGGAGGGGTGCTGATTTTTGGCTGTATCAGATATGATACTCCTGGAATTAGAAGTTGTTCTGTTCAGCAATGTATATTTTGCGGTCACAAAACCTAATGATGAACAGTGGATCTGAATACTACCCTTCAATACTTCAAAAATATTACTGGGTCATATTTTTCCTATAATGATGTCTGTGTCTGGGCATTATAGGTTTAAAACATATGACAGCTTTGTATATGAAGACAAGGCACTAGTTGAGTTGATCTCTTAAATTTATTTTGTAGAGCTGTTTGTGTGAAGGAAGCACCATTAGTTGTAAGTTCATTGATATGCTTGCATGAGACTTGCTCCTCTTAGGATCAGTCGGGTCCACTAGGTTTGGGGGGAAGCACCGTAATGTTCAAGCTGATGGCGTTCATGAGCCACATTATGGAATAATGTTAATAACTTTATCATCCATTGTTGTCTTCTCGTTTCTGTTTAAGTTTAAGGTATGGTCTTAAGTTTTAGGGAACAGATTATGGTTATGGTGAATGAAACACCGATAATATTCATATCCTGCAATGTAAGGGGGTTAGGTAAAATAGCAATTCTGAAACGGGCCATATTAGGCCATGGGCCGAACCCCAAAATCGTTTCATAGTGCTCCTGTCAAAAAGGTGGAGTATGCCTCTTCATTTTTATCAAAAATATGATGAAATTACAAGAAAATGAAAAAGTTCTGCTTTGCACATGTGTTAGTTAACCAGAAAAATGTCCTTAAAGTCCGCAAATTTGTTTTGTTTGTTGCCAATGAGTGCAGTGTAAAATCGACCAATCAGATAACAGCAAGGCCGTTTTTATTCCTTACTACCAATATGCCGAGTGCTTCCCAAAAGCACAGTTGCTAAGTTACAACCCCAATTCCAATAGTTGGAACAGAGTGTAAATTGTGAATAAAATCAAAATGCAATGTCTATCAAATCGCTCCAGCCAGTATTTTATTCACAACAGAACAGAAATAACATAGCAAATGTTGAAACTGAGAAATTTTACAATTTTTTCCACAAAATGAGCTCATTTCAAACTTGATGGCTGCTACAGGTCTAAAAGAAGTTGGGACAGGGGCCTGTTTACCATGGTGCAGCATCCCCTCTTTTTTTTATTATCCCACCGGTATGGAATACCGTGGGATATAGTCATCGCCCTGTCCGTCCGTCCGTAATCATTCTCAATTCCGGAGCAGAACTCAAAAACTATGCCACTTAGAAACTTCTAATTTGCTATGGAACTTACCCTTATGGTGAAGTTGTGCCTTTCGGGGGTTTCACTTCCACGCTGCCCATAATTTTGGAAATTTTCACCAAAAACAGCCCTAAAATTGGCCTTTGTCTCATTTCCAGGACAAAACTCAAAAACTATGCCACTTACAAACTTCAAATTTGCTATGGAACTTACCCTTATGGTGTAGTTGTGCCTTTTGGGGGTTTCAGTTCCATTCTGCCCAAAATCTTTGATTTCTTAACCAAAAACAGCCCAAAAATTGGACTTTCTCCCTTCTCTACAGCAGAATTCAAAAACTCTGCCACAAATCACGAATTATGTGGAACCGGTGGGATATGTCATCTTCTGATGACTCTTGTTACCACAGAGTGGAGGCATCTGGGCATTGAGGAGACAAGTTTCTTGAGTTTAGCCATTGGAATTTGATCCCACTCTTGTTTAATACAGGCTTCTAGCTGCTGGAGAGTTTTGGGTCTCCTTTTACAGGCTTTTCGTTTAATTATGCGCCAAATGTTCTCAATCGGTGAAAGATCAGGACTGCAGGTAGGCCAGTTTAGCACACGGACTCTTCTACTATGAAGCCATGCTGTTGTTATAGTTGTTGCCTGGAGGGGAGCATATGTTACTCTAAAACCTTTATATACCTGTCAGCATTCATGGTGCTTTTTATCCCACCGGTATGTAATACCGTGGGATTCAGTCATCACCTTGTCTGTCTGTCTGTCCGTCCGTCCGTAATCATTTTCATTTCCGGAGCAGAATTCAAAAACTATGCCACTTACAAACTTCAGATTTGCTACGGAACTTACTCTTATGGTGCAGTTGTGCCTTTTGGGGGTTTCAGCTCCATTCTGCCCAAAATTTTGGATTTTTAACCAAAAACAGTCCACAAATCACGAATTACGTGGAACCGGTGGGATATGTCATCTTCTGATTTCTCTTGTCAAAACATGCAAGTGTCCCACACCATATGCACTAATGCATCCCCATACCATCAGAGATGCAGGTTTCTGAACTGAATGCTGATAGCAGGAGGGGGTGGTCTTTCTACTCTTTAGCCCGGAGGACACGATGCCCATGATTTCCAATAAGAATGTGAAATCTGGACTCGTCTGACCACAGGACATTTTGACACTTCGCTACAGTCCATTTTAAATGAGCCTTGGCCCACAGAACACAGCGGCGCTTCTGGATCATGCTCAAAAATGGTTTCCTTTTTGCACGATAGTTTTAGGTGGCATCTGTGAATGGCACTGCAGACTGTATTTAGAGATAGTGGTTTCTTTATATATTCTTGGGACTATTTCGTATTTTCAATGACAGAATCATGCCGTTGAGTGATGCAGTGGCGTCTGAGGGCCCGAAGATCACGGACATCCAGTTAAGGTCATCGGCCTTGTCCCTTAGGCGAGATTATTCCCATTTCTCTGAACCTTTTGATGATGCTGTGCACTGCTGATGATGAGACCTTCAACGCCTTTATTTGACGTTGAGGAACATTGCTTTTAAAGTATTCCACAATTTTTTTTACGCAAGGCTTCACAGGTTGGAGAGCCTCTGGCCATCTTTACTTCTGGGAGACTCAGCCTCTTTAAGACATCCCTTTTGTACCCAATCATGTTACACACCTGATGCCAGTTAACGTATTTGCTTGCTATATGTTCTTTCAGCTGAATGTCTTATGTATTAATAGCTTTTTCAGCCCTTTTTTGCCCGTGTCCCAACTTTTTTGAGACCTGTTGCAGCCAGAAAATTTGGAATGAGCTCATTTTGTGGATAAAAATGTAAAATGTCTGTTTCAACCTTTGGAAATGTTATTTATGTTCTATTGTAAATAACTTATTGGCTCATGTGATCTGAAAGTCATTGCATTTTGATTTTATTCACAATTTAAACTTCATCCCAACTATTTCAGAATTGAGGTTGTACATAGTTTGACCCATTCACTGTGAAACTTTGGGGAAACATGCCCCATTTTGGTTGAGTAAGTTTACCATGTACTGGAGCCCTCATTGTACCATTCAATGAGGTATCCAGGGCCAAATTATGCCATTATATCCAAACCTGGAAATCGCTGGATGGAATAGAGTGTGAGCTTTGAAATGTGATAATACATTGCATGATGGCTGAGGCTATCACATGAAATGCTACCAGAAACTCATCGATAAAAGGCGGTTAGAGTAGGGTGTCAAATGAATGGAAAAGGGCTGTTTACGACATTCAGGGCAGAATTCCTCATCACCACTGGGCAGTTAACCAAAGTGCTCAAAGCCGATTTTAAGGTCAGACATTGTGTTTTTATCAACTAAATCAGGCGAAAAACGTTCAAAACATATTCTTCCGAACAAGTGCATCATATGCCGGAAAGAAAAGCAAATACTAGATACGATGATGATAAAAGGGAAATTAGACAGGCTGGTAACGTGCGAAACTGATGTGCATAAACTGAAGAAAGCTGCTTCATTTCATAATTACCACAGGATTCTTTTGCAACTTGGAGAATCTGATCAAGTATCTATCTAAGTAAGGTATCATGCATCATGAAAGAAAATTAATATTAATCTGCTCAAAATAATAGTGTCGATATTTATCTCTTCAAACTCAAACACCAAATTTAACTTGGGTGAGATTTAACCTCACTTTAAATTACTGAGCCAATATTAAGTTGTGGTTTAGCTCCCAGACTCTTACTAGGAAACCTTGTGGATGTTATATGTTCAGAATGTGGTGTTTGGCCATGTTTTACTGAGATCAGCTAGGCCTTCCCTGAAAAAAATGTCTGCTGGCAGTAAATATTGCTCCAAAACCTGCATATATTGTTCAGCATTAGTGGTATGTTCACAGATGTAGAGGTTAAACATGCTATGTGCACTAGTGCACACCCAATGCAGACTAATGCACACCATCCTGGATGCTGGCTTTTGAACTGTGCATTGAAGTTTGATGGTCCCTTTCCCCCTTAGCCTAGAGCATGCAGCATCCATGATTTCTAAAAACAAAATTCACAATTTGATTGGTCGGACCACAGGACAGTTTACCACTTTGCCTCTGTCCATCTTAAATGAGCTTCGGCCGAGAGAGGGTGCCAGCATTTCTGTCTATGATTTGTATATGGTTTAAACTTCACATGGCAGTTTTACTTTTCATTTTTCGATGCAGCAACAAACTGTACAATTACGGTGGTCAACAGAAGTGGTCCAAAGCCCATGAAATGATTTCAACTGAATCATTTTGTCAGTTATGAACTGTATTATGAACTGCGGAGGATAAAACCCCATATTCTTTGCATTTTTATGCTGAGAAACATTATCCTGAAATTGTTGACCTCGTTGCCCTTGCAGTTTTTCAGAGTATTTTGGCCCTTGCACCAATTGATCTATTTAGCTGCAAGGTATTCTACCAGGTCTACTTTTTTCTTTCTTTTTTTTTTTTTTTTTTTGCAGCTTACATCTTTTCCAGTGTTTTATTGCCCCAACCCAACTCAAATTCAAAATCCGCAGATATTTTTCAGAGAACAATAATATTTTGTAGTTTAAGCATTTGATATGTTGTGTTTGTACTATAGTCCATTAAATTTAGTGTTCAAGAGATTTACAATCATTGCCTTCCTTGTATTTATAATTTATGCAAAGTCCCAACTTTTTTGGAAACAGGGTTGTAGACAGTTCTGCAGATGATATATTGTTTATTGGGAGGAATTTGATGCTCTGAGTACTTTTTAATAAATAATATTTCTCTATAAACTCTTGTATTGTGAAGACATACTGTTGATAGCCCCTCTGAAATTTGAACTGCATGTGAATCTATATGATATATTCATCCAGGTACAGTCACTTAACGTCCAAGCATTTTGGTAGAACTTTGTTTATTTTTAATACATGAAATATAAAGATAAGTATTGTTCGTTTATTCACCAAGTAGGCCGAAGCACTCTCACATTTAGGAGCCTTTTTCAGCCACTCGGCCCACAGTCTATATATAGAGTTAAACAATTGAAAGCATCTATTGCCTATTTACAGGAAACCGACCTACTTTCTAGCAGCCTACTAAAAATATAAATTAGTTGGCCAGGCCAGGTTTATTCAGCATCATATGCATCTAACGCAAGGGGGGTAATGATTTTAATCCACAGATCTATTCCATTTAAAGTGTCAAAGGTTATACCTGATGGGGCAGGCAGGTATTTAATCCTTCAAGGTTCAATTACTGATGTGAATGCAAATCTTGTAAATCTGTATGGACCAAATTCTGATTACCCAAAATGTTTTGTAGAGTTATTTCTACTTTTAGCTCAAATGCCAGGCTATTTTCTCATCAGAGGAGACTTTAATACAACCCTGTCGGTCAACCTTGATAGACTTAAGGGTTTGGATAACACTCATGCACAACGGAGGAAGACTTTGCATATTTTTATGCAAGACTTAGATTTTTGTGACCCCTGGAGGAGAAAATACCTAAACAAATCAGAATTCTCTTGCTTTTCACCATCAACAAAATCATTCTCGTGCATAGATTATTTCAAGGTATCAAATAATATATTTCCGCAGATATATGATGTTAACTATGAATCCATTGTGATCTCAGATCATGGTTCAGTTAAGTTGACATATAATATGCCCAAACTCATGAAACATCCTCATAGATGGAGGCTGCATCCAAAATGGTTACATGATACAAAATTCATGAAATTTGTTGGGACCAGTATTGACAATTTTTTTTTAATGCAAATACAAATGAAACAAGTGCCTCTATAAGATGGGAAGCCTTTAAGGCCTACCTATTACCAACAAAGTTAATGTGAGGCATGCAAACTATTGTTATTTCTCAGGATCTTTCAACTTATTTTTTTCTTTCTTCCCATTTTGTAAACGCAATCTCCTCCAACACATACAACCTGCATACCAAATGATTCTACTATACGTGCAGATGTTGCTATTCAAAATCATATCGATATTAATTATAGTTTATGAATTATTGGCAATTAAAAATGAAAAAAAATTCCACTTTTCCAATTGGCTAAACAGCATCGACTATTCTTTCTCTCTTTATCTATTGGCAAAACAGCATTAGGACAAATTGAAACGCCGCCATCTTGTTTCGCTTCCAGAGTGAGCGAAAATATGCTGAATAATACAAAGTAAATGGCCATCAAAGCTAAAATTTTATTGTAACATCACAACAGTCAAGTGTCATACAATTATTAATCATAATTATCTTATGCTAACTAGCATATTGTTTTATGAAAATGCAATTCGATTATGGTTCGCAGGGCTCAGTCTCACAACACAGAGTTCCATGTTGCTAGCTAGCATGCTTGCTCCACACTTATAATGAAATGATTACATACAACACAAACGCTCACAAAAATTCTTTGTGTTCATTTGGCTAAAATAATACAGAAATAACCTAAGGAGACAAAGAAAACAATATAATACACGAAAATCCAGGCTCCCAGGCATCAAGCAAATAGGCCTACGAGCCGCTGCGGTCTCCGTTTTAATACGAAGACCGACGAACAATGCGCTTGTCCCAGAGGTATGGCTTACTTTATCACGGGCAGCTAGCTAGCTAGCTTGCCACGTAATATTAGTCAAATTCATACGTACTGCACAAATGGCCATAAAAACACTTAGCTATGTCCAGCTAGGTAAAACAAAATGCTAGACAGAGCTAACTAGACACAGAAGGCAATATTACACATTATACCATCCATCAAAATTGGTCATTCCAGCGAGCCCAGTTGGCTGACAAGCGGACTGCATCAGCTACCATTCTATGCAAAATCAGTATCAACGCGATCGCTTTGTCCGCAAACTATAAATGGGCAGTTTTCTATGTCAGCATTCATATCAACATCAGAAATTGAAATTTTATATCCAGTTGACCAATATCGCTGCTATGTACATTGGTTTACCAAAATATAGCTGTATGAACATTGTCAGCTGTACAGTTAATAAATCAGTCATGCATGAAATGCTGCTAACTTAATCTTAACAGACTGGACATTTTTATGTTCAAAAATAAGCAAATCGATTTTAGGTTCCCGTCAGACCGGTTAAATTTTTTTCCTTCATCTAAGCTACAATAAATCCATTGGGATGCGCACAATCAACGAAATATAGCCTATAAACTAGAGGCGCAACATTGTTGGTTCCAGATCAACCAATGTGTGTAGAGCTGGCCGCCACCTTATGACGGGCAGGGAACCCATGTAAACGCTCCGGTTAATATTTCGGTAAAAATTAGCACTCAGCAGCACTTTGATTTCCGACATTTTTCTGACCGATAACTTGAGAACATTTGGCTTGAAGCACCATTTCTGTCTATTATCGGCTATTGCGTTTATCGAAAGCGTAGTTGCTAACTAAGTTAGCACCTTAGACAGTTCGACCATTCATTGTCAGTAGTTCCTAAGACGCAAGTTGGCATCTGTGATTTCAGGAAACGGAACAGTGAGTGATTGATATTTTTCCACGGGGAATGTTTGAAAATACGGCGGTAATGCATCCAGGCCATTTTAAAACCACTTTGGTACGGTAATATTATGACTGATCTCGTTCTGTCAGGCCGGATCTATTTCTCTCGCAGTACGATCGAGGACAGGGCACTTGTTAACTAGTAAGATAAATTATCATCGCAAATGCCGGGAACCTTGATAAGTGTCTCATTATGACCGCAGCCAAGTCTACTAGTTTTAAAAAAACAAAAAAAAAACACTGGTTTGTTATTGAATCTGACACATAGGCATATCTTGCCTACATAAAAAAGAGAAACAAACAAAAAAATGTGGTTTGTAATAGACACATAGACACCTATCTATGACAATTTTTTTGTTTGATAGAAGCTGCAAGGCGCAGACCCGGACACTGACATTACGATTGACAACTCCAGGACGAGGAACAACTAAACCTATTCGCGTCTATTGACAGCGACTGCTGATTTCAACGGGTTTTAGGGCGTGCCTAAAGCTGCTTGTACACCGGACGCAAAACGGATTTCTCGTTTGAGAAACGAGAATGTAATGGACAAACTACATTCAAAAGTCAATACAAAGACGCGTTCGCGTCTTTTCTTTGACTTCTTATGTAATCTGTCATGCGAAAAATTTCGTTTCGCGTCCAGGGTGAAAGCAGCTTAACTCAAGTTGGGAGTGATTCAGAGTACTGCGGTATTTTCGCTTGTTTGGACTATATGGCACTCAGTGGAAATTAAAAATTCTGGAACGCATGAATCCACTTTGTTGCGCCTTTCTGTGATAGACGTCCGTCACAAGGTGGCGGCCAGACTTGCACATTAAAATCGTAACGTAGAGCCTCCAGTTTATATAGCTCGTTGCGCACGATACTCATAGAAGCCATCAAAGAACACGGTATAATTTTGAGGATTACTGTGATCACAACAGTAATATTGCATTCGCATGTATGATAAAAAAATGGCTAGATTTGCAATATCTGAGCTGGCAATGCAAGACGGATGTAGGACACAACATTCACATCAACATTTAATAATCTGTCACATTTGGCAATGGTGGAATGCATAGCTACTGCCCCTCCATTGCTCGCCAACCATCAGCGCGATTTCCGTTATAATAATACTGCATCATGTATTTACTTTAGAATGAAGTTATATCAGCACTTGCCGCTGAAATGATATTTGGATCTTCCAAAATTGTCATGAAGTCAATCATCGCCATTGAACAGCAAGAATCCAGGTAATCTCTAACACAACGGAGGCCATATCTGATTGAAATGGTGACTGATAATCCCTTATAGCTCCTTCAAAAAAGCAACCGATCTGGGAAGATCACTAAATTGGAAAACTAATAATCCGTATTATTTTGAAATAACACCTGTTTCTATGAGCTGCTCCAAATCTCCATCTTCCTGCTCTGTAATGAAAACAACGTGAGAAATCCGAAACCAACACCAGAATCACCAGAAACTGAACAGGCAACCATCTTTGATTATTTTTATTTGGTGATGACTGTATCAGTAATGTTCATGATTGTCATCAAAGAAACTATATTAAAGACACTTTGCATTCCTGGGGAGGGTTCTGTATTTTAGTGATATCATAACATTATGAATTCATATTAATATTATTATTATATTATTGTCATCAAAAATGATGACAATCATAAAATTAATAACACCAATAATAATGAAAACAAAAATCATACATCTATAATACATACATAATAATCAAATTGTTCAAGTTTTGTGATTCATCATATCCACATGCCGTTCAAAGCAGTGAAATTTGGGTTTCCTTTATTCATCTTAGTCAGTAGGGCGGCACAGTGGACGGTCTCCCAGCAAGAAGGCTGTGGGTTCAGATCCACCCGTGGCCTTACTGGGTGGAGTTTTCACCCCGTGTCCGCGTGGGTTTTCTCTACGTGCTCCGGTTTCCTCCCACAATCCAAAGACATGCATATCAGGGGAATTGTAGACTTTAAATTTCCCAAAGGTATGAGCGAGCGTATGGTGTGTGCCACCTGTCCTGGGTATATTCCTGCCTCTTGCCCAAAATATATGCTGGGATAGGAATACGCAGTAAGAAAATGAATCTCTCTTAGTATACAACGTTCAAACCCAATTAAAATACTTTGACAAAAATTATGATATACTTGATGATGCGCACTCTATAGAGATGCTAACCCATGCCTCTTGTTGACCTTGACCTTGACATTTGACCTTTCAACCTCAAAATGCAAATTTGGACAGAGTACCCTTGGATCATCTACCCTACAAAGTTTGGTCACCATAACTTCAGTGGTGGCCGAGCTGCACACACACACACACACACACAGTGTCTAAACTGTATACCCACGCCGCCTCGTCGGGCGTGGGTAAAAAAACGAATAATACAAGACAAAGTAGGCTGTGAATATGCACATATATATACTGATGTGGATAATTATACATCTTTATGAAAGCGCATCATAAATATGATCAATTCAAATTGTTCAAGTTTTATTATTAATGCGATTAATATGCATCTATCAGTGTAGGAAATTTAAACCCATTAACAATATAAGACAATGTAGGCTCTAATAAACTAACATTTTGAATTTACAAGATATTATTAATGCAATAGCAAAAAGATGGAGGCAATACAGTAATTTGTACTGAGAGAGCAGAGCATGTCTTGGTCTTATGTCAGCATACAGATCGTATGGGGGTAGAAGCTGTGGCTTTGGTAATTGGTCTTGGCTGCAGTGTTCACATAGCCTGGACTCTGAAGTACCATCTACGTGGTCATTGACCCCCCTGAAAAAAGGGGTCAAGGGGTATTTTTTGAGCTGTGACCATATTCAGAACCCTCCAAATCAATTATTTGTTGTTTCTATCAAGTTATTTTGCATGTACTCTATGATTCTTTCCTGTTTTTCACTAAACAAGTGAAAATTCAGGTCTTGGCCAAGTGGGGGGCTCACAGTGGCTGGTCAAAAATTGAAAAATATAAATCCGGCCCAACAAAAATCGTGTTTTGAGATGCCTAGAACTTCTGATTTGCATCTCCTGGCCCAATTCTGACAGCAGATTCTGAAAGAGGAGGTCGGAATCGACCAGAATACCAATTTCTAGGCATGTATTTAGTACAGAACTCAAGTTATAGGCCTCTAAGAACGGATGAAACTGAACGTGATGATTCGCGGGGCCAAAAAAGGGACGTGGCACTTAAACTTTGAGGGGCCTTAAAATCCAAACCACTTGAAGATTTGACTCGAAACTCGGAGATTTTTCATTGCTCCTATAGATGAGCATATGGTGTGATTTTCAGCCAAATCTGAGATGATGCCCATGAAATCTTTTTCAATATTGGTTGAGTTGGGCTGAAATGACCCTTTTATTATGCTACATAACAATGATGTAGCTTGACAACTTAATAAACCCTTACTATATATATGCCCTGGTAACTTTGACCATGCAATGAACGGTCATCATACTTTACCAGACTTGCCCATCAGTAAAGAAGACACTTTGCACCTTATCATTCAGTGCAGTGCAGGACAATGCAAAAATAAACATCACATTATACACAGAATTGCGCTATCACATGAAAACTCAGTTTCTTAAACTCTCATTCTAGTTTAAAATTACAATTACTCAAGGACAAAATTAGGAAACTAGAGAAAGAAACATGAAGATCACGCAAACATAGAACCCCACCAGCAGGAATTATTTCTCCTATGAGCCCAATACAATAAACTGTCACTTACAAAAGCTGAAAATCTACTTTAAACATTTTATGAACAGGGGGAAAAATCTGGCAAACTGTTGGCTTGGCAAATCAAGAAACTGCAATCGAGCAAGGCCATCAATAGTATTTTAACAGATTCAGGAATTTTATTGTCAGATCCAATGGAAATTAATAGAACCTTTGCTAATTTCTTTGTAACATGAAGCTGCTGCGGATACCAGTTATCAAACTACTTTTTTAGTTAATATTCCAATCCATAATTTCTCCGATGAAGCCAGAAAGCAGCTAGATTCCTCATTGTCTGTAGAGGTGCTGAAGGCTATATCGACTATGAAAACTGGGAAAACGGCTGGACCGGACGGTCTACCTATTGATATATTTCAAGCCTTCAAAGAAAAATTAGTACAACCTGTTTTGAATATGTTTGAAGAATAATTGGAAAACCGCGTCCTTCCCCCATCACTATGAAAAGCACTGATTACACTTATACCTAAACCTGATAAACCTCAAACTAAATGTGAATCGTATAGGCTAATTTCCTTAACACTGACGCGAAAGTTTTGGCAAAGGTTTTAGCATTAAGATTAGATGAACACATGTGATCATTAACAATGATCAAAATGGATTTGTATAAAACAGGCAGGCCTTTCATAATATACAGCGAGTATTGAACATTATATATGAAAAGAGTGATGAAAAGGATACTTGCATTCTGTCGCTGGATGCAGAAAAGGTATTCGACAGCGTCAAATGGCCTTATTAATTTGATGTACTCTGTCGTTTAAGATGTGGCCCTAAATTTTGTGAGTGGATTTAATTACTTTATTTTGAACCAACAGCTGAAGTTATTTCAAATAAAGTGATTTCAGAACCTTTCTCTTTGTCGAGGGGCATGCGTCAGGGTTGCCCATTGTCCCCATTGTTATTTGTTATGATTCTTGCACGCTTGGCAATATCAATCAGAAATCATCCAGAGATAAAGGGGATTCATATCTCAGACCAAGACCATCAGATTTTGTTATTTGGAGGAATTCAATACCTGCCCGAGTTGATGTGATCCATCAATTTGGAACATTTTCACATTACAAGGTCAGTCAATCTAAATCATTGATACGTTCTCTCAATGAACAAGAAATAATTAATCCAACAATCCAGCATCCTTTCTCAGTAGCTAAGTATGGGTTCAAATATTTAGGGATTACTGTTATACCTCAAATTAAAAATGTAATCCCATGCAACAATGATCCCATTATTGCTCAGGTAAATGATAGCTTGGATAGGTGGATGTCCCTCCCTTTGACAATAATTGGTAGAATCGATATTATTAGATGAATATTCTCCCAAAATTTTTATATTTATTCCAATCAATTCCTCTTACACCCCCACCAGGCTTTTTCTCTAGTATGAGGAAAAAATTTCACCAGCTTCATATGGAATAAAAGACTATCAAGACTACGCTTAACGCTACTGTATCTACCTTATGACTGGGGGGGACGACTCCATCTTCTTAACCTTTTATTGTATTTTAGCACAGCCCAGCTTAGATCGGCCTTTTTCTGGTTCGCTGAGCCTTCTAATTTACCTTGGTTTCAGATGGAGAGAGAAAATGCCAGAGGACTTGGTCTGGACAGGTATCTCTTCAGATTCTTTTGAGAGACTTAAGCAAGAAACAGTTAATCCATTTATTAAAACCACAATTAGAGCTTGGTATGGCACAGGACATGTTTGGAGAACATCCAGGGTTATCACAATTTACTCCCATTTTGGGAAAAATCAGATCCTGGATTCAGGCGTTGGGCTCACAAAGGATCTCAGACCTTTATAAAGATAATACTTATGTCCTTGAAGACTCTTAAGGGAAAATTTGGGATACTTCAAACTCATTTGTTTAAATATTTTCAGATTCTTAGTTTTATTCACTCCAGGATGCAGTCATATCAATGTCCTCCTTGTAGTATCTTAGAAGAGATGGCAACATCAGATCCTGATAGGAAGGGAAAGATCTCAGTAATATGTAAGAAATTGGCAAACACAACTACAGAGTCCTCAAATTATAAAAGATTTGCATGGATACAGGACCTTCAAACAGATATTACAGAACAGGAATGGGAGACAGCTTGTTACCAAGCGCAAACTATATCTACTGAGCCCTCCATTATTATTGGAACCCCTGGTTAAGATGTTTTCTTCAGCTTCTCATAAATTCAGTTTTTTTCTAAGTAATATCGGACCACAATGAAAAAAAAGGAAAATCCAACTTTTAATTCAAGTGCATTTGTTCAGTGGGGAAAAAAATCCCACGTTAAGAAATAATTCTTTTACATCAAATCATGTGTGCCACAATGTTAATGATGTTAATACTTTGTACAACCCCTTTTTGCCAACAAAACGGCACCTAATCTTCTCCTATAATGTTTTACAAGATGGGAGAATACAGAAAGGGGGATCTTCGACCATTCTGCTCTGCACAATCTCTCTAAATCATCCAGCGACTGGGGCTCTCTCCTCTGCACTTTCCTCTTCAGCTCACTCCACAGGTTTTCAATGGTGTTGAGATCTGGGGACTGCGATGGCCATGGGAAGAGCTTGATTCTGTGTCTGGTGAACCATTTCTGTGTAGATTTGGCCACATGTTTAGGGTCATTATCTTGCTGAAAGACCCAGTGACGTCCCATCTTCAGCTTTCGGGCAGAGGCCACCAGATTTTGATGTAAAATGTCCTGGTATTTCAGAGCGTTCATGATGCCATGCACCCTAACAAGGTTCCCAGGGCCTCTGGAAGAGAAACTGGCCCACAGCATCACGGATCCTCCCCCATACTTCACAGTGGGCATGAGGTGCGTTTCTGCATACCCATCTTTTGTGTTCCGCCAGACCCACTTGGAGTGTTTGTTGCCAAAAAGCTCTATCTTGGTCTTATCTGACCAAAACACACGGTCCCAGTTCAAGTCCCAGTACCGCTTGGCAAACTCCAGACATTTGCGTTTATGATTGTGAGTGAGAAAAGGTTTTTTCCATGCATGCCTCCAAAACATTTTGTTGGCATGTAGATAGCGCCTGATGGTTGTTTTGGAGACTTTGTGACCCCAAGATTCTACCCTTTGTTGCAATTTTTTAACAGTGAGCTTTGGAGAACTTTTTATTTCTCTTACCATCCTTCTCACTGTGCGTGGTGGCAAAATAACCTTGCATCCTCGTCCAGGCTTGTTTACCACTGTTCCAGTTGTTTTAAACTTCTTAATGATTCCTCTGACAGTAGATATGGGCAGGTGTAGGCGCGTGGCTGTTTTCTTGTAGCCATTTCCTGACTTGTGAAGGTTGACACACATCTGTCTTACTTGAATGGTGTTTTCCTTTCTCTTTCCCATGTTGAAGAGTGGATAAGAGAAATGGCCTCTGTGTCACGTCATATTTATACCCCAGGGAAACAGGAAGCGATGATTTGCTAATTAAATGTTCCTAGATACTCTTATCAACTTTGTAAACTACTGTAGAAATGACAAATACTTCAATTACATTTAATTCCTAGGAATTTTTAGGGGTGCCAATAATTGTGGAACAGGTGATTTTATGAAAAATAATTATTTCTTTGACAGGGATTTTTTTCCCCCTAAAATTCACTTAAGTTGAAGGTTACATTTTTCTGCAATTTTCAGTGGGAGAATATACTTCTGCAATAAAAAATTGAATTTATTCTAAGGCTTTTAACACATCTTAACCAGGGGTGCCAATAATTATTGATGGCGCTGTTTTAATTGCAGATTTAAATTAATTCAATATAACTGGCTTATGAGAACCTGTATAACTCCTGAAAAACTTAAGAAATTCGACCCTAATATCCCAGACACCTGTATAAAATGTGGAATGCAAAAAGGTGCCTTGTACCATGGCATTTGGAAATGTAACCGTAGAAGAATTCTGGAGATGGATAATCAACACAATCTCTAATATTATAGACAAAGAAATCCCGATGCACCCGGAGATCTGTATTCTGGGACTTATTCCATAAATGGTGGCCCTGAGAAGTCATGAAAGTAAGCTTTTGAGCCTCTGTCTCATACATACGAAGCGTCTTATTGCTAGACATTGGAAAAGTGTTCATTGTCCATTGTTGAATGTATGGTTTGCTGAACTCTCCTCCTGCATAGCTGCTGAAAGGCTTACGTACAAAAAGAAAGAGTCATATCTTTCGTAAGACATGGGATTCATTCCTCAAATTTTTTGAATCAAGACCTGATATCCCATCAAATAAGGCTGAAGCATCTACAAAGTGTGACCATGTCCCACCTTTTTTCTTTTTCCTTTTTTTTAATGTATTTTTTGTGATATGTAGATATGTATCATACATACATCATACATACATTCATGGATGTAGATAACTATACTACTTCTGGTAGAATGATTTGTCAACTATTATTGTTTTGTTATTGCCATCAATGATGTCTCAGAATTCATAGGTGGTCAGGAGGAGGGAGGGAGGGTTATGTTATTCAAGGGAGACCCACAATGTTCCCAATTTATGCTGGAAAACAGATGTAACATGTTAAAAGTAAAAAATAAAAAAAAAGATCAATTAAGGTCTGTGTTAAAAGAAAATAAGGTACTTTCAAAAAAGCTGAAAATTTGTTTTATACTATCACAAAAGTTACCAAAAAAATCATAAACTGCTAAAAATCAATATTGGAGTTTACCAATCATCGCCATTCAAGCTGACTCACCATTAAATGTCTTTAATAAGGCTATTGTGCAATTGGGGCATTCAGGTTAAAAAAAGCGTACTTCCCACGATTGGGGCTATTCCTTTAAGTAGTTTACTCGGGGATTATACTTACGGACATGTACTTATGTGTAATATGTCCTTAGGTACTGACAGGTAACAAGATCTGTGGTGCAAGTCTGACATTGTGTCCACCCAGATGTGCAATTGGCAGTGCCATGGTTATGTAAATAAATTTCAAAGGCATTCTCGTGCCAAATATGGAACTGCTGGTCGCAAAATGCATAAGACCAGGATCTGATTAGCTTCTGAAATCACAGACCTAAAACGGCACGTGATGGGGGGTTTTCACATTTTCCTTTACAACCTGGTCACCTGCTGAGATTGGTTGGAAGGTAACAGGGATGCGGCTCGGCCGATCGATCCCTTGATGGTTGATGACCTCAAAGCTGCATCCCGAAACCACAAATTCAATCACTGCTCAACCTCTTCCTCTATCTGAGGTCAGCCTGTGTCTTTCTGTGTTGAATAATTATTAGGTTTCACATCACTGTCACTGATCTGAGGCCACAAGGCATTGAGAATGCGATTACTGGTATTGCTATCAAGAACTTTTACTGCCTACAGCACTGTGGAGCTATTTTGTTTGCTCAGGACTGTGACCTACCTGACCTTGCCTCTCCCTGCCCTGCTCTGAACTCAAGTACAATTTCATCCATACACTGGATCACACACTGATTCTATACGCCCTTCCTGGACTACTTTTAGTTCTTATGGTTGCCCAATGTCTTTGAGCTGCTAATTGTAGGAGTTTCCGGTACATTGTAATTGGCTGGGAGCTGATGGATCTCTTAAATGAACAAAGTCTAGTTGAGAGATTGAGAGGGCCCTGGAAGATGAACACAGCAAGGGGGTTGAGAGTGAAAGAGTACCAGCAGCTTCTGTGATAACTGCTCGGCCCATGACTTGCCGTGTGTGACGCTTAGCTGACCGACTGTGGAGTAGGCAGTGGCAGAGACGCACTGCAACCATATCAGGTGATTTGCGTCCTTCCTGAGTTGTGTGTTTGAGAGTTCGCAAAGAATGCTTAGCAGAAGTGAAGATAAAGTGACTGTAGTTCTTGGTTGATTCTAAAAAACATTCTCTGGAGGTCCAACCATGTTCTATTTGGGAACGCATTGGTTATTAGTATCTGCCAGCAAGAGCTGGTTGAAATATCTTTAGGATTTTGGAATGATTTTGTGCCTTGAAGGTGCCACCTTAGTTTAATTTCAAATGTCATTCAAAAATGTACTTTTAGAAAAAGTAATGAGCAATGACTGTGACATAGTCTAAAACAGAGGGGAAGGTCATGGACTTTGTGACTGACAAAAAAAATCAGACACGGCTTGAGTGCTGGGCCAACAGTAACCCACTGGCCCCCTGCTGCTAAGATGGATGGGTGGATTTGTGTTGCATCGCGAGCAGTTTGTGGAAACTGTGCACAGCATGCTGACAACCCACCCTCCCCCCCCCATTCTCAGCTTTTAAATGTTCCCTTGACTTGCAGTTGTCGGAGGCGGGCTATACTCGGTAGAACACAGATGGAGCTCACTCCCATCCTCCTGTTAGTTGTTTACATGTTTGCTGTGACTCAGGCTTAAACTGCTACCAGATCTGGTGGCTGATAATAACCAGAGCCTAGGCTGTCCCTTTTAACAGATGACCCAATGGCTTATTAATTGATGGTATTGTTTCGCCTGCTGTTTGCTCAGGCTATATTTGGCTAAAGACTTGTTGAATAATTGAGAGGAACAGCGGCCAGACAGATGGAGTGGCCTGCACCCTCCCCACCTCGAGCCTGTAGACCTTGTTTCACTGGAGAGGTACTTAGTTAATGCACAAACTCGCAGCTCTTGGTCCGATTGGTTGATGAGTGTCAAACGAACTTCTGAACTTATTGGAATCAAATGCGTTTATTGTTTCTGTCATTCCATTTTCCTCATTTTAATCGGGGAAATTCAATGTTGTAAAGCTTTGGGGTGAAAACCCTAAAGCGTGAATTACGGTTGTCTAGCAGTTCAAGAAAATAAATGGATTATCATATTCTATTCGTCTTTAATCCATCACGCTGCCGTGCGGTAATTTGAGTTTCTTTCAAATGTCCTGCAGTGATTATGCACTAGATAAAATGCTTGCTATGAAAATGAATTTAAATCTGCTATGGATGTTTTTTTATGGAATGGAGGTTTTCAAAGTGAATTATTTTACTTGAAATCCTTTTCCTGGAATTTTCATTTCTGCTCGGTGACTCCTGACGATCAGCAAAAATTGGGAAACCTCTCGACATAAAAGATTTTTTTTGTGTTTTCCATATTTTTCTCATGGATGATGGTGCATTCTCATTTGTATGGAGTTTGTAATGAAATTCCATGGCTCTCTCATGTTGAGGTTTCAAATGCTCAAAAGTGCCCTGCTCTTTGTAGCTACATGGGAATATGTGCTGTAATTCTTAATGTCGCAGGAGGTAATTAAGTAAATAAGCATGTAAGCTTTGTCACATTTTTAGCTCATTGCTAACGCTTTGTAATTAAATCAAAGCACTCTCCAGGGTGTTCATTACTTCTTGGGTTTTACCCCATTAACAGAATATCCACACTTTTTTGGTGTCAAAAATGTTCATTTAAGCAGCCTTTAATGACATTGCTTCAGCCATGGTTAACTGTTTGTTGGCCAGATCCTGTAAAGGGTACAGGACACGGGGGTTTGCTGTTCCTTTTTCGCCTGTACTCCTTAACTGAAAATATCAGCATGTTTTCTTAAGCCAAAGGCCCCCTCTTGCATCCCTAGGACATGTCACAATCCTCCTTAAATCACAATGGGCCATGCCGTGACCTGAAATTCAGTTCGACATCTGGTTTTTAACTGCTGTCTTTGAACCTGTGAGCTGTCTCATACTGAAGGCAGGTCGTGCAGTGGCTGCTTTGCAAGACTGGCCCGGACCCCCGGGCCCTGTTTTCGAGAAAGCATCCCCCCCCCCCAACACAGAGTGCGCCTCCTGAATAACGTCCTACCGCTAAAATAAATTGCCACTCCTGTTTCATTCATGACATTCATCATCATACTATAATTTAAGGAACGTTTGTCTGTTTGTCTGTCTGTCTGTCGGTTTGTTCCCCTACTCCTCCGAGGTCCTCTTCACCAAACTTGGTGGGTCTATGTAGGTTGTCCCTGGAATTGTCCTTGAGGGGTTAGTTTTTTGAAAGGTCAAGGTCACTGGGGTCAAAGGTCAATTTTTCGCATCTCCCATCTCCCTGGACAGATTTTCATGAAAGTTGGTACGTGGACGTAGGTCGTCTCAAGAAATGACCGTGAGAGGTCCGTTCCGTCAAAGGTCAAGGTCATGAGGGTCAAAGGTCAACGTATTCATGAAATTTGGTATGTGGACGTAGGTTGTCACAAGAAATTATTCTCGCCACGGGTAATTCACTAGTAGATTAAATTTGGCTTAATCAGCTGGCCTATTCTGTCAGCATCTTGTTTAGGCTTAGCAGGGGGTTAAGGGCCTTGCTGAATAACCACGCGTGCCTGAATCCAGTCAAGTGCCGTTGCTGCTAGGCTACAGGCTGTGTAAGAATGTAATGTTGGCTATTATGCGGCAGCCCCCCTCTCAACGCACACGCGCACACACACACACACACACGCACACACACACACACACACATACATACATACACGGGCTCAGAAGAGGCTTTCTGTGCAACAATAATGCACATGTTGATGTATGAAGCCGGACGTGCTTTTAAAATCATTACTGGCATAATGCACCATAAATCAATATTGAAGTGTCCCATAAACACAAATAGGCCTACCTCCGCAGACTGGTCTATCCAGACTGTGGTTAGTACAAAAATGGAGAAAAATACCAAAGCCCCACCACATTGGCGGGATGAAGCGGTCTCAAAGGCACGATGTGATTGAGAAGAAAATGGGATTTTGACTCAAGCAATTAAAAAAAGTTTGTCAAAACCGCCGATAATGGCACTGCAGGACAGCCATTGATTTGAAGGAAGATTGATGCAACAATTAAGGAAAATTCCTTGTCAGGCATATTGCAATTATTGCTCCCCCGGCCTTAATGGACATGCAGTGTTATTGTGCAAGCTTGCTGTATCCTGTGGTATTAAATTTCATGTTAGATAGTCAGCTGCTTAATCAAGAGCTGTTGTTCCTTTGTGTCTGCACTAGCTCAATGGATAGAGCTTTGCTAAAATTTTTTAAATTGTTAGAAGTTAGTGAAATGTTCATATTTATTGGTATTAGTTTGGCATGTAAGCAGTCAAATCAGCAGTAGGGCCTTGTTTACGAAGTGCAACACTTACTATGCAGAGATGCATTTCTGAAAACTTGCACTTGAACATTGGGTAGGACATGTTCAAAGGGTTAATTCTTTGATGTTTTGGTTAATGTCTATGGGGAGGCGTTTGGGGACATGAGATTCACTTTATTGAATCCCATAGGGTAATTTGTCGTGTGCATTTAACCCATCCTCAGCAGTGGGCAGCCACAGAGCAGCGCCCGGGGACCAACACCAGTTCTAAAGCCAGTTCCTTGGTCAAGGGTACTGGCAGGAGTGTTCCTGTAATGCATGTTTTTACTGGGTGGGGGAAACCGGAGTACCTGGAGGTAACCCGCGCGAACACGGGGAGAACATGCAAACTCCACACAGAAAGGCCCCAGGCCAGATTCAAACCCTTGACCTTCTTGCTCTGAGGTGGCAGTGCTATGCCCCTTCATTTTACCCTGGTCTCCTATAACTCTGCCCCTATGGTGTGTGTTGCTGTTTTTCAGGTCTGTTGTGGTCGCGCCCAAAAAGCTGGGAGGTGTGCCTGCTGGGGCCGCGCCTGCCGCCAGGCCCTCCCAGGCACCGGTGGGAACGCCAGTCAACAACGTCGCCGTGGTTTCCTCTGTGGACACCACGCACGGCACTAGCACAGAGTACACTGCTGGTGACTGTCAGGGAGGTAAGCGAGTCAGAGTCCAAAACTGCAGTTACGATGTGGACGGATATGGCGCTTGGACACCATGTATCACTAATGATTGGCCCAACAAAATTTTATTTCCTGAAAACTTTGAAATCCCTGACTTGTGGATCCGATGGGTAACTGTGACAAGGGAAAACTTGGTTGTGTCCCATCAGAAGAAACCATGAGAGAACCCAGACTCAAAGGGGAGGGGTTCGTCCAAGGGGTTTGGATTTTAATGACCAAAACTGTCAATTAGCCAGTGTTCTGGTTTAGGAAATTAGCTTCTCTTACAGTTGGTGACAGTCCTGAGATGGCAGCTCTGTTTTTGGATGGGGCCAATGGAGGGCAGCAACATTCTTTGATGAGTAATGAGTCTGTATTAATGAGACATTGTGTTAGAGGGACTCTGTGTTCTTGAAGGCTGGTGGCTCTTCAATGAGAGTGAAAAATGAGAGAAAATTAGTTGTGTCAGAGTTGTTGTTAATGAGCCACAGTGGTGTGCAAGATGGTAGTCTGCTTCAATGAGACAGTGGCTCTTTAGTGAATGAGTCTATTGTTTAGGGCTCAGTTTGTGAGATGCCTGATTGTTCCTTTAGGAGAAGATTTCTCCATTACTGAAGTTGTAATTTGCCCCATCAAGGGTGCACAGAGAAGTGCATATGTTTGTGACTTGAAGAATCCTGATATCGCTGATAGGAACTGATTAGGAAGCAGATGTGAAGAATGTCTCTAACGTCTCAAGGAGAGTGTTGCCTCTAACTGTAACTTCACACTGATGCACGTCTTAAGGCTCAACACTGAACATGAAACCTTCTGTATCTCTGTAGCAATAATCGAGAGCACAAAACACGTGTACCGAAAGACCACTCTCAAACAAAACCCAGGGAACGTTATCAAAAAGGTCAATTTTTGGAAATTAAAATATTGAGGATTTGAAAGCCAGATGAGAAGACCTCGCTCTTCAAGCACTTTTCCGAATGTACACACAAGGGTAGAGCATGCTGTAAATACGTCGCTTTTTACAACGCACAGGAAAAAGTGAGAGTAGTGCTTTCAGACGAGTGAAACCTGAAACGGACTGAGTCATGGCTCTCAGAGGTTGCCTCCGGCTGGTTGTGGCCAGTCCCTCTGGGTCTGCTCAGGCTGGTATTTACGAGCCCTTTGTCCTCCACTGTCCCTGGACCTGTGGAGAAGAGCAGGTTCCTGGAGCCTGTTATTTCTGTAATATGGTGAGGTTTGTAAGTATTTGGACGGATAGGATTTTAAAGGGACTTTTCACTTCAGTTGGCTTTGATTGTTTTTTGCATCCAAATTGAGTGAACACTGTTCACAGCCTTTTAGTTGTGAACCTCGCTGTATATGACGTGTTTATATTCATGTTTTTCATCCCCTTCAATCCAGGAACCTTAGATACTTGCATGAAAATAAATACTTGGTGTGGACGGGAGCCTTGTATACTCGCTAGGCTTGCTACGATCTGATTTGTTTAGCAACAAAAGTGCAAGCGGCTGGAATTATTTTCTGTCACTGTTCGGGAATAGGACCAGATCTGACTGGTGATTTGGTTGAAAAATAGACATCTTATTCGTGCATGAATACATAAACATTCAGTTTTACTGATTTCCACAGAGTGCTATACTTACAGTCCGAACAACCGAAAATACTGCCGCACTTTCAAAATCTCATTTTGGGGCTGACCATGGGGCATCGGATGAGCAGAGTTTGAATATTTTTTTTCCTCATTGCGCATGTAAACTTTGTAGGCGAGTCAACCTTTTTATTTATGTAATGTCGCATCGATTGAAATGAGCCATCAAAATGTAAAAGAAAAAAATAATAATATGAATGGTAATTCTTAGCTTTCTATCTTATTCCGAATCAGAAAAGATTTTATAGTCTTCCAAAAACGCTCATGAGACAATGTCGCGATTCGAGAGTGCAAACAACGGGGGTGACACCCCTATTTAAAACTGCTCTCACACAATAACCATTTAATATATTGAGCTGAAACTTGGGATTCCTTTCTTTGACACCCTAAGGTATTTGTAAAAAATTGGCCAAGTTGGAAACAGACTGCTCTGTAGGCTCTGGTTCATCTGGCATGGAATGACCCCTTGTAGCACAATTTGTAACAGTGTTGTCTACTGTAGGTCAAATGATGGAAAAATGGCTTAATTTTAAGCATGGTTTACAGTACCCCAATGCATTAAATAATTAATGGCCATTGCTAATAATTTAATGGCCTAATAAATGTAATGTGTGCTGCTATTTTGAAGATCTGCCACTGTTCAACCCAAAAATACGAGGTTCAGCTCGTGAGAGAATATACGGCTGATGCATTCTGTGAATTTTCTCATTTGCTATGGTGTGCTTGCGATAAACTTATTAGTGTTTTATTAATCAGCAACATCAATTGTATAGTGCCACAAAGGTCTGAATTATTTCGGAAATGAAATGATGCCTGTATGGTTACAATCAGCCCTTGCAAAAAAAAAAAAAAAGTTGTTTTTCTGACACCTTAAGCTGGCGATCCACTGGAGAGGCATCTTTCATTTAAATAGATGTGCGGGCACAGGCCTTTGGTCAACGGCAGGCAGGCAATGTGTTTGCATTTCCTTTCATGTCATTGTAAGTGTGCTAAAAGGGGACAGTTTATCAGGGTGAGGATTAATGGAGATAAGTTAATTTAGTGGCTGTTTGAAGTGGCTGGTTCATTGGCACCCAGGGGAATCCCCCCCAAAACACACGTGTTTGTGTTTAAGGCTTCAGAGCCCCTCGCCCAAGCGCATTCCTCAACAAGGGAAGCATCTATTCGCGGCCTGTACTAGCCCTCGAGTTTCGCAGTGATGTTGATTTGGTTCTGACCTTTTTTTTTTTTTTTTTTTTTCTCGCAGAAATGTAATTTCTGGGTTTTTTTTGTTTTGTTTTGTTTTCCAGCCTTGATATTTTTTTGGATGACAGAGATCTTTGACATCACAGCTGAGTCACTGTGTCACACAAACTCTGTAAATGAGATGCTATTTGGTGGAACTTCATGTAGTTCCTGTGCTGTGCAGTGTCACGCTCTAATGTGTGCAGTATTATGGCGTGTAAACACTGCAGTTCTGTGGTCTTCATACGCTTTTTCCAAGCCAAGGGATATGATTTGGGTTATGTCACAGACACTTGATCTATCTATATTATTCCCATAATACATAGTTCTAAATTGCGCTCGTGAATATTTTCATTTTAACCTTCGTGAAAATATTAAGATTAAGAATATAGTCTGCGCTTCCACATTCAGCGGAGCATGTCTTGTTTTGATCATCAGGTGGTACAAATTCAAGTCACAACCTGCCAGCTGTTCCCACAGTGCCCGCTTTGGTTCAGGAGGACGCTGCATCCAACATGAGGTGAGCAACCCAATTGAATCCCCACAGAGAAATCTTCCTCTTTCATGGTTTCTCATTCCTGCATATGGGACTGAAATTACACATTTGTGTGAGCATGTATGCGCTGAGATCAAACTCACAGGCATACATAAGAAATTAAATGCCCTTCCAATACTGGAATTTGTGTGACGGTAATATATTTCTATGTTGCTTTTTTAACTGTCTCTCAAACCCCTGAGAGCAAGGAATAGTAGAGTAAGGATAAACCAAGGGACACATTTCTCTAAGAGCATAGTGAGTGTGAGAGTGTGTGCTTTCACACACTGCCAGGTGTGTTTTTCGCCCCTGTCAGAGAAGCATAGCCCACTCATCGCCTGGTCCGGTCTCTTCGATAAAGCTGGGCTCTGTCAATATCCTTGCTTTTTCCCCCATCAATAAAGAAATCCCAGGTGTCTTAAGATTTAAATTTCTTAATGTTTTGGAGCTGTACAATATCTTGCTTTGAATATCTGTGAGACTCATTCTGTTTCTGTGCTGCAGTATTTCGGAGAGGCTGGAGCACGCTCTGGAGAAGGCCGCCCCCCTGCTAAGGGAGATATTCGTGGACTTTGCCCCCTTCCTGTCCCGGACGCTCCTGGGAAGCCATGGGCAGGAACTGCTCATCGAGGGCACCAGTAAGTCAAGAGGGTTGGGAGGTGGGGGCTGAGAAGGGTCGGGATGTTATCAAGAGTACGCTCTATTGCATTACATTACAAGATGCGCACTTGAAATATGTGCAGTTCAGGATGCACTTGTGACAGAGCAACATGGCGACCACTCTTGCCATGCGTGACGGCATGTATGCTGGTGTTAAACTGAACACAGCCCTTGTTTTTTGTAAGTAAGTCCCTATCAATTTCCTGTTGTTTATTTTTGTCCAATTCTATTCAGCACACTCAGCATTACAGTGTGACTTCAGCATTGCAGTGTTCAGTGAAGAACATTCAAATCACATATTTGACTTTACAGATGAAAGATTATATTCTAGCTCTTCTCTCAAAGTCCTGCAGTGAAATCCCAAGTGTACAAAGCTCTGCATGTATCTTGTAAATAACTGATCCTGTCACGAAAAAGGAAAAAAGGCTTCATGCAGCAGGGGGGTCAGGAGGTCAGGCCACTAATACGAGTGTTTTGAATGTCTCCTGCCTCCAAACAAAATGGAAAGTTGATTGATAGCCCAAGGGGGTTGGGGGTTGGGGGGGTTTGCATAGCCCGGAATACGGAGGTCAGGAAGCCATTTCCCCCTCCCTGCATATGTAATGTCCCTTCGGCTCAAAATTCACAAAATGCAGATATTATGGATCAATAAGACATATGCTTTGCCCTTTCTGAGGCTGTAACACAAGGCCCGTCTCTGTATTAGTTTACAGTCACGTTTCGTCGGTTCATTAGTATCCATTGCTGCCCCTGCAGATGTTGGATATATTATCCTTTTCGCTCATCGTTATAGGGTTGTAGTCAGTCTCTACTGGTTTGGATGTCCAGGGGAGAGTGCAACAGCAGACATGGAATTTTTATTTAAAACGTTAAATTAAAGGAGTAAAAAACAGACATTTTTATTCACTTGACTGCAAACCTGGTCTTCAAATTATGACTTCGAGCCCTGCATTGTTGCGTATTTTATCTTTTTGACTTTTAGTACATGTTAAACAAGGATAATGCTGTCATATAGGTGATTGTTTTGGCAAAAACAAATTGAAAGTATAAATTCTGCTTTTAAATGCAAGTTGTTATGTGTACAGCCTGCTTGTTAAAATTGTGACAGACTGAAAGACTGTGCTTGATATGAGAGAGATTATGTGGGCATTGGGAAGTTGAGATTTTTTTTTCTGGCAAACAAATTACAAATTTAGCTGGACATACAAATCACTTATTGGTCTACTATCACTGATGATGAAATTGAGGGTATCGCCAATACGCAAAAAATGCCCAGATGTTGCATTCGTACCCCGTTTCAGATGCATTATGGGATAGTTCGGTTACCCAGTCACTTCCGGTCTCTTTCACGGCTGTGGGAAAAAAATCGAACGCTGCCTAGGCATGCGTGGTTCTGCCCACCGAATCGGGTACTTACTTGAAACTAGCTGTGCGCTTGGTGAATGTTTGCATTTTTTTCAGCTTGTTTTACTTATGCGTGCGTGCACGGTCGAGCCACAGCTAGCTGACTCTAAACGATAGATGATCTCAGCAACGCACCGGAAGTCACTGGGTTCCAGAAGTAGCAAGATATTTTGCCGAAAGCGCTACATCCGGGCATTTTTCACGTATTGGTATTCTCACCCTCAATTTGATAGTGTGAGCATGGAGTGTGCTAGTGGTCTGGGTGCTAGTGTTTCACATTTGAGCTCAGTGAGGGATACTAGCAGTCTGGCTGCATGCACATTATGCTTGATCCCATAGAGCTGAGCAAATAGTGTTAATGTGAGGGTCAGGACTGTGCATGTGATCCCATCTCTCTCTCTCTCTCTACCTCCGTGTCTCCCTTCATCTCTCTCTCTCTCTCTCTCGCTCCAGGTCTGGTGTGTATGAAGTCCAGCAGTTCTGTGGTGGAGCTGGTCATGCTGCTTTGCTCTCAGGCAAGTTCTGACATCCTCCTGATTTGCCACTTCCGCCCTCTTGGAGGAAAAATAGCCAGGACACCCGCTAGCTGGCATCCCTCCCCAACATGCTCACTTATTGCATTTGAGGAAAAAACTGAACGAGGCACCCATAAACGAGGCTGATTGTGGGGCAGGGTTCAAGGGTTCCTGACTCCTCTGAAAACCTTTGACCTGGGCTTTCCTGGGCCGCCCAGCGAATCAGGGAAACCCTAAATTAATGGTCCTTTGCATCGATTTTTTTGGGGGGGGGAGAAGCAATGTTGCCAAATTTATTTAGGCGATGTTGACAGACAGGTTATGAATACAAATGAAAGAATCATAGCAGGTGTGTAAAAATCAATGATGCAAGCTGTCAATAAAGAGAAATAAGGCCCATGGCTTTGAGAAGCAACTCCTAATGGCCGTTCTAATGGGCTGAGCGAGGGGGATGGAGCAGCAGACTTCCTAGTAAGTGTAAAATAATTCCCTTCCTCAACCGAACAACAGCCTGGATTCGTATGAAGAAGCTTTAAAAACGAACTATGATGAATAAAAGAGTCTTTGAACAGGGCTCATTTATTACCCCTCTCTTTCTTTGGTCCTCTTTAATCGGTTTTCATTTGTATATTAATTTGGCGAAAATATGCTTTCCTTTGCGATTTTCTCCTTAACTTACCACGCGTTATTCGGCAGGGTTTGCTTTCCAGCGGTAACATTTAGCAGTTGCACACATCCGCTGCAGTGTCATTTGCTGCATTTATTTGGGTGGACAGGGGCTCTGGGGGGACGTGACCCTTAGCATCGAGAAGGTAGAATAAATGACGCGGTCTAATGCACCTATTTGTCATATCTGTCAGGCCCTTCTTCAATGCTAATCTAATCAAAGCCAGAATACAGCAATTGCCACAAGGCTTCGGTCTCTGGCTCTGGTCTCTGGCTTGCTCATAACATGGTAGCCTTTCTGTGCAAAGGAGAAAAACAATTAAGCTTAATTGGTAAAACAGTGCCTTGGTGGCAGTTGCATCATGTAGTCACCAAACCTAATTTTCTCACTGCCTCACGAAAGTGGTTTTATTGTGTGGCTGTGCACAGTCTTAATTTAAGACTGATCTTGGGTTTGGGTCATCATTGAGGGATTTTTCATGATCAGTTAATGAAGACCATTGAAATTATGTCTATGGCAGGGTGCATCGCTCACCTTTAGGGGCAACACTTACGGAGTTAAAATTAAGAAGGGTGAAAAAAACTGACAGTAACAAATTAGATAATGCAGACCAATGGAATTATGTCTTAAGGAGGGTGCATGGCTCACGTTTTAAGGGCTAGACCACTGAAATTAAAAACTTACAGTAAAGAATTAGATATTGCTCATAATGAGCTGTGTGTGAAATCGACTTTGAAATGCTGTAGACTGTTGTGTTGTCATGATTGTACAGAGCTCCAATTGTTGGAATTAGGGCTGTCACAATAATTAATCGCGATTAATTTAAGCGCAATAAAAGTAACTGCCACTATGAGGCAGACAGACGTGATTGCTTATTACCTTTTCGATGACACTTGCCTAATGCGGTCATTTGAAATGCTTCCGGTAAGAAAACTGTGGTTTGAAGTCCGCTAATTACCAGCGAGGTTGGACAGCCTCCTTAAATCATTTCCCGTGTACTTTGCCTACCTTGCAATCAAACCATTTATTCAGCCAACTGACTAATCAAAATCAAAATATGGCTTCTAATGATTAAGAAGTGATAATGAGAAGCAGACGGACCTAACCAGGACCATAACGCTACATAGGCTACGAAGTAAAGACGTCTGCTACAGAATGTAGTTTCTCTTTGGAAAATATCATCGCTGACAGGAAGGCTCATAATGTTTTTAGTGTAAAGTTATTTGATGTCAAAAGTCAGACAAAATGAATGGGGGTGAATGGAGAAGCTACCGCTAGGTGATCATCTGCTATCTTCCAGAGCGTTTAATTGAGCTTCAACTTCCTGGTGTATTCCTAACCCCTAGGTTTCAATGATGGCAAGTGAAGCCAGATTCCAAGCAATAATGCGGAATCCCAGAAACGACTCTCTCTGACCAATCAGTGGGCTGCTGTGTTGTCATGAAACATGTTTAATTTTACAATTTTTCAGCAGCCTGTAATAGGCCAGTCAGTTATAGGCCTGTAGTTATTCATAAGTGGGGCCGAGTAAAACATTTTATTCATAATTTTATTTTATATTGTGCTTTGTTGGAATGTCAGTGCTAAAAATTTTTTTCATTATTTTCTAATTGATTTATTCTTTGAAGCGTGAATATTAATTTATGTAATTGCAATTCCTTGACTTCAGATATGTAAGTACACAGTCATAGCCATAAATGCAATGGTACCAAATTGGCATAATTTCTTTTGGCGTTTTGGTTTTTGGCCAAGCGTTTCTCATTTCGGTTTTCGGTTTCGGCCAAAAATGTTCATTTCAGTGCATCCCTAATCTCCACCCCTTCTCTTAAAAATTTTGATTTCATGAATATATCCCTGTGTGAAATAGTTCAGGCCTACTAGATTACTTTGCCGGACTAGTTAGACGCATTCGGTAAGAAACAAACCACAATATTTTTGGTGATAAGCGCGCGAGAGCGGTGCTCAAACTTCTGCTGGGCTGCTGTCAATTTGGAACTGAGCTGCACAGCATGTGGGGTGTAGCAACAGTAACTAAGGGGATGGAGCTGGTCAGAGCTAGTAGGAAAGGTCCGTGGCTTCCTGACATCAAGATCTACTGTGAATGTTTGGCATATAAACAAATATGACTAGAATTTATGCTATTACTGAAATTTTCACTCTTAATTGTTTATCTAATTTTATACTCGTACTGGTATTTTTTGTTTGTTTGTTTGAAGTTTCTCTTGAGTGCATAATATTGGACTTTCTCTCCAGGCTTTTTTAAAGCCCTGACTGCACTGTACCACAGAGGATGTGGCAAGTTGTACAAATATTTTCTTGTCATCAAATTGAGAAATTCTGAGAGGACAGTATTATATTAGGAAGAGACTTTATCCATGTTGTCGCCAGTTCTTTTATATCTACAATACGTGGGCACAGCATGAAACCTCAAAAACAAAACTGGACCAACCCAAAGAGAGATTTATGTGGTGTCATTTATTTATTGCTTGAGCTTCATATTTGAGAGAAACTGAACATTCTGTATCTGTGAAGTCTACATTGTCTGAAACGGCAGTTTTCAATGAAATACAAGCATTTATTTGTATAACATTTTTTAAAATTGTTACTTGCCAACTCAAATGTGCCATTTCTCTTCAGCAACATTATGATAGAAAACAAAAGAACATCTTAGACCAAATTCATAGGTACCCAAAACTTTTGCTGCACTAAATGTCATCTTTTTGTGTTTCATCTTTTTGTCTCATACCCAGTCTCCTGAGTGCAAGATACAGATTGCTTGCGAGGGAACAGGCCAGTTGGGTGGTGTGACAATATGTGAAATTAACATGGCTGAGGCATTCTTGAGTGACTGGGTTTATTGCACTCACAGAGGGCCATGTGTGTATCTCTCCCGCTCTGAAGCAGGTGCAGTCTCTTGAGTTGCATGGCCAAACAGAGAAATTCAAAGAAATTTTGAAGCTTGATGACCAATAATGGTCATATTGGATTTAATTGAACTCAATGAACTCAAATTATTTCTTTTCATATGTTGGATGGATGATTTCTTTCTTATGGCATTATATAATACAGTAAATTACTGAAAGAACATACAGATCTGTCTTTGTTGAATTTTCATACAACATTTGAAGGTCCGTTTGAAGGTTTTAAGACCCCTGTTGAGAAGGTTTTAAAATTAACTGGAACGTACTTTATATCTACTGTAAAGTAAAGCTTGGTTACTTGTACATTAACAATGTTAGCAGGCCCTTGGTATAATCCATTGCCTAATGACCTACAAGGGAGTTTGTCCTCTGTTTTCCCACTGGAGGACTGCAGTGGGAGGGCAGTCTAGTTTAAATCTTTAGTTATACCCGTGGTACTTTGTTTGATCATTGGAATTGCACTTCAGGATGTTTATATCCTGTTGAGTGTGAAGTCATTTGAATAAGTTTGAGTTGTAATCCACAATGGATTATAGCTATGGTCCTTATTTCCACACAGGACTTAGGCATGTAACTCAAATTATTATCCTGTGACCCTTAAGTTAATCCTGCAACATCATTTAGCATGATGGTAATTTTTTTTTTGAAAATGTCTTTTTATTGACATTTTCTCATTGCAAATGCGCAGTGCTGGATAGCCATTACAGACAAGAGATAAGTGTAGGTGCATATCAATCGCATCATGCACACATAGGATGTATAAAGATGCATAAAGAAGAGAAAAATAAAATAAATTAAAAAAAAAGACAAAATATCGAACAATGTACAGAATAATCCCTCCCATGTCATTGCCAGATTACTAGTCACAGCATAAGATCACCGTTAAACTAAGAGCACGGAGTGTGTGTCTAGTATGCAACATAGCTGAGCCTTTAAAGCGTCTGGAATTCTCTTAGAAAGGGACCCCGCACCTTCTGAAACTTCTCATTTGAGTGCTGAAGGGAGTGCCTGATTTTCTCCAGTTTTAAGCAGGACATGATATCTTCCAGCCATTGCGCATGAGTGGGAGGGAAGGTATCCTTCCACCTGAGTAGAATTGCTCGTCGAGCCCGAGGGGAGGCAAAGGATAAAGTGCATTGCTTAGCTGTAGTTAACTTTTTCTCCCCTCCCATAATCCCGAACAGCGCAATCAACGGGTTTGGTTCTAATTTGATGTTTAACACCCGAGACAGTGTATGAAAAACCTTGCCCCAGTATTTCCCAAGGCCTGAGCAAGACCAGTACAAGTGGATGAGAGAAGCTTCCGCATGTTTGCATTTTACACAGTATGGACTAATATCTGGGTATATGGAAGACAGTTTTGCTTTTGAAATATGCACCACTTTGAACTGAATTAAGCAGTGACCTGCACAGAGGGAGGTTGAATTAACCAGTTTGAGTATGGAAACCCAAGTATCCTCTGATACTCCCATGCAGTTTTGAGTTTGTCTGTGGGGGCACTCCCAAGGGCCAACAGTTTGCCATACAGAACCGAAATTAGTCTCTTTTTAAATGGATTTATAGAAAGGACAGTGTCAACCATAGTCGAATCTGCTGCTGTTACAGATCTGGACGTCTGAGAGAGGATTAAATGTCTTGCCTGAAGATGCCTGAAAAAATTTGACTTAGGAAGGCTGAATTTTTTACTCAACTGCTGAAATGATGCCAGCCTGTTGTCTATGAACAGATCTTTGAAGCGTACCATCCCTTTCTTCTGCCACTCATGAAAGGCGAAGTCCTGACAGGATGGTTAAAAAAGGTGGTTTGATGCAATGGGGCTTAGCAGAGAAAAATTATGAAGACCAAAATGTTTCCTAAATTGGGCCCAAATTTTTAAAGAATGTTTAACCACTGGGTTTCTGAGTGATCTAAGTGAGACCAGTGGAAGTGAGGATCCAAGGAGCGCAAGAACCGACAAACCACCATTTGACTGTACCTCCATCGCCACCCAGTCAGGGCTGTCAGGCTGGCCATAACCGTAGGACCAAAATGCAAGGCAGCGCAAGTTAGCAGCCCAATAATAAAAGCTAAAGTTTAGAAGGGCCAAACCCCCCGTCGCCTTGGTCTTTTGAAGGTAAATCCTGTTCAGACGCGGTCGTTTACCCCTCCATAAGTACGAAGAAATAACTGAGTCAAGAAAAGGACCCGGGGATAAGGAGTGGTAAGGCCTGAAAAAGGTACAGAAATTTAGGTAGAATGGTCATTTTGATTGAGTTGATGCAACCCACAAGCGACACCGACAGGGGCGACCATTGTGTTAGGACTTTTTTAGTCTGATTTAGTAAAGTCGTAAGATTCTCTTGGAAAAGGTCTTTGTGCCTCCTTGTCACGGATATGCCTAAATAAGAAAATTTGTTGTTCTCAATTTTGAAAGGAAAACTGCCAAGGTCTAGTGCACGTGCTTTATTGTTGATGGGAAAAAGCTCACTTTTATTGAGGTTCAATTTATAGCCTGAAAGTTTACCGAACCGACTAAGTAGCGACAGAACAGGGGGTAATGAGGCTGTTGGATAAGAGATGAAAAGCAACAGGTCATCAGCATGAAGTGAGACTTTATGCTCCCTGTGACCCTTCCGGACCCCGGATATATTCTTACAAGAGCGAAGTGCTGTGGCAAGCGGTTCAATAGCCATGTCGAAAAGCATGGGACTGAGAGGACACCCCTGACGAGTTCCACGATGTAAACTAAAAGGTCTTGACCATTGGGAGTTAGTACGAATCGAGGCTGTGGGGTGCAAATATAATAGTTTAATCCATGAGGTAAAGTTTGGACCCAAACCAAATTTGTTCAGCACAGTAAAAAGGTAAGCCCATTCGACACGATCGAATGCTTTCTCTGCGTCAAGAGAAACAACACATTCAGGGATATCCTCAGGGGCAGAATAAATAATGTTGAACAGTCGTCTTATGTTAAAGTAGGACTGCCTGCCTTTAACAAAACCTGTTTGGTCTTTGGATATAATTGTGGGGAGGGCATTCTCCAATCAGTGGGCCAGGACCTTGGCTAAAATTTTGGCATCTGTGTTTAGGAGGGAGATAGGCCTGTAGGAGGCGCAGTCCATCGGGTCCTTACCCTTTTTAGCTATGAGAGTAATACAGGCCTCTGAAGGAGGGAGGGAACCGCGTTGGCAGGATTCTGACAGAACTGAACATAGCAATGGGGATAGAAGGAAGGAGAATTTCTTTTAAAATTCTGCCGGGAAGCCGTCGGGGCCCGGACACTTACCGAACTGCATTGAGGAGATGGCTAGTACTATTTCTGCCTGGGCTATAGGTTCCTCTAATTTCTTCCTTAGATCTGGTGAGAGACTGGGAATATTGAGACCATTTAGAAAATCAGAGATATCATCACAATCAATCTGAGATTCCCTGAATGCCTCTGAATGGGGCATTAATTTGTAAGAGGTCCGTAGTTATATGGCCGCTTGGTAACCGGATCTTGGAAATATTTTGTTTAGCCTTGGAGCCTTTAAGTTGGTTAGCTAATAATTTGTCTGATTTGTCTCCGTATATATAAAATGTGGTTTTACTTTTTAAGAGCGATTGTTCTATTTAATAAGTGGTAAGCAGATCAAATTTAGTCTTTAGTTCCAACTGCTTTTTATAAAGATCTGAGGACTTTGTCTGAGCGTATTGTTTATCGATCTCTTTAATTTGGTGGGCAAGATCTGATCGCTCCTTGTGGGATTTTCGCCTCACCTGCGCAGTGTAGGATATAATCTGTCCCCGGATATAAGCCTTGAGGGAATCCCAGACAATTAGACTAGATACGTCTGGAGTCATATTAGTTGTAAGAAAAAAAGCTATTTCCTTTTCCATGAATTTAACAAAGTTGTCATCAGACAGCAAAGTTGAATTAAATCGCCACTGTCTGTCTCTTTGTGGCAGGCCAGGCAGGGACATGGTTAAAGCGAGGGGAGCATGGTCAGAGATGACAAAGCTCTGGTAAACACAGGAGTGAACCAGGGGAATCAATTTATTATCAATAAAAAAACAGTCAATCCTTGAGTATGTGTGATGAACATGTGAGAAAAAAGAGTATTCTCTATCATGCGGATGTAGAGAGCGCCACACATCGCAGACGCCATAGTCAGAAAGAAAAGCCTGAATAAAACTGGCTGACTTACTCGCTATGCCAGGGTTCGCAGAGGATTGGTCCAAAATCGGGTCAAGCCAACAGTTAAAGTCGCCACCAAGTATAAGAGAATATGTATTAAGATCAGGGAGTAAGGAGAATACTCGTTCAAAGAAGGCTACGTCATCTATATTTGGGGCGTAAACATTTAGAAGCGCGACTGGTATGTTGTATAATTAACCAGAAATAATCACAAATCGACCAAATTTGTCAGAAATCACATTGTGCAGTTCAAATAATACATCCTGACTGATAAGGATCGAAACTCCTCGGGCTTTGGCCTGAAATGAGGAGTGGAATCCCTTCCCCAACCATCCTGAAAGTAAACGGCAACTGTCCGAACAGCGAATATGGGTTTCTTGTAGAAAAGCTATTTCTGTTTTAAGTTGTTTTAGGTGTGAAAAGACCCTTCTTCTTTTAACAGGGTGATTCAAGCCCTTAACAGTCCAGCTTGCCAGATTCAAATTTCTACTCATAGCGTTTGATATGGAAAATTGGGATGTAAGCACGGTGACCTGGGCAAAAAGCTGAAAAGAGATGGATGTGACTAGCGCTAAGTGTTAGTTTCAAAGGAATATTAAGACGTTTCTGGCAATGACAGAAACCACCCTCCCCAACCAAGACAGCTGCTAGAAAAAAAGCAGCAAGCTCTTCAGACCCAACATTGTACAATAACACATCTTCCTAATTCACATTAACTAAACTAGCTATTGCTCCTATATCGTGAACAATCATGGACTTAGCACCTCAAAACCAACAAGAGAGAGAGAGAGAGAAAAAAAAGGGGGGAGTATAAAAGGAATTCCCCCTTCAAAATAGGACTTTGACACTCTGATTTAAGCTCTGAAATGTGTTTACAAAAAAGACAAAGCAGATACAACTTCCTAGCCTATATAATGTAGTATTAAAATTGTTAACCAAAATTATTACAGAGCTTGCAGTTAAAGAGGAAAAACATATTACACTGGCATTTTTTTAGAACTTGCCATGTCAGGTTAAATTAGACATAGTGCTCTCGGAAGGTGCATATGAAAAATTGTGTTTCAAATATATAGTCAATGCAGTGTCCAAACACGTAGATACTTACGTACAAACCGGATGGGTGAACATGCCCACCTATGTAAACAAACAACGCCAGCTAAAATGGCACTGAACCTTCATAATAGCGGGGACAGTGAGTTGTTTAACAGTCTTATTATGGCGGCTTCGGAGATTTACGGAGGGTCTCGATGTATTTCTGTGCCTCGTCCACAGAGCTGATCCACTTTCTGGCCCCACCGGACAGTGTTAGACGGAGTCGGGCGGGATAAAGGAGAGTAGGCTTCAAACCCAGCTTATAGAGTTCTGCCATTACTCCGCTGTATTCTGCTCGCTGAGAGAGAACCTTGGGGCTGTAGTCCTCCACAACGCGGACCGGCTGGCCGTGATATTCGAGTTTCCCTCTCCGTCGTGCCTCTCTGATGAGAAGATCCTTCATCTGGTACCATTGTAGGCGGAGCATGACCGGCCGTGGTCGTTGTCCGGGAGCCGGCTTGGGTGCTAGAGAGCGATGGGCTCTATCGATTTCTGGTGGTGAGGGGAGTGTGTTATTTCCAAACATCTCTCACAGCAGCTTCAAGAAGAACTCGGTCGGTGATCCGCTCTCAGTGGACTCCGGTAGCCCGAGTATGCGTATGTTCTGCCTCCTGCTTCGGCTCTCCAAGTCAGTAACTTTAGCTTCTAGCCGAGCATTATCATCATGTAGGGTAGAGCAAATGTCTTCAAGGTCAACGACTTGTTGACCGAGGTCTTCTGTAGCAAGTTCAAGGGACGAAACCCGCTGGCTATGGTCCTCCACTGCAAGCCGCGTTTGGTCGAGCTTTGAGTCGAGCTGACTGAATGATGTTTTGAACTCGGCGGCTAATGCCGCACGGTGTTCCTCGAGCAGCTCGGTGATGGCTGCCAGGGTTAAGCTGGCACTAGCATCTTCTTTTTTGCTTAACTTGCCGCCTTTCGTGGCCATTTCAGACTTAGCAGGACTTGTTTAGGAGACACAGAAAAAAAAGAAATAAAAAAGGAGAGGGGCATTCCGCTTGGCATGAAAGTCGGAGGGCTGAGTGGTTTAAAAAGTTCGAAGTTCACCGGAGCACACACGCAACACGTCTACTCCATCTACTCGCAAACCGGAAGTCCAGCATGATGGTAATTTTAAACAAAAAAAAAAAAAAAAGCAGATGTTGCAGCAGACCTAGACACTTTCCTGTCTTGAGCCTACTGTCAGTAGCTCACAACTGCCTTGGCTTCCAACACTGTGACTGCAGCTGAAGTATTGTCTGACTAAAAAGGCCAGTTCACTCTGCTTTCTCTTGTTACCAGGTGTCTAGTCTCTCATTTTGCTGATTATACAGTGCCCTCAATAATTATTGGCACCCCTGGTTAAGATGTGTTAAAAGCCTGAAAATAAATTTTATTTTTTATTGCAGAAGCATACTCTCACACTGAAAATTGTAGAAAAATGTAACCTTAAACTCAAGTGAAATTTAAAGGAAGAAAAAAAATCGCTGAGTAAGAAATACTTATTTTTCATAAAATCATCTGTTCCACAATTATTCCCTAACTATTCCTAGGAATTAAATGTAATTGAAGTATTTCTGTCATTTCTACAGTAGTTTACAAAGTTGATCAGAGTATCTAGGAACATTTAATTCATAATTCATCACTTCCTGTTTCCCTGGGGTATAAATATGACGTGACTCAGAGGCCATTTCTCTTATCCTCTCTTCAACATGGGAAAGACAAAGGAACACACCATTCCAGTAAGGCAGATGTGTGTCGACCTTCACAAGTCAGGCAATGGCTACAAGAAAATAGCCATGCGCCTGCACCTGCCCATATCTACTGTCAGAGGAATCATTAAGAAGTTTAAAACAACTAGAACAGTGGTAAACAAGCCTGGACGAGGACGCAAGGTTATTTTGCCACCATGCACTGTGAGGAGGATGATAAGAGAAATGAAAAGTTCTTAAAAGCTCACTGTTAAAGAATTGCAACAAAGGGTAGAATCTTGGGGTCACAAAGTCTCCAAAACAACCATCAGGCGCTATCTACATGCCAACAAAATGTTTTGGAGGCAGGCATGGAAAAAACCTTTTCTCACTCACAATCATAAACGCAAATGTCTGGAGTTTGCCAAGCGGTACTGGGACTTAAACTGGGACCGTTTGTTTTGGTCAGCTGAGACCAAGATAGAGCTTTTTTGCAAGAAACACTCCAAGTGGGTCTGGTAGAACACAAAAGATGAGTATGCAGAAAAGCACCTCTTGCCCACTGTGAAGTATGGGGGAGGATCGGTGATGCTATGGGCCTGTTTCTCTTCCAGATGCCCAGGGGACCTTGTTAGGGTGCATGGCATCATGAACGCTTTGAAAAACCAGGACATTTTAAATCAAAATCTTGTGACCTCTGCCCGAAAGCTGAAGATGGGTCGTCACTGGGTCTTTCAGCAAGATAATGACCCTAAACATGTAGCCAAATCCACACAGAAATGGTTCACTAGACACAGAATCAAGCTCCTCCCATGGCCATCTCAGCCTCCAGACCTCAACCCCATTGAAAACCTGTGGAGTGAGCTGAAGAGGAGAGTGCAGAGGAGAGGAACCAGGTCGCTGGATGATTTAGACAGATTGAGCAAAGAGGAATGGTCGAAGATCCCTCTTTCTGTATTCTTCCATCTTGTGAAACAGTATACAAGAAGATTAGGTGCTGTTTTGTTGGCAACAGGGGGTTGTACAAAGTATTAACATCAGGGGTGCTAATAATTGTGACACACACAATTTGATGTAAAAGAATTATTTCTTAATGTGGGATTTTTTCCCACTGAATAAATGCACTTGTATTAAAGGTTGGATTTTCCTCTTTTTTTTCCTTGTGGTCCTATATTGTTTAGAAAAAAAACATAATTTTTTAGAAGCTAAAGAACACATCTTTACCATGGGGTGCCAATAATTATGGAGGGCACTGTAGATGAACAGTGGCCAATGTCCAATTTCCACTGTAGCAGGCCTTCATTGGCCAGTGTCTTGTTTTGTTTCCAGGACGGGTAGTGGTCAGTTTTTCTTTTTGCTCATTTCCAACAGTCAGTGACCAGTCTCTCATTTTGCTGGATTCAGACAGTTAGTGGTCAGTCATTCATTTTGGCTGTTTAAGGCAGTCAGTATTCTGTATCACATTTTTCCTGTTTCCGACAGTCTGTGGCCAGTCTCTCATTTTGCCTGTTTCATATGGGGAGTGACCATTTCGGAGCGTTAATGGCCAGTCATTCATTTAGCCTATTTCAGACGATCAGTGACAGTCTCATTTTGCATGATTCTGACAGTCAGTGGTAAGTCTTGGATTTTGCCTGCATCAGGCAGTCAGTAGCCAGTCTCTCATTTTGCCAGTTATATACAGTCGGAGGCCAGTCTCTCATTTTGCCCAAATCAGACAGTCAGTGGCCAGCCTCGCATTTTGCTTGTTTCAGATGCTTAGTGGCCAGCCTCACATTTTGCTAGTTTTAGACGGTCAGTGGCCAGCCTCACATTTAGCTTTTTTCAGACTGTTAGAGGCCAGCCTCACAATTAGTTTTTCTTTTCCAGACAGTTAGTGGCCAGCCTCACATTTTGCTTGTTTCAGACAGTTGGTGGCCAGCCTCACATTTTGCTTGTTTCAGATGGTCACTGGCCAACATCACATTTTGCTTTTTTCAGACGCTTTTTGCTTTTTTCAGATGGTTAGTGGCCTGCCTCACATTTTGCTCGTTTCAGACGGTTAGTGGCCAGCCTCACAGTTGCCAGTTTCAGATGGTCAGTGGTCAGTCTTTCATTTTACCCTGTTTCAGGGCTGTCACCTTTAAAAAATAAAAATAAAAAAAAAACAACTTTGAATGAATTTAGAATATGACAGCGTGATGTTCGAACATATTTGAACCCCACCCCCCTCCACGCACCGCGACCCAACACAGATTTAAAAAAAAAAAAAAAAAAAACCATCCTCTTCATTAATTTAAATCTTTTATGAAGCTGCACTCAACAGTAGTGCAACACAATGACAGTATCTGCAGAGATGCCAGGTCTCACGTCTCTGGCATTCACGTTCCTGTGCCATAGTCAGCAATTATTCTATCAACGCGCACTAAAGAAATTCACTTGCGGAATTTAAGTCTTTGTTCATTAAGTTAATCAGTTTCAGGTGCATCATGGTGAATTGCCCAACTAGTGACACGGACATTGATTATGACTCGGGAATTCTCACGCTTGTCTTTACTGAAGGATTGAAAGCAATGGAATTGCAAAAAAACGTTTCAAATGGTTTCTTATTTCCTTTAAACAATTTAAATGATCATGAAACACCCATGCATTGTTTCCAATCTCTGAGTAAACAGAAGCATGAGAAGTCATAATCACTTTCCATGTTACTTGCGGTGACAGTCCACCTTCACGCAAGTGAAACTGACCCTTCAATGGACAAGGATTTATCTCATTGATAAGCGTTCATTGAATAATTGCGAACTGCGGGCAATAAGACTAAAAAATGTGCGAGACTTACCTACTTTAGACTGCATGATGCACTGATAGAGGGTGTATTTTGACTTGGAACATCTCATTTCAATTTGAATATGAACTTTCACCCTCAGGTTCGAATGAATGTTCGAATTTCAAATAAAAAGTGACAGCCCTACCCTGTTTCAAACAATTAATAACCAATGTCTCATTTTGCCTCTTTCAGACAGAGGCCAATCTCTCATTTTGCCTGATTCTGACTGTCAGTGATCAGTCTCTCATTCCAGCTGTTTCAGATGGTCAGTGACCACTGTCTCATTTTTCCTGTTTTACACAGTAGGAGGCCAGTCTCATTTTGCCCATTCCAGACAGTCAGTGGCCAGTCTTCAGTCTTTGGTTTCCTGTTCTACTGCTGGCTGATTTTGACTTTGTTGGACATCTTGTCTACTTTGCTCCCTGTCCTTGCAACGTGTTGAAGTACGGACACATATTTAAAGATGGCAAATCTTCATTTTCTTGTTAACATCATGAGTCTGTCAGGAAAAAAACATTTTCCTGCCCGTGCACTTGCAAATGCAAATTGCTTTAGAGGCAAGCAAAATGCATCAGGCCCTTCCTCCAGTTCAACCTGACACTTTCATTCAACAATGTGCCTCGATTTCTGATTTAATGTTATATTTATGGACACGTGCTGATGTACTTCAACTCAAAAAAAAAAAAAAAGGAATGGTTTATGCACAAAACGTGGCATAAATAAGAACTGGGACAGCTACTCAGCAGCTGAGTTTACAGATCAGAAATCATTTCATGGGGCACTACAGTGTCTATTATCTGTTAGTCCTGTCATATAAATCTCAAAGTTGCTGTATATCACAGCCGATTGCATCATGTCTGGCCGTTTATCATTTTCCTCTCAAAGAAACAGAGGAATAGTGAATGTGGAGGGGAACTCTGGCGTGATGACCAATGTAAGGCAGAATGCGATCAGCAGGCAGGCTGTTCTTGTGCACATTTAATGGCAAGCCCTTAAATATTGGCAGGCCTTCTCAATCGGATGCAATGGAAGGGGGTGAATTATAAAAGCATTTGCAGTTTTAGGAGTGGCAGTAATGGAAAAGCAAACCTCTAACTGTCAACTAAAGGACTTACGTGGTTTATTTTAATCGTGATTTACGGCATAGTGAGAAGATATGAGTGAATCCGCTCAGTCTAAATGCTTTAGCCAGTGAATACCTGAGCTGCTATAATAAGCTTTTTTCATGAAACGGTCAACTGCTGTGAATATAAGAAACTGCTGAATTCACAAAAGAGAAATATGAAACAAAAAATAAGCGACATTCAAAAAATGCCTTTGTCCATGTAGAAAGATTACTATTTGACGATCCAAAAATATGCTTCTTTGTTACACCGTACAGGACAGACATCTTGTAGTAAAAAGCTATGACATACCAGGGTTTCCGCCAATCAGCGTGATTGCGGGATTCCCGCAAAAACTACCTTAGTTCCCGCAAGAAAAAATAGTCAAAGCGGGCCATTCCCGCACATGTTAAGTGAATTAAGATGCTTGCACACTAGACGCGAAACGAATTTTTCGCGCTACAGATTGTTTCAAGTCAATATAATCTGTCGTGCGAAAAATTCGTTTTGCGTCCAGTGTGCAAGCGGCTTTAAAGTACCAATACAAGTACTGCTTCACTTGCACATTCACTCACGCCCACAAAATCTGAACGGATTGGACATTCAGTGAGTGACCAGCCAATCACTGGGTACGTTTTCTGCCTTGCCGCTGACCACAGATGATCTCGAATAGTCCCTTTTGTTGTGCAGCACCGCAATGAGGCCAGTGGCTATACATCTTCATGGCCAACGTCGTCCCTCATTTCAGACATGGTAATCACTAGCCTGCCCAGCGCTGTACATATTTTCGCCTTGGGGACAAGGTTTGCGCCGTCTGCACCTGTCGTCTATTCATTAAAATGTTAATTCACCGGACCTGCTTCAAATCAAGTGAATAATTTTTATAAAGGGGGAAATGGCTTGTACGTTAATTTTTTTCATGCTGTCAATGCCAGTCATTAATTTATGGGTATACAATTACGGTTTCCGAAGTGTCGCCTTCCGTTCTTGTCAATTTCGTTTTTCATGTATAAGTTCCATGAGGATATACGTAGCGACCGAGAATCGCGCTGCTTAGTGAAAGCACTGCTCCTTTTTGTGTCTTTGCAGGTTTGTTTGTTGAGAATCTAGTTAAGCATGCCGTTCTGTCGCGTAATATCCATTATCTGATTATAGTCAATGGCAGTTGGAACTTTTAAAAAAATTTTACACGGTCATTCAGTCACGAAGGGTCTATTCTCCCATTAGCGCGTAAATCCTTTTTCACGCGATTCGAGTAAAGCGATTTTGAGTTAGGCGTATTTTCCTCAACTCGCTTCGATCACGCCCACAGTGCTTAACTACAGAATGTAGGCGGCCTTATGAAAGAGGTGTGACTGATCCAAAAGAGAGGCAGACTCTGTACAAATCTCATTGATTATGGCTATCCGGAAAACAAGGAACAAGGAATTTCTGATTAACCATGAAAATGCAGTTGTGGTCCATGGAAAACGCAAATCAGACTTTAAATTTGAATATCGTGGGCCTGCTGATAAAACCTTGTATCTCCAAACTGATAAGAAACAAAAACTCGTATGTCCACTATTCTTGCATGCAAAATTAAACATTTTTTATTTTAAACTATATTTATCCATTTATATTATTTTATTATTATTTAATTTTATATTTATTTTTTATTTTCCTGTGAAGATTGTCATTTTGAAGATATGAGGTTTTATATGCCGCTGTAATAGTAGGCCTATGTATGTCTGCACCAATTACAAGAAGTACTTCAGACATCTCTTTTTTTTTTTTATCCCCCGCCGCACGATTAGCGCGAAGCGAGGGATATAGCACTGGGCTCTGTACGTCCGAACTGACACATAAAATTGAGGCGGCGGGGGATATTGCCATGTTAGAAGCAAACATTTGTTATTTCTTACTCTAGCCACCATGGCATTAAAGCTATGCAAACAAACAAATTGCCGCGATAATGAAATAATGTATAAAGAATTTAGCACTTCTCAACCAGCGTAATCAGAGCGTTAAAAATGTGCCCCTCCTACACCAGCCTGTTTGCTCCGTGGAAGACAGGGAAGAAGTAAAGAGAACATTTTAGTCACACAAAAATAACGAACAAAGTTTATATGATCTCATTTAGAAATTGCGCGCTTGAAATTTCAAAATACTCTGATGTCATGTGGGCAACTACAGGACAAGGCAACGCTTTAACAAACAGTGGATTCTTACCCCGCACGCGGAAAAATCTGCGGGGTGAAAGCCAGGCTCTGGACACCGGAGAATGTGCATGCAACAGGTGGTGGGCACACATCATCCCCGGTGCATTTCACTGCACCGGAGAACGAGGTGGCATCCAGTCTTTCTGCAGTGGGAGTGCATAGAGAAGAACTTAGAGCGGATACGAATGAAGGAGGGTTGCGTAAAATGGTCATATTTATTTGCTTAGGCTCAAAGTATCACTGTGATAGATACTGGAACCAAGCTTTATATGGTTTCAAATATTTTTTGTATTTTTTTGGCATTTCAAGCAGTTGCGCAGTACATAGGCGTAATGGGCCGAGCCAGGGAATTTGGCGCAGATGCTTAATATGCGCGTATCATGATCGCACAAAACCTGAACATTAATGCTGACCTCTGCGGTCTCTGTACATATTCTTATTAGTGGAAGGGGTTCGGATTGCAACGTGAGTACAATCTATGGCTCCCACAACACCGGAGAACCTGGCGACCCGGTAGAGCCCCCCTAACTCTCCGTCTTTCAGCTGGTGTTTCGAGGAATTTTAAAGTGGTTGATGTGGTGCAGCTTAGCGTCAACCAACTGTGTCAGACACCTTGACACAGATGCCTGTGATGTGTGCATGGCATCACCAGCCACTCTCTGGAACGACCCAGATGCCAGGACCGACAGCGCAGTTGTGACCTTGATGACCACCGTTTGTAATTGTTTGTAATTGAACTAATTGGAGAGCAGGCTGTTGCGTAATATCATATGATGATTTCGTTTGATAATTTATTATGGTTATGAGAAATGTAGTTTAGACAGAAGCAGAATTCACCAAGCGTTGGATTGTTCACCCACTAATAGGGAACGTGAGCTGGGATTAGACCGTCGTGAGACAGGTTAGTTTTACCCTACTGATGATGTGTTGTTGCAATAGTAATCCTGCTCAGTACGAGAGGAACCGCAGGTTCAGACATTTGGTGTATGTGCTTGGCTGAGGAGCCAATGGTGCGAAGCTACCATCTGTGGGATTATGACTGAACGCCTCTAAGTCAGAATCCCGCCTAAACGTAACGTTAGTCATGGTGACGGTATTGATTGTATTTTCAGAATTGAATTGTTTGACATTGTCGTCTACAATTCAGTTGCACGTAAAATTGCGGAGAGTACTACCTAACAACGCAAAGCAGTGAAATCCGTAAAAGGCATCGACAGCGAATGCATATTTCACTCTGAATTTACGGCAAAACAAACAAATTGTTTAAGTAAGGGATAATTAAGTGATCATTGCAAGGCTCAGTTCCTCGATGCAAGGCCGCGAATTGTAGTCGATAGCAGACCATCAAAATTAATCGCTTATGGTGCGCCATCTCATTTGTGGTAACTTTAAAAGAAAAATGATTCGTCAACACCCGTCAAGTTATTTTTCTGCACTATTTCATTGAACCGAGGCTAGATAACAGAACTTTCTCAAGTGGAATTACTTAGGGAACATAACTGGACACAACACCGTCACTTAATTTCGCCACGAACAGGGTCACAGGCAGAGAGAAATGCATTTCATGAATGTAGCTTTGATGAACAAGCAAAACTGTGTTTGAAAGGTAAGGCAATGCACAGTGTATCGAACAAGTTGCGTAAAACAATATAATTCGATGAATATAATAACTACGCTAATCTTGAAACTCATCAATCTAACTGAATGAGATGCCCAAAGGTTGACTACGAAGTCATTTATAGCAGCGACGATCTGCTCAGACCAATCAGTGGGCTGCGGTGTGTCACGTCACATTTCAGTACCTATTAAGTACCCTGCCGGGTTTTTTTGGAACCCCAGGAGAGAAAGTACCAGAAAAGGAGAGTAGAGTAGAGTAGAGTAGGGTAGAGTAGGGTAGGGTAGGGTAGGGTAGAGTCGAGTCGAGTCGAGTCGAGTCGAGTAGGTACCATGTAGTGGAAAAGCGCCATAAGACGAGAATGTAGACGAGGTAAACAATGCAAGTGTTTAACGCATGGCAAATTCTATTTGTTTTTGTATTTTTGCACATTTATTTAATTTTTTATTTATTTACTGTGAATGTCCTCAGTTTACTTTAGTATCTTGTATCAGTTTTGCACAGTTGTTTAATGTTTTATTTATTTACAATGAATGTCCCCTGTTGACTTGCATTTCTGGCAACATTTTCAGTCATTATGGACTATGGATACGCAGTTATTTTCTGTGCAACTAACAAAAGCAAAGCACTGCATTTCAAATTCATTTTTACATCTGTTCCGACAGTAAATCTGCTGGCTTTTGTATCTCCATGCAATTTTATTTGGCAGTACTTGTACCAGTCGGGTGGGAGGTCATGGGCTTTGTGGGGGGGGGGGGGGGGGTGGGCGTGTCGGGTCAGGTGGTACTCATAAATTTTCTTCAAGGTTGGCAGGTCTGTTTAGAAATAAGGATGAACAATCGAATATTGAATGTCTCAACCTTTACCATGTTAAATAAAATAAAATTAATGTCAAAATTCGGCATTTAACCGACATCAAACGCAATATTCCATTTCGCCTTATGTCTGCGCTTGACCTTAATACAGCCCTCAAAAGCGCTTATCAGAAAAAGCGCGTAAGCCAGGGGGAGAATACGCGTAAGTGTTATTTGCATGAGAAACGCCCGGAAACACCCCGATTTTGGCCTTGCTCCGCCCCAAGCGCGTAACTGCCTTCGGCGAGCGAAATGCACAGACTTAAGTTGAGGGGAGAATACGCGTAGGCTGAAAAGCACTAGCTACGCGCTTTTTTCGACTTACGCGCACGGGAGAATAGACCCCTAAGTGCAGCAATTACTTTTTTTGAATAAATGTTTTATTTTTGTGAGAACTTTTGTCTAGTTTCAGTTCATCTCAGTATCATAAATGAATAGTTGTTACAGTCTCTTATGGTTGTCACTGCTCGCTGTAACATACTGAAATCCGCCCCAAAAAAGGTGGGAAAGGGGGAAATCCCCCTCTGAAAAATATTTTGGCGGAAGCCCTGCATACTTTGAGTGTGTGGGTGTCTGTCTGTCTGTCGGTGTGTTAGTTTGTGTGTAAGTAATTGAGTGTTTTCATGCTTACTGTCTATGCGCATGGTCACACTCAAAACATTACAGTATCGAAAAGATCTGCTGTCAGTCCATCATCCTAAGAAAAACACTAACACTAATTGTTTTGGAGGCTGCTCCTTTACGCACTCTTTCTTTTTGTGGGTAGTTCATATTCTGCTGGGCCATCCACATCTCTCACTCACTGAGATCACCATTTTCGCTCTTTGTTTCAGTAGTATCTTTTATGGTCCGTTTAGCGTGCTGAAACTGCTCTGGTCTTAACAGATGGGCCTTCAGCGAAAGTGGAGTCCTGGAAAGGGGCACTGACTTCCCATGCCGCGGGCATCTCATGTCCTTTGACCCCTGGGGCTGGAAATGGAGTGATTTGGGTCTGCTGTGTGGAACTTCCCTCAGGCAGGGTCACATGGTCACTGCAACCATGTGGTATGTGCTTCAAGACCAAAACGTGAAGGATGGTACGCCGGCAGTTTATGCGGTGTCGCCCACAAACACTATTAAAAGACTGCCTTCTGACTTACGCCATGGCCTTTTGTCTCAGTTTTGGAGAATTCATGTCTCTACAGCCCACAGTTTTGTGTGGACCCTGTAGTGTGGGCCACTGAAGGCGTCTGAGGTGGCAGAGATTTTGGCTAAGAACCGCATCTGTTGTGAATGGGGGCGCTGAGGAATGCAGGGAAGAGGTAGAGGGTGGGATGCTTGGAGTTTCTTGTTTGGCACAACCAGAATGACACCTCATGGTTCGCAAAAAGGCACACTTGTATGGTTTGTGATCAGTTTGCTGTGAGTATTTTTCTCCCTGCCCTCTCCCCTGATAGAATCGATCCCCATGCTCATCTCATCTACAGCATAACATCATGCTGCTAATGAATTCATATTAGCTGAGTTATGGCTGATTAATCTATGTTTGCAGACAAAAATTTGAAATTGTGATTGTTTCAATGTGAGAAAAGGTTTATCGATCAGGATACTTGGGACACAGGAGCCATTTTACTTGGTTTTGTGGCAGTGAAGTACGGCGGTGACCACAGCACACACATCTGTCTTGCTTTCACCGGCTGTTCTGGTCAAATTATGCTCAGATGTACCGTTGCTTATTTTTTAGAGGTTGTTGAAAGTATGTTTGTTCTTCTGTAAACCTTTGTCAGTAAGGCTATACATTCTAAAATTACCACAGAAAATACATCCTAGAGTTTCTTTACGAATGACTGTTTCCTTTTAGACAAATAATATCTGAGGTTGTTCAAGTGGGCCTGGTCAAGTGTCCTGGCTCTCACATCAGTAATTAAAATGTCCAGTTTCCCTTGTTAGATGTCATTGAGATAGAGCAAACACTATAAGAACACAGAATTTTTTATGCGCTCTTGTTTATTTTCGATAAGAACAGCCTTCGTAAATTCGCTAAAGATGCACCCAGTCGATGAGACTTTCTGGGCTGCTTCCTAGTCAGTTAATCGGAAACGTTTGCAGCACTCAGGCCCATTCAAATCAAATAAGCGTTTATTATTTTACGCGTATAAGGTTCCTTTTTTGTGTTCCGGACTGGTAGATGTAGGTTTAAACATCAGGGCTCAGCGTTAATGATGAAAGGGATGTTGCCGAGTGTTCCGAGTGCACGCTGTTACGGCTGTGAAACCTCATCAACTCGAGACTAAACAAACTCCTGCTTGCTGTTCTCTGATTGAGAGCGGTGCTCACCGCTGTACGCCCTGTTACTGGCATGAAGAGGAGAAATTAGCCGTGTTCAGATGTTTACTCACCTCCGAAATGGCATCTGTCCTTCCCAAGAGAGACATTCGCATTTAAAAGCTGCAAATGCCAGCTTTCAGAAAAAATAACTTGAGGAAAGGCAATGGTAATAAAGAGCTGAATGGTGACTTCCCTATAATTTTCTGTGTAATGATTGACATGGTTCTCATAACCAAAGCAAAAAATAAGATAAAATAAAATTCCCTGAAGGGGGAATTTAACCCTTTGAGAGGCGGTCTTGATTTCTTGGGCATCATCCTCGACCCAACTGACTCGCAAAACTGGGGCGAGACAGAATTTTCCTGGACATCCGCATCTACGTCGTCTGAAAGCACCCTGTTCACATTTTGCTATTGCCAATTGCGAGTCTTTAAGACATCTCTTGATTAAAAATTCTGGGCCTTTCAGTCCGTTTAGGGAGAGGGTCAGCTTTCTAAATTCCAATTGTGTGCCCAACCACTTGGCAAGTTATTACTCTGTTAACGATGGCCGTACAGTCGCTCTCCACTGTTGCTGAATTCCCTTTGGTAAACCTGGGAGCAAAGTCTCTAAACTGTTGAGAGCACTTCTGTCAAGAGCTGAGCATGAAGCCCTCAGGTATTGCTCAATTCATTAACCTGCTGCTTGCTTTGAATGACCAATTTGCCACCTTAATTTTTTGTGACGACTGCTTCCTGAGAAGCGTAGCCACTGCGCCATCAGGTCTGTATGTAATGTGAACCAGGCTCAGTTACTTAGATGAGTCACTAGAAGCAAGGACAAATCATACTGCAACAACACAAATGTTCACTGGCTTATCAGTCAAACATTAGTTTTAATTTCTTTCCAGAACAGTGACGAGTTGCAGCCACTGCAGTAATTGGACAAACGCAATTTCTTGGAAATCGAAAAAAATTTTGACAACGGATTTTCGATTTCGTTCTACACGTGCGCCAAGTGACTTACTTTACCGCAGTTGCCACATGCATGCAACACGTGTCTATTTTGGCTGTAGTACACTATGACTCTTTTTCTATCCAAGATGGCCGTAAAGGATCCTGTGGTTTTCTGACGTATTAAAAGGCAGGGAATTGACAGACTTTGCGAGTGCATGTCTGAGGTCATTGGCATCATTGAGAATAAGATGGAAACATGATGCCAAGCAACTCAAATTTAAGGACCCGTTCTGTTGCTGTGATATGGGTGTGTTTTGAGTGACTGAGTTTCAGATTTTTTTAAAAATTTTGTCTCCCACCGCCATGAAGCGCAGAGCAGGAAACATGGTATTCAGCTCCTTCCGTCTGTCCGTTCATACACATGTACGTCTATCCCATTGGTGTTAAAGCGATACCTCAAGAGCCGCTGGACCGATTTTGCCCATATTCGGCACAATTGCTTGTTTTTTTTTTGTTTTTTTTTTGTAATTTTTGCCTGTCAGCTTTTTTGCCCCATTTTTCATGTTAATGGGCTGATCAAATTGAAAATTGAAAACGCTTACTATATTATACACACAGTATTTATATAAACTTTTTAGTTATTCTCATTTACTGTCAAGGCTTTTATGGACAGTATATATTATATATAGTACTGTGCAAAAGGTTTAGGTACATTTAAAGCCATTCAGTCTGGTAAGGATGCTTCCAAAAATTGGGAAATGAGGTTTTTTGACTCTGAGAAATTGTACATAATGAGGCATGAATGGTTAAATGTGAATCAAATCAATATTTGATCTGACTGCCCTTTACCTAAAAATTACACTGTCTAAGTCCTCGAAGATGATTGGAATCTTTTAGAACTTGCCTCAGCCCATCTGCAGAGGGTCTTACTTGCTGCACTCTCTCCATGTAATGACAGGCAGCCATGATGATGTTGAGATTGGGGGTCTGTCAAGGCTGCATGATGGATGTCAGCACGCTTTATTGTAATGCAACATTATTTGTAAACTTATTGTTTAGATTAATATTTAGTATCTCAAAAATGTGCAATTTACCTTCAGGAACACTGAAGTGGAAAACAGAAAAGAAATATGTAAGACCAAATTCAAATAAGAGAATCGAGAGTGCCTGAAGGTTTTGCACGGCACTGTGTTTAAAAAGCACACAGTACGAGCAGACATGATATTTATAGAGAATTGGCTATGTCCAGTATTTTGTGCCTTAAGGTTTTTCATAGCCTATAAAGCCTGCTATCATGCTTAAGAGACATTACTGAGATGTCTGCTTGTGGGCAGCTCATCAGTGCTGTGACACGTCTACATGTATGTAAAATGCATGTGCTGCAGCTGGATTGTAAGGGTAATAGCTTCGCTTGGTCTCCTGGCCTGGCAGCCAGGCCACATGGTAAGTGTTCCTTTGCCCTGGGCTCAGATTACCAGTAGGCCCAGCAGTCCTTATTTCAACTCCAGCTGCTGCATACTGGGTGTTCGAGCCAGTAAGGGTGGGACTGGAAGGGAGGGTGTTTGTGTGTGTGTTTGTGTGTGTGTGTGTGCGTGTGCGTGTGCGTGTGCGTGTGCGTGTGCGTGTGCGTGTGCGTGTGCGTGTGCGTGTGCGTGTGTGTGTGTGTGTGTGCGTCTCTGTCTGTCTCTCTGTCTGTGTGTGTGTCTGTGTCTGTGTCTGTGTGTGTGTGTGTGTGTGTCTGTGTCTGTTTTTGGGTGTGCGAGGGAGAGAACCTTTGTGTCTCTTCTTTGTTCATGTAGCCTAGAATCCATACATATCAAGTGCTGGTAACTCCCAGCGGTCACTGACTGATATGAGTCTGGCCTCAGTCGTATAGCCAGCGTTTAGCCCTTACATCACTAATGAAGTGAATATATGAATATTCATGTTTTCTGCTCTTGGCTGATTGGGTGGCCTTTTGGCGAGAACCACCAATCGAATATGAGTTAGCTGGCCAGCAAAGGCATTTGTGAATGTTATTTGACATGAGCTAAAAAAATTGGTTGTGGCTTGCTTGCGTTTACTCTTGGAGTGGTTGTTAGGTTTTGAACAGGATAATGTTTTGCTATGTCTGCATTTTGTTTATTTCACTGGGATTCCCCGGTTTAATAAAGGCTAAATGAAATAATACTCAAATTACATAACGTATTTCACAGTAATTGGCATTAGCTATAGCTTGAGTGGCATGATTACATGAGCTAGATTAAAGTGATACTCCACCCAAAAACTTTAATTTGTATATCAATTACTCACCATTAGATGTCTTGAACGGACAAAGTTGTTTATCACCTGGCGCAACTTAATGGCCACTGGAGAGTTTTGAAAAATTATCCAAATTCCTTTTTTGCTGGAAGCAAATGGGGTCACCCAGCAGCAATGGGAAAACTCCACAAAACGTCCGTTGACAAACTTTCAAACCATTGTCCAACATAATCCAAGTCTGCTTTGTCCACTTTTATCCTCAGAACTCTAAAAACTCGGTTATTTTTCGCTAAGAATACAAAACCCAAAACCAGTGAGGTTAGCACTTTATGTAAATCGTAGATAAAAACAGAATACAATGATTTGCAAATCCTTTTCAACTTATATTCAATTGAATACACTGCAAAGACAAGATGTTTAATATTCAAACTGAGAAACTTAATGTTTTTTCTGCAAATAATCATTAACTTAGAATTTAAAGGCAGCAACACATTGCAAAAATGTTGGCACAGGGGCCTTTTTACCACTGTGTTACATCGCCTTTCCTTTTAACGACACTCAGTAAACGTTTGGGAACTGAGGAGACCAATTTTTGAAGCCTTTCAGGTGGAACTCTTTGCCATTCTTGCTTGATGTACAGCTTAAGTTGTTCAGTCCGGGGTCTCCGTTGTCATATTTTACGCTTCATAATGCGCCACACATTTTCAATGGGAGACAGGTCTGGACTACAGGCAGGCCAGTCTAGTACCCGCACTCTTTTACTACGGAGCCATGCTGTTGTAACACGTGCAGAATGTGGCTTGGCATTGTCTTGCTGAAATAAGCCGGGGCGTCCATGAAAAAGACATTGCTTGGATGGCAACATATGTTGCTCCAAAACCTGTATGTACCTTTCAGCATTAATGGTGCCTTCACATATGTGTAATGGGCATTAATACACCCCCATACCATCACAGATGCTGGCTTTTGAACTATGCGCCTATAACAGTCCGGATGGTTCTTTTCCTCTTTGGTCCGGAGGACACAACGTCCACAGTTTCAAAAAACAATTTGAAATGTGGACTCGTCAGACCACAGAACACTTTTCCACTTTGCATCAGTCCATCTTAGATGAGCTTGGGCCCAGCGAAGCCGGCGGCGTTTCTGGGTGCTGTTGATATTTGGCTTTCGCTTTGCATTGTAGAGTTTTAACTTGCACTTGCAGATGTAGCGACGAACTGTAGTTACTGACAGTGGTTTTCTGAAGTGCTCCTGAGCCCATGTGGTGATGTCCTTTACACACCGATGTCGGTTTTTGATGCAGTACCGCCTGAGGGATCGAAGGTCACGGGCGTTCAATGTTGGTTTTCGGCCTTGTCGCTTACGTGCAGTGATTTCTCTTGATTCTCTGAACCTTTTGACGATATTACGGACCGTAGATGATGAAATCCCTAAATTTCAGGGAAGCTGCTTTTATACCCAATCATGGCACCCACCTGTTCCCAATTAGCCCGTTCACCTGTGGGATGTTGCAAATAAGTGTTTGATGAGCATTCCTCAACTCTCTCAGTCTTTTTTGCCACTTGTGCCAGCTTTTTTGAAACATGTTGCAGGCATCAAATTCCAAATGAGCTAATATTTGCAAAAAATTACAAAGTTTACCTGTTCGAACATTAAGTAACTTGTCTTTGCAGTGCATTCAATCGAATATAGGTTGAAAAGGATTTGCAAATCATTGTATTCTGTTTTTATTTACGATTTACAAAACGTGCTAACTTCACTGGTTTTGGGTTTTGTAATAAAATACCGCAGTTATGCTTCAAGTCAGCTTGCGCATTCAACGGAAGTTCCGCCTCCCATCTCATTCATTGCCCAGAGACTCTGCTGCCACTCAGATGAATATTTGTATAAACCCAAGCCAGGAGGCGGGACTTCCGTTGAATGCAGAACTGTGGTATTTTATTTATTTTTAAGTCTGTCTAAAGGGGCGGGGCACCCTTGCGACTGTGAGCCAATCGACCAAAGCTTGATATGAATGGATTCCAGGCTATTGTTCGTGGGTTTTAATGTGAGAGTGAAGAGGGTTTGTGTATGATAAAGAGTGCGTTAGTGGGGTTGGAAGACTACAAGAGTGAGAACATACATATGCGTGGGTTAGATAGACGGTAAGAGTGTTGCTGATGGAACAGGACAGATTGTCTGATGGAGAGAGAGGTAACTGGCGCTGCCTTGCTCACGAAATCTCACTACTTATAAAAACCAGCTTTCCATCAGCTCACTGCGTACAGAAGTGCTTAAAACATGTACAGGAGCCTGTCCTGCAAGCCAGAATGCTGATTGTACTGAAACCTTCTTTATTTCACGGTTTGCACTTACACTGTAAAAAGGAAAAAATCTAAAAGAAACCTTTATTACTGGAGTTGTTGTACTATGATAATGTTAACTACTTAAATTTTCTTATCCATGTGGCCCATTTATAGTTTTAGGTCATGAGTTGCCTCTTCTGTGTTCGAGATTTAAGTTTGTTTTTTGCTTTTTGCTTTCCCAGAGAGAAAGAGGCCATTTTATGCTTAATGCCCCCTGTGTCTTCTGATGGCTGTTGAGAGTTAGGGGAAGTGTTGTGCTTGATTTTGAATTTAGCGTAAAGGTCCATTCAGATGAGAAGCGTTGGTTCTGTTCAGACTGTAACACTGATTAACAATCACGTTAGTCATTCCGTCCCAAATTGTTACATCATCTCTGGTGATGTAACGGTCCCATCTCTGCTTGTGTGTGTACGTGTCTGAAGCAGTGTACAGCATAGAGCAGTGGTCACTAAGCCTGCTCCTGGAGATCTATCATCTGGTAGGTTTTCATAGTTGCCTGTTGATACACCAGAATCTACACAGTAACTGCTGAATGGGATTCAGTGTTGCAGCAGTTGAATGAATTGTGTTCTGTTAGATTTAAACTGAAAATCTACAGGACATTAGATCTCAAGTAAAGGGTCGATTACCACTAGCATAGAGGCTTGGATGTTTGACTGGGCCCAATCAGGTTTGTTGTTTAATTTCCACTGTTGCCCCAGTAAGATGAGTGCAGCTATTGGGCGACTGACCTCATTGCTCCTGCTTAATCTGATCAACCACAAGTCATTTTGGACAAAAGCATCAGATTAATAGCAGTAGCATAACGAGCGCATATCTCTATGGAAGTTAGTTGGAAATGTTTATGTTTATATAATATCAGCCTGTGTTGTCTTTGTCACAGGAATGGCAAAACTCCATCCAAAAGAACGCTGGCCTGGCCTTCATTGAGCTCGTCAACGAGGGGAGGTAATTACCCAGCACTGGCCACCTCTTCACTACACTCGCCTCTCTCACAATCCAATACTGTGGCCCTGGGCTGTGGGTACAGGCTTTTGTACAAAATCAATACACCAAGAAGCGAGGACCTCAGAGTTCAAGTCACCGTCAATACCTGCTCTCTCACCTGGGGTGGGGAGGGGCTGACACACCAGGTGATGGGGGCCATGTACTTCCTCAGTGCCTCCGGGGCAGGAACGCGGCTGTCCCCTCCCCTCTGTCGCAGTGAGCCTAAACTCATTCATGGTGGGATAACGCTTCTCTCCTGATGACATGCTGACCAAGGACTTCGTATCTTTCCCTCCTTATCATAATTAAAAATGCATCTTTTGACTGGAATGTTTTAGAACAAAGCATCATTGAGGGAGAAACCTGGTAAACAAGCTAGATAGCAGTACGGCACACAAGTGTTTTGGAGGGCGGATATTGTATTTACAAGCAATATAAAAGGTTGCAGCTCAACAGGGTCCCTACGAGTGCAGGGAATTTGTAAAAATGCTTGAATTTTAATGTACCATTTTCAAGGTTTGCATAGTACTTGGATTTGAATAAAGAACTTAAAACTGCTTGACATTATAAAGCTAAATAAATTACTTTCATCATAAAGCTGAGCAGTTAAACTAAACCCTGACAAGTGTGGTGAACTCAAATGTGTTGTCCAACTTAATGATCTTGTGTTCACAGCACTTAAAAACATGTAAAACATACACTACTGCTCAAGTTTGGGATCACTTGAAAATTTCTTTGTTTTCCAAAGAAAAATACATTTTCATGCGTTTAACAAACATTTTTATCCATTTTACAAACGATTAAAATTAATCAGATGATTTCCAAAGAATGATCTACATTTTTGAATTGAGGCCTATTATCAGCAACTGTCAGTCCTCTGCATCAATCCCCTGGTATGGCTGCTAATCCAAGTTAAGCATTTTATAAGGCTAATTGATTATTAGAAAACCCTTCTGCAAATGTGTTGCACAGCTGAAAACAGTTGAACGAATAAGGGAGCGCAAAAGGGAGCATGACATTCTTGAGGTTGGTTTAGTACCTGATGCATCGGCAGTTTTTTGTTTGTTTACAGGCTCAAAATGGCCAGAAAGTAAGAACTTCCTTAAGAGACCCGTCAGTCTATTGTTGTGCTTAGAAAAGAAGGCTATTCAATGCGAGAATTGAAAACTTAAAATCTCTGACCATGCTGTCAACTACTTCCTTCAGAGAGCAGCACAAACTGGCGCTAACAAGGACAGAAAAAAGGAGTGGGAGGCCCCGATGCACAACTGTGCAAGAAGACAAGTATGTGAGAGTGTGTAGTTTAAGACAAAGATGGCTCACAGGTTGTCAACTCGCAGCTGTGCTAAATAGTTCCCGTCAAACACGAGTTTCAGTATCAACAGTGAAGGTGTTTTTTTTTTTTTTTTTGATGAAGGCAAAGTTTAAAGTACATATTCATCATTTTCCATTTAAATCATTATTTCTAACTCAGACAATGTCAGCATGTTCTGTTCATTTGCTATATTTCCTGTTCAGACTAATTTCATGTGTGTTTCCATGGAAAAATGAAAATTTCCAAGTGATCCCAAACTTTTGAGCAGTAGTGTAACTTTACCTAATTTTCTTAAGGTTCCTTCAAGACAGTGCAATTAAGTTTGCCTGCACAATTTTTAGCTGCGACCAAGCAGCTCTATGAATGCTTCTGTCTGTCCGTCTGTCTGTCTGTCCGTCCGTCTGTGACACCTTTTTCACCATGTGCCTGTCGTCGTATCATCATGAAATTTTCAGGAGTTATTGACCTTCACCAAAGTGCTGTCCATGCTCAAGGTTGAGGTCAAAGGTCAAGTTGACAGAGGTCACAACCTTTTTTGCGGGTTTTCGCGCTGTAACTCAAGTTAGAATTCATGGATTGCTATGAAATTTTGGAAATAGCTTTCTAGGCATAGAGGAGGTGTTCCCCATTGTTTTTCAAGGTCATCCGTCAAATCCCAAGGTCACACAGGTAAAAAAAAGTGTCAATTTTGCCCGATTTGATGGTTTTCGCTCCGTAACTCAAGTTTATTTCAATGAATGGCTATGAAATCTTAGAGCAAGCTTCTTGGTATAGAGGAGGGGTTCCCTATTCATTTTCAAGGTCATCTGTCGAATCCCAAGGTCACACCGGTCAAAAAAGTGTCGATTTTGCCCCCATTTTAACAGTTTTCGCACCGTAACTCGAGTTTAACTTGATGGATGGCTATTAAATCTTACAACAAGCTTCCTGGTACAGAGGAAGTGTTCCCTATTGATCAGGTCATTTGCCAATTTCGAGGTCAAACTTGCACAAGAAACCACCAGTCATGGACACTAGGCCACGTGACGGATGCTAGGCCAGGTCGCAGCTATTAGATCCCTCTGGTCTATTTGTTTTTGAGGTAATCGGTTTCCAGAAAAATTTGAGTTCACCGCATTATTAGGGTTCACAGTGTAGATAAATATTGAATTTACACAGTAGTATGATGCTGGAAAAGTTGCTTGAAAAATTGCTGGAAAAGTGCTTCGCAGTTTCAATGCAGGTGAAGGAACCCTGACTGCACCTGGCGTTAAAGCTAATAGAAGGGTCCCACTGGTGCCTAGCTGCATCAAATTGCTGTATTCGGTGGCACAATCGAAGTACAGAAGTGCGCATTAAAAGCTTGTGGTGTCGCCAATTGTCATTGTGGTGGTTGATGGGGCCTTGGGCATAAGGGACGTTAGGGTAACTGCCCTGAGTTTGGGGCTTTGGTGAAGCTTGACAGGTGGGGCGGCATTATTGTTGAGGTTGGGGCAGCGGTAGAGGAAGGCCCTGTGTAGCCCAGGGGCGTTCAGCTGCCCAATCTCCAGGGTCAGATTACTAGGAGGAGGCTGGGGTTGTTTTCCTTGTACCACTCTACCCTGGTTCCCCTCTCCTTAGAAGGAGTTGGACACCTCAAAATAAATGTTTTATTAGGGCAGGGAGTGCGACAATCCCTTTTTGTTAGATTGCTGTGTTAGCTGTGCACCCAACCATGCAGTTAATCCATTCCCTTACATTGTCACAATTATTCAATAAACATGGATATGATTTTTGTCAAGGCCAGTTCACTAAGATTTTGAGAGCTTTAGATTGATATTTGAGGTCTTATTTGTGACATCCAAATTTTTCTCTGTGTTGACTTTTATTATTCATTTCGAAAGTACTTAAGTTGCGAAGTTTTAAGGTTGAATATATATGTCTGTATATATATATTTTTGAAAGAGAAACTGAACAGTCTTGCATGAAGATTTTGGTTATGAAAAATATGTTTGCATATTGTTTGCAATTTTTTGGTTTTTGTGCCTTGCAGACACATTGGCATTTCAAATTTGACTTTTATATTTCAGCCAATACGGACCTTGACTATGCACACCATGTTTACTTCCAATGTGTTGGCAAATTGGGTGAAATTTGTTAATTATGTTATGTGCATTTTTAATGAACACATTTGTGCTGGTTAGATCTTCTTTGGTCACTTTTAATGAAACCCATGGAGAACACTCCCAGGCTGGTAACTCAGTTTCAACAATAGTTCAGATCTATGTTTATAGATGTTTTGTCTTTTGTTTTGCTCCTGGTGGACTGCGCGAGGTTTGGCATTAACTTGTGTATCTGTCCGTGTGCGTGTTTGCTTCTTTTTTTTTGTGCACTTCTGTATATGTGTGTGTGTGTGTGTGTGTGCGCGCACGCGCGTCTGTGTGTGTCTGTCTGTCTGTCTGTCGTGTGTGTGTGTGTGTGTGTGTGTGTGTGTGTGTGTGTGTGCACGTGTGCGCGCGCGTGCGTATTTATATCTCTCCGGCCGTCCTTCTCCCAGGCTGCTGAGCTACACCATGAAGGATCACCTGGTGAGAGTGGCCAACGAGGCCGAGTTCATCCTGAGCAGACAGCGAGCAGAGGACATCCACAAGCACGCGGAGTTTGAGGTGAGGCCCTCCAATCGCTGCTGTTGCAGTGCTGTTGAAGCTGAAGACCTTCCTCGGGCCCCCAGTGCTTATATACTCTCCCGAATCCATCAGACCGTTATTTTTTGAGCATGTTTGTCCCTTCCTCATTCATGCTTATGGACTATGTTTGAAGGCATAGCATGTTGTATCCAGTGCTGTTGTATCCAGGGCCGGCGCGGCCATATAGGCGAACTAGGCAATTGCCTAGAGTGGCACTTTCTCAGGAGCGGCAAAATGGGGCAAGTGAGTACAATCTTGGAGAAACAAAGACCGGCAGGCTCAATTATTCTGGGAGATGTTGAAAGGCTGAGGAATATGTCAATCATACACACACACACACACACCATCTGCACACGCCCCCTCCCCGGCCGCAAATTTTTTTTCTACCCGTTATATCCATTAGGCCCAATTTGGCGCCTCTGATTGGTTGCTTGAAGCGCACCTCAACGAATTCTAAACCCACCTAACAATACACCGATAAACGTTGACCAAAACTTCGGCTCTTCATCAGTTTATTTGTTTTAGCTCATCATATTAATCTTTAGCAGTTAACCCTGACTTGGCCCAAGATCATCAGTAAATGCGCACGCCAATTTCTCACGTTTCTTCAGCATAGTCAGTAATGCTAACGTTTGTTAGGATTGTCACTTTTTCTCCTAATCGGTTTGTGTGCATGTATTTAGCTGGCGAGCCTACACGTTTAAGCTCGAGGGCTTCAAATGTAACGTTACATTGATTCAGTTAAAATCAAAATAATTATCTAGAAAGAGCTGTTCAGAACTTAAACTTCACCTTCATATGGCTTAATGGTTTAGAATACCTGAAGTCGCAAAATGATTACATACCAGCAAAGAGAATAGACTGCAATTATTCCAGTTGGAGTTGCAGCTGAAACTGGTGCAAGAAAGGTTTGGAGCGGTACTTCACGCTCATGCAAATTCACTCATGCACGAAAATACGCTGTTGAGAGTACGGGAATATTCTCTCTGCAGAAATACACAGCCAACATGGATTTTCATATTGTGTGCACATGGGTCTGTAGTTCCATATTAAACGCTCCAGGTTCAATTATAGCTGGCTAGCTATAACCGACAAATCATCTCCAGCATTCACGAAGACATGAAATGCAATGTAAATTCTGTGGCTTCTTAGAATCCAGTACTTTCTACAGGTCATTGGCAATGCCACTAGTTCGACCTCTGGCAGTTTCTTTACAGTGAGTGAGCAATGTCTCGGAGACACCGAATTTACATTGCATTTCATGTATATAACGTTGTTGATGATACCTGCCTGCTGACATTCAATGCGTGTAAGCGCGTGTGTTTGCCTCACAGGAGAAAGAGGTGTATAGATTTTTTTTATTTGGAAACAGGTTAGCCGGTATGTTGTCTGGAGTCTGCTATAAATATTTTAAAAGCAGGTTATTGGTGTTTGCCTGGTTATAGACAGGCTTTTTAGTTGCCCTATTTGCATATGGATTGCTAAAATGCCGGCATATTGTATATTGTTGACACTTCGGGCACACTATTTCTGGATCGGCTTTCCGTTGTGTGTGTGTGTGTGTGTGGCTTATTGTCGTTAATATGTTGCTGGTTTTTGCTTTATTTGTATGACGTATTGGTATTTGTGTGGTGTTGCTATCATGGTACACTGCAACTAGAGGGGCGGCATCATTGATATTCGCCTAGAGCGGCAAAAGTGCGTGCGCCGGTCCTGGTTGTATCCCAGTTGGCTGTATCAGAAGCCTCCCTGAACAAGGCCTGAGGTGTAATCCTCCTCTGGTCATTGTTGTTTGCGTACAGTGGGCTTTACAGGAAGCACGCTTGCATCTGTGAGGACTTCCTCAGTCTCTGAAGAACCGAGATTAGAGATGCCTAAGCCCGGTCCTTCAGAGACGGTCTAATTAAATTACATTCTGACCCCAATTTGGCCCACTCAATTCTACTGTTTAGCCTGCGATCTCTTGTGATTGAATGAGAAGCATTTCTAATGATGCTTTCACACGAGGCACTCGGTCATGGGTCCGAGTACACTTGACCCCAAAGTCCAGTTCATTCGGTAAATGTGAACACAAGCGTACCGTGCTCGGGCACGGTACTAGAGTCAGCTTTGAAGAGGTGCTCTTGGCACAGTTCATTTATACTTGTACCAAATGTGAAAGCAATCGTACTTGAAGAAGGAAGTTGACTGTTACGCGATGTCCATTCGACTCTATTTCTAACAAACATGGCAGCGAAAGGATCTCTATGGTTAAACGAAGAAATTAGATGGAAAGAATTTGGTATCATTGCTGTCGGTCAGCTTATGCCATTTGCTTTAGCGCCACGACCAGACCAAATTTTTCATTTTTTAAAATCGTAATGACTTGATAGTTTTTATGAGAATCACACTAATCTTTTGTTCATTCCTAGTGCATACACTGGTAACCCTGTTGTTTTGTATGACCCTATGACCATGTCAGTCTTTACATTTCGAAATTCAATAACTCTTTGCTGGGAATCAAGCCACTGTTCTAGTGATCGTATCTGGTGCATAATGAAGGGGTTCTAATTTATGTTGGTCACCTATGATCTCTGCTATTGGGCTATCCCTGGGACAAGCTATTAATATTTAAAAAATTGTAATAACTTGAACCGCTTTAATGGGGAATCATTTCAAATCTGCTGCTAACTTTCTTGGTGCAAGGAGGAAGAAGTTACTGATTGTGGTGGCTTTGTAATGTTTCCTGTTGTGCCACTACTAAAATTTGAGGATGCAGTAACTCAAACTTTTTTGATCAGTTTCGTGTCAGACTTTGTTTTTGTTTCTGGTGTATACAGAAAGGGTGTTATTGATATTGGTCTCCCCAGATATACCTTAAACAGTGTTCAAAATAAGGAAAAAAATTTGCTTTTCCTTCCGACAACAAACAAATCAGGTTGTCTGCAAGATTTTTTAGCTGTCCCATGTACCATCATGAGGATTTTAAAAAATGACACGCATATTAAGTTGTAAAAACTCTAAATAATGTTTCTCTTTGTTGTACTGGTGATATTCTGAACAATGCAATTAAATATAATACGATAAATTCTCCTGCCAAGCTGAACAACTGCTAACCAAAACCACTCTCCTGCAACTCAGTAGCTCTGATCATTAGCGTGCCGTTTTGAAGCCACGTCTTCCATCACAATCTCAGGCAAAGACCGGTCTTCGTGACACTGCATTTCCCTTTCTTACTGGACTCGGCATTAGCTCGCTTCCTCACGAGCAAGAACAGAGCAAACTTATTTGACATGGCTTGGGATGAGTGTGAGATATACAGACTGCATGTACTTGAAAACAACGTAGCCAAAATGCAATCTCAAGGTTCCCGCTTCCTCGGGGTGTTAGATTCCAAATTATAAATGAATACTTAGGAAATTTTATATCTGGCTGTACAATGTCACTTTACTTACCTCTCAGTGTCAAAGAGCAGTGAAGTTTCATGCTAGAAGAGAGTCAACCGCCACACTCGCAGCAATAATTCTAATTGAACTCTAAATATGCATACAATACGTTAACGCTTGAGCAGCGTTGAATGCACCACAAAGGAAGATGCTTATTGTGACATTTTCGAATTTCATTCCCTAAAGTTGTTTACGGTTACATCCGGGTCGTTCGTGCCACGAGTTTTTGTTGACTAAATTGCCAAGCCTGAATTGAAGTAAGTGCACGTTGTTGTTTGCTGCGGTACTTTATTAAAAAAATAAATAATAAAAACGTTCTCCCCTTTACAAGATGTGTGAAAGTTACAGGCAGTATGCCATACATACAGACCTTTACTTACTTACGGAAGAGAATTAAATTTTGACAAATTCAAATTAGTAAAACTGCCGGGATATTTGGTTGTCCAATGAACAACCTCGTGAGCAGTTCAGGTTGTCCGGATCTATTTCAGTTTCTCTTGACAACCGGATAACTGCTTATTTCAAATTCGGAAACTCAGGTAAAATACACTTCAGAAATTTGACTGGAGGTTAATTTACATGTGAATTCTTGGACAAAAAAAATCAATACACAGAATTATTCCAACTACGCCTGGCAAGGGTCTGCCAACTTATTTTCCCTCCTTCATTTGGCCAAATCGATGGTATTCGATCCGCGTCATGTACGTTCGATGCGGCCATATTGTTGACATCCCCACTAATATTCCTGACTAGACTCTATCGAGAGGCTCTACCTCACATTCTTTAGCGATCGTAACAACCCTGGTTGGTTCAACATGGTAAGCAGTGTGGTTCATGGCTGTTCTAATGACAGGAAAAAAAAAAAAAAAAACAGCGTTAGATTTCTTTGCAATACCCACTGTGAGGAAAAGAGAGGGGAGAGACAGAGAGGAGTTGAGCTAGCGGAGGAGAGACCTGTGGCTAGAATTAATAGGAGAGACTTTAGGCTACTCGTTACAGCAAAGTCTGTTCCGATCATTTTTCCTCAGGTAACGTTGGAGTTAGATAAGCCACTTTCAACAGTAAAGTGTGTGCATAGCATTTAATCACTGGTAGATATTGGTTTTATTAGTCAGAGATCGTTTTGTCAGACAGTGAATGTTGCTTGATGTGATAAATGATGCAAGGTGCTACCGGCGCCTGACATCGTTCTGGTCGGGGGCGACATCAAGGGCCTTGGCTATTCGCCCGACCGTCGGGTGTGTATGTTGCTACTGTCTATTCGCCCGACCGTCGGGTATATAAGCTGTTTATAGGCTATTTGCCCGACCGTCGGGTGTGTATGTTGCTACTGTCTATTCGCCCGACCGTCGGGTATATAAGCTGTTTATAGGCTATTTGCCCGACCGTCGGGTGTGTATGTCGCTACTGTCTATTCGCCCGACCGTCGGGTGTGTATGTTGCTGCTGTCTATTCGCCCGACCGTCGGGTGTGTATGTTGCTATTGTCTATTCGCCCGACCGTCGGGTATATAAGCTGTTTATAGGCTATTTGCCCGACCGTCGGATGTGTATGTTGCTACTGTCTATTCGCCCGACCGTCGGGTATATAAGCTGTTTATAGGCTATTTGCTCGACCGTTGGGTGTGTATGTTGCTACTGTCTATTCGCCCGACCGTCGGGTATATAAGCTGTTTATAGGCTATTTGCCCGACCGTCGGGTGTGTATGTCGCTACTGTCTATTCGCCTGACCGTCGGGTGTGTATGTTGCTGCTGTCTATTCGCCCTACCGTCGGGTGTGTATGTTGCTATTGTCTATTCGCCCGACCGTCGAGTATATAAGCTGTTTATAGGCTATTTGCTCGACCGTCGGGTGTGTATGTTGCTACTGTCTATTCGCCCGACCGTCAGGTATATAAGCTGTTTACAGGCTATTTGCCCGACCGTCGGGTGTGTATGTTGCTACTGTCTATTCGCCCGACCGTCGAGTATATAAGCTGTTTATAGGGTATTTGCCCGACCGTCGGGTGTGTATGTTGCTCCTCTCTATTCGCCCGACCGTCGGGTGTGTATGTTGCTATTGTCTATTCGCCTGACCGTCGGGTATATAAGCTGTTTAAAGGCTATTTGCCCGACCCTCGGGTGTGTATGTTGCTACTGTCTATTCGCCCGACCGTCGAAAGTGTATGTTGCTACTGTCTATTCGCCCGGCCGTCGGGTATATAAGCTGTTTAAAGGCTATTTGTCCGACACACTGAGTACATATATATTATCTATATATTTTTTTTCATTTGACTTGCGATCACGTTTCTGGTTTGAGATCATGTTAGTTTGACTACTGTTAGGTTCCCTACTGTACCACCAGTTCGCAAACGGCCCGTTGCATCGACCGGACAGGTTACCAGTCTAGTTTAATAGTGTTTTTGGGGTGTGGGTAAAACACAGATTGAGGATCTGGTAAAACGCGGATAACTTGAAATGTAATGTTGAACATACCGCTATATTTAATATTTTAATAAAACTACCGTTTTCAAGGTCAATGTTATAAAGTGTTAAATTCCCTGCAAATTGAAAATGACCTAATTATAGGGCATTTTAACCCAGTGATCGTAGGTGGTACAGTGGGCTGAATGTGTTGATTGATGGGCTTCCAGATATAAAATTTGCTCATTAAAAATCATTGCAGCTGACAAGGATCATATTTTGTTTATTGTGTTGAGTTCCTATTGATTTGATATTAATGACAATGATAATCTTCACTCAGGTAAATCGGACAAAAGAACCAATACTCGTACAGTACATATAATGCTGTTACATGTACTAGAGCCGGCACCACGAACATCATACTTACTCACATAAATAAATAAATAGATAAAAGTAAATAAATGAATAAATAAATAAATGAGAAAAAAATAACACTTTTATTTTAGTGCTCGAATAATATTTGCACCTAAATAAATTTAATGGATATATTCTATATATTTATTTAATCATCTATTGGTTTATTTATTTACAAAAAAAAATGAATGAAGAATTGCATAAATTAAAAAAAAAAAAAAAAAAAATACACTTACACTTATATTTGCACACGGATGATATTTGTACTTGGATAAATAAATGAATGTATCTTCTGTTCATTTATTTAATCATTATTTGTTTATTAAATAAATAAATAAATTTCATATATTTTCTTCATTTATAGTAAGCCTGCCAATATTATACAAAATTTCAAATTCCAAGTCCAAGTAAACACTGCTTACTACGCATGCACTAACTGCTTTCTGAAACTTTGTGGCTTGTGATGTAAAAACATTCTTCAGTGAAGCCATTTCACAGTGGCATGATCTCAATTAAGTGAGTTTCTCTTGAAACAACATGCCATGTGTGAGACCATTAACTCATGCTTAAAATCACTATATATCAATATAAAGGATTTAATGTTGATTTTTTTGTTCGCGTGTCGCGTGCCGCTTCTTTCAATAATTTTTAATAGATTTAAGCTAATAAATGCTGAGCATACAAAATGAACAATAACATGATAACAATAGGGGCAGTGGCGCGGAAATTCTAAAAATGGCAACAATACGAGATCTCGCGCGAGAATAGACTGGTTTATGTCCCTGTAGACGTCCCATATACAGTAGCAGTTGACCAGTCTATCCTGTCGGGCAAATAGCAAGCTATGATTTATTCACCCAACCGTCGGGCCAATAGAGAACGGTTTCTTATTCACCCGACCGTCAGGCGAATAGCAAGCTACGATTTATTCACCAAACCGTCAGGCCAATAGAGAACGGTTTCTTATTCACCCGACCGTCAGGCGAATAGCAAGCTACGATTTATTCACCCGACCGTCGGGCCAATAGAGAACAGTTTCTTATTCACCGTCGGGTCAATAGTCACTCCCGACATCAAGACAGCTGATGTGACAGTCGATATAATTGACTTAGGAGATTCACGGTGAGCTAAGTTACTGTTGAATGGAGTTAATGGCTGCATCCAAAAGCGGCGAAATTAAATCCTCATTCTGTAGCTACACTGGCAAAACGTTGGTTTTGGCGTCAGCATTAAGATTTTTTATTTGTGTCTTAAGACGCCATAAAATGCCCGGTTAGCACTCTCTAATTGTACAGCTGAAATTGCCAGTTAATAAATAATATTTATTAACTATATACAAAATATTAATGCGGACACAAAAACCGACGTTTTGGACCAAACGCAAGTTTACAGAATGAGGATTTAATTCAGGCACTTTGGGAGGCAGCCAATGTTAGCTTAGTTATATGAAATAGTTATACGACTCCTTACGCCTTCAGCTCCTGCGCCGTGTAGTCGTACTCTGTGTGGATTAAATAGTGGCAAATATCGGGGTAATCCACAGCTGGCAGCAAAGATATATCTCGGCTAAATACTGCTGAGTCAAATTTATATGGATCGACGTCAATCAATCAAGTTTTCTCGTCGTAGTGCGATGAGGAAGCCATGACGGCTCGTTTAACTCAATTGAAATCTTCGCTCTGCTCCTCAGCGGTATGTCAACAATATGGCCGCATCGAACGTTGATGACACGCATCAAATACCATCAATTATTGTACATCTATAGAGGGTGCCAAAATATTTTCATTGTGGTTTGCCTGGGGCAAAGCTTCCTAAGCTACAGTGTGGTCTTTATGAACGTGAGATACTGTAAAATAAGTAGGCTAACACTTGCTAGAAAATGTCCTGACAGCATACGCTTTATTAATTGCTCGATCATGTTTATGTCTATTGCCAATGGCATAGCCTATAAGGTCCATGAATTGAAGCCAGTATAACTAGAAGGCACTTGGAGGGTGGATTGCCTCTGCTGTCTTATCATCGCACACGAATGTTTGAGGGGGCCGTCTTTACACGCATGGAACTTCTTTCGGATCCTAGATCTTTTGTCTATTTTGAGCTTTCTCCAAAATGTATCACTTTCTCCTTAAAACAGTATCTCGGCAAATTTTATCAACATCTATCCATAATGTTTTGTCATATTCCACGGCTGACAAACGAATGAACAACCCAGCAAACACCAGTTAATGTTTATTACCTTCTGGCAGAGGCAAGAATAATCAGGGAATATATTCCTTGGTAATGGCAACCCTCTGAAGCAGTGCATGCCTCAAGTAATTCTCGGCTGCAATTTTCCACAGACACGCAAGATGGGAGCAAAACATACCGAATCTCATCCAATCCTCAAACGATCACCTTTAAAGAAGTTGTCACGATTACTGCGCATGCTCATAACTTTGAAAACTAACAGTATCGGCCACTAATGGATGTTTTCATGTTAAAATGACTGGCAGGTCTATTGAACTGGAAGCATGCAGTTCATGTGGTGAATGATTTAGAAGCTGCTACCAAATATTAAGTAAAAGTTGCAGACAAATGCAGATCTCCAAAATAAACTTCAATTTCAAATGCAAATTTTGTAGGTTCAGTATTTGCTCCCTTCATTCAAGCATTAGACAACTAGCCGTATCGCAAGATAACATTGGCTACATAACTATCATAGCTAAGCTATGTAGCTGGCTTGTTAAGTTATACAGATATCAGTGGTGACCTTTTGTTAGTCAAATAGCTTGCTACTTAAGTCGCTTCATTTAAATAGCATCATCAGCCAATTAGCTAAATTTATAGCTAAAATACCTTATGTCGCTATCTTGGCTCTGCTACTTGGCTAGCTACACAGATATTCGCAAAAACCTTTTATTTCACATGCAACTTTATTAACAAAGTTAACAAGCTAGCTAGCTAAACGGTTTCTTCATTCATTTATAGGAAATCAACAATGAGCTGAATAGCTAGCTACTATTAGCTATGTAGCTATCATGCCTACGCTACATTGATAGAAACACAGATATCCACGATAATTTTTTATTTCACATGGAAATTTTGTTGGTTAAGTATTTATTCCAGTAGCTACTTCATTTAAAACTATCAGATGACTAGCCAAATTGCTAGGTAACATTAGCTACATAGCTTTAGCTTTGCATTAATTCATGAAGAAGAGAGATTCTTCGTCTGTGGTGTTTCTCAGAGGTTGGCAGTCAGCTTAAATCTTTCATATCCTTTGGCCAAGGCGCAAAAATAGCGTTTTGAATCCTTGAGTTTTCATGTAAAACTGAATAGGAAAAAAAAGCATAAATGCATGAGTAACTAAATATATATATAATGCAATACAAAACAAACATGACTTTGCAAGGATGGAGTGGATTATGACTTGCCATCAAGCAGATTCACTTTCTTAGGATGTTAGTTCTGAGCATGCGCAGTAATCACGTCACGGCTCCTTTAAGTGGTTGTCATCCATTTTAGCTCACAAGTAGTAGATCCTAGTCTTTATGTAGGGTGTGGAATCTGAGGGCTTGGCAGTCAGAAATGCTTTACTCTGATGTATAAATGAATAAAATAACCAATACATAAATCATAAATACATAAAATGTTGCCATGCTATATGTTCCAATAAAACTGAGGCGAGGCTACTAGAATCAGGCATATAAACACTTCAAAACATTGAATTTGCAACACTAGTTGATAGTTTGCACTAGTTTGCAAGCTCTTTACACTACTTTGCTGTTGGCAATTTCTACAAGTTTGCCTCTGAAATATGTAAATAGGCTGAAAGGAAATCTTTTACTCATTGATTCAGCATTCTTGCTGCTAATGTAAAAATGCTTAATAAGCTAGAACCTGACTAAAAGAATGGAGAACTTTGACAACAACTTTGAACGAGGTGAATCTGCTTGATTGCAAGCCAAAAATTTACTTCTATCCTTGCTACTTTTTCAGTGTTTTGCATTGTATTTATTTGCTGCAGTTACTAAGGCATTATGCTTTTTTATATTAAGGAGTTTTATGTGGAAATTCGAGGATTCAAAGCATTACTGTACCACTTTAGCTGACACATGAAACTTGGTGGGCATATGACCTTTACCCAACAGGAGGTCAGCCATTTTAATTTAACTGTAATTTTGTGCTATTTTTCTCATTTCTGGGCACTATGCTGTAGCAAACCCCTCCTAGAGATTTGTTGTATGAATCTAATGACATTGAGGATGTTGCATGGCAAAACTCCTCTAGTCTTGTTGAATGCTGGGTCTGTGGTGGCGTGATGACTTGTGATGTTTCGCCATAAGAAATTTACTTGTTGAAACTCTAACAAACATTGCCCAATCTGCCCTAAACTCCACAAGCTTGATTAAAGTCCTGGCCTGAAAATATCCAAATGCCAATATTGAGTCTTTGTCATAGGGCCTCCAACCGGATATGGGATCTAAGACTCCTGTACCAATGAAAGCACTGAAGGTGCTGATGCCTCGGTGCTGACAGCAGTGACAAGAATGTCCCTTAATGAAGCTATAAAATTCTGTGTGGACATGTCAGAGTACCCTAGCTGTGCATCTATGCTTTACGTAAGCTATGTTTCCATCCACTTGTCAATCGAATTATCTGAAGTTCGCCAAAAATATTCATGCGAATAAAGGTGAAAATGCATTTCCACCTAACAGCAGGAAAGCAAATAAAAACTTGTGCGTAATGACGTCACTTGCTGCTATGCGATCAAATCGGTGTATCGAATAGATTTCTGACATTTGAAGCCATTTCCATTCATTTTCGCAGTGAATCGCAGAACCTTCGAGTGAACAAAAGTAGGGTGGTGGCCAACAAAATTAGCTAATTAGCAATAATGGATCGCGTCTCCCAACAAATGGTGATAATTGCACAAGTTGTAATAGTGCTTATGTGCCAGCTATTAGCAACATACAAACCATTATCAGAAGGCAAGGATGACATTGAAACAGTCACGATGCAGTCGCAGATTTATTTGGCAAATAACATTTCCATCAGCAGTTAAGGCATGAACCTTTAGCCAATCAAGAAGAAAATCCGATGTGATCAACCGTATGAACTTAATGTCGATATCTTGAAAATCATGTCAAATTTCACTGTTTCCATAAAGGTATTTATTATTCGATATGACATAATTCACATAAGAACTAGGGGTGTCAACGTTGACAATTTTTTATACACGTGTACACGGGACTACTAACCGACGTGTACCCGGTTACACGTTCAGAGATTTATGAGCTTTTTCTATCGCATATGCGCTGTATAACCACAAAGTAAAATGACTTGAAAATAAAATCCTCTATCATTTTGACAGATAAGAAAACATACAAGTGAAAGCTGAAAAGGGTTCAAAGGTACCTTCTTTTTTAATCACCGTTTTAACTATTGCTCACTTTTGTACATTTTTTTACACTTAAAGTACAAACTGCATCCCTCTCTCGCAACGGGAGCTGCGTCTGAATTTTAATATGCGTCTTATAGTAATAGTAATCTGGAATTGGCGAGAGAAAGCAACTCAAAAAGAAGCCAAAGTAAGCTGAAGTGAGAGGAAAAAACTTCACCTTGATATCCACAAAGTTATAAAAGTAGAGGGGGACTCTCACAATTATTCACTAAAATTGGCGAAAAAAATTTGTTTTCTTCCTCCTCTTTAGACGCAAGGATGCGTGATCAGGTCGTGAAAAGCCGACAGAACACCAACCAACAATATAATGTCCAACAATGCGCAACAATCTAGGCTAAAATAACAAGCCATTAACAGTTTTTGTTTTCAGGTGCACGACATTTCCACATGGAGAAGATGATGAGCGCAGCGCTCTTCTCAAGTCCTAAGCAGTCGCGGCTTTTGAATTGGCAACAGGGGTTCATGACCTGTTTTTAATCATTCATTTAAATCATAATAACGGAAACTCCGAAAACTCAACATTATTTGATGCGGCCAGTTTTCATTAATAGCGCATACCTGTCAACTTTCACGCATTCGGCATGAGTTGAAGTGGCATTTTTACGTTCCTCTGCTGTAGACAGCAATTATTCTATCAACCGTATGTAAGAGATTTTTTCGCGTGGAATTTCAGTACTTGTGCATGGAGGGGTTTGAAGCAATGGAATTGCATAAAGACGTTTCAAATTATCTTATTTCATTTAACCCCTTTGCGCAGAAGCCAAATCTGGCTTTTTAGGTGTTACCTGATTTAAGGCTTTATAATTCAAGATTGCAGCTTCACAGACAGAAAAACTTTGGCTCAATTGAGTTTAGGCACTTGAAGCATTTAGACTCCGATCGTATTTCAGTTAATTTTTATGATTTTGGTGGAGAAAAGGGCCTGCAAACATAAAAAATCTTCATGAGAATTCACCATTGAAATAACGAAAAAAATAATACTGACAAATGAAAAACTGCTGGGGCTTAAATCTATACATTTCTGGGATCATAAACTTCTTGACCACAAGTACAATTCATCTTGAACATTACATTCTAGATTACCCGCTTGCTACGAGCCAAATTAGACAGCTATCCAGGTGTCTCCCCAAAGTCTGAGATCCATCAAAATGGTTCACTTTCAAATAATATATTAATCATATACTTCACACAAATTAACTTTTGGGGCATGAAATTCAGCAGGAATGATTTTCTGGTTGAGTTTAGCATGAATTTATCAATATCAGTGCAGTTGAACATCATTGGTCACCAGTAACCTCTCCAAACACAAACATGCCTTTTCTCCATAATAAAGTAAACAATATTGTCCATTTTTCTTCAAAGTCCCCAAAACATTCAATAAAGTGCTGGTTAAACAGCTATAACATTTACGCTGCAATGAAAAGCTAACCGCTCTCACATCTGAGCTCATAACCTTAGACCTTATAAGGGTAAAAACTCACAAACTCAGTAATATCTGAATTCTGAAATACACCTTATTTTAACAGAACAGAAATTTCACTTTCAGGAAAAATCAAACGACATATCACTCCATATTCAACAGAATGGTGTAATGAACGTACCGAGGGATCTACCGACGTGCGTGGACTGCATGCATTTGAAGAAACGAAAACCTTGGCATTCGATGTCGTTAAACGCGGTATAAATTCGACAGCAAAAAGCCATATTGAGCAAAATCCAAACAGAGTAGAAGTATAACCTGTTTTCTTCATTGATGCCTCAAGAGACACATGTATCGGGTAGAAGGAACCCTCCAGTACTGTTTCATTCGGAATAATTCCCATTGACCGCATCCATACAACATGTATCTCGTAAATGAAACTGAAAACTTCAGGCCGGTTTCGGGTGTGTTTGTTTCTTTGATATCGCATCTTTTTCAGCTGCACAACCGTGGCCAACATTTGAAGAATACAACCGACCTTACTTTTACGCTTAGCTTTGTATCCTATTCTTATTGTCCGATCAATGTATTTCAGTTATCGCGGACAGTTTAAACACTCGGGAATGGGATAAGAAACAAGTCTATCAATACATCGTTACCGGGGAAGCTTCACGAGGGCGTGAACTATAACTGTAGAGTTACGCAGATGAATCTGAGTATATAATTGAGTGACTGGCTATCGACACCAGTACTTGGGAGGAAAGAAGGGAGCGCTGAATTTGTCAATGGAGGATTATACGCGTTAATCCATGGGAGGGAACTACGCATATTTTGTGTGTGATGACTGTAATTGACAGTAGAATGTGAGAGAATCAATACTATGTCGGATTTTTTGCTTCACAAAACATATTTTTTTTAACCACTAATTGGAAAACTGTTGGCTCACTGTAGCGAAAATGGTTGCTACAGAGTTCTAAGTTTTTTTCTGTTGCAAGTAATAATTTTTTAAAATACTGGATCAATACTATGGGCAAGGATATTGACCTGTTTGCACATCAGGCTTAGCTGAGGAGTCAAATTCATGCAACTCCTGAAAAACAGGGATTGGAGGGAACTTCTTCATACTCTAAATCGCGTTTCAGCTCTGCCTGCTTGCAAATATTCAATAGCTGATCCGGGGGGGCCATCTCGTGGTCGAGTACCGTAACTAAGTGCTTAAATTTGCATATCTATAGACGCGAGCGTCTACATCAGCAGAAAGGGGTTAAACAATCATGAAACAAATGCATTGCTTCCAACCCCAACCCCTGAGTAAATAAAAGCGTGAGAAGTCAGGAGTCGTAATCAGTATGTGTTTTAAATGAAAACTGGCCACATCTGATAATGTGGAGAGTTTTTGGAGTTTCTGTTATGGTAATTTAAAAGAATGATTGAAAACAGGTCATGACCAGTCTTTAATTTTAAGGGATTGTTTGAGCTTCCCCTATTGCCAGTTCACGAGCCGCCGCTGGTCCTAAGCAGCCTATTCTTGATGTGGCGCGACACTGGCTGTGGCTGCAGGGTTTTTTTTATTTTTTATTTTTTATATATATTATATATTAGGGTAACATTGCGCCCCATGCATCTGTATGCAGATAACTGCCCTAGTGGGAACATTTAAGTTTATTGTTAGTTAATGTTATTATCTGAAGCTTTCAGGCAACATTATCACCCCTAAAATAGGCGACTATATGTATTGATGAGAAATGAACGAAAAATGAAATTATTGATTTTTCTAAACTGTTATGATTTGTTATCCGTGTGACCGTTTACACGTGTAGATTTTGACACCCCTAAGAAGAACGTGTGGATGGAAACATGGTTATTCTCAAGTATTTACCTACCAGTGGCCGGTTGACATAACGAGTTGATAAGCAGCTTCGTAGGACCGCTTATTGAGACAGCGGTTGTTAGGCTTAGTGAAGCCCAGTAATAACTGAAAGCATTGTTCATTTGCACACTGTTACTGTGTGGGGTAGGAATCATTTGCGATGTTTTATAAAGTTCATACTGTAGTAAGTTCGAACATCCGTGCAGTGCTGTATTTAACACAGGGTGCAATGTGTGCCTACATGAATCACTGTCGGCATTATGCTCTGTCAAGTTTTGCCATCAGCAGTGACTATTGCTGTGATATAAATTGATCTCACAAGTTGTAAAGCGATCCACTGTGAAGAGCTTTTTCTTTGTTAAAGTCTTGATCGCTCGCAGCAGCCATCGTGGTAATCAAATAGTGCTATAACTCGAAAACAAAGCTCTATCTCAAAAATATTGCAAATTTAAATTCATGAGATCATGACATTTAACACATAGAGCCATATTCTAGAACTTGATTTGGACCGGCTTAGTGGCTATCCCAGTAACAGACAGAATGAATGAAAAACTAACTTCCATATGCCCCGCTTGCGCATGCGCAATGAGGCATAACAACAGTTTGTTTATATGGAATTTTGATGCACATGATGTACAGCAGTATAAGGCATGTTAAGTGGTGCTGTAGCACCCATAGTTGGCACAAGTTATTTCCTGCCTGGAGCGTGTGTACTCCGTTTTAGAGTTTTGCAGTGTCTGATTACTGCACAACTGCACCAGTTGGGATCGTGTCACTACCGTCAGTGTGCACGAGGGTGCGAGGTCCTGATCAACGCTGGTTGCTGCTTAAATTGTCATTGCATGCTTTCAAACTCTGTTCTAGAGCATAGAATCAAAATAGCAAATGTGTCATTGTCCAATAAATTCTGGTACTCCCATTATACCAATCTGCCGCAGCTTTTTTTGGGTGTCTCACTCCTGGACATGACCTATCAAACCTCTGTATGGAGCCATAACTGAGAGAAGAATTTCGTACTCCTACTCAATCTTTCAATCAATACTAGCACAGCTCATTTTAGGTTCTACTCAAAACAGGCCTATTCGGAGCCAGACCAGCGGGAGAGAGACGCCCAAAGTTTCGTGAAATTACAGAGCTATCATGGAATCAGTAGCACATGCCTGCAAACCTCTTTTTAACTCTGTTGGTCCCAATGGGATAAACTTTGAAAACAAGATGGCTGCTCCCGTCCTGCTCTTAGCTTACTGGCCGACTCTAAAACGGCACACTCTGTGCAGGGAGGTTTTAATCTGTTAACATTGTCCCAAAGGTTCTGCGTTTAATGCGCGCTGCTTTGCTCGTGAGCTGTAAAACATTTTGACTCTTCAAGGTCAAAATGTCTCTGATGGCAGTGTGGAAAGGGCAAGCAGTTAAGCGCAAAGTTTGGGTTGTAAGGTTTGGTCTTTCGGGAACTGAGATTTAGGTGGGAGAACTGGAGTTGCTGTCCCAGGTGGTGAAGTGCCATTTTTACCCATGACCCTATGTTGCATTTCTCATGAGGCTAGCCAGCTGGGTAAATGAATTACATTATTTTTGCCTTTCACAGCGAAAAACATGAATAATGATAGAAGTGGGTATAGAATGCAGAAATGGGAAACTGGGGAGAACTTTTTTCATTGAAGTATTTAAATAGCACTATTGTTGCACTTCTCTGAAACTTCAGGCCTCTGCTGCAACTCTACAGCTCTCCTGTTGGCCTGCCCCTTGATGAGTAGGTTTGACTAGTTTTTTTATGAGCTTTGTTAATTGCGACTGTAGATTTGAGCTGTCTGGTGGCTGCATGGAATTGGTTTTTTGCTGGTCCTTTCCTTGCTGCTTGGGAACTTCTGTAGACTTTCTTTGGGGCCGTTCACTAGGGGACGTGCTTTGCGTACAAAAACCATGAGACATGACAGAGCACGGACATCTTTTCAAAGCCAGGGTAAAAGGTGAGCCACTGAAATCTTGCAATAACAACATTTCCACTTAAAAATGCGAGCGCTCTGGGTTAAATACGGTACAGGAGACGCAAGGTGAAAAGATGCACATCCAGCATGTTGCCATTTTTAAAATAATTTTTAAAAAATGAAGCGCTGAAGAACAGGCACGTTTCCTGAGTTAACGGCCCCCAAAATTGCTGCAGTGCATTCAACCTGCCTTTTTGTCTTCCTTTGTGTTTTTTAGGTCACCTAAGCCGAAGGCGTGACCTATTGCGATCCCCTTTCGTCCATTGTCGTGCGTCGTCTGTCGTGCGTCGTCCGTAAACTTTTCCTTGTGAACAAAATAACTTAAGTATTTATGAACCAATTTTGATGAGACTTTGTATGCAGGCTTATATCCATAAGATATTGGACGAGTTCGAAAACCAGATTGATTCGATCATATTTGATGGAGTTATTGCCCTTTGTTGTATTTTTATCATAAGCAACCTTGTGAACACAATAATTTTAGTAAATATTGGTCAATTTTCATGAAACTTTGCATGCTGGCTTACATCTATAAGATCTCAAAGAAGTTCGAAAAAACAAACCGATTTAATCAAATTTGACGGAGTTATTGCCCTTTGTATTATTGTCATCATAAGCCACATTGTGAACACAACAACTTAAGTAAGGGTCATTTAAGGATGTGTCATGTTTAGGTTTTGGAGGAAACTGGAGTATACCTGGAGAAAACCGACAACCTGTGGTTGGTACTTGGCAACTGCCTTACAGTTTGAGGGGAAAATGCCCCACGGGATGCGGTTTTACCTCAGAAGTAGAAAAGTAACTTGACATATGTTAGTGAAGGAATTATTCCTTCCTTTCACTGAAGCATTTTTATGAGCATATTCACAGACCGCACTGACCAAACCTATGTATTGTCAACTCTGTTAGTGCAAGCCTATTGTCTTGCATTTACTTTTTTATACCTAGATATACTGGATATACCTAGATATCTTTATAGATGGAAGTGTCTTGAGGTGCTTTATAAAAATTGTGAATTTCATGACCCCCAGGCTCCATGTTTGCCCCTGGGGAGGGGGTCAAGTTTACTATAGTTTATTTAGGAAAATGATACTTTTGGGTATATTCTGTTTAATTTCTACTGGAAATCATTCATACTTGATTGACATTACAACAATGAGATGATATTATGATATTTTTGACAGTTTCCCTTACCCAGGGGCTAAAGGGCAGGGCCCAAGGGTCAAAATGGCTTGAGAAATCTTCTTTGCTTAAAGAAAATAGCCACAAGTTATATATATGCAATTTAGAATACTCTATTGCTTATGATACTGGTTTCCATTAATCTGATCCCTGGGGTCAAAATTAGGGCCACGCCTAATGGCCAAGGTTTAACATTGGATATACTATACTCAGGTGACCGTTAAGGCCCATGGGCTTCTTGTTTTCTGACTGTGTTGTGTGATGTTCACAACAGTGCATGTGTAAGAGTCTGTAATGAAAGGTATTTTCATGGTCTATGTGTTTGTGCAGTCGGTTTGTGTGTGTGTGTGTGTGTGTGTGTGTGTGTGTGTGCGCGTGTGTGTGTGTGTGTGTGTGCGCGTGTGTGTGTGTGTGTGTGTGTGTTTGTGTCTATACATGTCTGAGTGCAGTGAGATTATTATTATTTGCTCTTTGTGCAAGTGCAGTGAGAATATGTTTATATGGAGAGCAAGTATTAGAGGACGAGTGTGTGCGCATGCACTCGCACATGGTGAGAGTGTTAGTATTGGAACGAATGCTTGTGTGTCGATGTGTCTACTTCTACGTGCAAGATGAAACCCCCAAGGTCCCCCCCCAGTAGTCCCCAGGGGACAGACCTGACAGATGAAGCACTCACTCCATTGCCCAATGATCATTAGGGGCAGCCAGGCCCACAGTGCAGACGCATGCAGATCTGCAGTGCGTGACACTGCAGACGCGACGAGGGGGGAGCATAGCTGTCGTCTGGAGTGGGTGACAGGTCTAGCAGCTTCTACACTCAACACCCCACCGAACACAGACCCAAATGAGCATCACCTGCCCCCCAGTCATGTTCACCAGCTGCCCTGCCTCAGGAGCTCATTTGTGTTTTCACAGCCTTTTTTTCCTAATGTTTCCAGCATAAGACGAGGAGAATGAGGAGGGGGTTAGGGGGAGAAGGTTAACGCACACTGTGTACTCTCAGGGGATTGTTTGAGCTGGGGAATACAGAATAATTGGGCTTTGTGGTATCAGAGAGGTGTAAACAAGCGCACCACGGGCAGGCTTGATACTGCTTATTGTAGCTGTTTGGGGAAATAAATGTTTGAAAAAAAGGCCCTACTCCACTGTTGAGTAATGAGCGGTGTGCCTTAACACCACCTATTAGTGTCTCACTGTTATTGTCTATCATGCCGTATTTGTACTGCATGAATTGTCCTGAATTGATGTAATTTATTTATACAGAAGAACTCACTGTGTTAGCTCAGGACTTTGCGAAGTTCGTGGAAATGCTACAGTTGGGGGGGGAAAGGCTGGAAGAGTTGAAAATTTCTCTTCCGTTTGACTATGTGCTGGTCCGCGTTCTCAAAACAGGAGACCAGAATAAATTTGGCAAATGTCCGGTTTTCAAATTCCTGGTTTGTGGTCCCATTTTGACAGTGAGATATGGAATAGCTCAAGGAAACTCAACAGGAGTTTGGAGTGAATTCATGGGTCAGTTACACCCTCATATCCAAAGACATTTATTTTCCCATAACTGGACATCCCTTCCAGCTGTTCATGTGATCCAGTATCAACAAATTCTGAATCTGGCAATTCGCAGGTCTGATGGTCAAATTTCTATTTGAGTCTCTGGTGAATGGACTTCAAACGTTCTTGTCCAGTCACACCGAACCCATCAGTGGAAAACTAAGTGCGAGTACCTCGCGATCACAATCACACCCCCCGACCAGCCCCACTCGCCCCACCCCCTGCATGTGCTGGAGCTCAGTGAGAGGTGGATTTGAGCTGGCGCACGAAGCTGACCACGGCTTAACCAAGCCAGGACAAGGAGGATGACTCTCCTTCCGAAAGAGAAGATGCTTTATTATCCCCCGCCAACACGAAGTGGGAGGGGGATATAGGTTTGACCTCCCTCCGTCCTTCCGTGCGTCCGTCCGAGATAAAGGGGACAGCTTTACTCAGATACTACTACAGATACAGTAATCAAATTTGGTGTGTAGCTTCAGACCATAAAGGCCTTGATGGAGTTCGAAAATAGGAAGCACACGATTGGCGAGGGATGTTGTTGACCATGTCGACTTGTTGACACTTATTTCAGACGTGCTCACCATCCATATTTTGTTTTGTTTCTGGCTCTCATGTCATCCTTCTTTTTCCCTGCTGTACTGAGGGTTGCTAATGTTGAAGGCTCTCCTTCCTCCTCATACATTGAACCTGCTGCCCTTTGGATTTAATCAGAAGCTGAACACGCTACTGTTTCACAATGGAATGTCACACTTAAATCAGGCTGCGCAGTGACCTTTGAGGGAGGTGGCTCACAATAAGTACGTACTTATATTGCCGTATTGATTTTCCTCCAGGCCCATCTTTGTACTCGTACTTTTCCTCTTCAGTCAGTGCTTTCATTTTAAAGCCGCCACAATGAACCAATAAAGGAAAATAGCACTCAAATTAACTGGTGGCCCGCGGGTAAAATTGTTTTACGGACTTGTGTGTTTTTTTTTTTTTTTTTTAATTAGTACTGCGCGCTTTAGATTTTGGGGTGCAAGGGTGGGAGGTGATAATCCGCTTCAGTTTTTAATCTGAAGGTAAAATGTCGATACAGATTGTCTTTTTTTTGTGCAAATCATTCCTTTCATGTGAAAATATTTCATTGGAGCAAGAAAATTATTCTAAGCACTTAACGTGGACCTATGCTTTTAAGTGTTTTTTAAGTATGCATTTAACCATTGAGTTTCTGTATTTGGGATTTCATTGTATGTACAGTGTATGTAACATGCATTTGAATGACTAAGTCAGATTTCTCCGTGCACTGTAAGTATAAGTTCTTCCTGTAGGTGATTCTTGACCCCTTTGCGAAGAAGAGAAATCTGGCTATTCATGCGTTACCCTATTTAGGGCTTTATATAAGCTTCACAGAGAGAGGGAAAAGAACTTACAAGACACTTGTAGCAATTAGAATTACATTGTCTTTCAGTTTGTTTTCATATTTTGGTAGAGAAAAAGGGCTACCAACAGAAAACATTTTCATGAAAATTTAGCATTGAAATGATAAAAAATATAGGGCCCTGGCAGCCCCAGAAGCTCCCGCCGTTAAAGGGATAGTTCACGTTTTTTGAATTGGGGTTGTATGAGCTACAAATTGCCACTATTTACATTAGATGCAGTAGAAAGCTCTCTGATCTCCTCCAGGTAGCCAGACCAGCGCATGGTGCTGGGTGGAAATTTCGGCGATACACTGTTGTGAATGGAAATACAGAAACAGCATATTTTCTCTACCTAAAAGAGGCACTTATTTAAGAGGTAATATGCCCCTAAGTTGAACAGAGTTGATGCAACAAACGTAGCTGGGCATTTACCAAAGTAGATGAGCTGTTCACATTTTCAGTGAGTGAAAATCTTAAGCATTCTGTTTTGTTGAATGCAGTATAAATTCTAAAACAGATTGTCACATTGAGCAAAATGCCACCATGTGCAGTATTATTAGCAAATGCTAACGATTACTTTTGTTACCCAGTGCCACAAACTAGCCCTGTGACTATGGTGGTAAACAGAAAATAAGAAATGGCTAGTTAGATGGAGCTACTCCATACAAAGACAGTTGTACTCATTCTGCATGAAACAAAATTCTCCATCACTGAATTTCTCCTCCAGAGAATCACTGCTAATGTATTAGTGCTCCAGTCTGTTCTAGGATTTAATCTTTGACCTCCAAAACATTTCCTGTTTCCCAGGAAATAGAAAAACGGGAAATCGGGGAAAAAACATTTTGAAAATATTTGAAATATTTGGAAAGAGAATGGAATATATTTATAAAATATGAAGGGCTATTTTACTTTCTTAAAACATATTCAACAGCTGTGAGTGTGCATGCGTGCCCGTAAAGAGATTTAAATTAATCGAACTGACTTTGCATTTATTTAAGTGCATCCGAGCAGAAAAATTGATCGAAATTTGCGTTGGACGCACTTACAAGTGTGGCTAAGATGCACATTGCTCAAATGCCCACTGCTCCAATGCCCGCACTTATTTGAAGTGTGTCCAAAGGTAAAATTTACCTTGACCAAACTTAGGCTATTTTAAGCGGTACGTTCTAAAAACTGGAATGGCCATCAACTGGCGCAGCTAGTGAGTGTGGCCAAGAAAAAAATTCAGCATTGGCCACACGTATATGTGCAAATAACATTGACCTGAATTAATTGATTAACAATCACAAAACACCCTGAATTCAAACATTTCTGACCGTTAACGCAGTTAGTTAAGTAACTTGTGGCTACTTCTTTACTGCTTGCCAAAATATTCTATTCAACAAGCGTTATTGTTCAGTTAAGTCGTCTGTTGGCTTGCTTGCTTAAATGCGCTCTAAAGCTTTCACTACCAATCATCACTAATCCACACACAGGTAAGCCTGGGTCCAGAATAGAAATCTCTTTTTTCCGCTGAAAGTTGATGAAAGTTCAACAAAGATACAGGTGAAAGTTCAAATTTTTTTTTTCTTTTTTTACTGTAAATTTTTTTTTAATGGTTGGATCCCGTTCAAATCAAGTTAAAAAGGTGCAGCTTTCATTTCAGCAGCCACTAGTACTAAAAAAAAGGTTTTTTGTTTTGCAGTTACTGCTCTCAGAATGGTCTGACTTGAAACTTAACTCTTTCTGTTGCCCTTCTGAAGCTGCATCATATGATGTAAAACTTCATATTGGGGGTGGAGGGGTCACCCTCCTTCTCAATACACCCCAAGTCAATTTCACACCGGAATTCTCCTTTAATGTCTTTAAAATATGGTTGAAATTAGTTTATTTACTGTCTGTTTCTACAAAACCCAAAACCAGTGAAGTTAGCACGTTAGGTAAATCGTAGATAAAAACAGAATACAATGATTTGCAAATCCTTTTCAACTTATAATCAATTGAATACACTGCAAAGACAAGATGTTTAATGTTCAAACTGAGAAACTTTATTTTATTTTTGCAAATAATCATTAACTTAGAATTTAAAGGCAGCAACACATTGCAAAAAAGTTGACACAGGGGCCTTTTTACCACTGTGTTACATCGCCTTTCCTTTTAACGACACTCAGTTAACATTTGGGAACTGAGGAGACCAATTTTTGAAGCTTTTCTGGTGGAACTCTTTCCCATTCTTTGCTTGATATACAGCTGAAGTTGTTCAACAGTCCGGGGTCTCCGTTGTCGTATTTTACGCTTCATAATGCGCCACACATTTTCAATGGGAGACAGGTCTGGACTACAGGCAGGCCAGTCTAGTACCCGCACTATTTTACTACGGAGCCATGCTGTTGTAACAGCAACGTGTTGTAACACGTGCAGAATGTGGCTTGGCATTGCCTTGCTGAAATAAGCAGGGGGGTCCATGAAAAAGACATTGCTTGGATGGCAACATATGTTGCTCCAAAACCTGTATGTACCTTTCAGCATTAATGGTGCCTTCACATATCTGTAAGTTGCCCATGCCTTGGGCACTAATACACCCCCATACCATCACAGATGCTGGCTTTCGAACTTTGCGCCTATAACAGTCCGGATGGTTCTTTTCCTCTTTGGTACAGAGGACACGACGTCCACAGTTTCCAAAAACAATTTGAAATGTGGACTCGTCAGACCACAGAACACTTTTCCACTTTGCATCAGTCCATCTTAGATGAGCTTGGGCCCAGCGAAGCTGGCGGCGTTTCGGGGTGCTGTTGATAAATGGCTTTCGCTTTGCATTGTAGAGTTTTAACTTGCACTTGCAGATGTAGCGACGATCTGTAGTTACTGACAGTGGTTTTCTGAAGTGTTCCTGAGCCCATGTGGTGATGTCCTTTACACACTGATGTCGGTTTTTGATGCAGTACCGCCTGAGGGATCGAAGGTCACCGGCGTTCAATGTTGGTTTTCGGCCTTGTCGCTTAATTACAGTGATTTCTCCAGATTCTCTGAACCTTTTGACGATGTTACGGATCGTAGATGATGAAATCCATGAATTTCTTGCAATAGCTCGTTGAGGAATGTTGTTTTTAAACTGTTCGACAATCAGTTCACGCATTTGTTCACTAAGTACCCTCGCCCCATCCTTGTTTGTGAATGACTGAGCATTTCAGTGAAGCTGCTTTTATACCCAATCATGGCACCCACCTGTTCCCAATTAGCCCGTTCACCTGTGGGTAGTGCTGTTACCGTCGATACCAAGGCTTCGGAGCCTGTATCAAAAATGTGAAGCACTTCCTAACGGAGCCCCGTGTCGAGGCTTGTATCGTCACGGCGGAATGACGTCAGTCAGTCAGTCTACTATAAAATCTCCCAGTTTTCTTACTACAGCGCATAGGTTGTAGTCAGTAGTTGAAGTTTGGTGGTGCGGTTTGCGATTTTGTGCGATGTGCGAGTTTGTCATTGCGTGCAATGGAGCCAGCAAGAAAGAGAAAGTTGTTTCCCGTTAGTGAGCCTGTTAGGCCAAATTGTTTGACTATTATATGATATCATATTTTCAAACCTTTTCAGATAATTTCCAGTACATAATAAATTCCCTTATAGTTTTTCATTTTATTATTAGAGGAAACGCTTATTATTTCTGAACAAAAATACAAGGCTCTTTGTTTCACATGCGCATTCACTGCCCTCTGTCCTGTCCCCGAAAGCATCTTTTGGTTTCGTTATGACATAACTTGTGGTAAAAATACTTCGTTTTATTTTGCATTTATTGATTTGCCCCTTTCGTGATGAAGGCTTATGCATGCCTACCATTTCCTACGAACCACAACTCGTATGTGTTTTTATTGACCAATAGGGGTCTCTAGAGTGCATTTGAAACATCAAGAAATGAACCACACTTCAACACATATGGCTAGAAAGCTTCAGCGCTTCATGAAGCTTCATCTCACCAGCACTACCTGTGGGATGTTCCAAATAAGTGTTTACTGAGCATTCCTCAACTCTCTCAGTCTTTTTTGCCACTTGTGCCAGCTTTTTTGAAACATGTTGCAGGCATCAAATTCCAAATGAGCTAATATTTGCAAAAAATTACAAAGTTTACCTGTTCGAACATTAAGTAACTTGTCTTTGCAGTGTATTCAATTGAAAATAGGTTGAAAAGGATTTGCAAATCATTGTATTCTGTTTTAATTTACGATTTACACAACGTGCCAACTTCACTGGTTTTGGGTTTTGTATGATGATAACATTTTCCCATTATAAGCAATGGGAAATTTGCCAGTTTCTATGATTCCTTACTAAAGCCACAATTCAGGAGATATTTGGATGCGTTAGATGATAGGAGGGGATTGGTCATTGTTAAAAATGGTCCAATTTTTGCCTTCAGAGGCCATTAACATAATTTCAACGAGCTCTCAGTAAATGTGTCTAATTGTTTGCAACTTGATGTCTACAATATTCTTTTAAACATTAAACACCAAGATGTCGGTTTCATTTAGTATCTGATGTATTTTGGGCCAAAAAGCATTTCGAATGATAAATTACTGTAATTAATTTCAGTCAGTCTTCATTAAAAACTGATTCTTCCTTTTGGATTTGGGATGTTTTATTGAAGTAGTTATCATGCTCATTTGATTTTGTGTGAGTTACTGTACTTTCGATTGTTATGTCTTTGAAGTTGGGCACATGTCAGAAACTCTGAGCTGGGTACACAATATTTCCTTTCAATATAGGCCGTGCACAGCCTGGATTTATGTTTTGGGATGATGTCTTGCTGTGACAAAAAAGTGCTGCCACTTGATTCATTTGAAAATCACTTGTGATTCAGCACTTCTGCACAGAAGTGTACATATATTTACTGCGCTAGCAGAACCACTTTTGAGATATTGCTAAAACAGTGACGCTCAATAAGTTCCTGACTCAATATCTTCACTCGGAACCGAGAAATAAGAGGATATGTGGAGCAGAGCTTCACACACACACTGAGTAAGAATGCTCTAAAATGCACACGCAGGGATTGTAGTGCCTCCCTGCAGAAAATGCAGCAATAAGCTACAGTAACTGTTGCGATGCACTGGGAAGTGAATTATTAAATAGAAAAAAATGAGTTTATGCCTGGCCCCTGTCAGAGATTGTACCCACCAAGAACCTTGATAGAGGAGAGCAATGATTTAGACAACTTTTTGCTTTGGAGATTCATGGCATACGCTGGCCTGGGCAGAATTGAGTTATCCGCACTCCCGAGAGTGAGTTATTATGGCGGGGAGGCGGCTGACAGAGATAGAGATAACCGAAAGGAAATTCAATTACCTTCCAGTGTTTTCCGTCTAATAAGATCCTTAATGTGAAAAAGATCTTCGGATGATGTTTCTGCTGCGGAGCAGCACGTCGGAGCTCAATACTGGCTCCCAGGGAGGGAGAGGAAAATCAAGCCTCCTTTATATGCCTTCACAGCAGATGGAGTGGGGTGGGTCCCAGGGCACAAGGGCAGATAACAGCCTCTCGATATGCAGGCCTGAGGCCCGATGATGCATCGCTCCATTCCAAGTTGTGGCGGCTAAGGGTGCAGCAATATGAGGGCAAGGATCTGCTCTAATTCATAGATTGAGTGAAACTCAATCAAGTGGTCATATGTATTTTGGCATCTGTAATCATCCAATATTTTGCTCTCTCGTGCCGCCATTGTTGTTTATATTTCCAACTCCCCTTTAACGCTACCACTAGTGCGTTTTTATTCTGTCTGATGTCTATATGTTTTGGCATCCCTTAACTAATTTTGGTTGTATACATGCAGTGTAGAAGAATTATGTTCGCTGGAGCACATTGATCACTTTCGACTATGTTTGGCTGTTTAGAAGCATAGCGGAGCAAAGTCTGTGATAAGCCAAGTATTGAACTATTGCCTGAAGACCTGAAATCATATCTTTTTGTAGTGAAGCCGGAGGTTTACACCCACTGCTGGATGCCTCCATCCAGTTATAATAGAATTTAAACAAAATCTTCTCTTTGTGTCTGAGGCTAGTTCAGAGCGAGCGGAGGCCTGCGACATTAGCCTCCCGGCGCTATCCGTCTCTCTTGGTGTGAGGAGATCTGATTTACACCCTGCAGATCACAGACTAAACTGCTGCGAAAGCGCAAGCCTTTTCCGCGGGGCCTACGGCATTATTAAGCTGTTAAAGAAGTGGTGGCGAGGTCCATGCGAAACCAGGCAAAGATCAGAAACAGCGGTCAGGGTTTAATACTATATACACTCAGTGTTGACAATCCATGTTGACGTGCGATAATGCAGCGCAGCCTATACGTACTTTGACAGTGACGCGCTTTTTTTGTACTTTGCTCTGCAGTGCATTGAGGTTAGTATTGCGAGTCTTGGTTTTAATGGCAGGTGGTTTCATCTTATATCAGTGAGCTGCGATGGAATTGATCGGGATCGTGTTTGTGTCTCGTGTATCCTGAAGTGTCCACATAACTTGCTCATAAACGACACTGTTAACGGTTGTTTAACATTGGTTGGTAGTGTGCACCCTTTTATCAGGAGTAGAGAGACAAAAAAATGTCACCATCTCTGCTGTTACAATGGTTGCGTTTCTGCTGAAGCTCACCATTAGTCTGAGCATGATGCTGACGTAGATCAAAACTCTTCTATTTTGGCTCAAAGGTCTTTGCCCTCTTGCCGCTGTGAGTCTGAAGTCTGTCTGACTGCTCAAGTCAGGTGATTTCCCTGGTTTTCTCTGTCCCAGAATGGACATAATGGTCGTTTAAGAGACTCCAACCTGTGCTACAGTAATCTATTTTGAGAGTCATTGATTGCATTTAGCTTACGGAGTAAACTGCACTTTTGCAAGTTCTCTGGACCATGATGACTTCCCTGATCCAGACCAGGAGTGATTGCTTAATGCCATTCCCCACCAGAGGCTATCGCCAAATGGCGTTCCAGGAGGGTAACATGCCAGTTTTTTCTTGTTTCTGTGATCATTGCTCACTCTTTTCCTTCTCTTCCCTAACACTGACTCTCACACAGACATCATTCAATAACCGCTGTCTGATAGACAAGACTCAAAACATGGGGAAATCATCAAAAATGTTGCTTATTGTACAAGACTGCCAGTGCAGCCCTTATAGTATGTAACAGTCACTGACATCGTATTAGTCCTTATGATGTTTAATGGCCTTGCCGTCAGTCTCCCACCATTGTGAAATGAGTTCACTCTTGAAAGTTTGAGTTAAAGTGGCATGTTTGAGGGGAAATAAACTACAGCCTGGATCTGCACCCATTTGGCTCTGTTGCAGGGACAATTTCCATTTATTACGTGAAATTTCTCTCATTTGGGTGACCTTTAAGTCACAACAAGTAGTTTGACACCCTGAACAGAATGTATAATGATTGGGGGGGGGGATTGGGGTTGTGCACAGACTGGCTATCATGATGAAGAGGCTGCCATCCAGGCATCAGGACCACTCTTAAAAAACAAGGGGGAACAGGAGACATGACTTGATAAGTATCGCAACTGTGCTTGCCTTTATGTGCTGCTGTCCAGGGAGAGACCTCTCTATCTCCTTTAGTGGGATTGGACAGCCCCCCCCCCCCCCCCATCGAGAAAAATCAATAGTGTGAGGGCTTTGGAGACTGAGCGCATCGTTTTCAAAGTGAATGGGACTGTCAAGACGTTGTCCTTTGGTGACTTTATTTGCCCATTGCAGTTTTAAGGCCTCATTTTACTTGTCACGCTTAAGTTGGCTGAACCCTTGAATCCCCGCCCCCTCCATTGCTGGTCTGATTTTGCTTTGATTTGAAACTTTACGTCAGACACGCACCAAAGATACCACAATCAATATAGGTATCTCAGACAATTCAAGACAAATTTTCAAGAACAGACGAAAAATTACGAGCCCTTTCTCGCATTGTGCGAGACGGACAGCACATCATGTCCCAATGCCCCTTTGCAGTCTGGAGCGATCTGGGATGCTCAGGTGATTTAATGAAGAAATTTTTGTTGCTCTTTTAGTTTGGGAGGGGAAAGCAAGCCAGACCTGCAAGATTTCAACGTGTCTGGAGCTTCATTTGTGGTTATGCACGCTCGAGTCGCCACCGTCTGTTGTCCTCATGTCTTTTCATGTACAAACTCCCATCATTGCCTCATCCTAAAGTAAAAATCATCCTGAAAGTGGGGTGCCCCCCCTACCATCTTCCTCCCGGATTCATTTGCTGTGATTTTGCAACATAAATATGGATAGAACACCTCTGTTGGACGGACCACTCGTCTTATGCCAGGCTCGATCTCAGGGGACCTGGTGTCCACGAGCTTGAGCAATTGGAGACGAACAACTGGCAAGTCGGAGCTTTTAATTAGATCTCTGCCACCAGTTCCCATGAGTGAGTACGATTGGGGCTGGTGTTCTGATACACACTGTCAAACACTGCAGTGGCCTTTGTGCAGTGGTGAAGATTTGAGAAATGACTCCAACGAATGGGTTCTGTTAGTATCTTAATGTTATGTCAAGATTGAATCATAGATTCAGGGCATTGAATTCTAAAGATTTGATTAAACAAAGGTGGAAACATTTTTTAGATTTCTGGAGGGATTTTGCATTTTTTTCCGTGGTCCTAGGTGGTGTGCTTTTGCAGTTCAAAAGCCCGACATAATGCTGGGATATATAGCCAGATGTATTGAATATGAATGTAAGGAGGTTATACTTCTCTTCTGCATCACATTCACCAGGCACTTAAAGTATTGTGTACAGTTCTGGGGACCATACTTCAAGAAAGATGTAGAGGGTTTAGAGATGTTCAAAGAAGAGCCACAAAGTTAATTCCTGGTGTAAGAGATGAAAGCTATGAAGAGAGGCTGAATATTCTTAATCTCTCCAGTTTTTGGGAGCGGAGACTTCAGGGTGATCTGATTGAAGTCTTTAAATATGTTAAAGGGCTTAAAGTTAAATATGCCAGATTACCTGGCTAAGTCCTTATAGCAGAACTCCGGGTCACAATTGGGAGTTAATATAAATATCAGAAACTTGGAGTTTTCTAGACCTTGCTTAATTTAGTACTAGATACCATTTAGTCATTTAGTATATTGCAGTATTAGGTTCACTTTAGCGCTTGGAAAAGGGCGAGCCTAGTTGGGCTGATTGGCCTGTTCTCACAGCTCTTTATGCTATGTCATGTTATGTTACTTTACGTTACGTTATGTGTGGGTAAGTATAGCCTCATTGTGAAACAAATCATTCTAATCCGGTGCTTCAGTGTAATCCATCTGTAATTTAGTTTTCAGAGGTTCGCCATTTGACATCATTGTAAATTTCTGATATTGCTGAAATACAGTTTTGGCTTTCAGGGATTGTTGTATTTGTTGGTTCAACGTCATATTTGAAAGTCTGATTACTCACTGCTTTGTTTTATTTCAGCAGAGTGAATTTGTTCAGAATTCTATGGGTTTTGACCTCTTTAGTCCTTTGAGACCATAGTTATAGAATTTATCACTTTTTAAATGTCCTTTCCTTCAAAATTCTTTTACCTGATTGTGCTCCTATTGTGTCCCACCCAGTTCTGAATTTTTGCTGAAAAAAAAAATGAAATTTCAATTGATTTACTGTATTTATTTTGTGAAATTAATTCCAACTTGTTCAAATTCCATTCCTTCCTGGTTTTTGTTTTTAAATAAATAGTTCCTATTTTGGAACAGTTCATTTCAGTTTTTTAATTTAAATATTGTTTGGATACAGTATTTCTAAGGTAAAAAGAAAAACCCTCTATATTCCACAATATGGAGGCCAGGACTCATAATTGGGAAAGAGTTACATGCCAAAACGTGATTTATGCCTATTGATTTTCTGTCAACTTATGAAAGGCTGTGTTTCAAGTTGGAGAGGTTTCATTGTTGGGCACTTTCTTCTGTTTATCTTTTTGCAGCAGGTCTTCCCTCTGCTGAACTATTTCCAGGCTAATAAATACTGAACCATTATGAACCATGAATGTCTACTAAAATTCTTTAGAGTTGTCTATGTTTATTCTGTATACTGTGATGCTTGAAGTGAACATATTGAATATTATCAATCTATGAGCCGCCACTTTTTTCCGTCAACACCTTGATACTTAGTCAATATAAGAAAATGCCTTTGTAAAAGTCAGAAGTTATATGGCTGCTGTTCTTTTAAGAAGTTTGCAAATAGATCTGATTAAAAAATCGGACCGAGAGAAATGTTTGCTTGGCACAGTGTAGGGTTTCTCCGGTTCAGCCGGAAGCATTTAGCTAACACACGTCCAGTGCTATTAATCACTGTGACAAGGGGGTTGCACTTTCCACACAATTACATGTAGTACAGTCATATCTCAAGTTTGCAAATGTGGAAACGAGCATTGTCATGCTATTTGATTCAAGTCTCTTCCTTGATATGTCATGTATATCCTGTCAGGTTAATTTTCTTCTTTTTAAAGAAAGCTACTCTTACCTGCTCCGTGAGAATGCACGGCTTCAAGCAGAAGTGTTGAATACCAAGAATGATCCAACTGGAATTGTCAAGAGCAGGATCTGAATTTTCAGTCATTATAATGACGATTGTTTTGGCCAACTGATTGTTATGAATTATTAAGGTGGTGACGATGGTTTGCAAAGGCAATGGATTTGTGTTGACTGGATCCCTGTGCTTGGGTCTGCTACATTTGGGCTGGTGTAAGGAGTAGTATTTTACATTGTTTTTAGGTCATCTGGTCCAAAAGACCAAGAGAGCTTTTGCCATGGACAGCGTCCGTCGTCTGTTCAGCAACTTTTTTTTTAATTACTTATCAAGTTCTACCTGGCAGAGTTGGATCATACTCTGTCGAATTTTTCATCTCATGGCCCTGACTAAGTGTCGGTATTTTTTAGTCACACTTGGTGTATTTACTTCGCTTATGTTCCGGGCCATGTGCTGTTGTTTTTTACCTTGATTCAGAATCCATAATGACCGCCCTGACCCCTGATTAGCTGACACATTTTTTACTTCTTCACCAGTTCCGCTGCTCAGATTTGACTTGGATGTTACGTATTTATTTGTTTCATGGCCCTGACCAAATGCTGTCACTTTCATTGGCATATTTAACAATTTGGGGGCCCAAGGGAAACTTGGGCATGGGGCTGTCCGCATCAGTTGCTCAAACAGCAATTTTTCTTTATTTTTGTTCCTTAATTTATTTGAAGGTACTATTTGTATCTTTCAGAAATTTCTTGTTACCATGGCATGATACATTGACAGCACTTATCAGGTACAATTGCGTTAATTACGACAAGCTTTAGCAATTGCTGTTTGGCAAAAGTTGACGTTAGCTTTCACCAAGAGGCTCGGCGATGTCAGTATACTGTAGCTACATTTCCTGGATTACAACCGTAGCATGTTTATGACCAGGACGGAGTAGTATTAATCAGATGGGTTGCCACGATTCATTATTGGCCTGATGGCTTCAATCACAAGTTTGCTGAATCCATGCGCAGATTTTTCACCATAATCAATGGACCTAAAATTGTCAACTAACTTTAACGTACAGAATGGGTCAGGCAGTAGGTTGAGGCAGTGATAACTTATTCCAAAACCTGTCAGTTATAAACAGATGACTGTATGAGTAATGTTAGCAGTGTTGCTAAAAACTAGGGGTGTAACGGTTCACCATACCCACGGTTTGGTTCAACTTTCGGTTTTTAAGTGACGGTTTTGTTCAAACTTCGGTTCAGTTTAAACATTAAAAAAATAAAAAACACTGATATTTTTAGTTGTTGAAAACCTCCAGACAAAATGTCTTGATTTTATTGCAATATTAAACTCAATTATATATGTTATAATAACATCTCTTTAGACCAGTCCTCAATATTAAGGTGCTTCTAATTAACCTCAATTAACCAAGAATAATAAAATAAACATTTGTATTATTATTTATATCAGTCTACTTTGTCATAATAAAATGAGTGAAACTGTTCTTAAACCAGTCTGAGGTATAACAAAAAGAAATAAAAAAAACACTTCTCTTAGGAGCAGCCAACATAAATATCAATGAAAAACTTCTTAGACTGCTCTGAGGTAGAAAAAAGATGAATAAAAATCAATTCTTTAAAGACCAGTCTATATTGTCTGAAGTAAAATAAAAATCTTACACTGGCCTGAAGTAGAAAAAGGATAACTAAAAAGCACTTCTCTTAAGGTCAGTCTGCAAAAAAAAAGCTTCTCAATTTCTAGTCTAGTATCACATATACCAACAAAAAACAACTCTCACTGTAAATAAATGAAAAGTGTCACTTGAGTAAATGTCAGTGGTTGTGCTTTCAGTTCAAAACATTTGTGTAATTGCTTTAGTTAATTTCCAGGTTTTTCTTCATAAAGAAAGTTCGGGTTTGTCCGTCATTGCAGTCAACTCGCTTGTGAGGTTATGCTGCATTCTTCTTCTTTTTGTTTTATGGCAGTTTACAAACCATATGGTGCATTACCGCCACATACTGAGTTTACATAATCGCTTACATTATTGTGAAAAGAAACCGAGAGAAAAAGTTATGCTGCATTCAAGTGCTCCTCGGAATTATGACGTGCGCGGCCAAACCGCGGTTCAAGATAACAGAACGAGTAGTTGAAGCAAAGTACTTTGAAGTGCGGTGTTCCGCTTCGGTTCAAAACCGTTACACCCCTACTAAAAACCTTTTTTTTTTCTCCTGCTTCCCCCTTTCTTCACGTCTGCTTGGGTAGCTTTGCTTAATTGTCATTTTCACACAATCTCATCTTTGTTTACACTCTAAATCACTTTTGTAGATGCCAGTGGAATAGTCCATTTTAGTGGGGACTGGGGTGGGGGGCAGACACTAGTTACTCATGAATGATATGCATTATGATACCATTTTAGCATATGGATTTTCAGAGTGAGATGACTAATTGATGAAAAGGGGGAAAAAAATCTTCACCTTAAGTTTATGAGGCTTTTTATTTTTTTGACTACTGCTCCAGTTCCACTGGTCAGATTTGGATTACCTTTGGCGCATGTTTGCCTCATGACCAAGTTTTGTTATTTTTTCAACTCGATTCTGAATCCAATATAGCCGCCCTGGCTTCTGATTGCCTGAGTCATTTTCGTCTTCTCAAGTTGAAGTGGGTAGACTAGCACCAGACTTCCTAAAAGCGTTGAAAGTTGGATTACCCTTGGATGGGAGGCACACATTTTTTGGTTGTCTGTCCATCCGTGCATCTGTCACTCTCACCTCCGCCAGGGGGCAGCAAAACCCAAAAGCACGGCGATTGGAACTCGGGTCCATTGGAAAGACTTGAAATCTTGAACTTTGGCGTATATCTCAGCAGTACTTTGGCCTAGATATGCCAAAATTTTATCACCTGTTCCTTGACTAAATACCCACCTTCTCTGAAAATTTCATCAAAATCTGCCCATAAATTTTTGAGTTATTTTGGAAACCAACAGACAAACAAACAAACAAGCAGCGAGACAAACAAACAAACAAACCCAGGCAAAAACATAACCTCCTTGGCAGAGGTAATAAAAGTAACTGCCACTATGAGGCAGACAGACAAGTTTGCTTATTACCTTTTCTATGACACATACCTAATGCGGTCATTTGAAATGCTTCCAGGAAGAAAACTGTGATTTGAAGTCCGCTAATTTCCAGCGAGGTTGGACAGCCTCCATTGCCTTGGTATAATTATCTTACCTTAAATCAATTCCCGTTTACTGTGCCTAACTTGCAATCAAGCCATTTAAGCAGCCGCTTATGCAACCAACTGACTGATCAAAACCAAAATCGGCCAATTATAATTTAGAAGAGATGATGAGAAGCAGACGGACCTAACCAGGTTGCCACGTTAGATTGAAAGAATGTTAATAATTTGAATAAATATCAGACCTCTGAATTCCACCTGTCGCAGAATTTTTACATATCATTAAAAAGATTTCTTAACTGCACTGGTAATTAGGGGACTTCAAATCAGTTTTCTTCCCGGAAGTATTTCATATGACCGCATTAGGTATGTGTCATAGAAAAGGTAATAAGCAAGCTTGTCTGTCTGCCTCATAGTGGCAGCTACTTTTATTGCATGGCAGTCAACGATTTGTGTTGAGTTGTACCTTGTTTAAATTCCCTTACCTTCAAGGGTAGATTGGTTAATGCTGACATGTCTTCCTACAGTCCCAGTGCGCACAGTATGCCGCCGAGAAGCGCGACGAGGAGAAGATGTGCGATCACCTGATCCGAGCAGCCAAAGTTCGAGACCACGTAACTGCCACCCAGCTCATTCAGAAGATTATCACCATCCTGACGGACAAGCATGGGGCCTGGGGAAGCTCCGTTCTCAGGTGAGGGGCTCAGCCCTGTCTGCATCATCCTGACTGTTTCCTGTGTATCATGTTCTAAATCAAGAAGGGCTACTGAAAAACTAATGTCCTCTTGAGGATTTGTGCCAGTACTGTGTCCCCCCGACCTTCGAAATCAAAATTCCACCCATGCGTGAGTGGGGGCATGTGTATGTCTATCCATATTGGGGACTATTTACCCCCACAAGAGATGAAAACAAAATATTTTCATCCTTTTGAGGACATTGGCAGGTCCCTACAATGTAACTGAGCTATTTTATGGTCAAGGTTTGTGATGGGATTAAGCATGTAGTGGTTATAGTTAAGGTCAGGATAAGGGGTTAGGGAATGAGTGGGAATGCCCCCAAAAAACATGAAAATGCCCAGCATGTGTGCATGCGTTTCTCTCTGTATTTGCTTGCGTGTGTCTGCGTTTGTGTGCTTGTCTTTGTGTGTAAATGTGAGCGTATGTGTTGGTTGCCCCCTTGTGTGGCCATAATGCCCTACTACTCAAATGGCCAGTTTGGCTTGCTCTTTTTTCAAGTGGCTTTGGTGCCCAAAAATTAATAATAAATAATTAATTAATAAATAATAAATTAATTAATTTCCGACAGCGACTGAGCTCTGCGGCTCCTGACATCACGATGCGCTGGACTTCTGAGCACTTTGTGTGACCAAGCACACTCCCACTCACTCAAGAACACTACATTTTTGTGTGAGTTTGGCATCTAACAACCGTACCTCCTTCCGGCTTGAGAAAAATCAGCTCACATTATGGTTTAAGCTCAAGCAATCAAATACTGTTAGTGTTTAGTCAGGGTTCTCCACTATCGTTAATGGCCGGCAGACGGGCCACCTGTTCATTCTGAGTGATTGCGCAATCGCTGCCTGTTCATAATATATGCGCCTGCTGAGAATCCTCGGCCGCCCGGTCCAAACAAAAAACAAAAAAACCGAGAATTTAAAGAGTACTGGAAGACATGCGATTGAGTGCGCAAAATCAACGAATAAAACACATTCTCATAAAAGTGCGCAGAAAGTAAAACGAATAAACACGAAACGTATTCTCCACCCCACCCCCCCACTCAACAAAACAAACCCGCTCGCAAAAGCACGCCACCTACCGCCTGGTCATTGAAAATTTTATTGGGGAACACTGTAAGTGTAGATGTTTTTTTTGGCCGGGTGAAAACGATGGTCATATTATTTTCCTTGATAGAAACTAAACTTTGCGAGCAATCTGGAGAGACATTGCGAGACATTTCACAGAGGCTCATGACCGTAACGATTCTGCTCTCAGAATTAAAGGCATTGAACATGTTCAAGCGCATATCAGAGACGATAAAAGATTCCAAAAGCTTTGCCTGAGGGAAGCATTCTGGATACGTGCTTTTGATGCCCTTAATTATCCTGGCCTTAACGAGGATCTTGACTTTCTATAATTTTTATAATTCCCTTCTTTTCTGTGTTTATATTGATATTTCTTGTACCCATTTGTTTTTATATTGTTACTTCCTGTACCCATAATATTGATACCACTCTTCATTTCTTTTTCGGTATTGCCTCATTATCCTGGGCTTAATGATTTTTCTACTTATTTTGATCATTCACCTCCTCCTGTATTTATATTGATACTTCCTGCACCCGTTTTATATTGATACCTCCTGCTATTCATTTTTTATTATTTTTCAATATTGCCTTACATATGCGTCTTCATCATTGTTACTGGTATTTTTACAACCACACTCGTAGTATGTCTGTCACTTCTCTATTTAATTGTTTTTACAACCACCCGTCTATATTATCTCTGTCACCTCTCTATTTTATTTTTTGATTATTTTTGTTAACTTAAGTGTCATTTTTGTACTTTTGCTTTTAGCAGTTTATCAGGTGACACTATTCTGGTTGTTTATTGGTTGGTACCATCTATATACAGTCAGTCTTTACCCATGTAACTTGTTACTCCCTGATGAAGACCGAGTAGGTCGAAACATGTCGGCTTTTTAAATTTGTTTCAGCCATGTTTTAATAAGGGCTTTTTATCTTAGGCTTCGTTTGGACCCTATTATTTTTTCTGAGTGCCTGGAAGACCTACTATTTTTGGTTGTCCTCTCCTCCCACTTTTCCAAGAGCACCAGATTTATTCTTTCGACCTAAAGATTTTTTCATCCCACGAGCGCCTAATATCCTTCTCTCTTTACAATGCGCACACACTGCTGAAATCAACACAAACATGACATAAACAATGCACATTTACCTCTCAACCTCACACAACACAATGCACACACATTGCTTAAACCAAGCGCACAAACACAACTTAGACCATGCACATTTACCACTCAACCTCATGCAACTACATTCAAGCATGCTGCTGTGACCATGTAGACAATGAGATTGTCCCTATTTACCCATGAAATCTCACGCAGACTCTTGTGAACACAACTACTGAAACTATGCACAGAATCAGTACTCAACTATGCACACTCACCACTGAAACCACAACAAATACTGTGTGGGGTGTCAGTTGTATGTGTGCATACTTTCAACAATGTCAAGACAATGTGCACATACTCCTGAACCTACAGAGTGCACTCAAACACCAATGATACCAATGCTGTTTTACCTTCACACAAATGCTGCTTAAAGCATGCAAAATAGTAGTGAAACCATTTGCGCTAATGCTACTGAAACCATTCACAATATTTTACCGCTGAAACCTCAAACACTCCTGAGAGTGCACAATTATCATCAAATCTTCACAAAAACGCTCTAATAGCCATGCTCACATGATGCTGAAACCTCTCACAAGTACTATTGAGGAAGTACACACATACTGCTGAAACCATGCACATTTACCTCTAAAACCTCAGATAAACACTTTTGAAAAATCAATTACTGAAACCTCTCACAAACACTTCTGAAACAGGGTGCTTCGGTGGCACCTCAGTTAAGTGCTTGTACCACACCAAGGCTGAGTCCCTCCAGCAGTCGCCTGTGATCAAATCTGGCCCTGGCCATTTACTGCATGCCTTCCCCATTTTTCTCCCCACCATTTCGACGCACTAGCAATGCATCTGATGCAACTAATCAACTGTGAAGGCTTACATCAGTTAAATAAATTAGTTGTATCAGGTGTGCTTCTGCTTGGTTGAATTGAAAACCTGCTGCCCCTCTGCCCTTTTTCGGACCACTTTGACACCTCTGACTGAAACCATGTTGATTTGCGACAAAAACTTCACACAAGCACTATGAACACCATGCACACACAAGACAGAAGTCTCCTACAAACACTAATAAAGCCTTGCATATGTATGTACACAATCTCACAAAAGTGAGTACACCCTTCACATTTCGACTATTAATTTAGTATATCTTATTAAGGGACAACGTTACAGAAATGAAAACTGAATATATTCTAGAGTAGTCATTGCACAATAGGTGTAGCAGTGTAGATTTACTGCACTGTCCAAATAACTGAACAAACAGTCACTATTTCCAAAATGGGTGGCAACAAAAGTGAGTACACCTCACCGTCAACATGCCAAATTGTGTCCATAGTGTCAATATTTAGTGTGACCGCCATTGTTGTCCAGCACTGCCTTGATTCTCCAAGGCATGGAATTCACCAGAGTTGCACAGGTTGTTGCTGGGATCCTCCACTCCTCCATGACAACATCACGGAGCTGGTGGATGTTGGACACCTGCTGCTCCTCCACCTTCCTCTTGAGGATGCCCCTCTGGTGCTCAATGGGATTCAGGTCTGGACACATACTTGGTCATACCATCACCTTCATCTTCTTCAGGAAGGCAGTTGTCATCCTGGAGGTGTGTTTTGGGTTGTTATCATGTTGGAAAACAGCCGTGAGGCCCAGTTTCTGAAGGGAGGGCGTCATGTTCTGCTTCAGAATCTCACAGTATATGTTGGATCCATTATTCCATTAATGAAGTGCAGATCCCCAGGTCCAGAAACACTCATGCAGCCCCAGACCATGATGCTGTCAGCACCATGTTTGACTGTAGGCAGTACACACTTGTTTTGATACTTCTGACCAGGGCGCCGCCACACATGCTGGACACCATCTGAGCCGAACAAGTTTATTTTGGTCTCGTCAGACCACAGAACATGGTTCTAGTAGTTCATGTTCTTGGACTGGTTGTATGGAACGAAATTTGTTACAACAGAATTTGAATTGAATTTTGGTTTTGAACTGAATTTAACCTGCTTTGAATTGAATTTTTTGGTTTTGAAATTGAATGAACAAGTATTGAATTTGAATTTTATGAAATGAATTTGAATGTGCGAACTGAATGAAATGCTTCTAGTTTTCTCTTAAATTCAATACAAATAATTGGATTGAGTTTCAGATTACTTGTTCATTCAATTTCAAAACCAAAAAATTCAATTCAAAGCAGGTTAAATTCAATTCAAAACCAAAATTCAATTCAAATTCTGTTGGAACAAATTTCGTTCCATATGGTTGTCTTCAGCAAACTGTTTTCAGGCTTTCTTGTGGGCTAGCTTCAGAAGAGGCTTCCATCTTGGCTGACAGCCATGCAGACCAACATTGTGTAGAGCATGGCGTATGGTCTGAGCACTGACAGGCTGTTATCCCACTGCTACAACCTTGTTAGCAATGCTGCCCGCACTCCTGCGTCTGTTTTCTGAAGCTAACTTGTGCACCTGGCACAGAGCACGAGGGCTCAGCCTCTTTGGTCGACCCTGACGAGGCCTTTTACGAGCAGACCTCGTCTTGGAAAACCGCTGGATAACCTTGGCCACCGTGCTGTAGCTCAGTTTCATGGTTTCACAGATCTTCCTGTAGCTTAGGCCATCTTTGTGGAGAGCATCGATTCTCTTTTTCAGATCCTCAGAGAGTTCTTTCCCATGAGATGCCATGTTGACCCTACAGTGACCAGAATGAGAGCATTGCATCTAAAGCACTACAATTTAACCCTTCAACTTGTTACACAACCTCATATGGCCCAGTCAAACAGACAAAAGCATGAACATGATGAACAAGTCGCGTTTCATTGCTTGGTTGACCATTAAATTAAGCAAACTACCGATATATCCAGGCATCATGCCTAACATTTCCTTGTAAAAAAAAAAGACAACTATATTAAGTGCTGTATTAGCTGCACAAATTGCACCCTTGTATAACAATGCTTTAGCTCAAAATCGCTTGCACAGATGTATACAATATTGCAGGCATGCAGGTTTAACATGCACATCTCGCCTTCATCATGCAGTATTCATGTTTGCAAACGTACGCATTTACATGCATTACAAATATTATACCCATGTGAACACATTGTAATGGAAATGCACTCATTCAACTACACACAGACTCTCTCACACACACACACACACACGCACACATGTGCAGAACATGGATTTTTAAGCCCCTGTAGCAGCTCATAAAGAAGTATTCCCCAAAGTTTCTATTCAATAAGAGAGCATAGAATGAAAATATTGCTCTCCTGGTAAGCTGATGGGTATTGTTGTTTCTTCACAGCATGCTCCTAATATCTTTTGACGCTCTGTGACCTGACCAAATACAATTTGTGCCTTAATATCCGGGATACTCTGGCTTGAGCCCCCAGGGGAGTTGAAGCACTCGTTTTCTTTTTTCTGTCTTGTTTTCATTCCCAGCCCTTCCAACTGCCCCCTTACACACACAAACACACACACACACACACACACACACACGCTGTCATACATACATTTTCACAGCCGGGTAGTGAGAGTTCAGTGTATGTCTCTCTCCAGGAAACAAAGGAAATATTCCTTTGACCAGGTTCTGGAACATCATGCCCTTTACTGATAGCACCTCCTTTCTGATGTGGAATTGGAGGTGGGGGTGGTGGTTCTGGGTTTTTGAGACAGGCAGGGCTACCTGTTCTTCTGTACATGATTGTCACCTCGTCCTGAGACTCAGGTGAGCACCAGAAAGGGTCTGATAAAAACCAAATTACATTAATGGGGCTAAAATGAATACACGCATCCCGCAAAAATGAGGCAGCTGACTGGAGGGATGTCTCAGACCGATGAGCCGGCTGCCGCGCTCATTTGGGTCAGGAGACTTATCATTTCTCACATAGATGACACCTGACTGAAGTGGCTGAGAGAAGATATGAAGGGAAGGAGTGATGGAGGAATCTATAGGCCTGGCTCTGGGTCACCCACTTCCCTTCCCTGACATCCCCTCTCTGCTCCAGTGTAATTAGCCTGCTGGTGTTGCTTCAGATACTCGCTATAGTCTAATGGGCCACCTAACGTATTGCATGGATTGACTGTTTACGCGACCTGCTAACGCAGTGCAGAGAACCACTACAGCCGAATGCTCGTAACTCATTTCCATCTGCCAAACTGACATTTTGGGTTAGGGACAGAGTTAAATTTAGGGTCAAGGTTAGGTTTGGAGCTAGGGTTGGGGTTAGGGGTTAGAGTTAAGGTTATGGTCAGTGAAACCAGTGAAGACCTGCATAATTCAAAGCTTACTACCAGAGATCAGATGATGTTATGATAGTTTTGCGGATGTAATAAAGTGACAACCCACTGTAATAGACAAGCTAACGTACCGCAGATATTTGCTGCATTTTAGTAGTCCAGCTAATATGCCATGGAAACTTACTGCATTCTGACATGCTGGTTTTTGGCACCTCAGAGTCTCGGTGCATTCTAATAGGAATCAGCTTACATACCACCATTATTACTCAATGTGTTTGAGTTGGCCAGTTGGCGCAGTGTGAATCAAATTTGATTTTGCTAATTGCTGCCAAAATGTCGAGAAATCCTCGATAACCCTTCATTTTACATGGATATTTTGTTAGCAAAGTATTTATTTTTACGTCAAATAGCTACCTAATTATGAAGCTAGCTTTGTTAAAATGACTCTCTAAATGCGTAGCCTACTCACATTTCTATTAATCGATACATTTAAGAAATGAAACTGAATATTATAACTCACCAGTTACCCCCAAGATCTCCAAAACTTCACTCCCTGGAATCATGTATGGAACAATCAGCAATGAAGGCAAATGGAGAAATCTGACAGCTGAGCCGATGATTAGCCTCTCCTCCATTTTGAGAATTGAAATTTATGTCTCTCTGTGTGATTGTGATTTGCCTACGGCAGGATCGGTCATTTGAGTAAGGTTCACCTTTGGGCAGCTTGCTGTGCCTACTTCACGTCACTTCTCTCTGTTATTGGAACCATACTGTACTGCACGGGGGCTCGATAGAAAGCAAATGGTAATGTGACTGCCCTCCAAAGTATCGTGCAGCGCCGCTGCTGTGTGTTCCTTCCTTTAGAGATCAGCGAATATACCAGAGTGGGTTACTGCATTCTGATAGTCCAACTAACATACCATAGAAACTTACTGCATCCTGAAAGTCCAGCTAACATACTACTATAACCTATTTTATTCTAATATTCCAGCAAACATACCGTAGAGAATTGCTGCATTTCATTAGGTTACCTAACATACCACAGAGATTTGCTGCATTATAATACACTGGCTAACATACCACAGAGCTTCGCCACATTCTCATAGACCAGTTAACGCACCACCGAGACCCACTGCATCCTATTAGGCCAGCTAACATACCAGGGAGTCACAATGCACTCTAATAGGCCAGCTAACATGCCATAGAGACATGTGCATTGCATTCTAAAAGGCCAGCTCATCTAACAATCGGGAATCAATGCATTCTGATTGGTCCACTGATGTCCACTGAGACCTGGTTGCATAAGTGAAGCATCCGTAGAGTTCTTAGCTCAGATGAAACCAGCTCTTGGTTTGGTGGTTGTGAAGGCGAGGCAAACATAAACCTGCATCCATTTCTTAACATTTTAGCTGCTTTTTCAAAGGGCTAGCATTAGCTGTGTGGTGATGAGATAGGGGGTGTGTATTCTTCCAAGCAGCACTCTTCCCCAGCCCCTCCCCCCTATGGAGCTCATTTTCAGCAGCTCCAACTCTCTCTAATGGACGCCCTTGAGCACTAGGCTCCCTGGGCTACCCAAAGGGCACATTCATCTTTTTGGGGTGACATGGCAGTGCAGGGGAAAATCTTTGTGATGCGCTCTCCGATTTTTCTTCCGTAAATCAAATCTCCTCTTCTTTCACCGAGACGAATGCTTTCAGGTTGCAGTGTTATAAAAAAAAAATAAAAAATCAATAATGGCAAAATTGAAACAGTATGCCTTCCTATCGATCCGCCTCGTGAAATGGAAACTAACAGCTTTGTAACTGTTCCCCTGGACAGTTACCTGACCTGTAATGGACAAACTATCAATATTAGCATCAGTGTTTTATCTTGCACTGTGTCATTTAATGACCGTTCCACCAGCGACTAGATACGGTCAGGCTTAATCTTCCCAACACAGGCACGGATTCATTTTCAGAATTCTGCCCACAGTGTGAAGTAAAATATAAAAATATCCTATTTTGGTAAAAGCCTTGTGTGTGGCCTTGAACATTGACAACCTGAAGGCATCATCTTTCTTGCGTATTTTTTAAAAATATCACTGCTTATGGTAATGTTTTTATCTTGTCAGTGCTTTTTTCCCTTCTTAACGGAGTTGGCTGCTTTTGAGCTATATTATTGTGGAGACTTTTTATCATGTTAATAAAGTTCCTCCTTCACTTGACAGAGTCAGAATATTTATTCATGGGCATGCCATGTAGAGGTGTAGATGTGTTACTGCTGAAAGAGAACCGTTGTGTCAAACATCATCCAGCTAATACTTCTACCATTCTTAAGGTTTTCACATCCTGTTGGTTTTCTACCATTATAAAACATCCCTCATCTAAAAACTATAAATATCCTTGAGCTGTTTGGGATCAAGTCAGGTGTGCTGAATCGAAAATTTTCGGGATGGTTGATGTCTGGGAACAGGTTTGGCTATCTGTGGCTTTCTGATTTCCACTTCTTGTATGGTAGGATGTAGGGCCATGACTCAAAGGCTCAGCCTGGTCTCACAATCTGTCTCTTCCCTCCTGTAATTTTGATTGTGGTCTATGAATAAATGTGCCTTGAAATTTCCTGCTGTGAGAGAATTGGTCACACACCACCTAGCCAGTAAATTTTGCAAGAAATATCCCTCCTTTGTCTTTTAACAAACTTGAATTGCAAAAAGGCTGTATTGAGCTGGCACTTTATCACAATCAGCAAAGCTGTTATATTGGACATCAGAGATATCCTGGGTCCTGGTTGCTCTTGCCTTTCTCGCTCATAAGTTTTGATAAGGTATGCTTATGGGTAATGTCATACATGAGTTGAAAATTGTAAAATGGCAAGTTGCTTCAAGCAAACCCTGGTTTGGCAAATTTTGTTTTAACTGCGGCCCATGTTTTTATACCAATTTCTTCTACATTGCTTTGTTTTTACTATTTTTTATTTATTTCTATTCATATTGCCCCAAATGCAGAGTTGCAGAAGATAAAGATTGTCCCTTTGATTGCCGTTTCTTATTTGCGTCACATTGTGAGGATTGCTTTTGTGATATTTACATGGTGTGTTGCCATTTCTGTCTGTGGGTTGTTGAACATTTTTAGGTCAGATGTGGCTGCAGGTCTGCTCTGGTTTAGCATGGCCCCCAGCAAGGCCCCCAGGTCTTATCTTTGGATCACTCTCCCACACTCAGGATTGTGAGCCAAGTAAACTGCAGAGCTGCATTTTAAAAGCTCTCCTCATCCCGGCCCAGTACTGGGCTCTTTATCTGCCCCTAGAACACTTTTTTTGTGGCCCTCCTTAACTTCCCTTTGGCCCTCTCCAGGGGTTTCTACAATAGGAATTGAGAAAAGCACAAACTTAATAGAAAAGCGCAGTTAAGCAAGGCCGTTCATGTCCTCGGCAAGATATAAATTTGCATGTTCCCGCATGGGCAGTGTTTCTGGTGCATTACATCAGTGGTGCTGCTTTGTCCTATTAAGAAAGCATCTGTTTTACATTCAGCTTGCTCTGCCATTTCTTACTGTAAGGATTGAGATTCTGTCTGTAAAAAAACCTCCCTCAGTTACAAATTGCCTAAAGTATACAATGCTGTGAAAAAGTATTTGCTCCCTTCCTGATTTCATCTATTTTTGCTTATTTGTCATGTTTTAATGTTTTAGATCATTCAGCTGTTTTTGATATTAACCAAAGACAATGTGAGTACACAACAAATGCAGCTTTTAAATGATTTAATGAAGGTGAAATGTTGCTCAACACCTATATCATCCATGTGAAAAATGATTGCCCCTTTAAACCTAAGAGGTGGTTGTGCCATCCTTTATAGCAACAACTGCAGTTAAGCATAAGCGATAACTAGCATTAAGTCTTTTACATCACCGTTGAGAAATTTTGAGAATTGTCTCAAGGGATTTTAAGCATGAACTGCCTGGGTAAGGTGACGTCTTTCAAACAAATACAAATTTTGGTGCAATTTGAAGGGAAAAAAAAAAAAAAAAATTTAAATCGCGGTTTACCTCAAACTTAGCCATGTACTGTAGTACTGTGCACTCGTGCAGTTACAGTTACGTACATTATATAAATAGAAGCTTCCATGCATGCAGGCAAGACTGTTGGAGTATTGGTCACGTAGGTTATTCTGGTCAATTACCACAATCTTGAAGCTAGCACAAGATTTTGGATTGCGAATCAGGTGGAAACTCCAACACAGCAACACTGTGCCCATTACTTGCAGTAAATACTCTTCTAGCTTCAGAAGATAATGCTGAATGTTGAAAAGTAATTGAAAAAGGATTGACCGGGAAATGGCATGTTATTGAAAGGCCATTGATTTGTAGTTGACCGTGAAATATGATCGAAAAGTAGTTGATGTATGATTGACCGGGAGATCATTGTGTATTTGATTATTGCATCCAACGTATCTCATTTTGGAGCCCTAGCACCCAGGCAAGCACACAATCTAATATGAATGGTTCAAAAACAGGTATTCCTGCTTGATAATGTTCACAGGCCTAGATTATTAACAGTAGCTAACTGCGTGTGGGTATTGGAGACTCAATCACAAATTATAGGCTGTTTGCATACATAAACTTTAAGCTTCCTATCCTACATGGTAGACAAGCTTGAATACCCCTGACCAGAACAGCTGGCTAACCTCGGGTTTATTTTCTAGTGTTGTTAACAAAATGGCAAAGTAAGTAGATGTAGGGGAAGATGCATGAATGTCATCAATGGAGAGATGGAGTGATAGCCACAGTATTTTTAAGAAGCGCCTTCAATATGCCAAGACTTTTGACCACTAGCTTGGCATTAGCTAGCACTGTGACTGTAGGCTACAACTGGGATATTCTGCTTTGCAACTAATGGGAAAACAGCATTATTGCAGCAAATTCAGCATAGGCAGGCTACAACTCTCCGTCAAACCATTGTGGCAAGCGGCAATGCTGTACTCATTTCTTCGAGATTAGCCATTCCACAGCCTGGCTCCAGTCAAACTGAAATTATAAGTAGCTAAGTTTACATGGCGCAAAGCCGTTTACGCTGCTGAAGTGGTTATTGCAACAAAAAGGCAACGTTGCCATGCGTGAATGAAAAATTACCAGGGAATGATTGCTCAAGATGGCGTGTTTGAAGTAGCTACGATGAGGCCGAGCCACATAAGGCAATTCAAGCTTTCGTCATCCTGTCTGAAATAAATCAAAAATGGCTCATGTGATGGAGATGAAATGACAGAAATGCCATGGTACAGTACAAATATCATGCCTCCATATCCATCATACATTTTTCTTATGGCCTGAACAAACGCAATGTGGGGCTTAATGAAAAGTCAGCGACCACGGCAGTCCAAAATTAACCCCTTTGCGCAGAAGCCGAATTTGGCGATTTATGAGTTATCCAATTTAATGCTTTATAATTCAAGATTTAAGTTTCATAAAGAGGAAAAAATGTGGCCCAACTCAGAAAAGCCACTTAGAGAATTTAGAATTGCATTTTATATCAGTTTCTTTTCATCATTTTGGTAGTTTGCAAACATAAAAAAATCTTCATGAGAATTCAACATTGAAATTGCAAAAAAATAATACTGAGAATTGAAAAACTGCTGGGCTTAAATCTATCATTTCTGGGATCATAAACTCCTTGACCTCAAGTAGAATTCATCTTCAACATTACATTCCAGATTACCTACATGCTATTAGCGAAATTATACAGCTATCCAGGCGGCTCCCCAAAGTCCAAGATCCCTCAACATGTTGCACTGTCAAATCATAAAATAATTGTGTATTTAACACAAAGTTTTCAGGCATGAAATTTAATATACTGAGTGCAAATTGAAAAAAGTCAATATTCAAGTTCAAATGAACTTCAATATGATTTTTATTCAACAACAACACTACATTGATGTCACCCGACATGCCAGGTGCAAGAAATGCGAGAATTTCAAGTTATCTGTAACGCTAGGCAATTTTTTTGCAAAAACGCAACATCTTGCACGAACACCAAGGGAAAAATGAATTTCACTCTGAATTTGTGCACACATTGCCTTTAAAAGCATGTGAATCCGAATAAAATTTCACTTCTTCACTGACACTTGTGAAATGTCGACACTATGCCTCGACCTACAGCCCATAGGCATGCTTCAAATTGGTGCCAGCACCAGGGAAATTGCCAGACGACTACAATGCACACACACAACGATCGCAAGACTCCATCAAAGGTTTCTGCAAACGGGGAGCACTCGGGACCGTCCTCGACAGGGTCAACAACGTGTGACAACGGCACGTCAGGACCGTCAGATCGTACGGGATCATGTTCGAGACCGAACACTACCAGCGACAAGAACGGCTGCTCAAGTCCAAGGACGACGTGGATTCATTCACCCCAACACCGTACGGAACCATCTGCGAGCTGCAGGCCTGCGTGCACGATGTCCTTATTTCGGCCCCATATTGACGGATCGTTACCGAAACCAGCGTCTACAGTGGGCAAACAGGCACCAGAATTGGTAACTACGACAATGGCACGGTGTCATCTTTTCTGACAAGTCACGATTTCACATAAGGAACGCAGATGGCCGTATACGTGTTTGGCGGAGACGTGGTGAACGTTATAACGCCGATTGTGTCGTTCAAACAGACAGTTGGGGTGGTGGCAGCGTTATAGTGTGGGGTGGAATAAGCTACCGTCACAGAACCCCTCTCCATATCTGCAGAGGAAGGGTGAACGGCGTCTACTACCGGGACCAGGTGCTGCAGAACCATGTTGTGCCGTTCTTCAACCAACACTACGATGTCCACACGTTCCAACAGGACAACGCTAGGGCACACACTGCAAGGGTGTCCATGCAGTACCTTGCACAGCAGAACATCCCTGTGCTTCAGTGCCCAGCTCTGTCACCCGACCTCTCCCCTATCAAGCACTATGGGATGAAATTGGATGACGTCTTTCACGTTGACGTCAGATGGACAACATCCGAGAACTTGAGGTTGCCCTTGTTCAGGAGTGGAATGCTATCCCTCAGAACACTATCCAGAGACTGATCAACTCCATGCGACCACGATGCACCGCATGTGTCAATGCAAATGGCGGTCACACCCGTTATTGACTTTCCTGTTTGACCCCTACACCAATTAAACCTCTCTCGCGCATTAACATTATCGTGAATGAAATTGATGATGTTTACATGTCTTCTTAAATCATTCATTATCTCAAATACATCATACGTATATACTTCACATATCAATTCGTGGAGCTATTCCAGATTTCGTGAGCGGTGCGTTTTCATTTTTACTCAGTATATGAACTAATAATTTTCTGGTTGAGTTGAATTTATCAATATCAGTGCAGTTGAACATCAGTGGTCACCAGTAACCTTTCCAAACACAAAACATGCCTTTTCTCCATAATAAGGTTTAGTTTTGTCCATTTTTAGATAGATATACTTTGTTGAACCCCATGGGGTAATTTGTCCTCTGCATTGGACCCATCCTATGGTCAAAGTCCCCAAGTCCCCAAGCCAGCACAAACACTCATTGAATAAACTGCTGATTAAACGGTCAGAACATTCACCCTGTAATGGAAGCTACCAGTTCCCTCTTCAGAACTCACAACCTCATTTCAACACTTATAAGGAACAAGTACAACTCATTAACTCAGTTATATCTGAATTCTGAAATGTACCTTATTTTAACAGAACAGACATTTCACTTTCAGGGAAGATCACACAATATTTATACCTCTCTAGATTCAACAGAACGGTGCAATGAACGTACCAGGGGGTCCACCCAAATGCATGGGTAGTTCACGTTTTAAACAGGACAAAAACATTGGCACTTTGTTGAGTACGGTATACATTCCAAAATAAAAAGCCAAAAGTAGCAGCCTAACCTTTTTCATGAATCCCTCCTCTAGAGACTGATGTGTCCAGTAGAAGGAACCCTCCGGTCCTGTTTCATTCGAAATAATTCCCATTGACCATGTCCTTATCTCATTTAAATCCTGTAAATATAACTGAACACTTCAAGGCCAGTTTTGCGAGTCTTTTTTTTTTCTTCTTCTATAAATCAGGTCTATTTCAGCTGCGCAATGTGCGCAACGTAGACAGGAAACAACCGAGCCTGCTGATACACATCGGCTTGTATGCTCTGTGTTTGTCCTATCAATATGCTTTACTTACTGTAGAATGTTTAAACACTCTGGAATTGGATAAGGAACAAGCCAATCAATAAATTGTTACCGGGGAAGTTTCACAAGGGCATGAACTATAACTGTGCAGTTACGCAGAAGAGCCTGAGTGTATGATTGAGTGAGTGGCTATCAACCCCAGTACTTGGGTGGATATAAGGAAGCGCTGAATTTGTCAATGAAGGAATCTACATGTAAATCCACGGTAGGGAACTACGCATTTTTTGCATGTGATGACTGTAATTGGCAGTAGAATGAGAGAGAATCAATACCATGTCAAATTTTTTGCTTTAGAAAACAGATTTTCTGAACCACTGATTGGAATACTGTTGGCTCACTGTAGCTCAGTGGTTCCCAAAGTGGGGGGCGCGCCCCCTAGGGGGGGCGCAGAGCAATTGCAGGGGGGGCGCGGGGTGCGGGAGTTCCGGACACCAACAGAAAATCATTTGCATACAGTCCATTCGCTGCCCAGAATTCTGCGATTACATCGTAAATGCCTGCCTTACTCTCAACATAACTGTTCGCCAAATCATTCATCTAGCCTGCCATTTTCATAAATAATTTATGAATGTAGTTGTTCAAATATTTGAAGCCGGTAATGTAGTCTCGCGATACCCAACTCGCCGCTTTTTATCCTGCACTGATCTGGCATATTGATAATAAAATGGTAAGTGACACCGAACAAAATCCTATGAATACAAAGCAGAAATAACCGAGATTGCGTCATCTTATTCTCGATAATATGAATGCTCTGCATGCCGACAGATTATTTTTATCTAGCCCACCAACTGAACGTTACAAACATATCGGCAGGTTCGGCAAGTGGTGTTCATGAATTTTTTTTCGTACTTCGCTGTCTTTCTGCATCATAGAAACCTAATTTTAAGTAGACGGCTATACTCAGGCAGAGGAGTGTGATACAGCCTAATGATTTTATACTTTAAAAGAGATTTTGCATTATTTAATTTTCGTGTCCTTAATAGGAAAATAACTGTGGCCGTTTCCAAACGTGCCAATCATTTTTAATGTTCCCAGCTAGGCTGGACAAAAATCATCTGTGCAGAGCATTCATATTTTCTAGAATAAGCTGACGCGATCTCGGTTAACGTATTTTAACTTAAAAGTGCGAGGCCAGTGAAGAGAGGAAAATGAAACTGTCTCGAGACACTCCTTCAGCGGTCCGCACAAGGTTGCTGATTGGCTGTATGCAAGTAAGTTTCTGTTGGTGTCCGGAAAATGCATAAATAGCAATGTTGTTGTATATTAAAAAAAATAAACCTGTTACACTGAACATTATTACACAGTTAAGGTGCTTGAAAACAGTTACACTTAAAATAATTACACCGTTAAAATAATTACACCGTGGTTGTTTGTTATTTTGCTATTTCCAATTCTAAAAGTAGCCTAGTTTTAGTTTATGACAATCTACAGTTTATGACCGTTTACTTACATTTTTTCCGAAAAGGTTGAGTTTTTTTTTTATGTACCAAAGGGGGGCCCAGCAGAAAAAGTTTGGGAACCACTGCTGTAGCTAAAGTGGTTGCTACATAGGACAACAATTTTTTCTGTCACAAGAGATCTTTTTTTTGAAACTGCTGAATTGATACTATGGGCAAGGATATTGACCAATTTGCACATCAGGCTGAGGAGTTTAATTCATGCAACTCTTGAAAAACAGGGAGTAGAGTGAACTTCCCCATATTCAAAACCGCGTTCGAGGTCTGCTTGCTTGTGAATATTCAGTAATTGATCCGGGGACGCTATCTAGTGATCGAGCACAGTAACAGCGTGCTTATATTTGCAGTTCCATAGAGGCAAGCGTCTACATCTGCCGAAAGGGGTTAAACTGAAAACCTGTCTTACCTTTTCGTGAGTTTGACTGTTTTTTATTACTGGGCAGTTTCCCTCAGCACTGCCACGGGCTGATCGCCTCCAAATGCTACGCCACATTGATGCAGAAATTCCTGCAAAATGAACCCCAACCTATTTTTGAGCACATACATAAACGTCATTTTCAGAGGGCCACCATTGCTGTATTAAAAACCTTTCTTTAATTGGTGTAATGTAATATTCTAAGAGCCACTTGTCACAGTGCGTGCAATAACTGCATTATGTGATGCTGTGAAGGCTGCTGTGGGTGTTTTTCAAACGTTTTTAGGAATACATGAGAACAAGAGCCACCCAAGTCCAAATCTGAATCCCCCCCCCCCCCCCAAAAAAAAAAAATCATAATATTCCACATTGTTCAAAACTGTGCTAATTAGGTGAGCAACATCTCTCTTGAATAATGTTGAGGGTAAAAAAGGGGGGTCATTCAGATTTGAACTTCGGTGGTTCTTGTTCTCATGTATTCAGTTATATTCAGTTATTTACATGTTCTGCACATTCCATTAGAATAGTTCATTCCTTGTTTTAACGTGGTTTTTAAGGCAAAATAAACCATGTCTCATTGTTAATGGGGTTTATGCTAACTAGCCTGACATAATTAGGCTATAAATTTACTAATGCCTAACCAACATGTAGTCTATTATTTTTGTCATTTCAGTATAGGAAATCATTTCAGGCCTGATTTCAGGTAGAAACAATGTCCTCGATCTTGCACATAGAACATTGGCTGGCAGTTAGTTGACTGAGGGAGGGGCTGTGTAAAATCAATTTTCAAGGACTCATTTACAATGAACTCGCCCAAGCTGGCAACAATACCAGAAGTGGCCGTTTCAAAATAAAATTTGCCTGTTACAGCACTCCTTTTTTACTCTTCCATTTTTTCATGTTTTCCATTTTTTTCATGTAACTAATAGCGTACGCCAAATCGTAAGGACATTATATTACACTTGCGTGTTAGAGGCAAGAGCGTTGTTAGAATTTATCTGACTAACCAGTTCCCAGATGGAAGTAGCCTGCTTATAACCACTGCCTAAAAGCTAGGGAAAATTCTGTTCCAAAAGATGTGTTTGTATCAATTATGGTCTTCCAGAATGGTTTTGCAAGGAAACATGAATTATGTCACTATGGTAAAAGGTAGTTTTATTAACAGTCTGGTCATAGTTAACATAAAACTATGCGTGTCGAATTTGCAAAGTCACTGGAGGACTCTGACTCAGACTTGATTACTGTGACTCGGACTCGGTCTTGGTCTCGTTTACCAAGGACTCAGACTCTGACTCGACAGGTAGGAACTTTGACTCGGATTGGGTGGACTCGACACCAGCACTGATCACTGCGCACATGCGATCACCGATTTCAAAGGTAACACACTTGGACATCGAATGCTGCAACCTGACAGAACTACAGAGAGACAAATAGAGATAAATAAGTTAATTGTTAGACAAGAAAATACAGAAAAAAATGTTGCAGACTCGTGATTTTCAAGGCTATAATAACAAAAATCTGTCTGATTCGCTTAATGTATTTCACTGGTTTCTGTCAGCATTATCTGACACTTTGAAGAAGTACACCACCACTTTTTGTTGACTCTGTCTCCCAGCAGCCCATCTTCAGCTCGGACAGCTCTTCTCTCTTTTGTTACTCTCTCTGCCCCATCTATTTCAATCTGCAGAACTTTGTCGTCAGTAAACTCCAGTTCATAAAGGTATCCCTTTGGCTCTGTAGTAAAGTCAATATCATTGTCGCTTTTGTTGTCAGACATGTTTTTGTCAATTATAGGAACCAGTGCAGTGCTTTTCAAAACATGTTGTTTCCGCTCTCCTGGTCATCTAGGGACATAATCGTCCATGGTGAAATGCGCACTGCTTACTCGGTTTTTTTTTTTTACCCTTGCCACCTTGGTTGCAATGTCCAAACTTCCATCAAGACGTCCACAGTTGTCGAAGAGCATGATCCGTGACAGGAAACCTGGTGAAATACATAAGGCAAATCAGACAGGTTTTTGTTATTACAGCCGGGAGAATCACAAGTCTGCACTATTTTTTTTTTCTTCTGTATTTTCTTGTTGGACAAGAAATTTGTCTCTCTCTGCGTACCTCACTCAGGTTGTGGCTTTTGACATCCAATCGTATTATCTTTGAAATGGGTGATGGCATGCGCGTAGTGATACCGAGGGAGAGAAAAATAGTGCCAATTGATTGCGAAGTGTGAGTTATTTACTGACTATGGTTTTGTGACAGAAATACAGAACTCTTTAAAACACATGCTGTTTTGGGAAACAAAGCTTTTTATTTTTGTGACCATAGCGAACTAGCTGGAACTACTTACTTCAAAACCTCAGGAGGCCGGAACTCCACTCACAGGACACATAAACAAAAAGATCATCTCATGTACAGCACTGCTAAAGAGTATTTCATACAACTTCATGTCAAAGAATCTGAATCATCACTTCAATAAATGTAGTCATTGTTCAAAAACTGTATTTTGTGTTTATTCAGGTTATCTTTGTTTTATTTTGGGTTTACTTTGACTATGAAACATTTAAGTATGACAAATATGCTAAAATAGAGGAAACCAGGAAGGCAGTAAATACATTTTCAAGGCACTGTACATATAGCTGCCCAATACTTTGTGTAATTCAGTGATCAAAGTAATTTTATTGGTTTTATCTACACATCATATGATTGGTGTTGAAGTAGAGAAGGAAACTTTATACAGTTTATGGAACAAATATTTTTGTCTCTCTCCAGTTGGAGCATGGAAGCCTGTAATGCCATATTTGGTACTTTGCACAGCTGTGTAACCAGACCTGACATATGAAGTGATTGCTCGCTTGTCCTATAGTTTAACGTGTACCGTTGTTTCTGCTACTGTTATTTTTCACACATTTACCGGACGGTAAACAAAATGGGTGGAATGCTGGGAGAAATTCTGCTCTGTCTGACAGAATGCCCTGCCTCAGTGACTTCCTTCTGAGGGGCTGGTAATTTATAGGTGTGCTGTGTCATTTAACGGTTTAACTTGCTTCCAAACACTTCAGAACTATCTGCAAACATATGGAAATATTACTGCGTCCCAAACAAAACAGAACTGGGGTTTAAAGGACTTTGATGCTGTTCATATGCTCCTTGGAGTGAACAAATCATTGGGGTCTAGTTTATAAAGAAGTGCAATTAGCCACAAAAGGGTTGAATTTCATAAGGCAGTGCATTATCTATACATTGAAAGTCACCATAAACACTTGTGGTAAAGCTGGCCGGGAAATGGAACATGCTTTCTTAGTTGTGTCTATATTTGGAACCAGATTATCTCAAATTTTAAAATTACCCTGTCATCATTGGAGGAATTTCAAGTGGCGTATTTTAAACTATTTGAGAAAAATCTCAATAGCATTCATCACTCAAGGCATTTCTTAAACAAAGGGTGGACACTGTTCGGGATGGTGATAAATCTTAAAGGAGAGAATAAGGATTTTGACAGTAGCGCCTTTAATGATTTAAGTTAAGATTAAAGCTCATGTACCTCCTAACGGTCCAGAGGGGATTTGTAGGATTTCATTAAAATATCCATTTGTGAAAACATTTGCCTTTAACTGTATAAACAATGCAGTGAGGGAGACTGGAAGGAATACCAAGAAATGGTCAAAGCTGTACATATTTAAGAGGCCAGACCAGCTGAGGTTTTCCATATGTTGCTTGAATCTACGTCACCTCATGCACTTGTGCAAGACATTTTCACTGAGCATTTATGAGGGAAAATTGGAACCAAATTAATTTGCTAATTGTGGTATGTGTAGTGCTGGAGTCCACAAATATATGAGGACGATTTTGCAAATTGTTGCTGTTATGGCCATGCTCCAGCGAGCTGGAATTGAAATTTAATAACAAAAACGTATGTGATTAAATTTCAGGCTATCAGCTTTAATAGGGATGTTTGCATCCCGATTCAGTGAATCGCATATCAATTGCTTCTTATTTATACATATTGTCCACAATTAATATACAAGTGCCCTATTTTGTTTAAAAGCATGTGATGAAATTCTAATTTGTTGTGTCGTTTGTGTGAAGTAATGTTTAGAAAGATGGGTCTATTACTCAAGGTGATAATTTTAAAACCTGGTGCCATTTTATCTGAATGGATTACTTTAGTGCATGTACCGACCAAACTTGTGGTTAGTCAGTTCCCAAAATAATGAATGAAGTGTGAGATGAGCATAAGTGCTGAGGCACTTTCTTGACTGAATCTTCAGAGGCACTCGTGTCTCTAGCTGAGTCTTCCTGCATCGACCAGGCACGCTACAGGGGAGGGCTTTCAATTAGCCTCATTACATTACAAAAATGGACTTTGCAATTGAGGTCCTGGTATGAGGTGTAAGAGGTAATCATCTTGTAGCAAGCATTCATGTTTTTTTGTTACTGGTTACGGATTTACGAGTTTCATATATCTCTGCCAAAGCATGCAGCCTTAGCGGTGCAAGGTCACGATAAGGCCCTGATAGATATCTGAATGAAGGACCAATGGGACATTTTTAAGGGTGGTCCTTTTTTTTCTTGATGCAATATCTAGGCAGTATTGATTGTTGGAGTTGAGTGGTTTGTCAAAGGCTATCTCCTTTCTGCTTTGAGTAACCCCACAGCACCGTGTCGTGCCCCCTCGCTTGATGATCGCTGTCCTTCTGTCTGCTTTAATTATAGGCCATGTTTGTGGCCAATTCCACTTTTTCTATTTACCAAAAAGCATTTTGTTTAATCTGTAGAGGGTCGTCCTTTCTTTGCTGCGATAGCAGAATTAGCGACATCAAATATAGCACATTTATCTGGGCAGGGTGAGCGGAGACATCCTTCTTTTCTGGAAATCTTTTTTTTTAATCTCTTAGAACTCATCTCCTCCCTGGCTTTTCTCCTGCGCGGGGATAATCAAATCACTGTCCTCAGAGTCTGAAAACTGCTGGTTTTACTCTTTCCTTTTACCTGGGAGTCCTGTATAAAGAGAGTCTGGCCAATCAAAAATGCCAATTGTTTTTTTTTATTGGTTTAGTACATGGGAGAAAAGAAGACCAAGACTGGATTTGGATGAGCAGGCCATATATGGGGATCCCTGCTTTAGTGTCCAGCGGCCTTGTCGGTGAATTTTGGCTTCCTTGTGTGTGGTGGAGCGTCAGGAGCCTTTGTCATTGCTTATTAATTTTTCTGTTCAATTGGTCTTTATATGAACTTTAAAAGCGAACTAATAATGTGATGGAAGGATGATTTTCAGTAGATGTGCACATGAAATAGTTTAGTATGTAATGCAACTCACTACAAAGTCAACCGCTAGAGCCTGGCTGCAGAGCAATTTGCCATACGTGATCGGTTTCTAGCTTCTTTCAGAGTTGGTGTCTATTAGCTGTGTTAAAAACAATAACCATCTGCTTTCTTTGATAAAACAACACGGTTTTGATTTCATCACATACAAATTTCCAGTTCCTCAAATCAGTCCTAAAGATCCAAGAGGTGCTGCTTTTCCACTCTAACTTAATCTGGGAGTCTGATATGAGGTCAGCCTGGCCAGTCAGTGGGGGTTAATTGTATAGTTAATGAATAATGCATATATATACATATATCCCATAAATGATGAAAAATTGGTTTGATACTACCAATGAGATACAGGTTTGATATTACACACATGTAATACAGATTTCTTGTTTCGTGATTGATCAGATTCCATTCATTGGCAAGCACTACCAATCCTCACTGGCAACCGTTAACCATCACTAGCATTTCTAGTTTGCATTCAAGTCAAGGGAATGAATATTTGCTAGCTACCATGCAAGCGCTTTTTGCCTTTAAAGTAATAAGTTATGTGAGTTACTGTTATCGTAGAAACTTGAATTTAGTCATTTCCTGATGCAAAGCGTTAGCATGCCAGCTAGCTAATCATTCATCCAATTGATACGAAAAGACCACCAACTAGAAGCTCATACTCTTCTTTGATTTTTTAAATGATACAACACTGACTTTTTTGGGATAAATACTATCACAAATTTGTGAGCGCAAGATGTCAAATTTACAAAACCCAAATTGTCATTTTCATTTATTCCTTGACAAAGTGGTAATTTTCATTTATTCCTTGACGAACGCTTGAAATAAACTATTACTACTCTTGTTTCATAAAGTTGATATCTCAATGTCTCAGGCTCACTCTAGGCATATATATATATCTCAGGCCCTATATGTGTGTGTGTGTGTGTGTGTGTGTGTGTGTGTGTGTGTGTGTGTGTGTGTGTCTGTGTGTGTGTCTGTGTGTGTGTGTGTGTGTGTGTCTGTGTGTGTGTGTGTGTGTGTGTGTGTGTGTCAAAAAGGATGTGGAAAATTAAAATGAATAAGCATCATGTGCATTTGCCCAAAAGTTATTTACTCTCAGTCCCATGAATAAATTCCACTTTGTTACAAAACCTTTCTGCTCAGAACATAGACGAAATTAGACTGAAATCTAGTCTAATTTCTGGTTACTGTCATTGCCTGACATGTCCGCTGTGCGGACTGTTACCACGGCAGGTAGGTCTCGAGTTAATGGCACTGTTCAAATTTACTGCTACTCCACGGAAGAACTGACTTTCCTTACGCTGATAAGCCAACTTCTTGACTGCTAATTTCCGTTGATTTCGAAAATTATTAACTCAAATACTAACAATCACATTGTTTCCGGTAAATCAGGACAGTTACCAAAGATGAAGTTTAATTTTTATTCTTTAATTATATTCATTAATTTATTGATTTTTGTGTCCTATGGAATGACTCTGTGCACACATTTTATCGGCAACAAAGGTTTTCCAGTGTGCTGCTGTGAGTCGGCTAATATCCGCGACCATACTTTTCATGTCCGCAATTTTGTATGCAGCAACGACTGTTAAGTTAAAAGCAAATTATGATAAACGTCGTCTGAATCCGTCCTTACCCTTGATCATTGTTCAGCAATTGGCCATCCTCCCGCAAGGTAAGACATTACTGACTGATATTTTCATGACTTTTCCATAGAATTTGCGGTATTGATTTAATATTTTTGGATTATAACACAATTTCTAATCATACAGTGAGGGATTCAATTGTGCCCATTTCTTGTCCACTGTAAGCCAAAGTTATGCTTCAGAATATCATTCTCCTATAAAATATTGCATGCATTAATTATTCAATTGACGTGACCGGTGAGCAGTGATGATAAATTCAACATAAATTGGCTTTTTCTTTTTTTTTTCTTGTGTCATGGTCACACTTATGCTACCCAGTATCAGCAAAATGCAATATATCCACAGAGGTGCAATTTTAAGTCCGATGCCTGCCAGTCAGTGTTAAAGACGAAAAAATTTTTGTGTTTCCATAATAATTTATAATACTCCTCCGCATGTAGAGCATTGTCCTTTTTTTTTCCCTTTATGATAAAATTTGGCGCCTCCAATCTCACTCAAATCTGGAATGCCCATTTAACAAACTGTGTACACAAGCTTGCTCATATGTGACCACATGTTGCCGTCTCAGGAGAGTGAAGACAGTTCGCGGCTCTGAAGTTGCTGCTTCTTTTTTTTTTTTTTTTTTTTGTCCCCCGCCGCGCGGAACATAGTATTCACGACCGTCCGTCAGTACGTCTCGAATCCTTGTCAGCGAGATATCTCATGAACGAATTGACGGATTTTCTTCAAATTTCATGTCAACGTGTATTAGGGTGATACCCCAGCACCAGTCGACTTTCATGACCTTCGCGTCACTCTCAAGGTCACACCGAGAGATTGCTCATTTTGACACGATTTCACATTTTGTGGCGGGGGACAAACACACGTTAGTGGCAAATACTTGTTTTTTTTTGTTTTTTTTTTCAACTCATAGCTGTAAGCTTCACAAGTTCAGAACAAGGGCGGAGGATACCCGAACATGAACAAGCTTGGAATTTTACTGACAAGCATCTGGCTGACCAACAGGAGGCACTTGAGCAACGAACAGTGCTGTAATTCAATAATCCCAAACGGGCATTCTCTGCCATTTTATTTCCCTGCAGTGCAAAGCCAATTGTCCGCTGCTTTAAAAAGGCTACCGACCCCTGCCAGCGCTGGTATGACCGATGGCATTTATTTTGCGATGGAATTCATCATTTATTAAGATAAACTGTGGGTTCCAAAATTACTGGCACCCCTGACTGGCAATGCACACACAATACAATATAATTATAGAGTGGAGAAGCCAAAGTCTGTCCTGAGCCCGTATGGCTCATCAGGCTGGTGCTTAACTCAGATTTCTGTTCCATGAAGTGAATAGGAGTATTGCTACTCCTACTCGGGATGCTAATCCATCGCAGGTTACTCCCCAGCTCTTATTCAGGTTTACCTGACAATTTGCTGGTATCCAATTATACGCCTGAGTGGAGAGAGGTACTTTGGGAGTGAAGTGTTTTTGCCCAAGAGCAAACTGTGAAAGCCTTGGCAAGGACGTGAACTCAGAACTTGTGGATCATCCTAAGTCAAGCACACTTGAACACTGCACCACCATGTCCTCCATAATTATAGAGAAGTATCAGGATATTTTGGCTTACAATCTGGCTGCCTCAGCCAGAAGGCTGGCACTTGGCTGTGGTTGGCCTTTCCATCAAGACAATGACCCAAAGTATACCACAAGATCCACACAGAAATGGTTCTGTGACAACAAAATCAGCGTTCTGCAGTGGCCATCTCTGTTGCCAGACCTCAATTTAAGGGAAAACCTGAGGGCTGAGTTGAAGAGGGCAGTTGATACACACAAACCAAAGAATGTGAAGGACCTTGAAGGGATCTGCTCAGGGGAATGGTCCAAAATCCCCCAAAATGTGTCCCTTAACCTTGTCAGAAACTAGGCTTATCCCGTTGGAGGTGATGGCTTGGGGTATATCCCTGAACGCCCCTAATCCTCCAATTCCCCAATCCTTGAATAGACCTTGAATAGACTTTCATTTGAACTTAATTTCAGGTCAATTGGACAAATGGTTCTGAAGATATGGCCAAAATGGTAATTTTCCATCACAAAGCGCCACCTGGTGGAAAAATATTGAACCATACAGGTATGATGTCATCATGTGACACGTTGTGAGGTCATGACCTTGCAGTTGCACATAGTTTTGTTTCAATTGGACAAATGGTTCCAGAGATATGGCAAAAATGGTGAATTTTATGTGACAAAGCTCCACCTTTTGTCAATTCTGAACCAAACCGGTATAATGTCATCGTGGGACACATCCTCAGGTCATGATCTTTCATTTGCACTTCATTTCAGGTCAATCGGACAAATATATCCAGAGATATGATAAAAACTGTGATTTTTCAGTTTTTGGCCCCTGGTGGCCAATCTACACATTGTAAATTGTCCAAAGTCGAATCAGTTCGTCCTCTTTATGATTTTTATTTTATTAGACCTTTATTTAACCAGGTGAGCTCATTGAGATAAAAAAATCTCTTTTACAAAAGCGACCTGGCCAAGAGGCAGCTACTAAAGTGATGACGTCACGCTGGTGTCGGAAGTAAAATTTTGCCTTCATTTTACCCATTGACTTGACCGGAATCAGCTATATTTTAAATCTATTTAATTTTTCGCCACCATGGTGGGTGGGTGGATGTATGTGTGTGTGTGTGTGTGTGTGTGTGTATATATATATATATATATATACAGTGTGAGTAAAAAGTATTTGATCCCTTGCTGATTTTGTTGGTTTGCCCACTAATAAAGACATGATCATTCTATACTTTTAATGGTAGATGTATTCTAACATGGAGAGACAGAATATCAAAACGAAAATCCAGAAAATAACTTTAAAGAATTTATTTTAATTCATTTGTTTTTCATTGAGGGAAATAAGTATTTGATCCCTCTATCCAAAAGCACTCAATACTTGGTGGCAAAGCCTTTGTTTGCAAGCACAGCGGTCAAACGTTTGGTGTAGTTAACCACAAGGTCAGCACACATATCAGGGGGAATTTTGGCCCACTCTTCTTTGCAGATCCTCTCTAAATCATTAAGGTTGGTGGGCTGTCGCTTGGCAACTCGGACCTTCAGCTCTCTCCATAGATTTTCGATTGGATTGAGGTCCGGAGACTGGCTGGGCCACTCCATGACCTTAATATGGTTCTTCTTGAGCCACTCCTTTGTTGCCTTTGCTGAATGCTTCGGGTCGTTGTCATGTTGGAAGACCCAGCCACGGCCCATTTTCAGCTTCCTAGCAGAGGGGAGGAGGTTGTCCCTCAGGACTGCACGGTACATGGCTCCATCCATCTTCCCACTGATGCGGTGAAGTAGCCCTGTGCCCTTGGCAGAGAAACACCCCCAAAACATAGTGTTTCCACCTCCATGCTTGACGGTGGGCACAGTGTTCCTGGGATCATAGGCAGCATTTTTCTTCCTCCACACACGACGAGTGGAGTTTAGCCCAAATAGTTCAATTCTGGTCTCGTCTGACCACAGAACCTTCTCCCAATCACTTTGTGCATCTTTGAGGTGATCATTGGCATACTTTAGGCAAGCCTCCACATGTGGCTTCTTAAGCAGGGGTACCTTTCGGGCACTGCAGGATTTTAATCCATTGCGGCGCAAAGTGTTGCCAATTGTTTTCCTGGTGACTGTGGTCCCAGCTGCCTTGAGGTCATTCACTAACTCCCGCCGTGTGGTTGCAGGCCGATTTCTCACTGTCCTCATGATCATTGCCACTCCACAAGGTGAAATCTTCTGTGGAGCACCAGACCGAGGTCTATTGATGGTCATGTTATACTTCTTAAATTTTCTCACAATTGCACCAATGGTTGTTACTTTAATACCCAGCATCTTGCTAATGTTTTTGTAGCCCATTCCAGATTCGTGCAGGTCAACAATCCTGTTTCTGAGGTCCTGAGAGAGTTCTTTGGTCTTACCCATGTTGGAGAGTTTGGAATCTGTCTGATTGTCTGATTCTGTGAACAGGTGTCTTTAATACAGGTGATTAGTTAGAACAGGTGTCTTCAATTCAGGTAACAAGTTGATTGGGAGTGTCTAACTGGTCTGTGAAAGCCAGAACTCCTAATGCATACTAGGGGATCAAATACTTATTTCCCTCAATGAAATACAAATATATTAAAATAAATTCATTAAAGTTATTTTCGGGATTTTCGTTTTGATATTCTGTCTCTCCATGTTAGAATACATCCACCATTAAAAGTATAGAATGATCATGTCTTTATTAGTGGGCAAACCAACAAAATCAGCAAGGGATCAAATACTTTTTACTCTCACTGTATATAGACACACATCCACCCACCCACCCACCAGAGGTCGCGTTACACTTTCTGATTGTCCGTCATTGTGACGGATAGGGACATTAAAATTCCGTCATAATCAATTATAATCTGTCATTGTAATTTTGATATGTATATATACACACACACACCCACAGTAAGTCGATTGACGAGGACGAATAAATAGGTTGGATAGGGGAACAGATTGCAATCTATTCAGTCGTGCTCGTCAATCGACTTATAGTGACTTTCAAGATAGGCCAGCTAGCTAATCATTCATCCAATTGATACGAAAAGACCACCAACTAGAAGCTCATACTCTTCTTTGATTTTTTAAATGATACAACACTGACTTTTATGGGATAAATACTATCACAAATTTGTGAGCGCAAGATGTCAAATTTACAAAACCCAAATTGTCATTTTCATTTATTCCTTGACAAAGTGGTAATTTTCATTTATTCCTTGACGAACGCTTGAAATAAACTATTACTACTCTTGTTTCATAAAGTTGATATCTCAATGTCTCAGGCTCACTCTAGGCATATATATATATCTCAGGCCCTATATGTGTGTGTGTGTGTGTGTGTGTGTGTGTGTGTGTGTGTGTGTGTGTCTGTGTGTGTGTGTGTGTGTGTGTCTGTGTGTGTGTGTGTGTGTGTCTGTGTGTGTCAAAAAGGATGTGGAAAATTAAAATGAATAAGCATCATGTGCATTTGCCCAAAAGTTATTTACTCTCAGTCCCATGAATAAATTCCACTTTGTTACAAAACCTTTCTGCTCAGAACATAGACGAAATTAGACTGAAATCTAGTCTAATTTCTGGTTACTGTCATTGCCTGACATGTCCGCTGTGCGGACTGTTACCACGGCAGGTAGGTCTCGAGTTAATGGCACTGTTCAAATTTACTGCTACTCCACGGAAGAACTGACTTTCCTTACGCTGATAAGCCAACTTCTTGACTGCTAATTTCCGTTGATTTCGAAAATTATTAACTCAAATACTAACAATCACATTGTTTCCGGTAAATCAGGACAGTTACCAAAGATGAAGTTTAATTTTTATTCTTTAATTATATTCATTAATTTATTGATTTTTGTGTCCTATGGAATGACTCTGTGCACACATTTTATCGGCAACAAAGGTTTTCCAGTGTGCTGCTGTGAGTCGGCTAATATCCGCGACCATACTTTTCATGTCCGCAATTTTGTATGCAGCAACGACTGTTAAGTTAAAAGCAAATTATGATAAACGTCGTCTGAATCCGTCCTTACCCTTGATCATTGTTCAGCAATTGGCCATCCTCCCGCAAGGTAAGACATTACTGACTGATATTTTCATGACTTTTCCATAGAATTTGCGGTATTGATTTAATATTTTTGGATTATAACACAATTTCTAATCATACAGTGAGGGATTCAATTGTGCCCATTTCTTGTCCACTGTAAGCCAAAGTTATGCTTCAGAATATCATTCTCCTATAAAATATTGCATGCATTAATTATTCAATTGACGTGACCGGTGAGCAGTGATGATAAATTCAACATAAATTGGCTTTTTCTTTTTTTTTTCTTGTGTCATGGTCACACTTATGCTACCCAGTATCAGCAAAATGCAATATATCCACAGAGGTGCAATTTTAAGTCCGATGCCTGCCAGTCAGTGTTAAAGACGAAAAAATTTTTGTGTTTCCATAATAATTTATAATACTCCTCCGCATGTAGAGCATTGTCCTTTTTTTTTCCCTTTATGATAAAATTTGGCGCCTCCAATCTCACTCAAATCTGGAATGCCCATTTAACAAACTGTGTACACAAGCTTGCTCATATGTGACCACATGTTGCCGTCTCAGGAGAGTGAAGACAGTTCGCGGCTCTGAAGTTGCTGCTTCTTTTTTTTTTTTTTTTTTTTTGTCCCCCGCCGCGCGGAACATAGTATTCACGACCGTCCGTCAGTACGTCTCGAATCCTTGTCAGCGAGATATCTCATGAACGAATTGACGGATTTTCTTCAAATTTCATGTCAACGTGTATTAGGGTGATACCCCAGCACCAGTCGACTTTCATGACCTTCGCGTCACTCTCAAGGTCACACCGAGAGATTGCTCATTTTGACACGATTTCACATTTTGTGGCGGGGGACAAACACACGTTAGTGGCAAATACTTGTTTTTTTTTGTTTTTTTTTTCAACTCATAGCTGTAAGCTTCACAAGTTCAGAACAAGGGCGGAGGATACCCGAACATGAACAAGCTTGGAATTTTACTGACAAGCATCTGGCTGACCAACAGGAGGCACTTGAGCAACGAACAGTGCTGTAATTCAATAATCCCAAACGGGCATTCTCTGCCATTTTATTTCCCTGCAGTGCAAAGCCAATTGTCCGCTGCTTTAAAAAGGCTACCGACCCCTGCCAGCGCTGGTATGACCGATGGCATTTATTTTGCGATGGAATTCATCATTTATTAAGATAAACTGTGGGTTCCAAAATTACTGGCACCCCTGACTGGCAATGCACACACAATACAATATAATTATAGAGTGGAGAAGCCAAAGTCTGTCCTGAGCCCGTATGGCTCATCAGGCTGGTGCTTAACTCAGATTTCTGTTCCATGAAGTGAATAGGAGTATTGCTACTCCTACTCGGGATGCTAATCCATCGCAGGTTACTCCCCAGCTCTTATTCAGGTTTACCTGACAATTTGCTGGTATCCAATTATACGCCTGAGTGGAGAGAGGTACTTTGGGAGTGAAGTGTTTTTGCCCAAGAGCAAACTGTGAAAGCCTTGGCAAGGACGTGAACTCAGAACTTGTGGATCATCCTAAGTCAAGCACACTTGAACACTGCACCACCATGTCCTCCATAATTATAGAGAAGTATCAGGATATTTTGGCTTACAATCTGGCTGCCTCAGCCAGAAGGCTGGCACTTGGCTGTGGTTGGCCTTTCCATCAAGACAATGACCCAAAGTATACCACAAGATCCACACAGAAATGGTTCTGTGACAACAAAATCAGCGTTCTGCAGTGGCCATCTCTGTTGCCAGACCTCAATTTAAGGGAAAACCTGAGGGCTGAGTTGAAGAGGGCAGTTGATACACACAAACCAAAGAATGTGAAGGACCTTGAAGGGATCTGCTCAGGGGAATGGTCCAAAATCCCCCAAAATGTGTCCCTTAACCTTGTCAGAAACTAGGCTTATCCCGTTGGAGGTGATGGCTTGGGGTATATCCCTGAACGCCCCTAATCCTCCAATTCCCCAATCCTTGAATAGACCTTGAATAGACTTTCATTTGAACTTAATTTCAGGTCAATTGGACAAATGGTTCTGAAGATATGGCCAAAATGGTAATTTTCCATCACAAAGCGCCACCTGGTGGAAAAATATTGAACCATACAGGTATGATGTCATCATGTGACACGTTGTGAGGTCATGACCTTGCAGTTGCACATAGTTTTGTTTCAATTGGACAAATGGTTCCAGAGATATGGCAAAAATGGTGAATTTTATGTGACAAAGCTCCACCTTTTGTCAATTCTGAACCAAACCGGTATAATGTCATCGTGGGACACATCCTCAGGTCATGATCTTTCATTTGCACTTCATTTCAGGTCAATCGGACAAATATATCCAGAGATATGATAAAAACTGTGATTTTTCAGTTTTTGGCCCCTGGTGGCCAATCTACACATTGTAAATTGTCCAAAGTCGAATCAGTTCGTCCTCTTTATGATTTTTATTTTATTAGACCTTTATTTAACCAGGTGAGCTCATTGAGATAAAAAAATCTCTTTTACAAAAGCGACCTGGCCAAGAGGCAGCTACTAAAGTGATGACGTCACGCTGGTGTCGGAAGTAAAATTTTGCCTTCATTTTACCCATTGACTTGACCGGAATCAGCTATATTTTAAATCTATTTAATTTTTCGCCACCATGGTGGGTGGGTGGATGTATGTGTGTGTGTGTGTGTGTGTGTGTGTATATATATATATATATATATACAGTGTGAGTAAAAAGTATTTGATCCCTTGCTGATTTTGTTGGTTTGCCCACTAATAAAGACATGATCATTCTATACTTTTAATGGTAGATGTATTCTAACATGGAGAGACAGAATATCAAAACGAAAATCCAGAAAATAACTTTAAAGAATTTATTTTAATTCATTTGTTTTTCATTGAGGGAAATAAGTATTTGATCCCTCTATCCAAAAGCACTCAATACTTGGTGGCAAAGCCTTTGTTTGCAAGCACAGCGGTCAAACGTTTGGTGTAGTTAACCACAAGGTCAGCACACATATCAGGGGGAATTTTGGCCCACTCTTCTTTGCAGATCCTCTCTAAATCATTAAGGTTGGTGGGCTGTCGCTTGGCAACTCGGACCTTCAGCTCTCTCCATAGATTTTCGATTGGATTGAGGTCCGGAGACTGGCTGGGCCACTCCATGACCTTAATATGGTTCTTCTTGAGCCACTCCTTTGTTGCCTTTGCTGAATGCTTCGGGTCGTTGTCATGTTGGAAGACCCAGCCACGGCCCATTTTCAGCTTCCTAGCAGAGGGGAGGAGGTTGTCCCTCAGGACTGCACGGTACATGGCTCCATCCATCTTCCCACTGATGCGGTGAAGTAGCCCTGTGCCCTTGGCAGAGAAACACCCCCAAAACATAGTGTTTCCACCTCCATGCTTGACGGTGGGCACAGTGTTCCTGGGATCATAGGCAGCATTTTTCTTCCTCCACACACGACGAGTGGAGTTTAGCCCAAATAGTTCAATTCTGGTCTCGTCTGACCACAGAACCTTCTCCCAATCACTTTGTGCATCTTTGAGGTGATCATTGGCATACTTTAGGCAAGCCTCCACATGTGGCTTCTTAAGCAGGGGTACCTTTCGGGCACTGCAGGATTTTAATCCATTGCGGCGCAAAGTGTTGCCAATTGTTTTCCTGGTGACTGTGGTCCCAGCTGCCTTGAGGTCATTCACTAACTCCCGCCGTGTGGTTGCAGGCCGATTTCTCACTGTCCTCATGATCATTGCCACTCCACAAGGTGAAATCTTCTGTGGAGCACCAGACCGAGGTCTATTGATGGTCATGTTATACTTCTTAAATTTTCTCACAATTGCACCAATGGTTGTTACTTTAATACCCAGCATCTTGCTAATGTTTTTGTAGCCCATTCCAGATTCGTGCAGGTCAACAATCCTGTTTCTGAGGTCCTGAGAGAGTTCTTTGGTCTTACCCATGTTGGAGAGTTTGGAATCTGTCTGATTGTCTGATTCTGTGAACAGGTGTCTTTAATACAGGTGATTAGTTAGAACAGGTGTCTTCAATTCAGGTAACAAGTTGATTGGGAGTGTCTAACTGGTCTGTGAAAGCCAGAACTCCTAATGCATACTAGGGGATCAAATACTTATTTCCCTCAATGAAATACAAATATATTAAAATAAATTCATTAAAGTTATTTTCGGGATTTTCGTTTTGATATTCTGTCTCTCCATGTTAGAATACATCCACCATTAAAAGTATAGAATGATCATGTCTTTATTAGTGGGCAAACCAACAAAATCAGCAAGGGATCAAATACTTTTTACTCTCACTGTATATAGACACACATCCACCCACCCACCCACCAGAGGTCGCGTTACACTTTCTGATTGTCCGTCATTGTGACGGATAGGGACATTAAAATTCCGTCATAATCAATTATAATCTGTCATTGTAATTTTGATATGTATATATACACACACACACCCACAGTAAGTCGATTGACGAGGACGAATAAATAGGTTGGATAGGGGAACAGATTGCAATCTATTCAGTCGTGCTCGTCAATCGACTTATAGTGACTTTCAAGATAGGCAAGGAGGCAACTGGACACTACCTCAAGCTACTGTCTGCATTAACAGTCTTTTTTTAATAAACTACCTGTGCATTTTTATCCCCCCGGCATATAATGCGGTGGGATATAGCTATCGCTCTGTCCGTCCGTCTGTAAACATGAGTTTGTGCGGGCCATATCTCGGAAACTATATGTGCTACCTTCACCAAACTTGACACACATGTCAATCATGATATGTAGATATGCTTTTTAAAGGTTGTTACGCAACCTACAGCCGGGGGGATCCGCCATTGCCAGATGGCTCTTGTCAAAGTTCTCAGTGCCTCGTTTTAAATGTCAGGGCCCTCTTTATTCTATCAATGAAGTGTAGAGCTACTTGAGTATTGCTGATGATGAAAAAATAGCAATTTCTTTGCATGGCAACGCTATGCCCCAATCACTACCATTGTAAGCCTGTTTGCAGCTTTGGCTAAAAAGCCATGCATTTCGAAATGTTGGGTGCGTACAGAGATGGGGTATTCAACAAAAGTTAGTACTCTTTATCGTGTTTCAATACACCCCAAGTCAATTTCACACCGGAGTTCTCCTTTAAGTTGTTGAAAAAGTTATTGCTTGTTCTGATAGAAAGGTGTCAGAACACAGTGTATCGCAGTTTGTTGCGTACGGTGCCCATGCTGTCCCCTGTCCACTGTTGAAAGTGCCTACAATGGGCATGTGAGCATTGGAATTGGACCATGGAGAAATGGAAGAAGGTAACCTGGTCTGATGAATCACGTTTTCTTTTATATCATGTGGATGGCTGGGTGAGTTTGTATCACTCACCAGGGGGAGACATGTCACCAAGATATACTTGGGCAAGCCAGTGGAGGCACTGTGATGCTTTGGGCAATTTTCTGCTGGGAAGCCTTGGGTCCTGCCAGTCATGTGAATGTTACTTTGAGACATACCACCTACTTAAAAACTGCTCCAGATCAAGTCCACCCCTTCATGGAAACAGTATTCCCTGATGGCAGTGGCCTCTTTCAGCAGGATAATGCACCCTGGCAGACTGAAAAAATGGCTCAAGAATGGTTTGATGAACACAACAATGAGTTCAAGTTGTTGACTTGGCTCCAGATATATACTTTTATCTTTTGTCTTCCTTTTTTTTTTAAATACGAGAGAGGTACTGGATCCGCGGGGGAGCAAACGGTCAAAATCATGTCTCCCGGAACATGTTCTGCTTGGATTGGGCTCAGATTACGCCCTGGCAGGCTCTCTAAAATAACGGTGTGTAACGTCAAATCTGTCATTGTCCCCAGCACTTTTCCTAAAACATTGACATCCATGGGAGGGAGTATTCTCTCTTCTTCCTCTTTATCAAGGTTGTGCCTTCAACAGTTTCTGCTATTCTATTCTATTTTACGGTTTGGACATTTTTGCCATCAAGGCAATAGGAAAAACTGTGAGAGACCATTGAAAGGAATGAAATGGAATAATATGATTAAGTCATTTAGGAGCAAGTACAAGCATTTTTGGGTTTAAGATTTCTCATGATCATTTCTGGAACGTTTTGTTTGTGAAAAGGTTCTGGTAAATGTATCATCAAAGTAACTTCTGTCAAGAGAAAAATGTGAGAAATAAATGATGAATAAAACTTTATTTTCACAACATCTGTTGGTTGCTGGATTAACTTAATTTATGTTTAGTTTTATTTACATTATTTACAAACTTAAGTTTTTGTTGTATTTTATTTACATTATTTACCATGAATAGGGAACTTAATTTATTTTTATACTGTATGAAAATTGTAGGAACAAAAATAATGATGATTAAGATTTGCAACTGTACTGAATAGGTCAGGCTACTAACAGTATGCAGCGTGTTTGCCTGCTAGGTGTCTTCGTCGATGGATCTCACTGTTAAAATAAATGGATAATAAAAGAGAGGACTGAGTTTATTGAGCCTTTCATTCTGCTTTTACGGTCATGAGGGGTAAAAACAACCCCTCTAGCAGATCTTAACTCTGCGTGATTAGCATATCATTTTCAGGGCCTTTTGACATAAAATTTACACAAAGTTTAATTGCCAGTAATTGGAGAGAGCATTATACTAAGCCTCTGGTAATTAGGGATCCATTTGCATTTTTCATTTTCGTGGAGTGCTTGTGGAGACTGCGTCTTTATGTGTGGTGACGGTCCCCTCTCAGGAAAAAAAAAATCCCCCAGTCCCTGTGGATCTGCTCATAATTTGGATGTGTGGTTTCATGCCTCCAGTTCATTTCTCTTTCTCCCCATTGCGCATAAAGGGATTATCCTTGATTAATTAGAACAAGCCTGGCTTGAGAGCTCCTTCTCTTACTCTGCTCTGCTACAAACTCTCCTACAGCATGTCTTTATTGGCCGTTATTGTGCAAATTTTAACAACATTATGTCTTGCTGAAGTAGTACAATGTAATCCCTATATCCTTTGTAATTGTTATTGTAAATATTAATAGACTAATTTTTATGAATGGCTCTTTCAGTTTCAGTCAGGATATTTGTAGTGGAAACACCGAACAGAGCAGGACTTCATCTGCAGAATGCAATTGAAGGAAATATTGAATTGAATATCTTCAGTCATTTATTGTCACTTCGGTAAATATTTGCAATTAAAGATAGAATACCTATATCCTAGACAAGATATTACATCTTTGAGACTATTAAAACTTTGAGAGCAGAGGTGTAATGCTGTCCAATTACAAAAGGACTGCACTGTAAATAGTTACACACATTACATGCAGTAAAGTGCAGCGCGTGTGTGGTGAGGGATGGATGTGAACCATACATACAATATTTTGTAGACCATAATTAGCTCATATTTCTTGTCTAATCCTGTATTACAATTATTATGAAAACAACTGATATGTGAAGTGTATTTGCTTGAGGAAAATAAGACAGAAACCCTAATAGTCAACTTAATTCCATAAAAAAACGAGGTATTCGATTTAGAAATTTAAATTTTGACGTGTTGGTGATGCTACAGGAAAGGTGTCATGGGGGCAAGTATAGGTATGCAACAGGAATGAATACAAGAAATTTCATGCGATTCCCATGAAAATTGTTCTAGCGATCATGCTTTCACGATGAATCTGTGGCTGGGATAGTGCCACAGACAGATTTACTCCAAAAAACAGTTTTGTGGATATAATTACTATCAAATTATCCTAATTTCAGTCATACACTAAATTGCGTCCTCACTGTGTGCATATGCACAATTTTGACTTGCTGAAATAAAATCAAGCTGTTGTAGCAGAATGTTCTGGACAGTGTTCTTTACAGAGGATAATAGCACTCATTTTTTGCTTTGTTGCAGAAGTGAAGAATCATATTCATATGTGCTTGTACAAGCACAAATGAGAGAAAGGTGATATGTTAAATTGAAATTAAAAATGAATGCAGTCATGCACAAATGATCTTTTACCTGTATTACACTGAAAACAAAACAATATGTTCACTGCTTGAATTTTAAAGATTTTTAAAAATAAACACATTTCAGTTTTCATTCTTACAATATATTTCAAAGAAAGTTGAGACAGTATTTGCCTCTTTGTAAAGCTATGATTCCTCTGCACAACATTAAATTAATTTTTAGGGACTGGAGACAGAGTGATTGTGTTTCAGGCGTAGCTTTGTGTCCACAATTCTGCAGTTTCACTTAGCAAATGCCTTAGAGCCCAGAGAAGTTGATGGTGCTTCTGGATACTATCAATAATAAGGCTTCGTTTTTGACAAAGTAGTTTTTACTGGAATTTGTGGATGATATAGTAGTACTTGACAATGGTTTGCCAATGTAATCACGAAACATGCAGTTATATCTCTTACAGATAAATGCAGCGCTATCCAAGCGATCTGGGATCAGCTTAGGAATTCAGCTTGGGGTTTTGCCCTTGTGCTTTACGCACATAAATTCCTTTGGATTCCTGGAATATTTTAATTATTTTATGCTCTGTGGAGAGTGAAAAATCCATATCTCCATTTTTTTTTTAAAGACATTATTTTCAAACCTTTCAGTTGTTTTCTTATACGTTTGTGGGGAAATTTGCATTTGATTTTTAAGGAGTACGCCGTTCTTGGATGCTGCTTTTGCACCAAATCATTATGACAGTAACCTGCTGATATCATCTATTCTAAATCGCAACATAATTTAAATTTTTTCCTCATTACTAGTCCTTAATTGCCCCTGTCCCAACTTCTTTGGAATGTGTTTCGGGCCTGAATGGCAGGAATGGACGTATATTTACAAAAAAAAATTATTTAAACAGACAAGACGTTAAATATCCTGTCATTATACGGTCTGCTATGAAAGACAAGTAAAAGTAAATTTAAAATTCTTAGTAAAAAGTAAAAATAACTGCTTTCGGTTTTGGGTGGCATGGTGCTGCAGTGGGTAACTCTCACGCCTCAATGTAAGAAGGTTGTGGGTTCAAATTTGGCCTGGGGCCTCTCTGAGTGGAGTTTACATGTTCTCCCCGTGTTCGCGTGGGTTTTATCCTTTGGTTTCCTTCCACAGTCCAAAGACATGCATATTTGGTTAATTGGAGACTCTAAGTTGCCCATTGGCATGAGTGTGTGTGTGTGTGAGTGAATGGTGTGTGCGCCCTGCAAAGGATTGGCAAGCTGTCCAGGGCGGGTCACTGCCTTTCACCCATAGTCAGCTGGTTTAGGCTCCAGCTCAACCACGATCCTAGTGAGGTAGAAGCGGTATCGACTGTGGATGGGTTGAAGCTTTTGATTTTTTTGAGCTTTTTCATCCCAACATTCTCAATTAACTGTGCTTGCTTTAATATGTATGTGAAAATGCATTTTTAACCTAAGTAGTGTAACAATGATGACGTACTAACTACCGACATTATCAAATAACAAAACATACCCTTGCTTTTTTCAGGCGACCACTGATCAAATAAGACTTTGTTTTGATTTTTATTTTAAATGAATATAAATGTAAACTGTTATTAATAATTTTATTACCTCCACCAAAGAGTTTGTCTGTTGGTTTCCAAAATAACTCAAAAAGTTATGGACAGATTTTGATGAAATTTTCAGGGATTGTACAGATTGGTATATGGAAGAAATGATTAGATTTTGGAAGTGATCCGGATCTCCGTCTGGATCCAGGAATTTTTTAAAGGATTCTTTAACACTGGGAGACATTTATGCATAGCCAAAAATGGTCAGGACTCTTGTAAAAAAAAAAAAAAAATACAAGACAAGTTTCGAACATGTTCTACAATATCTCAAAGACTGATCCTGAAAATGGAATAATTCCGGATACTATGATACTATGATCCAGAATACGAAAGTAGGGGACCTTCGGAACTTTCATAATAGGAAGAAAACAAATGAAGCTACAAATATGCGACAAACACCATTATATAGCCAAGGTATTGCAGAATTAGGAAGGTGTCACCGGATTTACTGTATCTTCAAAAGCCAGGGAACTACACTGCCCGGCCAAAAAAAAAGTCGTACACAGAAATATTTAGTTTGAACCCCTGTAGCTTTGATTACAGTGCATATTCTTCTTGTCATTGTTTTAACATCTATATGCAATGCCAGAACATTTATTTTAGATCAGAAATGCCATAATTTTTGGCCGAGATCTTGTCTTCTCGACATAATGGTTGAACCAATGTGGTCTTTCTTGAGCACATCCCAATAACTTTTAATGTGTTTAAGGTCAGGATTTTGTGGTGGCAAATTTGTTTGTGAAAATGATTCCTCATTCTTGTTTTTGTCATTCTTGGTTTTCTTTGCTAAATACAGGCCAATAATTTACCCGTTCTGAAATATTGTAACATCTTTTCCACCATCAGGGGATGTGTCTTCCAACATGATTTTTTAAGAAATGAGTAGCGACGCGCTTCATCAGTCAGGGTAAAATGATTATTGCCAGGTGAAACATATTAATAACCACAATAATGATCCAATTATAGAATTTGTTCGTTAATTTCCAAATGGTGACTTTTTTTTAGATCCAGTAGAAAACCACCATTACGGAAAATTTGATTTTCGTGAATAACTACTGAACTAATATTGATATCATCATGAATTCAGTTGCTAATGGTATGTTTTCTTGGTCAGGGAATCTGAAAAAATAGATTCAATAAATGTAAATCACAACATGAGGGGAAATGTTGCATCATAAGAAAAAAAAAAAACAAATGAAGCTAGAAACATGCAACAGACATCTTTAAACAGCCAAGACGCTGTGGAACTAATATTGATATAGCATTATGAATCAAATTGCCATGTTTTCATGGTCAAGGAATCTAAAAATGGAGATAAAATAAATGTAAGACTAATATCTATGGTGGAAGTCGTAATATGGAGGGAAATGTTGTGCTTGGTGGAGGTCTGCGCTCTCCGAGTGCTTTTCTAGTTACTTCAGTGCAGCTCATCTGACTTGGAGTAGAATTAGAACTATGATTTGTTTGCCTTTTTAAACTGACAAAATGGATGATAAAACATCATCCTCCTCAAAAAAAAACTCAACCTATGGTTTGGTGATTGCTTTGATTTTGTTCCATCCTTCCTTTATTTTCTGTTCTAATGAAGAACAGTGTGACCTTGAATCTGAGTCTGTGTGAACAAACATAGATCTGCTAGTCATCAGCCTTTGAGTGCATTAGCATTTCAATCTGCGCATCGCAAATGAAAGCATTCAGATCCGTTTCTGAATGCAGACTGCCTTTATCGCGACTGATATTCTTTAATAGGCTTGTATCAGATTGCACTTCAGTGGCTTTAATCATACACTTTGGTTTTTTTTCTCTTTACCGAAGAACCAAGGCATTCGGCTCTGCTCATTTTAATTTCAGTTAGGGGTATTCTGAGGTCGATCGCTGCCATAACTTGACAAAAGAGGTGCTGCACTGCTTTCATTGAATGAAAAATATCCAATTTACTTTGTCCATTTTTATAAACACATGGTTTATGCAAATCTAAAAAGCATCTCTTCCGTAACGGTGACATATCTGTAATTTCAGGGCTGCCACATTAAGGAAAATGGCAAAAAAAGAAATCCGTCTGCATTCCTGATAGTATTGGTTGTGACTGAATTAATCTTGCCAGCCTGTTGTAAATGGCTGTTTGTCCTTTAATGACTGCGTTGAATGCCTGTGATGTGCATTTTGTCTGTCCTGTTTGTATTGCTAAAGGTCAGGTGATGTCATTTGTTTAATGTCTAGTCAGAAATGAAACTGCAACAGCAGTGTAATCTGCTTAATGTGCGTATTATCCGGGATTAAAAAATATCATTATTTTCTATATTCGTTGGAGTTTCGGAAATAAATAGCTTGTCACCTTGTGTATACGAAATAATCTAGGGACCAGGCTAAGGCCAGCGAATAAGGATGCGTATATTGTTATGGTCTGCGTACTTGATTGGATCTTGATGGATGGCTATCATTTGTGTTTGTCGGCTGGAGGGATGCAATGGGAAGTGGGTCTGAAATCAGAGCCTTATTACACTAGGCGTGCCAGGGCAGAGAGTCTATTACAGCTCTTTCACAGTATTGTGTTTGGCACAAAGAGAGTGAGGATCACACTTAACTAACGAAAGGTTGAAACGCCCATAATACTTTTGCCCACCTCGCATGCACTTAGGGGTCTATTCTCCCATTAGCGCGTAAGTCCTTTTTCACGCGCTTCGAGTTAAGCGCTTTTGAGTTACGCGTATTCTCCCCTACGCGGTTCGATCACGCCCACAGCGCTTAACTTCAGAATGTAGGCGGCCTTATGAAAGAGGTGTGACTGATCCAAAAGAGAGGCAGACTCTGTACAAAGCTCATTGATTATGGCTATCAGGAAAACATGGAAAAAGGATTTTCTGATTAACCATGAAAACGCATTTGTGGTCCATGGAAAACGCAATCCAGACTTTAAATTTGAATATCGTCGGCCTGCTGATAAAACCTCGTATCTCCAAACTGATAAGAAACGAAAACTCGTGTGTCCACTATTCTTACATGAAAAATCTTAAACTTTATTTATCCATTTATATTATTATTATTATTATTTTATTTTATCTTTATTTTTTATTTTACTGTGAAGTTTGTCATTGTGAATATACGAGGTTTTATATGCCGCTGTAATAGTAGGCCTATGTATGTCCATACCAATAACAAGACGTAATTCAGACATCTCTTTTTTCATCCCCCGCCGCGCGATTAGGGCGAAGAGGGGGATATAGAATTGGGCTCCGTCCGTACGGACACATAAAATTGCGGCGGCGGGGGACATGTTAGTGACAAACACTTGTTATTTCTTACTCTAGCCACCATGGCATTAAAGCTATGCAAACAAACAAATTGCCGCGATAATGAAATAATAAATAAAGAATTTAGCGCTTCTCAATCAGCGCAATCAGATCATTGAAAATGTGCCCCTCCTACACCAGCCTGTTTGTTCCGTGGAAGACAGGGAAGAAGACAAAGGGAACATTCTAGTCACACAAAGACAATCAAAGCCAGTTTATATTATCTCATTTAGAATTTGTGCACTTGAAAACTACTCCGATATCAGATTTGCGACTAAAGGACATAGAAACGCTTTAACAAGGATTCTTACCTCGCACGCGGTTATCTCCCCGCCCCGAAACCGCCTCAGTAATGACGGAATTCCATATCCATGGCCTATCATATCCTATTTGATTTGAGCGACACATTCACTTGAACTTGTGCCAAATACTTTTTTATAATCAATTATCCCATTTACTGATAATGATTCTTCCCATGTCGGCTATTCTTTAAAGGCTAAAATTGATTAACAAATGGATAGTGCTTTGGTATTTGCCAGGGTAGGGCTCAATCTAGAGTAGCCTATTTAATAATATCTTTATTCACACATCAAATTACACAGTATTACCAATAGTAAAAAAAAAATTACCAGGACTCGAGTTAGTTAATACAGATATCCTCAATTAGAAAATCAATCCACTCACTCGTGAGAATATCACAACTTTTTAGATTATCACGAACATATAAGGCAGTCGCATTTGCTAATAGATCATGGAAGACAATGATGGCGACATCGAGCTAAAGCCATAAACCAAATTTCACAGATGTTGGTGTTGTATGGCAAGGGGGCACTGAAGGCTGATCCGAGGAATTAAGCTGCGAATCGTTCTGGATGTGGCTTCATTTGGGAGATATAAGCGCAGTATCCCCGATTTAAAACATACATGGAGAGATCTGCGGGATGCTGTAAAAGCTAGGTTCTCTGCACACCGGAGAAGTGTACACGCAACAGGTGGAGGGCAACCATCATCCCCTGTGCATTTCACTGCACAGGAGGAGGGGATGGCATCCACTCTTTCTGCAGTGGAAGTGCGTGAAGAAGAACTTGAAGCGCCAACGAACTGTGTCACACACCTTGACACAGACGCCTGTGATGTGAATGACATGACCAGCCACTCTTTGGAACGACCCAGATGCCAGGAGCGATAGCGCAGTTCTGACGTTGATGACCACGGGTATGTTTTGTGGATAATTGCTGCGGCTGGATAGCTGTTCATCCAGAAGTCGGCAAAGATAGATGATTGCCTCATGCACGGTGCAGGCGAAAGCGCTGGATGCCGTCGATGTTTGTTTGTCCCAGGATGTCCAAACGAAGCCGATATATGCGTGTTCGTCTTCGAGCTCGGCGCGCTCCTCTTACTCTTTCCCAATCATGCAAGAGTGCAAGCAAATACAGGACTGGCATTTTGGCTTTAGGTTTTGAGGGCATGGTAGAATGATGGTCTTATGTATACTCGTATTAATTAATTGTTTTGTGTTTGTAATTTAACTGATTGGAGAAGAGGCTGATGCGTAATATCATGTGATGATTTCGTTTGATAAACTACATTGAGAAATGTAGTTAAGAAATAAGGAAGAACAATCGAATATTAAATGTCTCATCCTTTACCATGTTAAATAAAATAAAAGTAATGTTAAAATTCGGCCCATAACCGACATCAAACGCAATATTCAATTTCGCCTAATGTTGGCGCTTGACCTTAATACAGCCCTCAAAAGCGCTTAACAGAAAAAGCGCGTAAGCCAGGGGGAGAATACGCGTAAGTGTTATTTGCATGAGAAACGCCCGGAAACGCCCCGATTTTGGCCTTGCTCCGCCCCAAGCGCGTAACTGCCTTCAAGGCACGTAATGCACAGACTTAAGTCGAGGGGAGAATGCGCGCAGGCTAAAAAGCGCGTAGCTACGCGCTTTTTTCGACTTAAGCGCATGGGAGAATAGACCCCTTCGTGCGAAGAGCCATTCAAAATGCATGCCCAATTTACCGTTTACTTCAAACTGTGCATTTTCTGACTTTCAATATCTTTTTTGGCATTGGGAGGTGTGCAGTCTGTTTTGGGAATGGGAGATGTAATACTGGCCTATGATATTCAGAACTTCCTTTGTTTATTTTCCCTGGTACTAATGAGTCTTATTTAATGTGTGATTTTACACAGCTGAAATTTTGGCAAGGATCTTTCTTTTGGGGGGGGGTTCTGAGTCAGTGTTGTAATCCAGAACTGCAAGTATTTTGCACTTGCATCAGATTAATTTTTCCACACTGTATTTGTCTTCTTTTTTAATTTTCTGTCTTTTTAACCCTTCCTTGTTTCTTTTTACGATGTATGTTTTATATGGCTGAAAATTTTGCCTGTTTGGGGTTATAATAACTGGGCCCTGATATAATTAAAAGTCCTGTTGGGGCTTGTAAGCGAACTGAAAATGAAAATCCTCAAATTTTCCCAATAACAATGAATATTACTGTGAGAGATCATGTCAAATTTTCATGCCAGTTTCCTCTGCTCCCCACGTACTTGGTATGATCATTAATTGGATTACTAAGGTTACCACTTAAAAACCAGGCAGGTTGTGCAGACCCTGACTGTAGCTACCCACCATACATACATTAGAAGTCAGATGTTGCTGGTCAATGTATCAATGTGAACTGTATTGTGCTAATGGTGTGTAAAGAAATGTGAATGCTCTTAAGGTGTTTATGAATGATAAATGACTGAGAACGGCAAGTTACATCAGTTAATATTCATTATTAATGGAGCGCAGTGATTTTGAGAACTTGGCCCTTTATGGTCCAATATAAGCGGAAAAAAAAGCATGTAAGAATGCACTGTCAGCTTGCTTATCCAGTAAGTGAGGAACCTCATGTTTTGCCTCTGTTGGACTGTTAGTTTATATGAGTGTACTGTTTGGTTATATGAGTGCCATTTATTTTCTGATTACATTTTATTCACTCATTTTAAAGGAGTGCTGGATCAGACTGATCACATTCTGACCCTAAGTAATTGAGGCCCATTCTGGCTGACCTAGCTGTGCAGACGCTGATCATTAGAATCTCTCACATATACACATAAAGAACAGACTGTCTCTATAGTTTTGTTTTCCTACTGCTCAGTCAGTTTTTATATATTGTTGTATTTTTATTGAAAGCTCAGAAATAAAATTTTGTTGAGAGCCCTTTTTTTTCTGCTTTTTTTGCCGTAGTCAAAATTGTTTATTGGGCAGAATCTTTCTGACGTGGCATGATCAGATTATTAAACCATAACCTGGCTGAATTATCCTGACTTGCAGGAATTTCTCAGGAGTTGATGCAGTGCAGTCGCCAGAATGCAATCGCGGTCTCTGAGGACACTCACTGGGGGGCCTTGCTAGTTTTATTTGTTAGCTCATTAAGAGCGACGGCATTGTATTCTGCCGCGGCACGCGGCAGAGGACGCAGGGATAAGTAATTAATAATTCATCATTTTTTTAAAATAAAAAAACAGACTTTGCCTGTGGGGTTTTGGAGGTGTGGGTTATTGTGCAGCACTTGAATTCCCTTTCTCGCCCCATGATCAGAGTGCCATTGTCATGTATTTGTGATATGACATCATGTTGCCGAGAATACGCTCACAGTATTCCTGTGAGTCCTGGAAATTCTTGAAAGTGCTTGAATTTTAATGTTGTGTCTTCATGGTTTGAAAACTGCTTGAAATTAACGTATTGTGTTTGAAACTGCTTGAAATTGTCATGGTAATTGCATTACTTTCAGTATAAATTGCTATCTGGCTGATTAGTTTTATCAATATGTGATTTACCACGGCTGGGTCATTCCATGTCAAATTATCAGATATACAAAACATTTGTCACCATGTAGCAATAGATTGCTTCCATATTTTCACGTTTGATAAATATGTATTAGTGATGAACAAATTCGAAATTTCAGCTCATTCAGACCAAAAATGAATTTTTAGTGATTTATTTTCTAAGGCTACTGTCCATCAGTTTTTTTTGTCAATTGACTTTTTCCTTGTATTTAACATGGCATAACTTTTTTATTATTAAATCTATAGCTTTTGAACCATGCAGCTAAGCTAATTTTATACTGCTTAATCAGAAAATGCAGTCCATTTTACTTTATCTTTCTTGATTGTGGAGCTGTGAGGACACCGACAGTGCCTTTTGTTCAGGCAGTTCCATGTTTAGGTCCCCGAAGCACCCCTAATATAAACCCTAGCATAGGCTCTCTGGCATTTTTCCCATTCATTTGTGTCTGCTGACTATAAATCTGGCTGAATTTATCATCAGCTGCAATCAATACCTTGCCAAGTGTGGTAATCTTGAGAATCATTAGGCAATCAGATACTAAATTGTACTAATTTTTGTAGACTTAACGAAACAAAAATTGTTTGTGACTTGAACGACATGCATTTCAGAACTGTCTAAATAGGGATCAGGCATTTTTTTACAGTCACAATAAAATTTACTAACGCTAATTCTTGCAAACTGACTGTCAAATTAAAACTTTGTATTCCATGCTATGTTAATGGAGTTATTGCTTCCTAAATGCAGCAAAGAGCCCAGCAGTGTTGTCTGTCCCAGTTTTGTTCAACTTATACTGTCGGGCTGTGTGTCCAGTGACATCCAGAGTTGGAACAATTGGGAGAGTTATTGAATGGCACCCAGCATTTTTCATAAGAAGTCGGTGTTAATGCTTGTGTCGTCTTGTTTCGCTTCATGAAAAACAATAGCAATAATTAGAAATTATTGATCAATAGCTGGTTCAGGTTTCTCCTTGCCAATGTGATCTACCAACCTGCATATACTAACCTTTCTGTGAATGTGTCATGCATTGATGAATTGAGAACTTAGAATTATTGTGATTCAATAATCATTCATATTGTGTAAGAAGCTGAAAATTTCAAGCTATTCTCGAAATTACCCACCCCTGTTCATACATCTGCTAAATTTATATTGGTCAAAACACATCAACAATGTTTGGAGTGGTCTTTCTACTATAATAGAGGAATCAGTTTTAAAAAATAGAAGAAAATCCAAGGTGTGCCCCTGGAGATATGGGGGTTTGAACAGGTGGCATTTTAGCATTTTTTTCCACATTTGGCTAGGTACTGACTGCAGTTGATGAATTAATGGTGAATTCAGCCTGATTAATAATCAGCAGATACAAATGAATGGAAAAAATTCCAGAGAGCCTATGCTAGGGCTTATATTGGGGTGTTTTGGGGGCCTAAACATGGAACTGACTGAACAAAAGGTACTTTTGGTGTCCTCATAGCTCCACAACCAAGAAAGATAAAGTAAAATGGACTGCATTTTCTGATTAAGCAGTATAACATTAGCATAGATGCAAAGTTTCAAAGTTATAGGTTGTAAAAAGTTATGCCATGTTAAATCTAAGAAAAATGTTAATTGACGAAAAAAAAACTGATGGACAGTATCCTTAGAAAATAATTCACCAAAAATTCATTTTTGATGTGAATGAACTGAAATTTTGGATTTGTAAGTGATTTTTACAGCTGCATACAAAAAATTGGCAAAATTGGTGGTGGTGAGACCTATTAGATGATCTGACATGGAATGTAAGCTGTAAGGTGCTTGAAAAGCTTGGAAATGCCCCTTGAAAATGCTTGAAGTGCTTGAATTTGACTTTGGGAAAGGTGTTGGAACCTTGTACCAGTCTCCTCCAGCCATCGCTGCCAGTAATATCTGGGCCACACTAATGAATTAAGCACTTCTTGTATGTCATTGCCCTTTGGTGTTGGGGTAGAGTGATTCTGGACCTCATTTTGCAGGCATTTGATGTTCAGTTTAATGGATGAAGAAAGTCATTGTGGAGAGGCCAATCACTGTTGAGGCTATCACAGTAAAACATTGGGCAAGCTCTGCATGAAAGGTCTATCTCTGCATCAACTGGAGCGCTTTGAGGGTTCGCTTTGGGGCGCCCTACTAATGCACTTCAGCGAGATTTCAGCATCGCCCCTGCGTTGCCTTCTTAAACACAAGGATATTTATTCACAGTATGCTATGTTGCTCTTCATTTCCTCAGACGCAGTGTGGCCTGTAATTTGACCATCACCGTGGACAAAAATGGCTGCAGTCTCCTAGAAGATTACCCGATAGGGACATGCCCTCAAATTAAAATAGTCAATTTGCGCTCCATCCTTGAATTTGTTGTTTTGATTTATTTCGCATGGGCGAAGAGCCAGATGAAAACAAAAATGTATCACTGTCCAGAGTCTTTTAGGCTGCATGGCATTGAGCGCCCTTATTTTGTTTTAGTGTCAATTTACAGGGTGGATGCTTCTGTGCATTTACAGTTGCCCAAAGTATTGCTGCCATATTTCTCTTCCACTCTGGGGCCTACTGCAGAAGATGGACCTTGGGTAATATGTCGCTCCCAGCTGTGTTGTTCTTACTGCGAGGTACCACATCTGGGGCACTTTCCCTGTATAATGAGATACTCAGCATTGCCAGTTTGAAATAGTGTTCCAATAAAGTCGACCATTGCTTCCACTGCTCCGTTCATGCCCAACGCTTCGTATTTTTGTACGTAATGGTACATCTAATCATTGCGTGATCCCCGGTGTGTGTTTGTAAATCGCCTTTCCAGAATAGCCTTGCGAGATGAAAGAAGCAACTAAACTCCTGTGCTGCAGCCAGCCCTGTGAGATCAATGCGGATGGCAATCAAGTAATTCATGGATTTGATTATGCTCTGCTTACGGGTCTTTTAAACTTGACTCAAAAATATCTATTTTTTTCCCTGTCATAGTTCTGAGTTAACATTTCCTCTACAGTTGCCTCAGGATTATACATCCTGAGCGTGTTTTGTGTGTGTGTGTGCGTGCATGCGCGTGTATGTACTAGAGTTTGTGTGGGTCTGTGCTGGAGTTGGTGTGGGCCTGTGTGTACTCGAGCTTGCTTGGGTTTTTGCTCGATGTGGTGTGTGTGTGTGTGTGTGTGCCCACGCTTCAGTTTGTGTGGATTTGCGCCGGAGTTTGTGTGGATGTATGTGTGTACTCCAGGTTGCATGGGATTGTCCTTGATGTAGTGTGTGTGTGTGTGTGTGTGTGTGTGTGTGTGTGTGTGTGTGTGTGTGTGTGTGTGCGCACGTGCGTGCGCGCGCACGGGCTTCAGTTTGTGTGGACTTGTACTGGAGTTTGTGTGTGTGTACTCCAGTTGGCGTGTATGTGTGTGCTCAAATTTGTGCTGGTCTGTTTGAGTTTATGTGGTTGTCTGTTCACTTGGTTCTGTTTCAGGCTGTGTTGGAGGTGGTGTGGGTGTCTATTTATGTTAGTTTGTGTGTGTCTGCTGAAGTTGGTGTGAGCGTTTGTACTCAAGCTTATGTGTGTGTGTACTACAGTTTGTGTGGGTCTGTGCTGGAATTGGTGTGGGTGTGTTTGTACTCGAGCTTGTGTGGGTCTGTGCTTGATGTGGTGTGTATGTGTGTGCGCACTTGAGTTTGTGTGGATTTGTGCTTCAGTTAGTGTGTGCGCTTGTGTGTGTACTCCAGTTTTTGCATTTCTGTGCTGGAGTTTGTGCACCTGTGTGTGTGCATGTGTGTGTACTTGAGTTTGTGCTGGTTTGTGCTTGAGTTTGTGTGGGTAGCTTTCACTTGATCCTGTGTCAGTCTGTGCTGGAGGTGGTGTGGATGTGTGTCTATTTGAATTTTTGTGGGTCTGTGCTGGAGTTGGTGTGGGTGGGTGTGTACTCAAATTTGTGCGGGTTTGTGTTTACTTGAGTCTGTGGGTCTGTGCTCAAGTTAATATGGGCATTTGTGCCCACTCCAGTTAGTGGGGCTGTGTGCTAGAGTTTGTGTGGCCGTACTTGTGTTTGGGTGGATCTGTGCTGAGGGTGCAGAAATTCAACATTTTCTCTAACCGAATACTCATTCCATTGCTTGAAGGAGTACTCGAATAATTGGTTTGTAGTGTTTTTTTGTTTTTTTTTCCCCATGCGGTCCAGTCTAAAAAGTTGCACATTGGAATTCTGCAGCTTTTTTTGTTTTTTTTTTGCCTTATTTATTTAATTTAAACCTGGTATTTGTGTTTAAACCCTGTATTTTTCCCCAGATGCAAACAAAGATTAGGCCATAGTAATATTGCTAGCATTATATTTTTTGCAGAATTAGATTCCAGCCGTCGGATTGCGTGGGATTGTTACCAGCTCTGGTTATCCTAACCTTTCCGATCGAAGCATTGTAGCCTGAAGTCCGAATTCCAAAAGAAAAAATTTATTGAAAATGATAGGTGTGATCATATCCAAAATCAATTTTTTTTTTCACCTGATATATTCTGCTTGAATCCATATTTAATGGTGAATACAATTCAAAGCTGAATCTTTCGCTACAATCAAAAACTACTCAACCACCTGCTTTACACACGCAGATACGTGTCACTAGCAGCAATTTATAACCACTATAACTAAACCTTCAGCTATCACACCTTCTTGGCTATAGCACTATTATGATAAATAAAAGTCCTAAAAAAAAATATCATCTCGTGCCTGCATTCGCTTGGTTCTTGGTGCTCCATCACAGCATCACTTTCATACCTTTCACTTCTGTCTACATTTCAGAGAAATCCCTGCTTTGGAAGCATTTTAAGAATGCTGGTGATTATCATCAAGGGGGCGAATGTCGGCTATTCCATAATTATTTTATGACTTGTATTGGATTAGGCTTCTGCCAAGAAGCATTTATGTCGACAAAAGTAGCACATTTAATTCGATTAATCTCTTAATTCAAATTGAGGCGTTTGTCCAAGGATTTTTTTTTTTAATTTTAGTTTGATTGATGCTGTGCTGTTGCTCATACAACAGCATATATGAGTTAAGCTTATAATGGATGCTGTGTTTAAGGTTCGGCACAAGGATATTACCGTTGTAAATGTAAAAAATGCTGAAATTGGAGATGGAAACTGAGAAAGTTATGGATTGATTAATTACATGCGTAATTGTCATCCTTACAATATTGCATGTGTTATATTTAGGATTTATTGTAGCCTATCAGTGGTCACTTGGTCATTTCCTAATTAGTCATTTCTTAATCATCATATGCTTTTGTATTGGTATTGGTTATTCAGTAAAAAAATAATTGATTGCTAACCCCTTTGCGCAGAATACAAATAATGCCAATTTTTCCTGTGAGCCGATTTAGGCTTTATAACTCAGTATTTTTGTCACAGAGACTCTGGGAAATTATTCTAGTGAACCAAGACTTTTGGAAACTCAATTATAGAATTATTTAGGAATTAAATTTCAGACTTTACGGACGCTGGCGTCTGTATCTGCGCAAAGGGGTTTTAATCAGGCAATCTCAAATGATTACAGCTGAGATCCATTTTTTGTAAAAGGCGAGTAGCTTCCATCTGAGAGCACTCAACAGAAAATCCCGTAACACCAGCATCAGCAGGAGTTTGGATTTCAAAGGTTGACACAAATATAGCAAAAAGCATGTCAGTTCTTGAAATGACTAATTTCGGCCTACACCCTTATGCATATAAGCTGCGACAAAGGTAAATAATAGATTTTTTTAAAAATTTCATCTGGACTTCAATCATGAGTCATAGTGATTTACACATTATTCTACATAGTATAATCTCCTTGGTTTTCAAGACTGAAAGCCTGAAACTTCTGTATCAGTGATGTGTCTTCATGATTTGCTGGTGCGTTTGCGCAAAGTCACAATCTTTGAGCGCCTTCTCATTGTCAAATCTTTCACCCACGCTGTCTGATTCACAACTAACTAGCCAGAGAAATTTAAGAACACAAATAACCTCGAAACATGCATTGCAATTCTGATTCGTGTAATGACTGAGCATCCTCAATTATGGCAACCAAACCCCCCTCTCCCCAAAAATATAATGAAAATTCTTAACTTGCGTGAGTTCACTCTGTCCTGTTGAAAAAACCAAAAAATTACAACAAAAAGGCGGGTCTTTTTTTTTTTTTTTTGCTTGTGAACAGGCATTGGGATAAAAGATTGAAAAAAAATTGCAACTCCAAACAAAAGAATAGTGCTGAACTTTGTCACAAAAAATTTTGGTTGGGATTGAATAATTTCGCATTGGATTAATACCCTCAAGTTCGATTTTCATGCAGATGACTTCAGTGTTTTCCTGAGGTCCTGCTTGGATTTGTTCAATTTCAGATAAGTTAACCCACTTAACACTTTCAAAATCAGTTTCTCAGGAGCTTCTGCAAATATTCTTTCGTATCTTCACTTTACTTTCCCCTCTCGTTTGAATTGAATTTGAATTTTTATGGATCTGCTAGAGTTCACAAGTTCAAGATACTGTGTACAATGTAGACAGTATCTGAGCATACAAATCTGTGCTACGCTTTAGATCCTGTGTGAATCATGCAGTCATATGAAAGAGAGTACGGCACTCAAATGAAATTGCAGTGATTTATAAATCTTGTGTATTTGGGTCTTGTTGTGCCGTAAACCATCTCGGCTCACTAAAAGCAAGATGGATGGTTGGAATTTACTGTCATATTATTGTTGCTTGTCGCTGTAGCACGAGCTACTGCAGGAGCTTTGTGTAAGCGCTTTAACTGGCTGCAATCTCTGGATGAGCTTGAACTTGTGCTTGTCCAACCAAGTCATTTGCTAATGGGCGCATGTCTGAAATGAAGAAGTTAATATTCCATTGAATCTAGAGATACATGCACCGTAAATAGTCTGAATATGTAGGAAAGGCGTTTTCTGCTTTGTCAATGTGAATGGCTTATAGCTAGCCCTATCTCAAAGGCTAAATTGTGGAAAGAGGGCACGTGAGTTTTTTTTTCATATTCATTTGTTTTTTGAAGGTGGGCCTTTTAGGCACAGTTTGAGTAATCGCGCATTTACCAGCATTTGCGGTACGCCACTAAGAAAAGGCCAGCCGTCTCCTTCAAAACGTGCCCTTTTAAAGCTGGCAGGCGCGGAGTCGTAGGAAAAGTTATGGCCCAAATACATTTCCTCGCATTGCGTTACGCCTCAGGGGCTCAATGTAATGAATATTTTAGAAGATTATTTTAATTAAATTCATTTCGCTTCTAAATAGTGTAATATTTTATTATTGCGCGCATGACAGCGGGTGGCAGTCCCCTTCATTAAAAGTTAACACTTCGCAGTGGCATGATGTAGCGCGATGATTTACTGCCAGTTCAAGGTAGGAATGGGGAAAAAGGGGCTTTTAAAAAAATGAGGGGGGACTCAGGCACTGATGAATATTGGTGATGCCATTTCGCGTTTCTAATGGCAACTGCCTTCCCCTGCACTTTCTGGTTTGAGAGTTTTGTCATGTTGAGATGCCCTGGGATTGCCACACACATTCCGCAGAGCTGGATTCAAGCAGATAACCCTTGCACCATGGTACAGTTTAGCATTGATATATTTATGCTCAATTGACCTTCACTGGGTGCTGGATGTGTGTGCAGTATAGGGGGGAAAACGGAGGGACTCCCCTCAGCGTTAAAGAAAGTGAAAGAGCTCTTTTCAAGGACGGGCCCAATTTAAGGATGCGTTCCCTTTCTTAGCACAGGCGAGAAATTAATAATTCATTGTGTTTCGACGAACGCTCTATGTATGTGGGGTTTGGGAGCAAGTGATGACTGTGCAGAACTCAGATGACTCTTTCTTTGCCCTTGATGCCAACGACATTGTCCCGTATGGATAATGTGGCAAAAGGCTTCGCCAGCAGGCCACAGTTTGAGGGGGGAATCGGGGCTCTTCACTTCTGGTGGAAAGTGAAATTGTCGTCATCATGTAAAGGGCGGGGGGCATGGAGAGGGGTCATGGAGGAGAAGCTTTCCTCGCTGCCGCCATTCTATGTGCTAATTGCTAACAGTTGTGCTGCCTTCTCTCTCCCTCTCTTTCTCCCGCCACAGCCGTCCGCGGGAGTTCTGGCGCCTTGACTACTGGGAGGACGACCTACGGCGGCGGCGGCGTTTTGTGCGGAACGCCCTGGGATCCACGCACTCGGAGGCCACGCTTAAAGCTGCTGTTGAAAATGGTCAGTCTCGCGATGGGGGAAGGGAGGGAGGATTCCATGTTGCCACGGCTGATACACTGCAGCAAAATTCAACTACAGCTGCTGTAAAATTTTTACTGTGCCTGCAGTTGCTATGAAGGAGCATGTGTCTCATTTAAGTCGTCGGCGTGGCTTAATTTCCATCAGGCCCGCATTAATATTGGCTGCACCTCCTGGTGGGTGGGACTTGGGGTTCAACAGGGGTTATTGCTTTTAATTGTTTCATCTTTTTATTTTTATTTTTTAGCTGACACTAAATACAGCCCCTGAGACGCCTCTGTGCAGCGAGCACTATGCTGCCCGTGACAGGTTATTACGTTTTTTTTGGGCTAGCAGTGCAATGGCAACAATCCTGTGGGTTCATCACAAATTTGGCTATAGCCTTTCTCACCTTACCTCCTGCCCTGATCAAACCTCAGGCGGACTTCATATGGCAATATAACATTTTAATATAGTATAAAAGTTGTAACGTCTGTATTTTCATCCAGTACGGTCAGTCTGCATGTAGGGAGATGGTTAACAGTTACACCACTGTGCATTTACTTTCATGCTGTACAGGGTACTCTCCCTAAAGCTTAAAACTTAAATGTACTTGACTGAAAAGCTCAACTACAGGGACGAAAGAGCTATATTCCAGAGTGAAACAGCATCTTAAGACAAATGTATCCTTGTGAAAGGCAGGTGAGAATATTCTCTGGTATCTGAGTTCAGTCATAAAAAGTTCACCAATTGCTATTTATGTGAAGAATCTAAGACTATGCCTTTAAGGTGGATATTTTTTATACTAGATGGATCTCGAGTATAACACCAGCATCAGGTATTCTCTGCTTTGCCTTTGAAACCCAAGAGCAGATTTTTTTGGCGATGCATGAGTTTGTATGTGTGTGATTAACATGCGTGTGCACTTACACCTGAAGACCCAGTTGTGTCGCGGCCATTGTGTTGAAGAGTATTTACTCTGAATTCATTTTGTGTCATTCCTTGTCTCATGCATGCTAAATGAATCCTATAATTATCATTTAATGGTGATAATTTTGCTACCACCAGCTGTACCAAGGGCACAGCTGAGTACCATAAACATTTGGGGCCTCATTCACCTCCCTTATAAATACTTCAATCTGTGCGCCTGTTGGATCACATGCACCTGAACTGTTTTCCTCAACGTTTTCATGAGATTGGGTCCTCATATCTATTCATACACATTGTTCATGAATCAATACACACGCTGGTAATTTAGCTGCAAAAATAGGAGGACTGGTGAGAAGTCACTTAATGTAGTGTTACACAAACATTTGTGACATGCGCCCTGGCATTATCTTCCAGTGTCTGGAATTCTGCATGAGCAACATGACACTACCCTTTTACAGGAATGTCAATCAACTTTGGACTTATGCAGTGGAGGGGGAAAGTGCAGCCTCAGACCATTCCAGAATATCCCATACATGCCCGATTGATTTCAGTTCTGATTACAGCAATGACCATGACGTTTGGGCGACAGCAGTGTAATGTTCTCCTGATCTCCAGGCAAAAGCTTGTGCTGTGAGGATGGGGCATTGCTGTCTTGGAAGCCATCCCCTTTGTTGGACTTCTATGTTTTTATGATTTCTCAGAACCTTCTAGTAATTTGAAAGCAGCTTTGGGTGTTTGGGGGTTTGAGTGCAAATGCACTCAAATGGACTTTTTTTTGTCTTTAAGTATCTGTCCTTGACTCCTGCTACACTAGTCTGCCATTTTGAGTTCTGTTCTGGAGACTGAAGGAGTTTATTCACACATGCATTCATTCAGACATTTGTTCCCTCATTCTTTCATTCATTTTCAGTAGATGTGTATTATTTTTCTCTCCAGCAGTGGTATGCTACAGATGTACGCATTTTAAATATTTCTAAATTGAAACAGGTTGTGATTCTGCTCCAGCGTCATACCTTAGAATCGCACCTTTCGTTATTCTAAAAAGCAAAATATTTTTAGCAGATTATTTACAGAAATGATCTCTTATACTGCTCAATGCTCTGTGCATTACTCTGACTCTCGGCCATGAATCGGACCAGATGGATTCAGACCCTTTTTTAAGATGGTTGCCTACAGGCAAACAAAAATCAATGCATAATATGACAATAAATCAGATTAATATAACTTTCCACATTTTCCTCTGCGGCAAAAAAAAATCCTTGCTTGAGGATACATGGATATGCACTCAGGCTTTTGAACATAGCTCTGTCAATAGTCATTTAATGCCAAGTGAATGGAGGCCAGAGTGAAGTAATCAGGAACATTGATTAAGCCTTCACAGCTTGGAGATTGGATTCAATTGATCATGTACACCGTGCTTTGTTTCTGCAAATTGCAAAATAATAACACCAGTCCGTCTTTATCAGCCGGGAAGAAGGCATTACCGTCCTGCAGTGATCGGTCTCTAATTCAGCTGTGCAGCTGGATCTGCTGTTGAGCCTTTTGCATCATACATTGCTACAGCTGCTATACGTCTTCCTCATGGGGTTTGAACTCTTAGATCCAGTACCCAAGGCTGCAGGAAGCATACTGCATTGTGTGTATTAAATACTTTACACATGTATGATAGTGACTCGTGTCCGTAGCCAAGGCTCAGTATCCTTCTGTTGTTTCTGCACATAACTTAATCTTCAAAGTGCAGAGGAGCGGGTTCGCAGAAGCAGATTAAGCTCATTGTTTCAGTTGAAATTGCACCGCCTCTTCGCTGCACCCGCCACTTTTGCAACAGCCGACATCTTGGCTCCAGTTTACCAGCTTAACCTTTTGCACTCCACCCAGAAAGGGCCATTTCTGAGAGAAAACGACGACAATATGTCACAGGATAACGCTCTAAATATGACAAATGGGCACTGTGACAGAAGTCAATAGGAATGTGGTCAAAAAGCAATAACTGTACTGTATCCCATGATCCTTTGGGACTGGAAGTTGGTCTAATGGCTGCTATATGCTGCTGTGAAAGAACATATGCTGGCTGTAGACATTGGCTGCATTTCCTGTTTTCATCCTGCACCCTGATGTGGTGCTGTACCTATAATCGCCAATCTCGCGGTGCAGGCCAAAATCCTTGGATGCTGTTGCCTGTTAATTGTTGGTTTTTTCATCCAATTTGTTGTTCTTTACAAACCGCATCACTGTACGAATGCTTATGGATGGCACTCAACGTACACACACCAGTCTAACATGTTGGTGTTTATTTCTGCAGCATTTTGTGTGGAAAGCAGTCAGGTCTTAATTGAAGAATACCAGTTGATCATCTTCACCACCAATCCATCTCATGTCATGGTCCACTTTGATACATGGTTTGAACTGAAAACTTCTCCAAATAGCTTTATTATTATTATTATTATTACTACCATAATTGACAGACTCGTCAGGTCGATTATCCAAGACCTACTGTGAAGTTGAAGTTTCAGTCTGGATTTTCCTGCCTAGAGAAAAATGGATAAACACTGCCACAGTAGCCATTTGGATTTAGTCCTGTTGTTTTTTTTTTAATTCAAATTTTTAAACGTAGCAGCACCTTCCATATATGCCTCTCTTTAATTAAAACCTCCTGTGATTCTCATGTTAATTTGTGCTACTGTCTGGTGTTCAGGGTCAGAGTGGCGCTCGCTCTCAGAAAGGGAGCACAGAGGTCGTGTCGAGCTGTAATTATTTTCACTGAGACCAACTGAACGAAGTGGAAACCTTGACTCCTATTAAATAAAAACAAGCTAGTGAAAGAGAGTGCCCATATCAGATGGTTATTTCATGCTACTGCTTGCGGTCTTCAAGCTTTTCCATCAGGGCATGTTGAGTAGGATGTTATACTGTGATTGACTCAATGCTGACTTTATTGGACCAATAAACTGTGGAAAATGCGCGCAACACACGCATGCAAACACACAAGCACTTGCACTGATGAATGCTAGTGCACACACCACCAAAATGAAACTGATAAATTACCCTAGCCACGAGATGTTCTGAAATGCATGTTGGATATTCATGCCTCTATTGATGGACTTGAGTACAGTCAGGATCATTCATAGGCGGCCAGAAACTACAGAGCAATTTACCCTGAAAATCCAGGGAGGTGTGGTGGCTGTTCGGAGTGTAGGTATGTATTTGCGATGAGAAAGCTGTCCTTTGTGGAGATTGATTTGGTCTGGACTGTGGGCTGTGGACCAGAGGTGGCAGAATAAATACCTGAAGACTAATGCCTCTGTTCTGGTCATCAATGCCTGGCTCATGACTGCACTCCTGGCCATGCTCTTGTTAAAAACAAATTTGTTAATTTTTGACAATATAATTGCCCTGCCTAAGTCTGCCTTTAGCTGCATACCAATGGAAACTTGGGCTGCTGTGCTGGAAATGGCTTAACACTGTGTCAAGTAATGAGTATTATTTACATTTGCACTGTCCTCTAAGAATAATGTTCTCTCTGTGTTGGTTTGATTTGCATGTGTTATTAAAAAGAGCAGCTTGGTCATTATTTATGGTTGTACTGCCAGCATTGTAAGTTCAGGAATTCCACTTCCTACATACCCATTTTAAACGATGCACATATAAATCAAGTAAAGCAAATTAGAACATAGTTTTCTCAATGTTGTCTCTGAAATGGTTTACCTTTTTAGTATTGGAATATGAAATGTAAGAATACCTATGGCATGACGTGCACGCTCACACACACACACACACACACACACACACACACACACACACACCGTAATTCTTTAAATGTGCAATATAGTGGATTCATAGATGGTGTCTCTCCATGTTAACTGCATGGTCTTCTTGGTTAATTCACACAATAAGCGTTTTATCGTGCTAAATAGTGTCACTAGTAAACCAGAATTACTAGTCATGTGGAATAACGCATATTTAGCGATATGTAATTTTCCTGTGACATTGCTCATCATAATTTTCTATTGGTGTGTGACAGCATTACTTTTAGTCATAAAAAATTTTCCATGGCATGTCTTGGAGCATATAGCTGGGAGGGATGATACTGTAAGAATTATGTGAAGAGCACAAATCTGCATTGTTTTTTTTTCCTTTTCAAAAGTGTTAAAAGTTGCTTTTCTGTGCGTGCACAGCAAACGTCCCAGTGTTAACTGAACTCCAGTAGAGTTTATATGAGACCGACTGGTCTCAAATAAACACCACTGGAGTTCAGATAACACTGCGATTTTTGCTGTGTGTATGTATGTAATGAAAATGTACAGCATTCTTCTTCCCAGTATTCATTTTTATTATGTGCATTTCTCATGTTGAAGCCTTCTTTTTTTCCTTTTGCGAGGTAACGCCAGTCCGTTAACCTACATTAATATGTGTGTACCTGACCTGGACAAATCCTGTTTGTGGAACAATGGACTAAGCAAGCCCTGCTGGGTCAGCCTTTAAATATTGAGGATTTTATTTGTGAATTTTTAGGGTCTGTACTGCAGTCATTATATCACTGATTTTAGTGACAGGCTTGAACATTTTTGCCTGCCATTGTACTATACAAACCTGACTGAGCTGAAGGTTTGAAACATCAATTTTTATAGAATTTTGTGTTTAAAGTATAGGAACCATCACACAAGCACATATACATGCACGTGCGCACAAAGTATGTGTGCAGGGCACTTAACTGCTTCCAACCAAATCCCTGTCCTCTCACCGTGTGAACGTAAGGCATGTGGTGTGTATTAGGAAGCTGGCAGTAATTTCCCTGCTGGTAACTGCGAAAAAATCTCCAGGGGAGACTTAATTGCAGGAAGGCCGTTCTAAATATCAGTAAGCTACATATTTTCCACAACAAAAGATTTTTCAGCTCCATTTTCAGGGATTTTTGGAGGGAATGAAACAAAAAACAAAAAAACAATAGATGTAGCTTTACCTTTTCTAGAAATATGACTCCACAGTTAATTGGCGAAATGGCTTAATGGATAAATATGGGTGATTGGACTATAAACAAATGCCTAACTGTATAATATAAATCCATATTGTATGTATTTTTACCTGCTGGTGCTGTACTGGTTGTGTTCACATGCAGTCTCACGGTGTCTGACTTTATCTCTCTCACACAGCAGCACACACTTTCGTGCATGCTCACACATTCACATACACACATACGTGCGCACTCACATGTAAGTATGCATGCAGTGTATTTAAATGAAGCATTGTTTGAGCATACTACTCTGGAAATTCATTTTCAGACCGGTAAAGATATATTTGACCTGCCACTGCTCCTGGGAATGCAGTCTCCACTATGCTTGTACATTAGCATTTTACTTAAGTTATGCACTTGGATCTTCCAGTTTTGCCGCAGAAATAAGAAAATGTAATGAACTTATAGCTGGTCTTGCTGCGTTGTTATTAGTTTGGCAGGTGTTACGTAGTCTCGGCTGGCTGAAATTATTACTATTATTATTATTTTTTTTGTCTTCAAGGACTGCCGATAACTTCTTTCCCCTCCTGAAGATGACCGATTCCTGAAATTAATTTTACTGATAATGTGTTCTGTATCAGAGTCGATGTGCAATTTTGCTCAATCCTTTCCTCTTATTGTATAAAATAGGGTAATATAGAATGATATAATGAAGAAGTATGTTGGTATTTGTTGCCGTTTGTACCGAAGCATGGCATGAAATTGTTCCATTTCCTGCTGATTGCATTTATGTGGAATGCCAAAGAAAACCCTCTGAGAGGCGAGTGGTGAAAATCCTGTGAACTCATGGGCGACTTTTTTGACGGTTTTCTGTGCGATGCGAGTGAAACGCACATTTATTATTGGTGGAATTCGTTCTGTAAAAAATGAATTGCTGCCTTACTCTTAACTTATTCCGATGCATTTTTAGCAGCTATTGCGTGCCTTTTGCGGGATTTGTCTCGAAAGATTCAGAGGTCCTCATTTTGGGGCTTGTTCTTAGTAAATTTATTTTTTGAAGCTATTAAATGTGAAATCGTTTTAAACATATTTAAAAATGTTATTACCTGGGCATATTGGTACTTTACAATTAGTATGCTTGCCTTTGGTTTAGGACTTCAAGAAAATTAATTTTATTAATTAATATTCACACTTGTGCCTGTGTTTCCTCTCCCTTGCCTATATAACGCACCAGTCTGCTCAAAGTGTTGCACAAGGTGGTACAAATGGAAATGAGCCGCGTGAAAATGGGCTATTTTTGAAAGGTCGACTCATATTTTTAAATAAGATAGAAAATGTCACTGTGGTAAACGTAGGCCTACTTTTACGCTAACCTAACACGATTATTGTTGCTCCGTTGTCTACTGATAATTTTAAAACTGCTCAATTGTAGACTAATTTAATCAATGTTTCATGGACGCTGGATTGATCATTTACTCTTGCGTGACATTATATTTTATATAATTGTGGTGGAAATATATTTTCCGAGTGAACGGTATATGGGGGAGATAAAGATAGGCTTTGTGATATTGACATTTAAAAAAAAAAAAAAGATTCGTTTGAATTACTTCAATTTCGTAAATATTTACTTGCAGCCCCGGAGGAAGATGTCCTCAAAAGCAAACGGTCAATCAGAAGTCAAGTTTTGGGAAATCAGAACTCGGAGAGTGAGATATCATTGGATGGCGATGATGATACTTTGTCGACCTTGGAGGATAAAGACCTGGAAAACCTTACCGGTAAGGTCATATTTTTCACTGGTGTGTGGTATTAATAATCAACGAGAAACTTACGCTCTGACAAGTCAAGGTGGCATCTCATGTCGTCTTCGGGACATGGGGGAATTATTGCAAAATATTTTCTGCGCGTTGTCAGTGGTGAAATTTTCCTATTGTCTTATTTTAAGTAGCTTAGAAATGTGATGTTTTAACGTGGGAATGCATTTGTAGTTTCTTTACTGAAAGACTGTTGAAGTAAATCCCTTTTTTTTTGTTCGCGTGAATATTCGTATTGTCAATATACTGCGAAAACATGTTTTTCTTGCAAGAAATTAGATTTGTTAGCTTACTTAGATTTGCCACATAGTCGTGTTGCCGCCAAAGCTATAGCAATTATCAATCTAATGTACTATACCGTTGTTTTGACTCGTAGTTCTACAGTTTTATTTACATTTTAGGCCTCAATAAAGCTATGCAAATAAAGAAAAAAATATTCCACTTTACATTTTATTATTGATATTTATTTAAATTCCGATCTTGTGAACTAAGACCATGTTTTACATCGAGAAAAACTTATTGGATTGGACGCCACAGCCTACGATATATTTATGAAATGTGCGGACTAATTTTCATTGGAAAATACGAAATGTATGTATAGTGCTCAGGAATACTAGTTTTAGCACGAGGCAGAAGGCGTCATTGTTTTTAAACATTAGATGTGTGTGAACGGGTCGAATTTGTCAAATCCGTGCAATGTTTGCATCCTTGTCATATAGTCCTGCCTGCTTATGTGTTTTTGTCATTTGCCAGCGACTGTAGCATAGACTTTTCTGTGTGATGGAAGAGCCCTTGTTCCCAAGCCTCCCTGGCAACAATGGGATTAAAGGGTAATCTTGAATAATTCAATGCCATGTCTCGGAAGTGAAGTGGAAATTATCACCCATTCAATGCCCCACCTCCGTACTACCCTGGCCCTGCCCTCCCCTCCTCGCTCAATGTCTGCGAGTTATTAAAAATTTTATTTTTTTTACTTCAAGATTGCGTGCGAGTGTTCGGGGGGCACTGAGACGCAGAAAATGAATTTAGCTGCTTAATATTATCCTTTTATGCCACCGTGTTTGGGGAAATCAAATCTGCTTCATACCTATGTGATACCATCTGCCAGTGCGATGTTCCGTGCGTTTTTGGCTGAGGACAATGCCTGCCATGCGCTCCCGGGAGAGAATGGCTCTTTGTCATACTGGCATGCATTAAGATGGATGAGAGATTAAACGCCACACTCGCATCAATGGGGATGACAATTCATTTGATTTCCACGCGACCTGCTCATTGATTACGCGCATAACAGTTCAGTCAGTCTGATCTGATATGTACTCAGATAAAAGTAAACGTAAATGTCATTCTAGGAGAGAACAAATCGAGCCCGCTGTTTATTTAATGCAGAATTGAATTGTGAGATTTGCTTACGGGGCTAAACTACTATTGGCCTAACGTTACTTTTTTTGGGGGAAAATGCCTTAATGATAAAATAATAATAATGATAATAATTATGCGTTAATCTATTTATTCTATACCGTGTTTAATGATCGATTGTTGTTGGGCTATGTCGTGATTATTAACAAATTTATAAAGATTTTATTTGTTTTAAGTGAAAGTAGATGAACAGGGCCTGAATGAAAATATTTGCACTGCGCCGTCATTGTTGCGTCTTTGGACCAATGATCCAGGGCCATACTCAATGCATTGCATGTTTTGGGTTCCGTTATATTGTGTTCACCTGTAGCAGACTAAATCGACGAAAATAAACAATATATCTCCACATTGAACGATTTTCATGTCGTTTTTTGTGTGTTTTTAGTGTTCTTTCTGCTTGCGACTGTGTGAAGATGGCCTGTTCTCCTCTTGACTGAATCTCTTCGTAATCTCGTAGGGCCAGTGAACCTTAGCACTGGGGCCCAGCTGGTCGCCCCCGCTGTCGTGGTGAAAGGAACGTTGTCCATTACAGCTTCGGAGCTCTACTTCGAGGTGGATGAGGACGAGCCTAGCTTTAAGAAAATCGATTCAAAGGTAAGAGGTTGTTTAAACTCATTGATCCAAATAGATTGCCGCTTTACCTCGGAAGGAAACTTTTTTTTTACGCTGCAAATGCAGCTTACATTGGCCTTTTGCACTAATAGGCCAAACCTATCGTAAAATCGATTTCCACCTTGGCTATATTTGAACTACCTAATTTTATTAAGAAATGATTAATGTGGTCCATGTGTATTAAAATCAATAATAGTTTTGTCAGTATATTAAACGGCTGCCCATACATCGTCCCGACTGCTCTAACACCCTGTACCCTCATTTCCGTGCGTGCAGACGTGCACAACCATTCCTCTCTCCATCATGGCAAATGCGCACGTACACCCCTTTTCATGAAATGAATAATCTTAAAACGAGTGGTGTTACACATACACATCTTCGGTGTTTGTTTTTGTATCAGTGCGAATTAATTGCTGTTTTTCATTTTCCCCATTATTTTTTAAATTGGTCGGCCGATAAACCTCAGAGCTATTGGCGTGCAATGGAACTGTCACCGGGCGACCAAAGTTGAAAAAGAACGAAATAAATGAGACACTATTTATCATTCGCAATTCCAGTTAAAGTATACCAACTACAATTTGTTAAGATTTGTAAAAAGTAAAAACTGTTCTGGCCTCAACAGATATTTTATGTCCGCAATTATTAATTATTAGGCTACTGGGAGGAAAATGGCTTAAGTTGAAATCAGTTTTTAATAATTTTAAATGTTAATTTTACTTTATAAATCGTTTATATTGGAAAATGCTGACATTTTACGGAACATCTAAACTGCAAATAGTTCTTTTAGCAGAAATATAGCCTAGATATCGGAGTCCAATGCGGCTTATCGCATTTTAACTGCGTTCCAATCACTAATTGATAATAAAGTCTAAGTGCACTGTAATGGAACATTGCCCATTGATTCTTCATCTGATCATAGGTATAAAGTTTATTTGCCATGGGTAAATGAAATTAGGAAATGTAGTATTTCAAAATGACATGTAAGGGAAAAAATGATCAAAAACAATAATCGGTATCAGAATAACCAAATAATGATAAAAACGGAGTGCCTGGTACCTCTAGCATGTAGCAATGGCGTCATCTTGTACGATAGCCTACTAAGTCGAGGCCTTCTGATGCACTCAAAATACATTTGGTTGGCCTCAAACGGCCATGGTCGTTCGCACTGAAATATGCATTGAGATCACGGTCATTAACATCATGTAGGTCTGGGTCTATTCGGCCTCGCTCAGGATTGATATTCTCCAAGAACCGCTATCTTCGTGTTTGGCTGAAAATGTCACGCAGGCTTACTGCGAATTTGAGAAGGGCTTACATTGAATTGTCTGCCAATAATTAGCTCTGTATCTTTTCAGTGAGTTCAGTAAATAGAGTTCAGTTATTTTACTGAAATAAAGTAAGGTCTAAGGTAAAAAAAGGTCTCTTTTTGCCAGTAATGTGGACACGCATGCATTCAGTTAGGCTATTTATATTAAGTTATTCATTGATTTTTGTACTTGATATGTGTTTTTTGTTTAATGTGGCCTGCAGAAAGGTGCTTCAAATTCAATTGACAGAGCTGAGAGCAGCAAATTCGTTGTAGAATTACTCTGTCTCGGTTTGCAAATAATATTGTGTAAACGACAGTTCACGGATTGTTAGGTTCGACTGAAGTTTTGGGTGAAATGGGATGAATGGGACAATAAATATGCGAGTATTTAATTTATTTGGTGATTTCATTGTTTGATCTGAGATGGCTGATCGTTCGCATAGAACGACACTGTTTGTGACATTGAGTCCGTCGATAAAGTGAATTCGGAAGTTTTCAAAAATTATAATGGAACATTCCAAGCCAATATTGTTTAAAATATTAGGCATCCTGTGCTCCTCGACACATATCAATAGAATTCGTCCAAATCCGATTGAATTCCTCTGAAATTAATTCTTAATTTGTACATAAAGGCAGTAAAGACAACGTTGAGTTTTTATGCATTTTATTACATTTAAATCGTTGGGCACATGATCAAAAATTGAACTTGGCACTTAACATCGTATTTTTGAATTTTGCAGCAATGATTTTGTGCGCATTTAAATTAAAGTTTATTCACTTTGTGAAAACAGTCAAAACAAGAAAAATACGTGGTTGAAAATGTACCTCAAGTTTTCTTCTTGCAATTTCCGTTTACTTCTTGTTTTTAATGATTTCTTCACATTACCCGGAGAGAAAAATCACCATTTTCCACTTACAGTGAAGTGATCTCCTATGTTCGTTCATATTCTAATAAGAGTTTGACAAGCGCTTTACAGTTTGTCCAAACTTTTTGCGTTCGTTAAAATTTCTCTTGCCAGTCTCCATGTCTGTTTTGCTGCCGCTTCCAAGGCGGAATGAGGCTTGCCCTGAAATAGGTCCAAGTTTGGTAAGAAGTAATGGGGACATCTCCTGCACTGCAAACACGAGATTAGCTGGAGAAGAATTCCATTCAGTCGGTCACCCAGACAGGACTCATCCCAGTCAGTCTCTCTCGGGTGTTTTTCGCACTCGTATAGAAGCAATGTTTTCATGTGGTAGTTGTCTAGGGGCTGGCCCGGAAGCTCTAAGTGTCGGTCGCGCAGGGTCTTCAGTATGGAAAGACATTTCTTTCTACAACCCGCCATCAGCAGTCTGTTTTCAGCTTCACTGAACTGCAAGACCCAGGCGTCACTTTCTGCGGAACTCTGTTTGCCAGTTAACGAGTAGCACTCTTTAGACAGGAGATTAAAGCCTTCAGCTTTGACTTCTGCTACCCGATTTGGACCGGGCCAGGGAATGTGAGGCATGGGCCACTGGGCCGCGCTTCTAGGCCAGATGCCCGTGCACTTGAAAGCTGGCGTAATCTTCACGACGAACCTCTCTCGAATCCTGAGTTTGACCTCGCTTGTATCTGCTACCATCTTAACCACGTCTCGGTAACTACATTTGTCCACTGCTTGCGCCACCAGAGTCTGAAACCTCGATCTTATCTTTCTGGCTGAGAGGTAGCCGGAGGCCGTGATAAACTCGACCCACAGAGACATGCTTCTCTTGCGTCCGTCGCTCAACTTCAGCACAGCGCATCCAGGCAAAGATCCGTCATCCACAAAATTGAAAACGCCCATTTGGTTCAGGTAAAGCACCACCTCGAATTCGTTGGGAGATATAACCTCCATCCCCTCATAGCGCGCCTCAATCTCACTTAAAGAACTGATAAAACGAGGCTCCTGGACTTCAACCTCTTTCAGGACGTCAGACACCACCTTGCACACTTCCCTGATTGTCTTGGCGATGGCCGCTTTACGAGTTTGGCATCTCTCGTTGTAGTATTTGTTGAGCTGGTAAACAAGCTTCGCTTGCGCAGCTATCATGTTTGGGCAAACGTCCGGGCTGTACACCGGGGTATCGCAGTACGCTGACGGATCCAATGCTCAAGATGAAGCCAGAGGCAACGGCTACAGAGTCATGAGAAAGCTACCTTTGCGTAAATATCAGATGGACTTAAAACGGATGGTTGCTTTAAGATGCGCTTGCTGTTGAATGTCAAGTACCAGTTAGGGTTTCCTCGCTTAACCACAGAAAGCGAAAGTTAGCAGCTAAGGATTTTTATCTTTCTTAAAACTGTGCATGCCAAAATAAAAAAAAGCTGATCTTCGGATCTCATCTCAATTCCTTCGCTACAGAAGATCTGCGCCTTTCTGTGCAGCACCTTGTCCGCTGTGTTCAGACTCAACCGGGAGTGCAGGAGTTGTTTAGTTATGAATGGTCCATGCTTCTGAGTGAAGGGGGGTGGTACTTCTCCTCCTGCAATCACAGGCAAAGCTGTCAGGTGGGGCAGCCAATCAAATCTGCCCTCGATGACCACGTTGATTTGATGGGATACTTTTTTAAGAGCATCTCTACAAATCCTTGGTTTGAGCTCGTTCGAGGTACATAATTGCATCTTTGAACGGGACAATCCACATACGCGATTTAACCCATTCAACATTTTAGTGTTTAAAATGGTGTGTGACATATTTTTGTTTAAAGAGGACTCGAGCCTGGACTCGAGCTGGAAATTAAAAATAGATATTGATGAGTTGCCAATTCCTCGTATATTTGTTTAGAAACTGATGTTGAATTTGTAGGTGCCTGAGTTCTTAGTTCTCAATTAGCCTACCGTTAACTTCATTACGGGAAATAGTTCGAAATGTCAAAATATTCCATCATAACGCGCTTAGTCTTGCAGATGCTGTTTTCGATGTGGATTCATCAATGTGCTCTTATAGTTCGGAGCCAGATTAACTTCTTTGAAAATCAGCTAATTGAGGTAAAGCTGAAGCTATTCACAATCGTATGTTCAGTGAGTATAACGAGTTATGCTGATGGTTCTTTCATTTTGCCCTTACCTGTAGCTGATAACACCATATTCAGGGATTTTTGATCAATGTTGATAAGTAATTATTTTGAAATTTGTTCACATTCTGGCGCAAAAAGGAATTGCGTCTTTTTTAACGCTGACAGTCCACAGCCTTATTATGTTCTTATGTCTGTATTTCCCAAATAGGGAATGAAGGGATGGTATTCACATTCGCATATTTAGTTTCATAGTTGTAGACTGTGGAAAAACCGCGTTGTAGCTTTTTACAGTGAATGAAGACAAATGGATCGCTCCCTCGGACTTGAATTTGCAGACATCACTTTATTCATAACCTGAGACCGCATGAAATTAAACTTTGTCTATAAGTAGTATCCTTTGGTTTGTTTTCTTATTTGTCAGGGAGATGTTGGCCAACTTTTTTAAATGTCAGAGCTGAGCATATTGCAGAATTGCATCTTGTTGCAAGAATTAGACGTAGAAATGACATGAAAAGCTTGGCTCATTGATCGACGTTAATTTTTGTTTAAAATACTATTGGCACGTTTAAAGCGGCCAATAATTCGCATCGTTGTGATACCCTTATTATGATGGATTAAAACAGAGCCATACTGCTGCTTTTACCACTACTACTTCTGCTACTATTATTAGTTTTAGTAGTAGTAGCAGCAGCAGTATTAATTGTTAATTTTCAAGTAGGGACATTTTTAATGCTTCCCGTTGGCCATATTAGTCCTAGGTTGTTCGTATTAATGTTTGTATTAATACAGATTTTTAAAATCGCTGCTACTGAATGGCAACTCGGGCTTTTTGTACATTTAAATACTAATTGTCATGTAGTGAACAGGAAAATATGAGCTGACATCCTAGAAACCGTACACACTCAGAAATGGGGGTACGAGACAAGAACATTTCTGTACTTACAGGTACATTTTTAAGAATGTTCCCTCAAGAGTACAATATTGATTTTAAAGAGGCCAAAAGTGTACCTATTGACTGACAAAATGGGTACAAAGTGATGTAAAACAGCACTGAGGGGTACACAACTGTCTCTCAAAAAGGTACGCCCCCAGCGACAAGCATTTGTACCCTTTTAGGTACATTTTGGTACTTCTATTTTTGAGTGTGTACCCGCTCAAGTACTCGGCGTCCTGCTGAGTGTTTTCCCGGTTTGTTCGGCCGATTGCCGTTTTAACCAAGTTCGATTGATGATTTCCCTGAGAAAAGCTCTGTCCGTTCCGGCTTATAGAATTTAAACATTTTTTGATGGCTTCTTTTGTTATTGTGCATTTATATACGGTTATCGCGAATATTGGAATTGATACTGTTGCATTTAAGTATCAGTTTTACCGGCACAGAGAGTGAAACTGTAATTTTTTAAAATTTATTTGAATGCATGTACGTTTAATCGGCTATTCCGAATGGCAGACATGCTCTATATGAGACAAAAAATTGTTAATTGAATTTGATGTTCTTTCATTGTGCCAATGAAATAAATCTTGCACTGGTTATTGAGGTGAGAGATCAGAAATTGAAAGAGGATGCTTTCCTCCTGCCATGGCTAAAATTCAAATGTTGATGGCTGCTTGAATGAAATTGGAATTGTTTTGAGAAAATATTGGTTGAATTATGAAACAGCTGTGGACAATCCCTGTCACAATACTTTTTGAAAGTATTTCTTTGCATTAAAACATCTTAAAATACGATGTGTAGATGGCATGATTTCCAATCTGGGGCAGTTTAGAAGTCAATGCGCCAAACTCTGCGCACACAACCACATACACACACTCATTCTGTCACTTCCAGTTTTTTTCAGAATGAACTTGGATTCACAAATTGATTTCATTATTCTATGAGTTTCAAATAGTTTTTTTTGGTGCCATTTGTCTTCACCATGAATCTCATTTAAAGTTTGCCTGTGAGGGCTGTGGCATAATCCAACTGAATGGCAAATGGCAACTGAACCTACATGAACTTAATATTGCATTGCTTTTTTACGTGTTTGTCCATTCTGGTCTTGCACTTTCTCATTTTATCATCGCGGGCATTGGGGAGGGGGTGGTATAGAACGAGGGAAAAACATGTTCCCTTTTATTGGAGTCCACTATGGGAAAATGCCTTGTGCTCATAGCTTGTCATTTCCATGCATTTTTGCAGCGCTGATGAATTTCAAACTGTTGCAAGGAACTCTTGATTTAGTGGTATGTTCTTTGTTTATGGTGTTTTGCTCTAAAATTGGGTCCAGCAGACCTCTTAATTCAGCTGTGTATCCGGCGCAGCACAATCTGCTTAATATGGAATTTTGTTTACTTTATTTATTTTTGTGTCTTGTTCCTTTTTGGCTTATGGTATCATTAACAGTCAGGGTACCTTTTTTTGTTTGCTACAAAACTGCAAATTATTGGAAGACTGCTCAGGAGAAAAGGCAACAACTAAAATGGAAACTATGAAATAAGGAAGGTAGCGGGTTGAATATGGGGTAGCCTTCCCTGTTTTGGAAATGTATAAGTGCTGCTGCACAAGCAATTGCAGGACAAACTCTTGCTAAGAGGAAAAAAAAAAGTGAATATGTTGCAGAATACAGTCTGCATGTATGCAAACACACCCTCGCATTAATCATATTGAACAAATCTTTCTGTTCTTGTCAGAGGCACACATGAATAAACACGTATTCAGGTGTGTGTGCGCGTGTGTATCTGTGTATCCATGCATGAGTGGCTGAGTAGTTGTATTGATGTAATACATCATGTTTGTCCAATGGATTGCTGACTCCCCAGTTCCTGAAGGAGGCAGCTAACTAGAATTATAATATTAAAGCATCACATATGGCTAATAACAGAGCATGGTGTACCGACAATTCTATCTTATTGCAAAGTCAATTCATCTGTTATTTGTGTATTTACTTTATGGAAGCATATTGTGTGCGCAGATTCGATTAGCATGATTAGTTAGATGTTTTGTGAGGGTTTCTCTTATTTGGGTAGTTCAGTTTGTTAAATGTGAAGGTGCTCTCTCAAAATGACTTTGCTTTCGGAAAGCCTGAGATGAACAACTTTTATGGGGGGCATTCAGCTTTTCTTTATGGATTCCAGAACCTGCATTGCTTGATATTATCAACCCCCGGATGTAACTAGTTATCCCACGAGTTTCATTCAGAGAGTGATAAAATTTATATTGTGTTTTATGATTAAGAAGTCCAAATTTTGTTAAAGGAGCTGCACTCTCGTATCTGCTATATGTGGAGTTTGTGATTACTGAAGAGTCCGCTCCTTTATTGCGGCTATACGACTGAGTACTGAATGTTTCTGTATCATCATCTCTGCAAGCTCCGGCACAGTTGGGAATCACTGGACAATGGCTATTTTCAAAAGCAGGAGTACTTGTTTGAGTTTAAAAAGCTGAATAGGTTAAATGATACTTTCTCATTAATTATTTGATAAAACACAATGACTGTTTTGGGCATCTGTTCTGAGCATTATTTTTTTGTGTTTTCTTTTTTTTTTTTACTTTGCATGTGATAAAGTGCAAGAGCACAGAGATTAATGTCATCTAAAAGCTGTCAGAATGTCCTGTTTTATAATGTAAAATAAACATTGCAATACTATATATCCTTATTCAGTCTCATTTTTCTCAGTTGTCCTCATATGGTGGTTCAGTTAGGTCATAATTGTATGTAGGGGTGTTTTTTTAATGTGCAATGCTCATTAATTAGTGACTATTGCTGTAAGTGAAGAGTTTTTATTATGCAAGTTTGTGCCTGCAGTCTTCACTCTATCGAACAAAGCTCTGCACATTCAGATACAGTAAATTTTGAATTTGACTATGTTGTCTTGCACATTCTTTTTTCCATCCACTAAATTTTATAACTGTTACTAACAATTTTGTTTGAGATTCATGTCTTCAATGTAAGTTTTTATTGAACCTTCAAATCAAGTATTTAAAATTACCCAGGTATAGGGCCATATCTATCAGCCCAGTGTTCTCCATCAATTCAGTGTGCACAGTACTCATGATGTATTTGAAATTAAAGTTTATGCTCAGGTGAAATGTAATACCTGACTACCAGAAGATTAAATGGTTTGAGGTTTGTATTTTCATTTGAAAATTAAATCCCTTTTCAATCTATGGATAAGCTGGAAAGGACATTAGAATCAACAGATTTGGAAATTAAATTCTATCGCTTAAAATATATTTTTGCATTAAGTTTGAGATTTTAAAACTCCCCAAGTTGGAGTTAACATCTCTCTACTGGGTATGGACTTCATCTGAATTTTGTCATCTCCTGTTGGCTCTTGACTGCCTTAGCGTGGGATGAGCGATCTCCTCAGATCTCTAATGCAACACTCAGGGGCGAAGACTTTCTGTTAATATCATCACTTATAGTTACTGAGATGAACAATGCCTGTGTTAAAGACTACATTCTACAGGATGGTTATATTAGTAGCGCACTCTGTTCATTATGTGAGTGGTTACTTGCAGAGTATTTGCATCCTTATCTTGGCTCTGTTAATGTGTACTTTCAGTGTTTCTCATGCGGAATGTATGGGCTCTGTCAGTTGGGAGAAATCATAACGCGCTTTAATAGACCTGAAGTAGTAAATCAAAGGCAATCACCTTAAGTCAAAAAACATCAGAGGTCATTATTCCGACTTTGAAATCACCTAGTCAAGTAACAGTGTACATTTCTGTTTTCTTAAACACAAGGAAAGCAAGGGCCCTTGAAAGTGAGTGTTTGGAACATAAAAAAGACTCTAAGACTAAACATGATATATACCCCTTTTCCAAAAAAGTTGAGGCGCTGTGTAAAATTTAAATTAAAACAGAATGCAATGATTTGCAAATCATTTAAACTCTCTTGTCTCTATGCTTCGTGGCATAATTGCCCATCTCAAGTTTTTAAGTTTTAAAAAAAAATATTATTTAAGGTAATTGATTGTTTTTTTGTTTTTTTTTTGAGGAAAAAAAAGGAAAAAACAATTTTTTATTCAACACAAAAGAACAGGGAGGCAATTTTTCAATTTAGCAAAAATATGACTTGGGCAATTATGCTATGAGGCTAACGATATTTAATTGAAGAAATAACAAAGACGACATATCAGATGTTGAAACTAAGACATTTAATTGATTTTTTATTTTTAAATATCAGTTCATTTTGAAATTGATGCAAGCAACATGTTTCAAAAAAGCAGGGATGGGGCAACAAGAAACTGGAAAAGTTGTATGATGCTAAAAGAAATACTCTTGGTGGAAAATCTCACAGCTAATTAGGTTACTTGATCAGTAAGATGATTGGGTTTAAAACGCATCCCAGAGAGGCTGACTCTTTCGGTAGTAAAGACTGCAAAGACTTAACCGCTCTCGATTGGAGAGAAATCCCTCGTCACGCTATCCCATGAAGTTGTGAGATCTCTGAACTTTCAGCGCAGAAGTGGATCTTTGTGGCGGAATGGTGAAGACTGCTGAAAATTTAATGTAGGAAGAAGTTCACATTTCTGAGAAGTTACAATTTGTTTTGCTTTTACTGCATTCTTCATTTAGAGTTTAATTACTTGTATTATACTTTATCGGCCATTGTAACTTTAACTTGCCTTCGTCTAGCCTAGCCAGTCTTGCTGGAGGGCTCTGCTCCAGCTCTTCTGTTTGTGTGAGGTTTGGCTGCCCATTTCACTGTCCTTTTACCCGTTTCTTGGGGCTACCATGCATTGGTTTTCATCCCTGTGTTGCTCGTCCTCAGATACTTTCTTTCAGGGGGAAGAATGCAGTGGAATGAAGCATTATTCATTCCTGAAATATATCATGTGAGTGCTGTTTGCAGATGTTGTTTAATAAATCTGTTGTCCAGAAGAAGATGGAAAGAGGGATTTTTTCAAAACTCAACAGAAGACAGATCTCTTCTCTGGTAGATAGGGATCAGAAATGCACAGCGAGGGGAACTCTTAGGTTGGGTGGATTGCACAAAGCTCGCATTTTACCTTCCAGGAAAACACTGATTTCATCTACAGATACATTTCAATTTCTCCTGGGAAAGACATGCTATTTAAGGCTGCCAAGTTTGCCATATGTTAAACGATAGCTAATCAAGGTGCATTTGAGAACGGTAGTGAATGACCAACTGGCTGGTAAAATGCAGTGAATCCCTAAAAAAGGCGGATTTTCTGGGCCCATCTAGGCCTGAAAGCACTTTGGATGCTTCTCTCAATTCGATTTCATTAATCAAAACATTCTGCATTATCGATGAATCCTAAAGAGCTTCTTTTAGAAATGAATTGGAGTCTTTGAGTCAGAAGGGTTTTTTTGTGGGGGAGGGGCTTGCAGTGAGCTGGCTTTGATCTGTGTCTGTGGGAGTCAGGGATGGGGCTGGACTGTGTCCATGTCTGATAAACCCACCGGTAACCCCCCCCCCCCCCCCCACCCCACCCTGCCCCTCTCCTAAGGGAAATGCAAGCAGTGGCTCTTAAAGGCTGCTATTCATTATCACCTTGCTTACCGTTCCATCCCGGCCTATGTTTGCCTTTCTTCTTGGTGGGATTGTCATACTCCCAGTGAAAAGTTTGGGCCTGTTTTTACGAGAAAGCTGAAGACTGAGGTTTTGCGAATACTGTCATGCAATCTATCCGCATTTCTCCATCTCTCAAGCTCACTGCATTATGAGAGAACTCCAGTGACTACTGCATTACTGTCACTGCTACTACTTCCACTACTGCAGCCAGTACTAATGTTGATCATTACTAAGAAAATGTATTTATCTTCTTTATTTCTATTTGCATGCACTTATTATTTTTATTTTTATTTTTCCTCCGATGATAAGTCGGGCATTCTATGGATCAGCGATCATCATGCCGCGCCCACTGCTGCATCCATAAAGATTTGCTTGTGAGCGCTCTACAGGCCACAAATTTGAACCAATAAATAATGGTAATGGTAATGGCGGAAGTTCTCGCTTCTGATTGATGACTCTGTGATTGATGCTTATTAATTGGCTTTTTTTGCACCATTATGAGCCATCTGAGGGCACGTCACAGTTTGACGCTAAAAGCTGATAGAACAGCGCATTAGAAGGGGAATAATTAACAGCTTTGCAGCTCTTGCTTGTCATGGTATGGAAAATGGATGTTTTTTCCCTTATTTTGATATTCAATTTTGTATGGGTGCCCCAAGTTTGAAAGCTCAACCAGTTCCTGCGTTCCTTCTACACTAAATTTGACAGACAAGTTTTTACTTTGAAAAAATCTTTCCTTGCCAAATTTTATTCCCAAACACCTGCAATTATGAACATGAATAATTAAGAGAACTTGAATCTTTTGTATGTTTGACTTTGATTCTTATATTCCCTTAGGATTGTATTATTTATTTATTTCCCAAATAAATAAATGTTTTTTCTTAGTCAACAAGTTTGTTGAATTAGATTTGTTAGAGTTCTATCTAAATACAACGCAGTTTGCTTGGTATTTGGCTCCAATGCATTCAGTATGCATTATCTTATGGGAAGCGGACTATTTGAACCATATTACATTAATATACTGTATATTATAATTACGCTTTTGATATGAAGTGTAGAGGTGGCGTGTTTTCAATTATTGTGGCAAAGAAAGGGAATATCGCTTGACTGCTGGATGAAAGCTTAGTCAGGTTGAAGTCAGTCACTGAAAGATTGCAGAGCCCAGTTCTTTTTCATGTGAAGTATTCTATGTGAAATGCATGGTGTACAGGAGAAGCGCAGTTGGAGCATGCTCGGTTTGGAGTCTGGGACTGCGCTGCTTTTATTGGAGCATTCTGCTGATTTACAGGGCTTACTTTCAACTTGATGGTGAGGGGCGTGCCTCCTCTAGCTGGGAGGAGGTGGGAGGGAAATGGAGTTTTCTAGAAAAATATGTGTCCACATTGGCTCAAGCCCCCCACCTGCGCTTAACCTCCTCTGACTTGGGGGGGGGGGCAGCTGCTTTTTCCCCGTGGGCGGCGGCAGCCCCCTAGAATCGGCCAATGGCACTAATTGCCCGGCAGGACCTTTGCATCTGCTCAGCAGACCCTGATGATGTCATGGAGCAGATGTGCTCGCCCCCTTTCATTCGGGCCCGGCCGTCATGGCAGCGCTTTCGGCCTGTTTGTCAGCGTCGGCATTACATGTGGAATTATGTTACAGAATCCCTGGCACAGCCCCGCGATGCGTGCAAAGGATTGTGGGCCCGTGGGGGAGGACTCAACTGTGATTGGCTGGCTTAATTGGACAGGAACTACAGGATGATGGAGATGTTCTGTTAACCACGCCAAGTTAGCAGCGTTCAATCCCAGAGCAGGAGTTGGGTTTTGGAGCTGTTTGGAATATTTGAATTTTGATGAGTTTCCAATTTTGCTCTTGCTGCTCATAAATAAGCCATTTGTAATTGCTGCTGACACTAAAGAATGTTTTGGAATGTCTGAGAGCAAAGCTCGGGTAGCAATTTCCTCAGATCTGTGTCACTGTTACATGAATGCATGCATTTTCTCACGCTGGGCTGACAGAGTTTTCTGCAATGGATCATTTCCTTTTTTGTTTCCATTGTAGTCATTTACTGCCAGTAAAGGCTGGATAATTGAAGGATCGGGACACTTTGTGTTTTAGGGCTTGCCCTGGCTGATAACATCCTAGTTGGGGAGAAAAGGACACTGCATAATCTGAAAGATGCAGCTTTCTGCTGCATGTAAATTGTCAGTCCATAGAGCCAAAGACCATGGCTTTTGCCATCCTGACTAACTGGGTGTATGGCCTGGTTACATTGTGTTTGATATCTGCATGTACGCTTCAGTCAGTGTGCCTCTGCAGTTGGTGTGGAGGATGAAGGTCTGCGGGTGTATATGCGTGTGTGTTTGTGTGTATGTGTGTCTGTGTCTATGTAATCTTGCCATCCTGAAATTCAGCAGTAATGGATATCCACCATGTTTGGCGATGGCTTCAAGTCTGCCTACATCCCTACATAATTACTTCAATGATTTTGTTGATTTTGGAACCATTATCATGCCCCTCTGTTGTATCTCTGTTTTTTTTGTCCTTTGAAGTTAGTTTGGTATGCGGATATGGATATAAATATTTCTGCCCGTGGATTGGAATATGGCAAGCTGAATTTGTCAGCCTAATTCTGTGGATCCGTGTCCAGAGCCGATGATGAGGGATGGTGCGCCAAAGTCCCCAGTGATTTTATTTTTTTGTTGTTGTTTTCTCCCGCCCAGCCGCGAGTCTCTGTCCAGTGTGCTGCGGCCGCATATCATTACCGCCAGCCCAGAGCAGCGTCCACATGGGCCTCCCTCATATTTCCCATCACATTGACAAGAGCACATCGCGGATCACTCAATAAATTGCTCAGCCACTCGATGATGAAGGGTAAATAAAGAACAGACGACGACCCCCCTCTTCCCCTCCACTGCCTCCATCCAGCTCATCACAGATCTTCACGGGATAGATGCTGCATCTTTTTTCACTGCACCTGGAAGAAATTAAACTTTACGGACTAATCCGGAGGACTGATTCATTATCGTTACCATCCGCCGCACTCACTTTCAATTCAGATTTATTTGGGGGAAAAGATGGGACTTAATACCCTACTCTTTACTGGGATTTCTCTCAGGTGAACGATGAGCCACATTTCCTGTTCTGGCCCCCACTTGTTTGATGGCGAAAATGATTCCTGTACTTTTATCATGTGCTTTTTTCCCCCCTCTCTTTTCTTCTGGGGAGAATATCTTCAAATGTGAATTATCGACAAGTAGACTAGATAGATACTTGCATTCCCTGAAGTAAGGTCCTGTTTGATATTAGCCTCCTGTTAACGATGTGAGGCAGAGCTACGGTGCAATGTAGCGGCAGCTCAGGGCTCCGGTGCATCATGAGTTCAATTCTCTCACTGCCCCATTTCTCCTTTATATGCTCCCATACTGCATTTATAATACTTATATGCTTGCTCAAGACCATCACAGCCTTGCGTGAGTGGATGGAGCCATCTTATGGTGGTGTGAAAGGGGTTACTGATTCCGTGGCTGGATCAGCCGTTTTATGTAATGATTTGATAAGTTTGTTATAGCATCTGCATTACCATCTCTGTGCTTCAAAGTGTAGAACAGACTTTGTGTCGATGACAGCCTGGTGTTTCATTGACCGCTTGTTTCAGCGTGCCAGGTCCTCTGGCCTGTTCCTGTTGGTGCTAGAGACATGCTGGCAAAAGCCGGGCAATACTGCAATTCCCTCATTGTCAGCAGCCTCCTTTAATTTTGCTGGGGTCGGAACTAGGACTATTAAAGTCATTCATCTTCAGCAACGTGGAGCTCTGTAACATTCAGTAGGCTCTGCGTGAGGAGAGCATTATTCGCTTTACCCCTTTGCACAGAATACAAATATTGCCATTTTTCCTGTTATGCTTGAGCCCAATTCGGCTTTATAACTCACTATTTGTATCTCAGAGACTCTGGAAAATTATTCCAGTGAAGCAAGACATTTGGAAATTCAATAAAAAAATTAATTTCGGAATTAAATTTTGGAATTCACAGACACTGGCGTCAACATCTGGGCAAAGGGGTTAAGGGCTTGTTATGGAAACTGAAGTCTTCGACTGGGTTCTTCTTAAATTCTTCCCCAATAACAGATGACTTTCTTTCAGGAAGCCCCTGATCCTGACCTGCTCTCTCCTACTCTGTTCCTGCAATGCTACAAGTCGAGAAGGGATCATTTTTATACGTCCCGCTTCCAATCCAATTAAGGCCACAATAATGATCGGATTAAGGAAAAGAAACCTCTGTGGAGTCCATCAACACCTTTTCGCAAGCCAGTGAGCTGATGGCAGGGTGTAATTTTTTAAAAGAGCAGAGAGAATTAGAGATAATGGCGAGTAATCCATGATCGTCTGAAGTTCACCATGGCTCTTAGTGGGAAAGCAGAAACAATGCTTCTGCCTCGCTCCAGAGTTCCCTCCGTCCCTTCGATTTTCCCCGCTCCGATCACTTAATGGCTTGAGATGACTGGTTGGCTGGCTTAACAGAATGGCAACTGTCTGAATCTCCTTAGGCTGTTGAAAGTTTAGAAAAATTTAATTTGTTCTTGTATGACTGTTCAAATTCTTAGGAAAGTTATCCTCACTAGGTGATCTTGTTTAATCTAACCACATACCACACACAATTTTTTATTATTGGCCATTTAGGTAATACATCAATGCATAAACATAATTATGCATTTACATGGGAAACCTTTTATTTCAGGAGGTTAAAACCAATCAGCGGTCGGAGGAGAAGGCATGCAGGGGTGGGTCATCTCTGCTTATGTCTGGTCAATTTTCACGCTCACCCTCTGTTCTCCCGCCTTCTACCTATCCCCTGCTTTTCATGTTATCCACCAGGGACTACCCCTGCAATCACTGCCCTTTTATCAGCCCAGAGGTTGAAGGCCCCCAGTTTAAACTGACAGGTGCTCAAAGCAGCCCCCCTCCCCCAGTTTTGACAGACATACACTGAATAAGAATGGCTCATGCCCTCCGAAGCCTGAGAATTCTTTGTAATGAGATTAATTTTATTTAAAAAATCTTCACACATCACACTTTCTCCTCTCTCTTGCACCATGCAAACAGTGCCCCCTGGAAATTACTGCGCCTCTACACTTTTCTATATTTCTGCACAAAAATCGCATCCAAGTTGCCAAATTTGGTTTGTAGAGTGTCGTATCCAGTGTTATGTAGCTCATTTGCTGTATGATTAGGTCTCTCCAAAGTGCGCACAATGGCTTACACTGGGCTAAATGTTGAATGAGTCAACACATTAAAGGCTTCACTCCTCCCCCTCATTGAGTCTAAGAGCTCCGTGGAAGTTTCTGGAAATCCACACAATCCTTTTGTTCTTGCTTTGAAAGGGTTAAGCTCTAGTGCTTTGGGCAGAGAAAGTGAAAAAAAGTAAGCCTGTTTGCAAAAAGAGGGGCTTTCATCATTAGAAGGTTCTGTTCAGACTGACCTCAGCTAAGTATTTGTGAAAGGAAAACTTGGTGGCATGAGTAGAACTTGGGCTCTGTTTAATTTGTGTGTTTGTCTATTTCTTTAGGCCTAATACTATGTACATTAAAATGTTCAAATTGCACTTGATGTTTCGTTTTAGTGAAGTAATGCCCAAGTGCACATTGTCAAATTGCAGCAAAGTTTTAATTTGCATCTTTCTGCCCACAACCAATTTGGCTTAATGTTTTGTAGGCTATACATTTATTGAATGTATTGCTTGCTTGGCCTCTAGGCCAATTGGGCCTATGCTGTGGTTAGATGCCTTTGTGGTGTTCTGTTTTTCGTCCATGCGTCCGTAAACTTTTTTGCCTTTTCAACGCTCTAGCACCTTCATTTTTTCACTAATCCTTTCCATAAAATCAAGGCCAAGTTCAATTTTGGCCATGTTTGGCCAAGCGTGCGCAGTGGCTTTGCCACTATTTGTCGTGGTGTGGTGTCCTGCGTCCATTGTCTGTTGTTCAGAACATTTTTTATCTTTTTTTTTTTTGCCCTGATGAATTTTCATTTAAATTTGCCATAACATACTACTAGACCATATCTCCAGGTGTTTTTTTGGGGATTTTTTGAATTATTTTTGAAATTTTAGCCCCAATGTTACAGATAGGACTGAGAAATTTTAAAACTTTTTTTTTTTTTTTCAAAAAATGGGGATATAATTTTTTTTTTAATCAGGCAGGCTTACCTTGGTACCTTTAATGTACAGTGCGAGTACCATTTTGATGGAATCGACGGAAGTGGGTCTAGTGGGGGCGCTGCACTTAATGAATATGCAAGATGGCCTGTGGAGGCCAAATGGTTGCAGGAAAGAGATTAAGATATTAAGATGGATATTATTGACAAATAGGAAGTCATTTATAACCTATATTTTGGCAATATTAAATTGGACCACAGATTACTTTGAAAGGTCAAACTCGAGGTCAGGGAAAATATTAACAATGTTAAAAGATAGGACTTGAAATTTAAAAAAATTATTTCACGAACTGTTTAACTTTTTTCTAAATCTGGCAATCAACTCACCTTGATACACTTTATGTACAGTGCGAGTTCCATTTTGATTGAATCTCTGGGAGTGAGTCGAGTGGGGGAGCTGTACATTAACTTGGGGTCTTATGGTGGTTGGGCAAAATCGCCTGTGGAAGGTAAATGGTTGCAGATAGAGATTAAGTTTGTATTATCAACATATAGAAATTCATATATAATCTATATTTTGGATGTGTTAAAGTTGACCTCGGATGACCTGGAAAGGTCAAGCTTGAGGTCAAGCAAAATGTTACAATTTTCAAAGGCTTGAACTTGACCTTCAGTGACCTTCGAAGGTCAAACTTCACGTTGTGAAATTTCAATGACTTCTATCACCAAAACTATAACAGATAGAGTTAGGTCTGTATTGTGGGAATAAAGGAAGTCATGAATGAAGTTTCATTTGGTGACCTTGAACTTCACCTTCAGGGACCTTCAACTGCCAAACTATACAGTGAAATTTCAATTACTTGTATCAGCAAAATTGTTGCAGATTGTTTGAAGCTTTTTTATTGGAGATTATAGGAAGTCATATATGAACTTTCATTTGGTGACATTCATATTGACCTTCGAAGGTCAAACTTGACCAAGAGAAAATTCAATGACTTCTGTCACTGAAAAGGTCACAGATGGAGCCTAGGTTTGTGTTACTGACATAGGAAGTCACATATGACCTTTAATTTGGCGACATTCAACTTGACTGTTGGTGGCCTTTGAAGGTCAAACTTGCCAGTAAAATTACAATGACTTGTATCCCCAAAATGGTCACAGATTGAGCCAAGGTTTGTATTGAGACATGTAGAAAGTCATATATGAAGTCCATTTGCTCTCCACAACTTGACATTCTGTGACCTTTAATTTCACGATTGACATATTGAATTTTCAATAACTTGTATTACCAAAACTGCTTCAGAGTTTAAGATTGTATTTGTATTATAGGAGGTCCTATAAATGTAAATGAACTTTTAGTGGCCTTGACATTGATTTTCATTGATTCAAATGTCAAACTTCGCATGAAACTTTCATAACTTGTATCATCATTATAAGACTGCTTGCCAGTAAGCTACCGGACCCTTTGTCCTATTTTTATTTTTGTGCTATTTATGTATCAACGATGATCTTCAGAATTGGTGTAACTTTTCTCAAATGTTATTGTCGTGATGGTTAAACTGTAAAACCAAATGTGCTGCAGATTTTCTTTTGAATTAGGTACCAAGCTTACCTACTATCTCCCTGATCTGCCCTCTCTCACATTGCTGTGCTTTCAGCACAATGGTCGTGAATTTTGTTTGCCTTGGATGTGATCACAGCCAGCTGAGTTATTGAGGCAGTTTATTAGAGTGTATTACTTCCAGAATTTTCCACCTGGAATGCACTGTACAAAACAGAGCAGAGGACTGATTTCAGTTAGCTTCGTGTGCAACTAACGGTTCTCAATTGTCATCAGAATGCCGGTGTCAACGCAGTCAGGCTCCAATGCACAGCAGCATTGCAGGGCCGCTTGCATTCATTAGGTTAGCTGATTGCTCTGAACTCTCATTAATCTGATGAACTCATTGGCTGATGGGAGATGACAGGCTGGGACTGCGGGGAGCTAGTGGCGATCGAGCCACGGTTTTGCATGAACTTATGCTGCGCCTCAGTAGCATGGTATGGACTGTATTCTGTCTTTGCCATTGTTTATTTGAAGGCATTTTAAACTTATGTAAGCCCTTTGTTCGAATGAGCTTTTGATAGTCCGTTCACCAACTATGAGATTAACGGTTTTGTATTTTGATGGTTGTGTTTTGGCAGAAGAAAACTCTTTGGGTTTGTTGGTACAGGATCTATTTTGAGCATTCTTTGGTGCAGGTGTAAAGCTGCATTACTGCTCAGTATCACAAGAAGCCTGGTCACAGCTAATGGCTTCTCCACGTACAATAATGGCACATGATTATGTAGAAAACTGGCAGACAAATTATTCCTGATAGCTTCAATGATCATGGATCATCAACTTGTGGTTAATTATAGTTTTATTCACTTCACAAGCTTGTGCTCACCTCAATTCTGTAGCAGAGCTGAGAGAATACTGTCCTCCAGCAATAAAAATTTTAAGAAATAAAGTGTTGTGAAAGGTCAAATCTAACAGCTTACTTTCCTTAGAAGTGAAATAATTTAATTTTATAAATTGAATCACCTTCAACCCTGGTTGTAAATGGACTTGCACAATGGAGAGAGAGGGAGAGGAGTCCCTAGACAGAGCTGTGAAATGAGTTCTGGAAAAATCTGGTTACATGACATATGGAGCCATCTTGTTCACATTGCATTATTGTGCACTAACTCAAAGTGAAATAGTTCATAATTTTAAAGAGGCATATTCAAAATTGATTCACGTGACTGGTTTCTGCGCCTATAGATGGGTAAGGCCACAAAATGTTCAGGTTCTCAGTTGATCCCTAAAGGTCTAAAATATGGGCTATTAAAGTCTTTCATGAAGAAGGGAAACTAACCTTGTCATCGTTTATTGGTGAGGTCAGTTATTCCTCTTGTCATTAATTTTGTAAAGGTAAAGATTTTATCTTTGTTTCTGAGGAAACTGAATCAGAATGAACAATTTAAATGTGTTTTAGATACTTGGCAGTTGATGGCATGATATCGTTCTCCAAGATTGGCTATATCAGAACGATGTTCTAGGTTGTCCCTAGAAAAGCAAGTCACAAAATGCATTTAACCATCTGTCTGTCACTAAGCTTCAGCGACAATTTAATGACAGCGACTCACATTTATAGTGATAAGCTGTGATTAAGCCTCTTCTATGGTTTGTCTCTACTGTTGACAACCATTATTCACAAAAAAATTAATGTTGAAAATTGATTGAAATCACAAAAACTACCTAGCATTTAGTTTGGCTAGCTAGCACCTTAAAGTGTTAGCTTGAATTCAGATGAGGCTGTGTGAGGTATTAATCCATTGTCAGTGTATTCAAGACAGGAGATGGCAATTGGAATGCCCCCAGTTTGGAAAAGCAGGCAGGAGTAACGGAACGGAAGTTAGGCAATGTACAGCTGTAGCCAGCAGTAAAAGGTATTTTAGACACCTAATTAGGCCCATCTAAAAAATCAGTATCAGCTGAAGTATTCACAATCTTCAGAGTATTTCCACTGCTTTACCCACTTTAAAAAACCTAATTAGAACATGTCAAATAACTTGGTGATTTCATTATATCATCTTTCGTCAATTGATTATGTAATTGACAAGAATTGCGATCAAAGAAACTACTGAACAGCAGCAGTAACATCACACTTTTGAAGATTTTATGGCACACTTCTGAGGATGAAAATGCATGGATTTTTTTTTAACGTTACTGATTCCATTAAAGTTGAGATGATGGTCGCGCCCCAGAAAAATCCACAAACAAATGGAAAAAGGCATTTGGCTATGAGTTTAAGCTGACTGTCTTAATGAACGTGGTAATGGTTGTAAACGCGTCTTCATGAAAATCAGGATTTACCTGCTTCTCGTTGGGCCTATGGGTATAAAGTGCACCCACAGGTATCAGTCTGTCATTTGTTTCCTGAATACAGTAGTCATGCCAAGACTTACCAGAAATCAGTGGAAGCAAGCAATCAGATGTCTCCATGCTGATCAATGCCCAAGAGTCATTGCTAATGACTTCAACTACAGTATTCAAACTATCGAGCGTCTAAGGCAGCGATACAACACCACCAACAGTACCAATGACCGTCCATGCATTGGTCGCCCCAGGGTCACAACACTTAGACCAGACTGGCATGTACAGCGGCAACATATCCAGAACTGGTGCACTACGGCAACTACAATGGTTCAACAGACAATAGGGACCCACTAAAAACCCATAAGTGTGATCGTTACGTCGATGGTTGCGTGATGGAAAGAGATGCACGGGGTATGGGGACGAATTGCACTGAACCAAAAAATTGGACCTGTGGTGTTTCAAAATGTTGGACCGGGTCGAGGCCCTGGGGTCACAGCTGCCAGGCACATCAGTCAAGTTCTATGACCTTATGTTGTGTTGTCTTTTGCCCTTCACCAATATGACTTGTTTCAAGAAGACAACGCACATTCTCACGCTGCTAGGTTAACCAGAAACTTCCTACAACAGCACAACATACGTGCGCTGCCTTTGCCTGCCCGTAGTCCGGATCTGAATTCAATAGAGCACTTATGGGACAAGATCCAAAGATGTCTTAATGAGATACAACCAAGGTTGATAACTGCTGCACTGGGCAGCCTTTCAAAGAGTATAGGCCCAGATCCCTATTGCTTTCATGAAACGCCTTGTGCATTCTATGTACAGATGATACGTGTCTGTAATCAGCACTAATGGTGGGCATGCAAAGTACTGATTTAATCTCACTGGATTTAAGAATAAATCTGATCACGTGATCACTAACATCATATCAAACATGCTCCAGGCATTGGTGAGTTATCACATGAAAGAACTGTCTCCGACTGATGTCCCAGTCAACTTTATATTTGTTGATAAAACAGTTAATATCCTAAATGTCTGCGACATTTCTTTTGCTGTTCAGTATAATTTATGAACAAAGCTGGAGAAAACTGCATGTAGGGATCCCACTTTTCCACTGACAGAAACTGCCCAAAATACAACAATGTTTTATAGCAGAGTGTGAAATGTATTACCCCACTCCTTTTCATTGATGATTTTTTCCATCTCTTTTCTCATGTCCAAACATTTTTCCCCTCTTATCCTTGTGGATTCCATTTCCAACTGTTTCCCACCCCCCTCCCAAAATTAGCACATTTGCCCTCCAAGAAAAAAAAACAAAAAAATGCAACTACAGTGTGTGAAACGGGTCTGTTTTGCATAATGGAAACAAATAGCTTCTATTCTTGTTGTCACAACTCTGTTTATCTGGGGTTTTCCATATTGGAACTGAGAGGTGAATTGGGGTCTGTTGAGTCCTGTGAAGAGAGCACTGTTTTTTTTCTTCATGAATTCTCTGAATAAATTGAGCATGATGATTCTTTCGGCTAGTTTGATTTTGATTAATTGCCCTGCTTCCTAATGCTTATTAATTCTGTCACCTTATCTTTTATGCCAATTCAGCTGACCGAAATGTAATAATCAACCCTTCATCTGTTACTGTTGAACTCGTCAGGTGATGTGGAGAGGGTTAATAACAGGATACAAATCGACCTCATCTGCCTTATTTTCCATTGGTGACAGGATGAATGTTAAACCAGGCCTCTTCAGAAGAACATTCTTTTTGCATCAATTACTCTCTGTGTGCTGACATATCAACTGAGGGTTTTGTTCTACCACCTGCGTTTTGCGTAAATGAGGTTCCTTCTGGGGAACCAGGAGATGTTTACCAATTTATCTTTATGGTAGTGGTCTTATCTGTTATACACATGATAGATTCTCCTGCCTGTCGTCCTTGTCCTTTTACACCCTCGCACTTGCAATGTGTGTACTGTCCCTCATTGGCGTGGGGGATATGATTTCAGGCATAATTGGTACTGTTTGAGCACCGCGCGGTGCAGCGATGTGCAAGTTAGCGGGGGATCAAAGGAGTGTCTGTTAGAAGCCGAGGCCCAGACTCTGTCTTCATCTGTCCCTCCTCATCAGTGGGCCGCTACACTTCTGACAGAGACAAACAACAACACTCTCGCTCCATTCATTCTGGCTCTTTCAGAGGGAGCACTCAAATGCAGAGGTTCACAATCACCAGAAGTGCCCGCTGTACCCCTTGAAATTCAACTCACAGACATCTTTGACCCCTGCCAATGAGTCAAAATTGAAGTCTAATCCAGGAACGGTCTTCTAAGTTAGCAGAAAGTTAGCCGAGTTGGTTACTCTTAACAATGATCAATGGAGCTTTCTTTTTGCTCTGCCTCTATAATGTGTGAAAAAACCCAATCTTTTCGTGAGCTGCCATACAGTAAAATAGAGTTCTAAAGTCTAAAATATGATGCTCATGATGAAGGAATTGGGTCTACCTGATTTGCAAAGTCTTGTACATTTTGATTTTAATCTGCATTAATACTTAACTTCTATGCAGTTTTGTTCATGTAAAGCAGGGGTGTCAAACTGACCCGTAAACGGGCCAAGAGGCTGCAGGTTTTCACTCCAATAATGCAGAAGCACACCTGATACAAATAATTAGTTGTACAGGCCTAGATCAGTTGATTAAATCAGTGCACTGATTTAATCAACTGATCTAGGCCTGCACAACTGATTAGTTGTATCAGGTGAGCTTCTGCTTGGTAGGCCTCTTGGCCCGTTTACGGGTCAGTTTGACACCCCTGATGTAAAGTGACCTTATGAGTCCATGACAATGCAAGCAGTTTGTGTATTAATGCATTTATTTGTTTTATCATGAGAGAATGCTACCGATCATCTTCTCACATTTATTAACTGTCTGTAGCTGAATTTGTGTAGCGTGGACTTCTACAGAACACCAAGAGGCAATTACAAACAGGTTATAGGTGGTTGATGTCAGAGAAGGGTTGCTAATTTTTTCGACTTATAGATAAGGATACACTGTAGACTAGCTGGAAGAAAATGCCCAGATGTAGATTGCTTTTTTTACCCCTCAGCCCTAAAGGCTGACGGGGTATTGCTATCCTTCGTGCGGTTGGGCGGGCGGCAGGCGGGCGGGAGTCTCCAAAAACTTCAACATCGGGCTGAGGGGTATTCCGTGCATTGCACACCTATTTTTCTTTTCTTTTGACTGGCACTCATGGACTAGCAGTTAGACACCATAGTTAAGGTGAGCAGTTTAATGCGAAATGTCTCGATCCCTCTGAAATTCTCTCTCACATTTCATCTCTGGCTTTGAGCTACCTTTGTCCGCTGTTGTGTGGGTTTTCAAATTTTTTTGAGCAGGGTTTTCTCTGGTCCCTGGAAACAGTGTCGTTGTACATCAGCAAGCATTAATCGTCTCTTGCCACACAAACCTGTCTCAAATGTTTATAGCAGATTCACTAGCAGTGCTGTCGTAACCACTTTCCAATGTCTACTTAAATCATATAGTCCTTTCAGCTATTGAGGGCTTCTGACGAGGACTATCTCATTTCAGTCCAGCCTACGTTTTTTTCTTGTGACTTAATTCCCATTCACCAGCCCCCACAATTTCAAATTTCTTCTCGAGGTGAGCACTTTGCATTGACCCTTCGCTATCCGCAATCCATCATTGGGCCTCGCGGAGAATATGTAGCAATAACTGCCGGCGAGATGAATGAAGGCTGTTGGTGATTCATTCAGTGCTCGTGTGCGTCGAGGAGACCTTTTGGTTTGATGATTTCTGGCCCTGACTCTGAGCAGTGATCTGGCAGCTCTGTCTGGACGACGCACAGGGGGTTCGACAATCAATGGGGAGGGTTTTCTGTGCGGCAAGCACATATTTTCAGCCAATGGGACTATTTTTGTGCGTGGAGATGGACTCTAGTGCAGTCTAGTCCATTTATTTTGCTTTCATGATTCCCCCCCCCCCCCCCCCATTAGAAAATCTCTAGATTTTTATCCCAACTGGGAGACATTACATTCATTGTCAGTTTGGTTTCAGAATGCATTGAGGTCATTGACTGATTTTTCTGTCATATTTTAGGTATTGATTGCATCCATATTTCCTTCGAGAGTATGAGTGATATGAAGCATGGTGGAAGTATGTGCTTCCAGATAGATTATAGATTATAGATTCAGATAAATCACTTGAATATTGTCTTTATCACTGCCATTTTGATAGTTTTATGAACAGTGAGATGTGTTATATTTTATTGCACATTTTATTTCCTTCATCTTTGAATTTGGATGGCTGCTTCACAATGATTGAAATAGATGTCTGACTGAGCCTCCCTCTGTTGTTATTTATACTTAAGGGCAGTCTGTGTTTGTCCATTTGAAGGAATCTGTCTCCCTAGGTAAGATAAGGTGAAGTTTATCAAATACAACAGCTGAAATTTAATGATAGTAGCTGATGAGGGTACCATGTTATCCTTGCCTGTGAATATGTTTTATAGATATGGGGTTGTGATTTTCACCCAAACATGATTTTAGAATATGGCGGACACAGAAATTCAGATGTCTCTCTTATCTCCTGAATACTCTTTTACCCCACACTTTTTGTTCAAATCATTCTGAGGACATTGTGGGTTCAATACTGTGTTGAATAAAAAAAAATCAGCCTCCTGTTTTTACACAACTGCAAATAATATGTTATTTTTTACCCTTCATTGTCCAAAATATGTTTATCATGTGAACATAAACTGCAAGATTGCAGTAACTTAAGTATTTGGACTGAGACATTCTATAAAAGGGAAATTTTCTTTAAGTTTGATATCACAGGGATCTAAGTATCCATGGCTCACAGACCGAAGTTTAACCTTGTATTCATCGTCAAAACCAATGTGCCAGACATTGTGCCAACACAAAGCTAAAAATCAAAAATGGTTCTGCTTCCCAAATACTTATGGACCTTGCTTTAGTTCTGTGGTTGTTGACCTCAAGACATAAAAACAGTGCACACCCCTAAAATAGTGGCGAATGCTGGAGAGACATGTCACTGCCACATGGTTTCCATGGTGACTGTCCCCTCCCCTGGCAGGACCCCCACGAGCCCTCTGCCCATACCCACCTTTAATTGGGCTCCAGAGACTCAGAAGGAAATCTTCTCCAGCAGACCCTAGCATTCAACTTCTTTGCTGGGTTTGAGAAACCTACCCTGAGCACCACAATTTAACTAGCACTTTACGCAGCCCTTACCTCAAAACTGCCCCGTGAGCTGCTTATTCTCTTCTTTTTGATAATTTTTTTTGGCATAAATGTCGAACGGCGCAAGTGCTCCCCCTTTTTTTTTTACAGACCTCAAGGGCTGAGAATTGCTGGCTTTATACCTGTCCTTCATGTGGGAATCTGGTGTGAAGACAGGCTGGATGATTGTTCATATTGATTTTTAACTCATCTGTGAGAAGTTCAGTGCTGAGGCTATGTCATGGTCTGCTTGTCTGTCATGTCATCATCATCTCCTCTGAAACCACTGGCTCTGTGAAGCTGAAACTCTGCTGATACCTTCCTACAGATGAATATACTGTACATGAATTGTTTTAAGAGGTCTGAATCTAATATAAATTTGCCTGTTACGGGAGCCATTTTAAAAATGCCATTTGGCTAATTTTTCAATAATTTCTGATTCAGTTCAGCTGAAATTTGACATGTAGATACTAAATCGCAATCCCAACGCATACATCAATGAACCGAAACACTAAAACCACTCTCAGAGGCAGAAAAAATAATTTACCGTTTTGTGAGCTGCAGGACATCAGAAACTTCGAAAAACATTGACTTTTTAAGTCACCATTCATTTGGACAGGAAAATGCTTGATAAATATGGCAATAAACAATACTGCAGGCTAAGGGGAAATGGACAGTAATTGTACCAACTGATCCTTGCTGCTGAGCGAATTAGCACTTAGTTGCTAATTAGGAAACCTGAATTGGAATAATTTTGGAGAAGAAATACGCCTTAAAGTGAGGTGAGAAGGAGGGCTAAAATTCCTCTGATAAGTCTGGGATAGAAGAGGTTAAAGTTTGTTCGATGCATTCTGGTGAGATTTTAAATATGGTGGCCATGGCAGCGATCTTGACCATTTTGACCCATATGTCAATTAATTCTGCAGTGATTGAAAAAAAAAAAAAAAAATTTCATTATCCAATCTCAAAGGAGAAAAACTTATTTTTGGTTTAGTTTGTAAGTGTGGAAATAGACTTACATCATCGAAGAATTCATTATTTCCTTAAGATGCCTGGCGATTTTTGAAATTATGTCATCTGCAGCAAGGTGCTACTACTGTACACTTTGCTAAACATTGTCATGTGTTATGTTATGAAAGGCAGAGCTATGAAATTCTGTAATTTTTTTTCTTGCAAGACAGTCAGCTATTATACTTTATTTATTTTCATTGGCCTTTTTTTGATGTGTCTTTTTTCAAGAGTGATAAGTAGCCTTCTTTGTGTACCTTAGCTTGAGTAATACAAGTTGTTAGATATGTTGACTAACAGTGTTTCACCAGTGCAAGAGACCAGGATGGTTTTGTGGTTAGTGCATCTCTGTGTCCAGTTTTTGTTTGATTTTCAGTCCATTGTTGCACCTTGATCTTTTTGGAAGTCATAAAATTGCTGTAGTCATGTAAAGCAACAACTGAACCTTTGGTGCACAACTGTTCTAAGAGTCATGGAGTTAGCAAGCAGCTTTCACAGCATCACACATCCACACAGCTGCCAAAGGTTTTTTCTCCGCATTGAAATCTGTGCCATAATATGACTGCGTAAGCAAACAGAAAAGGTATCTGAAGTATGCTGTTCAGTACAATAGGAAAAACTACTGTAATGCACTGTATATTGTGGTGTCAAGGCACTGTTTTAGTTCATATATAGCAACATACTCTGCTTTTATCTCTCTTTGAAGTTTGACTTGCAGACCAACATCTATATTGGAGGCAGTGAATAAAAGAATATCCTGCGTGTTCCTGCAGGGAACAGACTCAAAATTGATGTAAAGACTAAAGATGTGACTTTAATCTTTGTTTCTATGGCAACCTGATTTCAAACATGGCTGCTGTGGTGGCCATATCGTAAAAAGTGACTATAGCATGTTGTCACCTATTATTCCCACAAATTGGATGAGTTGATTTGCTGGTCCAAAAAAGTATGCTCTGTGCCAAATCTTGCTAAGTTTGCCATATTTTCATTGACTGGCCTTGGCAGTATTCATAAGGCAATGCTGCCAAATAAAAACACATTTTGAAATATTTTTGCCAGTCATTGAAGTCACCACTATTTCTATCTGTCAGTCTGGCTGGTCTTTTTAAAATTTCCATTTCATGATATAACCAAGCAAGCAGCAAAATTCCTGTCCCTCTGGGCTTGTCAAGGTGCAGTGGTCTTTTGTCTGCATTTTGTAGCGTTTCCTGTCCAGTGAGTCCTGATCAGAACATGAGGTGTCCTGATTTTACGTGTTTGCAGATTCTGGCCTACACTGAGGGCCTGCATGGGAAATGGCTCTTCACCGAGATCCGCGCTGTCTTCTCCCGACGCTATCTCCTTCAGAACACTGCCCTGGAGATCTTCATGGCCAACAGAAGTGAGAGATTCTCAATCTCCCTTTTCTGCCTCCCTTTGTCACTTTGAGCTACCCTGCTGTTTTGTGTTATTTGTTATAGACCACCTTTGTATTTTTTTTAATCCTTGACTTATTGATACCTTTTGCTCTTTCAACCCTCAAAGAAGTGCCAGTGGGCTAATTTTGAACATGTTAACATTTTGCACTTCATTTTTATTGGGGTTATATTTTCATTGCTGGAGGAAACTGTTATGTTTGTGTTATTCTTGCTGTGTGATGGATTTGTTTGATTGGTGAGTTGATGTGTTAAGTGCCTGCCTACAGAGCTGGTGATGTGAGTGCAGAGAAGCTAGTTGATCAGAATTAGCTCCAGTCTCTGGTCTCATAGCATGCACTGGTGTCCTCCTCTGCAGCTGCTGTCATGTTCAACTTCCCAGACTCTGCGACCGTGAAGAAGGTGGTCCACAGCCTTCCACGGGTGGGGGTGGGCACCAACTTTGGGCTTCCCCAAACCAGGTAACCTCTCACGACATGCCCCCATAATCGCTGTTGTACAAAACCCAAAACCAGTGAAGTTGGCACGTTGTGTAAATCGTAAATAAAAACAGAATACAATGATTTGCAAATCCTTTTCAACCTATATTCAATTGAATACACTGCAAAGACAAGTTACTTCATGGTCGAACAGGTAAACTTTGTAATTTTCTAGCAAATATTAGCTCATTTGGAATTTGATGCCTGCAACATGTTTCAAAAAAGCTGGCACAAGTGGCAAAAAAGACAGAGAGTTGAGGAATGCTCATCAAACACTTATTTGTAACATCCCACAGGTGAACGGGTTAATTGGGAACAGGTGGGTGCCATGATAGGATATAAAAGCAGCTTCCCTGAAATGCTCAGTCATTCACAAACAAGGATTTGGCAAGGGTCACCACTTAGTGAGCAAATGCGTGAACTGATTGTCGAACAGTTTAAAAACAACATTCCTCAACGAGCTATCGCAAGAAATTTAGGGATTTCATCATCTACGGTCCGTAATATCGTCCAAAGGTTCAGAGAATCTGGAGAAATCACTGCACGTAAGGGACAAGGCCGAAAACCAACATTGAATGCCCGTGACCTTTGATCCCTCAGGCGGTACTGCATCAAAAACCGACATCAGTGTGTAAAGGAAATCACTACATTGGCACAGGAACACTTCAGAAAGCCACTGTCAGTGACTACATTTCGTCGCTACATCTGCAAGTGCAATTTAAAACTCCACAATGCAAAGCGAAAGCCATTTATCAACAGCACCGCTGGCTTTGCTGGGCCCAAGCTCATCTAAGATGGACTGATGCAAAGTGGAAAAGTGTTCTGTGGTCTGACGAGTCCACAGTTCAAATTGTTTTTGGAAACTGTGGACGTTGTGTCCTTCGAACCAAAGAGGAAAAGAACCATCCGGACTGTTATAGGCGCTAAGTTCAAAAGCCAGCATTTGTGATGGTATGGGGGTGTATTAGTGCCCAAGGCATGGGCAACTTACACTTATGTGAAGGCACCATTAATGCTGAAAGGTACATACAGGTTTTGGAGCAACATATGTTGCCATCCAAGCAACGTCTTTTTCATGGACGCCCCCGCTTATTTCAGCAAGACAATGCCAAGCCACATTCTGCACGTGTTACAACAGCATGGCTCCGTAGTAAAAGAGTGCGGGTACTAGACTGGCCTGCCTGTAGTCCAGACCTGTCTCCCATTGAAAATGTGTGGCGCATTATGAAGCGTAAAATACGACAACGGAGACCCCGGACTGTTGAACATCTTAAGCTGTACATCAAGCAAGAATGGGAAAGAGTTCCACCTGAAAAGCTTCAAAAATTGGTCTCCTCAGTTCCCAAACGTTTACTGAGTGTGGTTAAAAGGAAAGGCGATGTAACACAGTGGTAAAAAGGCCCCTGTGCCAAATTTTTTTGCAGTGTGTTGCTGCCTTTAAATTCTAAGTTAATGATTATTGGCAAAAAAAAAAAAAGTTTCTCAGTTTGAACATTAAACATCTTGTCTTTGCAGTGTATTCAATTGAATATAAGTTGAAAAGGATTTGCAAATCATTGTATTCTGTTTTTATCTACGATTTACATAACGTGCCAACTTCACTGGTTTTGGGTTTTATAATACCCAACTTCGGGTCTACTTCTCTCTGTCCTTCACCCAATCATGTCCTGAGTTGAAAGTACTTGGTACCCTGTTATGTTTTGTTTGGAGATTCGGGCCACTTGGAATGTTCAAGAAAAGGCCTGCAAGCACTGTATTGTGTATCAGCGTATCACAGTGCCCTTCCACCTTTCTTTTGGGATCATGACATTGGGAAACCCCAGGGCCTTTGTTTCACGGTTTATGTCAACAGGTAATTGGCATTTATGGAGATTTTCCCGCTTATACTAAGCTGTGATTTCTTTCACATAGACACTATTAGGTTTATTAATTTGCCACTGTCATTAATATGGTTGAGTTTGATGCCCAAGGCGATTAAATACATATATCCCTAATTCCAAAAAAATTGGGCAGCTGTGTAAATTGTAAATAAAAACAGAATGCAATGGTTTGCAGATCTCATAAGCCCGCATTTTATTCACAATAGAACATAGACAACATATCAGATATTGAAAGTGAGATGTTTTACCATTTCATGGAATATATTTGCTCATTTTCAATTTGCTGGCAGCAACATATCTCAAAAAAGTTGGGACAGGGCTCGCCACCTGCTCAGAATTCTGGCCCCCGTGACAGTATATCAGTGTGGGCCCCCAACCCCAACTTTTCATTGCCATTTCTTTTACGACTATTTATGGTGATGTTATTCTTTATTTTTCCGTTTCTCAGTGTTCTTGGCAGTGCCTAATGCAATACAGTAAAACTCGCATATGGATTCAATTGGACCAGCTCATTTTGTCCGTTATAAGCGTAATCAGCTATATGCATAAAAGGGACAAAATCCGTTATTTGCATAGTACAGATTATATCTGCATTATGCTTATAACAGATCATATCTGTGATATACATGTATGAATTTATATGCATGCTTTGTGTATTAAAATCGGAACAACCTCATTCTGAAGTGCACATTGTTGTATTCATTTCGCCTGTCTTTGCCCTGACACAATGCACTGTTATAAACTGAATTTAACAGTTAAATTAACGCAGTGTCTCCCTGTTATTTTAACAAAAAAGGAGGTGTGGGTTTAGAACAGTTAGGATGAAATTGTGTGTTGCTGAAACTGGGATGGAAAAAAAATCCTTATACTGGAACTTTATTTTTTTATACAGCCCATTACAACCACCCCATATAAAGTGCTTTACATTAGATACTAAGTATATCAGTAAATAACTGGTACATCCGATGTTTAGTTAATGGAAAAACATGAAAGAATATCGGGACTTCAGCTGTTGTCCGGTATGAGTGAATTTTGTTTTATACGTGGATGGATTAGGCAAGTTCTACTGTACACCCAATTTTTCCTTTTTTTTTTTTTTTTTTACAATTAACCACTCAACAAAGAGTATCATTGTGTAAATTACAATTTATTAGTTGTCTTATTCACACTCACTTACTATCAAAAACATCAGCAGACTGCAGGTGGTGAGAGTTTATTGCTGGGTCAGGTTCAGATGAAGTGACCACAGCTGATTCTGGAGTAGCAGTGCATGAAGGTTTCATTGTTCCATTTCATATTACTTTTGTAAACATTTAAAGTTAAGTTCTATGGAACAATTGATGAAGAACCTACCTACCGAGTCATGGAATAAACAAAATCTAAATGGGCTTCTCAGTACCATAGGCCTAAGCGTTCAGCTTCATTTTACTATTGTTAAGAGGAGAGCAAGTTCTGTAAAATTACCCCCTGTGTGAACAACATTTTCGTATGTCAAAAGGCTCAAGTAACAGTTTAGTTTTAGTAAACACATAATGCCAGCCTTGTCAAGCGATTATTTAAGTTACACCTAAGGTTGCCACACTGACTACATGTAGTTTGCTAGCCAAACCTAGCCAGTACAGTCACTTACAGCTTGAGAAGGCTAAGTAGTAACCACTCATTATAAGAATGGAGGAACGTGTCCTTCTGCTACCGGATTTTTTGACGGCATATTATAATGGCTGGCAAATGACAGCCTTTCCAATCTTTTCTGTGGATGATACCATTAATAACTAACGTTATTCTTGTCAGGCGATTACTTACTCAGCTGACCGCATGTTACATTAACATAATGTTAGCAGCTGAATAGCCAGCCTGAACAGCTAACATAGCAAGCTAGTTAAATACTCTCACCTTTCTTTGAAAAGAATTTTGCCATGTTCTGGACCCCTGCTCTGCTCCTGCTGTCTTCTCTCGAGTCTTTTCTGGTGTCCAGATTTGTGTGTGGGTGGATGACAAATAAGGATGAAAGAAGGTTTTTTTTACTTTTAATATCATCCTTAAAAAGTGTTTATTTGTCTTGCTGTGACTCTTGACTTAACAAATATGTATATATTCTTTTAGATTTTGTCTTGAAATATGTATTTATACATGAATTTTCCGTATCAGTGCCTATAATTGTCATATGGTGTGACATGAAAATTGTTTCATATTAAATGAAAATGAGGTATGTCTTTCTTCTTTAATTTATGTCAATATTCTTTTTAATCTCTTTTGATTTGATGTTCAACATTTCCTTTTGAATATTTAGAAAACTAGTGTAACATTTAACAAGTTATAATTAGGCGGACATTGCTCCTAAATCTGACAAGATATTTTAGCTTAATTCTGATAAGCCTTGTAAGAACTCACTCAAATTCTTGAGATTCTTGCTGCTACCATTTCCCTTGTTTTCTATTGAAGTTGTTATGATTCATAAATTATAAAACCTTTTTGTCACATTATTGAATGTCACACCAACTGACATGGTGTCACACGGTCACCATATGATGAAGTGCACCACACCACAATGTGTCAGTGCAAAAAAAATTGTATTTAATGAAGGCTATTTAAACAAAAACACATGACAGAAGGACTTGATTTCTCCTTTTTTTTCTTCTCGGCATACCTGTTAAAGGAAAATATATTTTGAATTAAGATTTTCAAACTTTTCATTTTGGATTCATCATGTTGTTAATGAAGTTTCTCAATGCTGCTTTACAATGTGTTTAAACTTTCAATTTCTCCTTGTTGTCTGTCCTGAACTGACATGATATAGGCTATTTACTTGTTTGTCCTTTCCCTGAGGACTTCCTCCCTCCTTGCTGGGTCTGCATTCAATCTTTCCCTGTACTTGCGTGTCCTCTCCTTGCTGAACATATCTGCTTGACACTGACAATTGGCTATTGCGCTACTGCGATGCAAATTGGGAAGGGACTGTGGGGAAGGGAATATAATAGTTGCCTTGTTCGTTGCTCAAGCGCCTGCTGTCGGGCGGACGGGCGCTCGTCAGGAAGATTCTAACCCAGGTCATGTCTGGGTATCCTGCACCCTCGTTCTGAACTTGCTAAGATTCAACCAATGAGTGTATAAGAAGCGGTAGCCAACAGGCGCGTGCTTTGGAGGAGAGCCGCGATCTGTCTTCTTTCTCCTGAATTGGCAGCAAGGGGTCGCATACGAGCAAGCCTTGTACATAGTTCACCAGTTGGGCATTCCAGATTCGGGTGGGATTGGAGATGCCAAATTTATTTTTTTTTAAATAAAAAAAAAAAGAATTCATAAGTAAGATTCCTGAAAAATATCTATTTTTTATGCAAATGATGTCACACCACAAAACTTTTACCACAATTGATTATATCAGATACAGAGCTTTTTAACTAAAAATCTACAGAGGTGAACTTACCTCCTGACCTTGCCCAACACTCCTGAAATGTTATTGTTACTTCCTGGTTAAGCAGGGTCTTCATCTTCATCATTAACAAGTTCAAATTATTGCCAGTTCAGAAAATACAATATAGTGTCATGCCTTATGACACCCATTTTACAGACAAAATGTATTTGATCAGAACTTGGTTTGACATTATGCATAGACATCAACACTTTCTCTGGTCATTGAAAACACCCAATTATTTCATATGAATTGTTAAACAGTCAAGTATTTATGCTTCATTTGGAAATATACTCTCATTATGGAGGTCAAACACATGCTGGGCAGTCACACCATATGACATTTTTAATGTTTGGATGAAAATTCCAAGTCAAGATCTTAATACACCACCAACAACTTTGGTATGTCTGAAGTTGATCCTACCAGAGTAACATTTCCATATCAATTCCTATCGATTGCCATTTTTATTATACGCCCGTCATTAGACGGGACGTATTATGGAATCATGATGTCTGTCTGTCCGTTGCTTGTGTTCACAATAACTCCGCCAATTCTCAATCGATTTTCTCCAAATTCACACATTATGATCATATCAGGTGGAAATTTCATGAGTTCGGAAATCAGCCTGATTGGATCTTCTTCTTGGATCTTCTTCTCAAAATTAACCCTTTTATGCCCAGACATCGACAAAAAGAGTCTGTCCATTGCTTATGTTCAGAATACAATTGACACAGCATCACCATATCATATGGAACTTTGATGAGTTCAGAAATCAGCCTGATTGGATCACCCTCTTTCTCAAAATGAACCCTTTTATGCCCCGAAATCGACAAAAACAGTACAAAATGTAAGGCGACAGAATGAAGAAATTCAAAAGAGAGAAGCTAAAAAACATGCTGACGTAAACAAACTAAGGACACAAAGTGAAGAATTCCGAAAGAAAGAAGCCAGTAAGGATACAGAGGCAAGCAAAAGAAAGCGACAGAATGAGGAGTTTAGAAAAGAGGAAGCTAAAAAGGATGCAGAAGCACACAAAGTAAGGCGACAGAATGAAGAAATTAGAAAGAGAGAAGCTAAAAAACATGCTGTAGCAAACAAACTAAGGAGACAGAGTGAAGATGTACCTTCCCATCAAACTGTTGCCTGACGGGCGTATATTGCTGTCTCTGACTGCTCTTGTTTATTAGTGTGTGATGCATAGACCGTGAGAATTGTACTATTTGTCATCCACCCGTGTGTGCTTTTTTTTTTTTTAATTTTTTTTTTTTGGACATTATATTCGCAACAGCGGTGCTCCCTGTATGCTGCCTTAGTTCGCAACCTATCCAGCAAAAATGCACCAACAATTTTCCAAAAGAAGCCAGAAGCATGGATGAAACCATTTTTCAAGAAAATGAAAATGTATTTCATCAATATTGCATGCCTCAATGGCTTTGTTTAAACTCTGATGCATTAGTATGAATATTTGGTATATCTATGCACAATAATTTTGTCATGGCGGGTACTGTGGGTCTTGTGGGAAATATGGCTTCTAAGACTAAGACCCCTTTTACGCCTGGTATTAAAGCTGCAGTTGGTAACTTTGAGGAGAGAGAGGACTTCGCACAAAAATTTGAAAAAAGCAACTTTCAGATCCCTCCCCCCTCCCTCTCCACTGCACTCCTCAGACCCTCCCCTAGAAAGGCTCCGTTATGCATGCAACTGCGGAAAGATTTTGCACGTTCACATTATGAAAGCGGCCAAGTTGCCGAGGCGAGACGTTACTGTTGCGAACAGTCAACACTGCTGGCCAACAAACCGGCGCGTCGTTAGACCTGAAAATTCCGGGACTAATATCCCTCCTTTTATTGAAAACAAGTGTTTGCCACTAACATGGCAATATCCCCGGCCGCCTCAACTTTGTGTCTGTATGGACGGAGCCCAATGCTATATCCCCCGCTTCGCGCTAATCGCGCGGTGAGGGATAATAATTAGTCCTGGCAAATTCTAGATGGTTTTCCTTCATTAACACGTTTTCCAATTCAAGAATAATCAAGTGGCCGTTGAAGACACGGCTTCTCTCCCCTATGCGATCTAAAAGCGACAAAATAATAGGCTACATTCAGTACCGAAAAATTATTAGATTATAATTAGGTCTATGCACCATCACTCGGCGATGGCATTTCATAACTCATCGGCGAATGAAGGTAATATCGGCGACAATTACGTACACCTGTCTCTCAATTCGTAGTTAAAAAAAAAAATAGACTGCTGTCCGATTGGAAAATGTAAACGGACGAAACCACTTACTAGTCTGAAATGCCGTCGCCGAGTGCAGGTGCATAGACATAATTATAATCAAATTATTTTTCTGTCCTGAATGCAGCCCATTATTTTGTCGCTTCTAGATCGCATGGGGGAGAGAAGCCGTCTCTTCAACTTCCACTTGATTATTCGTGAATTGAAAAACGTGTTAATAACGGAAACCCATCTAGAATTAGCCAGGATTAATTATTTTCAAAAAAAGGAGGGATATTAGCCCCGGATTTTTCAGGTCCAACGACACGCCTGCCAACAAACGAGCAGAAATAAATCATGTCGACATGAAAAGTGATCTACAGCAGTATGTATTCATTAAAAACCCAGCACACACTTATTTCAGGAAGTTACACGTTTTTTGAGTACAGAAACTGTCATGAATCCAGCTGAAGGGCCAGTAAATCATGTATGTCAGCATTAAGCTGTGACAGCACAGAAACGTTACACACATTTATAAGGACAGCAACACAACTGATAAGACTGCCAGGTCACTTCTTAAAGAGATTTTCTGCTGCTTTCTAATAAAACAACGCCAGTAACGCTAGCCCTAGCATCTGAAACAGGCTAACGTTAGTTCGACTTCAACATCACAGTAACATCACATGCAATGCGCAGTACTGTAACAATTACAAGACTCTGGCTATTCGAACAGCGACTGTGCTTGTAAGCGACGTTCACTCGCTTATTTGCAGAGCGAAAATGAATTGATGCTGGCTAGGGCTGTGGTAAGTTTGGTGATCATGTCAGCGATGCCAACTCGCTTATTTGCAGAGCAAAAATGAACTAACAAATAAAGCAGGGGTTTACCTGTCAAGGAGAAAAGTCGCAAACTCTGCGTCAGTTTTTAATCCATCCAGATCACAGCGTTCCTTCCACTTCTAAAAATCCACTCCGATGTTCACTCTGGTTTTATCCGGGGTTTGGTTAAATTCTTTCTTTTGCGCTTTTTTTTCTTCTGGCTTCCTTTTTTACTAGTCTTAGCCATGTGTGCTGTTTCTGGTAATTGAGGTATCGGTATTTTTTTCCTCGCTGATGGCACTAAGCTACTGAACCCGCACTCGGAGATTTGAACTTGACTGAGCACCGGCGTGAGCTGAGGAGGGAGGAGGCTGTCTGCAGCTCGTACATATGCACTGTTTGACGGCTGTTCGACACCATCCTGGCTCTAATTGGTTCTTTTTAGTTGGTCCGAACGATTTTTTTAAATTGCAGTAGGAGCATTAGGTGGGTTTAAATGAGCCTTTTTTCATTTACAGAGTACTAGTTTTATGCAATACTGTCTGTACACAGTGACAGTTTTTGCTAAAATGACAAAAAGTTACTTTTCTAAAACTTACCAACTGCAGCTTTAAAATGTGTTTTTTGTGATCGGATTGCAATCGGATAGCGTTTGACCACATACATTTACACCTGGTATTTACATGCGTCTCCGGCATTAACGTTGCTATCCAACCACAATCTGTCCCGCCGACGTCACATCCTTCTCCTTCTTCGCTCTCCTAAAGTGGCACTCCTCGCTTACATGTTTCCGCCCACAGAGTTGTTGCCTGCGCATTGGAGACACATTTGCATCTAAACTTCTGTTGGAAGTGGCCAGAATCCATCCCTGACCACCTTCAGAAGTGGTTTGAAAGATCGGCTCACAGTCCGTCCTCAATACTTTTACACCTGCACTTTCATGTGGTTACAAAAAGACATTTAAAACCAGTTGTAAAAGGGGTTTAAAATTTTCCCCTAATTCAATCTTTGATAATTTTAGAATCGTAATGGCATGAGTGAAAACAAGATATGCTCCAGAAACTAGAGAAAAAGAGCATTTCAGAAATATACAGCCTGAAAAGATATATTGAGTTTTATATTTTACCCCAGATGTTAAGTCCTGCTTGACCAACCCCATATAGCTTCGGAAATTCTAGAGCTTCTCTCAGAGTGGTTGAACACAAAATCCGGCTTGAGTGCGCAGACTTTGTCGTGGGAGGGAAGCACTCTGCATAAGGCGTCTGCAATGGAGACCAAGTTCTGTGCCTTTTGTTTTGAGTTCAAGAACATAAGAAGACTTACATATATTGTCCCACGCATCTTGCTCCTCAACTGTGACCCCAGTTCATTTTTTTTTGGCAGTGCGACTTTGAAACACTCTGATTACTACCCATAAAGAAAACCAATTGCTACCAGTAAAAAGAAATGCCACTTGATGAAATCAAGAAAAGATAACACTTTGTTGAACGTTTACCTTTTCACGCTTTGATCACTCAAGTGCTGATAGTTCAAGTCACTTTGAGCTCCAGCGGCCAATGGTAATTAGCCTTGGCATTGCTCAGGTACAAATAGTTTTAGACGCCGAATTTGCCAGCTTAGCAGCTTCTTGTAGTTGTGACAGGCAGTTAATGCTCAGTCTATATCTGCTAATGCTCAAAGCAGTGGCAAGCCGGACTTGCATCAGTGTCGCTAGTAGACTGCAACTGACTCACCTGTGAACTGTGTGCCATCGCAGTTCCATTTTATATAACAAAACAAAGCTGAAGTTGCTCAAAAAATGAATTAAATTGAAAAGAAATTGTTTCCATGTGACACACATGCCCCCACCCCCACTCTTATAGCAGTGTGAGAGGGGCTTTGGTGTCAGCTGAAACTGCATTAACTAACTGCAAAGAAATGTATAAGCACACATTTGATCAATAGGCCTTCAAAATTTCACTTTTCAATGCAAATGAACACAAAAAAGTAACATTTCTAAAAGATAAAATGCACTGAGCCTCATCTGGACCAAGGCTTGGAACACTTTTAGCAAGTGTGATCCAAATCTATCCTCTGAGAACTTTAGATGTGGAAAATGTGTTAGCGGATCAGGTACCAGGGCAATTATAAAGGATTCTAAATTGACCCAACATATAACAGTACATGGCAAGGGAATAGAGGTGAACATTTATGGCAAGTTTGATCCAAATGTGCTAAGTGACAAGAAGTTGAATATGCAACAGTCAATCAGAAGCTATGGTAGCCATTTTGGATCCCACATTGAAAATAGCAAACCGTGAACTGGCTTAATCTCCTAAGATCGCTGTATGAGTTGCATAAAAGTAACCTTGTTCATAGTTAACTGATTGGACAAATTTGGGTGGGATTGGAGGGAAAAAGTTATCAATTACTTCAATGGTGAACTGTGTCCTATTAATGTAAGATGAGTCAACTGCAATGACACGTGTAGGAAAAAGTCTCTCAAGGCCATGAAATGAGCCTAGAAAATGATGCAGTATTATGGCTGCTCTAATGATAACTGAGCCCACGAATGTGGTCTGCCCTCAGGCGCATCTCGCTGGCCAGCCCCAAACAGCTTTACAAGGCGTCCAACATGACCCAACGCTGGCAGCGCCGAGAGATCTCCAACTTCGAGTACTTAATTTTCCTAAACACCATTTCAGGTATGTCTACAATGGGCGGAGTCTGATGAAAAAATGGATTTGTCTCTTTTTGATTCCCATGGAGAAACTGGTATCTCAAATGGGGTTGATGCTAAATGAACCAAGAAGACAGGTGACTGTGAATGCATTGGAAACATTAGCCCAGAGGTGGGCAATGAGGGTTATGTTTGTCCCAGGTTTGCTCTCCTACTTCTGGTCCTTTATTACTTAAAGGAGCTTTGTCACGATTACTGAGCATGCTCAGAGCTTACATCCTGAGAAAGTGAGTCTGCTTGACTACAAGTCAGAATCCGATTCCATCCTTGCCAGTCCATTTTTGTTTTCCATTGTATTTATACATTTTAGTTACTCAGTATTATGCTTTTTTCCCCTCAGCCCGAATTTCGTCCAGAGGGATATTGTCCTCACATGCGTGTCTTGTCTGTCTGTCGTCTGTCCATGACTTTGTTCTGGGTCAGTACTCAGCAACTAATGATCGCAACTTCACCACATTTGGTATGCTAACTCTCTATGACCCATAGATGTGCAACGTCAGGTGTTTTGCTGGATTTGACCCTTGACCTTGGCCGAGGGGTAATGAGCAACGCGTTAAGTTTATATTAAGGAGTTTTCTCTAGAAATGTGAGGATTCAAAGCGCTATTTTTGTGCTTAAAGTGAAGGATAGAATTACTAAGAATGTAAGCTGGTTAGCCATCGCTAATAAAGTCAAACAAAGAAGTCAAACAAATTCACTTTCTTTGGATGTCATTTCTGAGCATACGCAGTAATCGTGACACCGCTCCTGTAAGTCGTCAAACCTAACGTAATGTAATTTCAGTTGCATTCTTGAATTTTTTATGAGTTACCACCAAAGACTGTTCTTGTGGCCGGAAATGAAGCATTTTACTTTGATCTAATCAATGACAACTAAAACCCAAGTTGGTGTGTACTGCCAACTAGCTCATTTAGTCAGGGTAATTGGTGCAAACAAAAATATGCATACTTACTGGCCCTCGAGGACCAGAATCGCCATTTCTTGTTTCAGTACATGGGCCTGGTTGTTCAAAGCTTTGTTAACTTTAACCGGTAATTAAGTTTAAACCACAGGATCTATATCTCTGAATGAAAGCACAGATGTTTGTATGTTTTTGATGCATTTTGTAGGTTTCCCCTTGATTAGTTCAAGTAGTGAAGAGCATTCGCGAGAATCTTATTCAGAGAGTGGTCATAATGTCAGGTGTTTAGTGCTAACCAGCCGTTAAATTAACGGAGCTTTGAACAACCAGGCCCTGGACAACAAATGCACTTAAGCTGTTAACTGGTATAACCAATGCAGGCCTTTACCATGAGAAGTTGTTTAAAAAAGAAATTCAATTGGGTTGAACAGGCTAAAATAATTGAAGATGTCTTTAAACCAATATGATCACAATCCAGCCAGTTATATTTCCCCCTTACGCACTCAGAAGAAAATTATCATGACATTTTTATCTTTTCATCTCTTGTTTAGGTAACCAGTATGCATGTTTGATTGTTTAAAAAAAAAAAAAAAAAGCCCCATTGTCTCAGCTGCCTGCTTGAATTAGCACCTTGTGCCTCTGAGGAGCTCTCATGGGAACAAATGGAGCCAGCTCGCAGAGGCTAACTTAAATTCTTTATACGTGTCAAATCTCCATTATCCAGGCCGGACCTACAATGATCTAAACCAGTATCCTGTCTTTCCTTGGGTGATCACCAACTATGACAGCGAGGAGCTGGACCTGACGCTACCGAGCAACTACAGGGATTTGTCCAAGGTAGTGATGTGCCTGGCGATGGACTCGTCCATTCTGGGCTTGGATGGTTAGCCTGCAAAAGCCTGAAATTGATGACCTTTTTGTAAGCTAAACGTAGCAATGAGGGTTTTCTACATTTTTATCAACAGTAGAATGCTCTAAAATTGGCCATCACCCTGCACTGAGATTCATTACTGACTTAAAATGTTCTGTTTTAGGATTTGATAAGGAATGGGAACGCGTCCATAATTTCAAGTTTGCTTATCTGTTACAGATGAGGCCTGATTAGAATTCCACGTTAAAGTTATATCAGTCCTAATAGGGCACTCTGTTGCTTTTCAGTTATTCAGACTTTTAACTGCAGCTTGCTTGCATGTGACTTAAGGTATCTGGTCGAATAGCAGTGTTTTGGTCGTCTGTAATTGCGTGTGGGTTTCGGCTCAGGGGTGCATTGACAGAAAACAATCTTATCAGTGCACTGTGATTTTAATACTTGGCAGCTTTTTTAAAGAATAACCAGTAGAGGTCCCAGACAGGCTATTTAACACATGCAGCCTTGATTTCTATGTGCCTTTTTATGTGTTCCAGTACCTCCCCTCTCCCATCATTTTGTAATTGTTAAATTATTCTTGATGTTTCTCTGCAATTATGGAACATCACCACTGGGAACAACTTACTCTTTGTTTTAATTGCGAACAGCTTCCGCTAGAGATGCAGCAGTAAGTGATATCCATAATATCCATGCACGGTGTTTTTAATGGAAATCATCATGATTAAATGTTAGCATTGGCTGTCTAACCACACATGAATTATCTGCGTGCAAGGATGTGTCTTTTGACAGATGTGGTTCTGTACGTGAAATAATTATTTTCTCTTTGGAAGTTTTGGCTGATGTCCCGGCCTCAGTGCAGGAGACAAGTTTGATTAAATTAATTGGGACAATTACATCAGTCATTGCTTTTCTATATTGTTCTGTCGTGTCATTTTGCCAACATTTCTTTCTCTTTAAGATTAGTAGGCAGGTCAGTTAAAAATATTGAATCTGTTCAATTCATGTTATTAATTGAGCTGATATGTCAGTCATTACCTACTACAATACTTTGTATTATTCCTCTGCAACGCTGAATAATATTAATGGTAGATAGATGGTCTCACGAGAGATAATTCTGCCATTTTTCTTTAAGGGAAAGATTCTCAGTGCCCTGCGTAGATATATGTATCTATGTATAATTATATAGATATTATTTCGCCGTCCTATCTTCATGTCTTTACCAGTGTTACCAGATTGGTATTTTGGTTTCCTGCCCTAGAAAGATTTCAAAATCCACCCGAAAAACATTTACCAAAACCTCTTTTCCATTCTGCTGCTGATGTCACAGTCACTACCGGCAAATGATGGCAGTGGTTTTCTGGATAACCAAAAACGTAATGTATGCATCACGCATTGAGCAGCTGTCTCAAATTCAAATTGAGTAGAAAGTGAGCAGGCAGGGCCTTTGGCTGCGACACCTGCAAGAGTGCTGCCATCGCGATGTGTATGTTTTACAAGGGTTCTGGAGGATTTTGTCCTAAAATAAAATTTCAAACAAGCATTCAAAAGGGTGCATTCTGGTGCACACTGGCAGTGATTATACAACTTCATTTTAGTTAAATTTTCATGTAAATTTCTTAAAAATCTATCACTTTCTTGCTCAGTGGTATGAATTTTGCTCTATCATGGTAGCTGATAACCTGTTGAAGCTCTTTTTCACATTTCTCAATATCCTCGTCTGCTTGCAGATCCCCAAGGGTAGAGCCTAAGCTTAATGTGCTGTCAATGATGTATCTTCAACAGAGCAGCCAAGATTGCAGAAGCAAAATATTTATAGCTAAAATGTTTGAAAGTATTGATGCTCATCAATTTTATGTAAGTTTTACTTCTTTTAAGCATTGTACATTTTTAATAGCTTACCGGCCCTATGGGCTGATAAGCTATTGTCGTGGTGTGGCGTCCATCATCCGTAACATTTTTTTTGACCTGGTGAATTTTTGTATAAATCTGCTATAGCATACTAGTAGACATGGCTGGATCTAGGGGGGTGCAGGGGTGGGCTATGCCTTCGTGAATACCTGGTTCCTGGCCATGGGAGTAGATCGCCTACCCGCTTGACTGCCTCATTGCATATACGCCGGTCACTTGGACATAGTCGAATACAAACCTGTACGCAAGGGGTTAATTGTTTTATGGGCGTTGCATATGGGTTTGGCAAAATGGCTCTGTAGTTCCCCCATACAAAATTTCAACAAAGTACTTAGCCCTCGCGATATGTTTCAGCTAGATATACAACAAAATTTGGTAGGCTCATGCAACATCTCAGGATTAAAAAAAATTTCTTGGTGCTATGACCTAATTCCTTTTTGTCAGTCATTTTGTCAGTCAGCCATTTTGTATTTTTTGTGAAATTTGTGCATTTTTTGTTATTTACAGTGGTCATACTTTAATAAACTCCTCCTAGGCAGTTGACGAGATCCACTTCAAATTTGATCAGTAAATGAAAAAGACCTTAACAATGAAAACTTTTGGAGCTTTTAAGTCTTTGTTGAATGGTGTGTCCAGGGTGAGGTATCAAATTTCATAACAAATGAAGGAACAGACTGGAGGACTCGAATCACCTGCATCATTTTATTGAGATGCCAAGAATCTGCATCAAATTAACTGTACATGGTTAAATCTGTGGTCATGTTTATGCCAATACTGATTCATAGTGTTTGCACCACATAGTGGCAACAGGAAGTAAACCGTGTGCGACAAAGATCATTCAATAAAATTTTTGTTGTGTGATGTTCGCAAGATACACGAGAGTATAATGCACCTTTGGCACTTGTTTTCTAGAGCCACATGGGCTAAGCAAGAAATGAAAACTAGGCATATGCCATCGGAGGCGACGGCTGGGGGTATATCCCCGAACGCCCCAATCCTCCAATTCCCCAATTCTTGAATAGACCTTGAATAGACTTTCATTTGAACTTAATTTCAGGTCAGTTGGACAAATGCTTCTGAAGATATGGCCAAAATGGTAATTTACCATCACAAAGTGCCACCTGATGGCAAAATATTGAACCATACAGATATGATGTCATCATGTGACACGTTGTGAGGTCATGCCCTTGCAGTTGCACATAGTTTCATGTCAGTTGGACAAATACTTCCAAAGATATGGCAAAAATGGTGAATTTTATGTGACAAAGCTCCACCTTGTGTCAAAATTTTCAACCAAACAGGTATAATGTCATCGTGGGACACATCCTCAGGTCATGACCTTTCATTTGAACTTGATTTGAGGTCAATCAGACAAATATTTTCAGAGATATGATAAAAACAGTGATTTTTTTTTCAGTTTTTGGCCCCTGGTGGCCAAGCTAGAAATCGGAAATTGTCCAAAATCGAATCAGTTCGTCCTCTTTATGATACTTACTTATATGCAAAACTTGGAATTTCTAATTGAAATATTACTGAAATTATTGCGTTAACGCGTAGTGCAGCGGCGGCGTCGGTCAGACCAAAAACATATATATATAAAAATTTATACATTCCCCAGCACGAACTTCCCAAAGGAAATAACATCTTGTTGTCTGCGCAGTGTATGATGGTCACAGTAGTGCACAGCTGTCAGCCAACATCTCACCAGCACCCACGACATGCAAGAAGGCGCAAGGGCTTGATCATCACTGCTTCCAACTTCAATGTAAAATGTTTTTAGGGCGCTGTCACATTAAGTACGATTGTTCCATTCCGTGCCACAATGTGATTGTCCCCTCTCCCCTCTCCTACCACTGGTCAGCTTTCACACTAGTAATGTTGTTCCGTTCCTGAGTACACTTCCATATTCAAAACCCTGTTACAGCAGGTGGCAGTTTACACCTAGTTGGTTTAAAATGGAGAAATGTTCCCCTAGAGGAAGAGGTAACTTGTTGGTTTTTGGCCGATTATGGTGCCCACTGCCTCATTCAAACCACGGAAATGCATCTTTTTCATCACTTGAGCTGCCACACTTTATCACTGTGTCCCACACTTTGAGACATTGCAGCCGTATTTTTCATAGTTTGTCACGGCACTGTTCCATTGTTCTGTGATAACCACGCGAATGTAAATACTCTTTCATTATTCCATAAATCACTGAATTTTTGTGTGTAATATCCAGTTGTGACTGTATGTTCTCGTCTGCCCAAATTTCTTTGTTTGTTAAAACATAAGGGTTGAAAAGTGAAGATGTCACACAACAGTCCACTTCTGTGTTCAAGCACGATTGCTTTTCGCATTTGGTACGAGTTTGGATGGGGTCAAGTGTACTCAGATCCAGGCCCGCATCCCTTGTTTGAAAGCACCCCAAGTGTCCACAGGAGGCTCTGTTATGTCTCCCCTATAAAACGGAGCCTGCTGTTCGCTATGAATTTATCCTGATTAGTGGTGGCATCCTTCTTATTCATAACTGTTTTGTGAGACACCTGACAAATGTTTTATCACCAACCGTCGGGTGTCTGCCCAATACTGATCTTATGTTGTTTAAAACTCTATGGAAATCTTACTATGTATTGCTCAGATGCTGTAACAGAAGGGAGATTCCATTCTGGTGAAAGCAGTGCTTTTCTTTTCACCTTAAACCATGAGAAACCATTTTGTGCTTTGTTGGATGCTGAAATTTAGATGATTGCATGTAGACATGAAAGGTCAGAACAGTAGTCCTTGATGGCTTTACCCTCCCATTTTGCCAAATACATGACAATGCTGCTCTGTCTCACTGCGTCATGAAGACTCTGTCTCGTTCTTTGGATTATACATTAGGTCAAACGTTGAAACTCGTATCCGTTTCCTCAGAAATGGCAGAATAAATCATACTATAAGATCATTTAATGCAAAAAAGTCCCCTGAAATAATGGATGCTGGATATCTGCAGTGGAATGCAGTACTATGTGCAGTTAGTAGGACACAGCCACCTCAAAGTATTAGTCTTCAGCTCACTCTGAAATGAAATGTGTGGTGCAGGTGGAGGATTTGAAATATTTCTGACGGCTGCGGTCATTTATGAAATTTGAAATCTTTTGTGGTTGACCTTAAAAGGGTATTTTATTCCTCTTTTGATTATTTTTGCCATTGCTTCTTGTGTCGTGAGGAGTTACTGTACATGTCCACTGTTTTAACTGGCAAATCAGAACTGGAATGGAAAGGGTATTTTCAGATAAATGTTCTTTGTAGTGAACTTTGTAGTTAATTTGTTTTTGAGTTCAATGTCAACATTATTTGACCTAAGCTGACTGTACGTGAGGCTGCGGTTTGCTTGTTCATTTATGCTTGTGAAGCCTTCAGCCAGCGTATCAGCACGTCGAGGAAAGACTTAAAGAGAAGGTGGAGGATGTTTAGTTTAACTGAGTGACCAAACATCTGCTCTCAGCCCAGCCCAGAGCCCCCCCCCCCCCACTGTCTAAGGCTTTCAGAGTATTCCACCCTCTCAGGGACCCACAACCAGCTATGCTGCCAGACACCTCCCCACCCTCACTTTACTAAAGGATAGCTTTGCTTGTGAGCTGTCTATGTGAAAACATGCTTACAAACACCATCAACTTGTGAACTCCAGTCCCCCCCACTCTCCCCATCAAATTTGACCAGTGTGCCTTCTCCCACATTTGCTATAGCTGTTTCTCTTATGTCTTGTATCCTGTTGTACTTTCAGATTCTTTGTTGAACCCCAACCCCCCCCCCCCCGTAGCTTTAGACCTGATAGTCGGAGCGGTTACTGCAGATCCGATCCTCACCAGAGGTCTGACAGGTCTGGTGCTACACACAGTCGAGCTGTAGCTCCTCAGAGAGGATATAACAATAGAAGGGGGGGTTGAGAAAGTGAGGGAGTGATAGAGACTGGCGGGAAGGCTGCCTGTCACCGCTGTCCATTTTCATTCTGAAGCACGGCAAATCTTGCAGTCTTTATTATGGCTGATGTATTTGTGCAGTGGGGATGGTAGTGTCACTGTGTGATCACTGAACTGGGTCAGCTTTGTTTTTAAGAGGTGCCGCCCATGGTCTACTCCACTATTATTGATCTATACTCCGGGCCATGGTCTATACTGCTATTATTGATCTATATTGCTGCCCATGGTCTACACCACTATTATTGGGCTATACTGCTGGCCATTGTCTATACTGCTATTATTGGTCAATACTGCTGGACATGGTCTACAGTACAGTCACCGTTAAAACCAAAGAAAACTGACTGTCACCAGTCAACCATTCTTTTTTACTCCATTTTCTGTTGATGAAGTGCGTGAAGCCCTGAGTAGGCTTGACACGAAAAAATCAGCTGGCCCTGACAACTTTGAACCATTTTAATTAAAATTAGCTGCAGATTTTATAGCAGAACCACTTAAATATATTTTCAATCTCACGATAAGTACTAATGCAATTCCTAAAATATGGAAATCAACATATGTCCTCCCTCTGCTAAAAGGGGGTGATGTCGCCTTGTGAAATAATTATAGACCAATTTCTAAATTGCCAGTTCTCGCAAAAATCCTTGAACAACTGGTAAGTGAACAGTTGAAGGATTTCTTATGCAAAAATGACATCTTATGCAATCATCAGTCTGGCTTTAGAATGCAACATGGTACTACTACTGCGGCTATGAAGGTGGTAAATGACATCATTGGCATATTGGATAAGAAACAAACTTGTGCAGCTTTGTTTATTGACCTGACTAAAGCTTTTGATACGGTGGATCATTCTATTCTCAAAGATAGGTTAATTAGTATTGGAATATCCAACCAGGCAGTGGGATGGTTTGAAAACTATCTCACTGAAAGATGTCAATGTGTCAAATTTGATGGACTCCCTTCAAACTGGTTAAATATAAGAAATGGCGTACCCCAGGGGTCTGTTTTCGGTCCACTTTTATTTTCGATCTATATTAATAGTTTGGGACAAAATGTAGAAGGTCAATTTTTCATTTTTATGCGGATGATACAGTGATTTATTGTGCTGGTTCCACCATTGTACAGGCTCTTTCCAAACTGCAGGATGTGTTTGACATTATACAGACTCAGTTGTTACATTTAAAGTTGATTTTAAATGCTGACAAAACCAAAGTAATTCATTTCTCAAATACTAGAAAGAAACTTGTATTTAGTCAGGATATTATTACTGCCACGGGAAAGAAGTTGGAAATTGTCTCAAGTTTTAAATATCTTGGTATCTGGCTTGATGACTGTCTTTCTTTTAAACCCCATGTTGAAAATTTAGAAAAAAAGTTGAGACCAAAGCTGGGGCTTTATTGAAGAAATAAGTCCTGTTTCTCTTTTGAGACGAGAAAGAAGCTGATCTCTGCTACTTTTTTATCAGTTATTGATTATGGTGATCTTTTATACATGCATGCGTCTGCCCATTGCTTGCAAAAGTTGGACAGTGTTTATCACAGTGTCTTGAGATTTATGACCAATTGTAAAGCCCTTACTCACCATTGTACTCTGTATGCCAGGGCTGGGTGGCCATCTTTGACCATGCGTAGGCTCAGTCACTGGTATTCGTTTATTTATAAAGCAATTTTAGGTGAACTCCCTTCTTATATTTGTTCTTTGATTGAACTGAGATCTGATTGCGGTTATAATTTGAGATCTCAAGATGTGGTTTTATTGTCAGTTCCAAGCGCACGGACCAATTTGGGAAAGAAAGCTTTTAAGTGCTCGGCTCCCCTCACCTGGAATAGCCTGCAAAAAGATTTGAAACTAAAGGATTTAGCGTCTCGGTTTTCAAATCTTTTATTAGTACAATGGTGAATAAATCGGTTGGTATTTGTCAATGCAGTTGACCATTTTAATGTGAGTCCACAGATTATTGAATATCTTTTATGTCCGTTGGTATCATTTGAAGCTATTCTACGTTTTTTGTGTTTACACTGTATATTCTTTTGTGTTTGTCCTGTATATGTAACATATCATGCTGCTATCTTGGCCAGGTCTCCCTTGAAAAAGAGATTGTTGATCTCAATGGGACTACCTGGTAAAATATGGGTTAAATAAATAAATAAATAAAGCCCCTTAGCCGGGTGTTTGTTTAATCATAACTGAGCCAGGAGGGCGGTTGGGGCGGTCGTGTTGACAGTTTTCCGTACATGTAGCTTATGGCACAGCTTGTTGGCGATTTATTTCCATATATGAATGCAAGAGTAACGTTAGTCTACATAAAATAGGCTATTGATTTGCTTTGGTGGGAGTGATGTTGCCGGAAATCATTTCTGCAAACCTTTTTATTTTAGACTATAGGCCTACAGTTTGTGTAACCTGTGCTACTATTTAAAACTTTTGTGCGGTATAATACGCAGTTGGTTTATTAAATAGACAGTGACTATATCTACGGCGCTGTAAATGATGATTCGGGGGTATATTTACGGTAAGTCGGAGTGGGCGGAGTGGAAGGCGGCGTCTCCGGGCAAACCCAAGATGACGGACTCGCGTTTAACAGTTGTTGGGAGCAATTTTGATGATTTAGCCACTGAAATTCAGTCAAGAAGATTTCAAGTTTAATTTCTTGTGCTGCGTTACGTGGTAATCCGTGTTACTGAGTGATGACACGCGGGGTTGCTAGGGCATGCGCAGCATGCATTCGCGATATTGATATTCTAAAGCCCCTTCTCAAAAATAAAATCCCTCAAAACATATTACCCAATCGCACTATGGCACGGTACTGAACAATCGTACCTTGTGCGAAAGCGGTCTGAGAGATTGTATTAAAAACAAACACTCTGCTGTAGACCACTGATTAGCGTGTTGAGAAGCTGCCAACACAAGTGAAGAAACATCAATGCTCATGCGCGCTGTAAAATATGGCCCCGAATCACTGTGTACGGCGTCGTTGATATAGCCACTTCCTATTAAATATCATGCTATTTTTGGTGAGGATTTTGTTTGTCAGGTATCATTTTTGCAATATTTTATGTTTGGAGATTATGTATTAGGCCTATTTTACACTCAAGTCCCGAAATACATTATTTTTCCTGTTGTAAACCTGTAATTTAGTATAGCCTATGTGATGTGAATAGAGGCCACTAGAAGGATGTTGACAACTATTTCCAGTGTTTTGAAAAGGTAGCAAAGAGTTGCCAGTGGCCAAAGGAACACTGGCCTCTGATGTTGCAAACTGTCCTCAAGGGTAAAGCTCAACAAGCCTATTCGGCTTTGTCTGCAGATGATTCCTCTGATTATGAGGTTGTCAAAAAGGTTATTTTGAGAGCTTATGAGTTGGTTCCAGAGGCTTACCGACAGAAATTCAGAGGTCTGAAGAAATCTGAAAATCAGACTTATGTTGAATTTGCTAATGAAAAGCAGGTTTGCTTTGAGCGCTGGTGTACTTCTATGGAGGTCAAGGATGATTTCAACTCACTAAAAGAGATGGTGTTAGTTGAAGAATTCAAGAACTGTGTTAAGGATGATGTTAAGACCTACCTTAATGAGAAGCAAGCACTGAATTTGCAGTCAGCTGCCAAATTTGCAGATGAATATGTTCTCACACATAAGTCCAAATTTCAGTCTAGCAGTAATAATAGATGGTCCCAATTTCAGATAAAGGGTTATGGTGATACCCAAGATTCCTCACCCAAAGACAAAGACAAATCTGGTGATGGTGCTCAGAAATCCAGTAACAGGTCTGATCAAAGTGTGAAAGCTGACAGTGACAAAAGTGGTCTAGTTTGCAGTTATTGCAAGAAATCTGGTCATCTTACAACTAACTGTTAGTTCCTTAAAGCTAAGAAAGAAAAAGAAAAGGATACCAAACCAAATGCCTTTGTGAAAACAAGGTTAGAAACCCCTGTAGTAGATAACCAATCTGCTAAATTGCCTGCTTCTTGTGGGGCTAAAAAGCCTGATACAGCTGACTTCGTGAGGGAGGAATTTCTTCCATTTGTGTCAGAGGGATTTGTGGCTCTGAATGAGCATACTACTCCTGTCCCCATATATATCCTAAGGGATACCGGAGCTTCTCAGTCACTTTTGTTGATGGACTCCTTGGAGTTACGTGATGAGACCGCTTCAGGGGATTTCATACTTGTACAAGGTATTGAAGGGAGGACTGTATCTGTACCCCTGCGCTCTATATTCTTGAAGTCAGATTTAGTTACAGGACAGGTAAAGGTGGGACTTATGTCAAGTCTACCTATAAAGGGTGTTTCTCTGTTGCTAGGCAATGACCTGGCAGGGGGCAAAGTAGTTCCCCCTGTACATCTTACTTCATAGCCGAGCACTGAAGATGGGGATGAGGACCCATCTCTGTATCCTTCTTGCGCAGTGACTCGTGCTATGGCCAAGAAGGCTAAAGAAGAAGATGATGTGGTGCCGTCCAGTACATTGAATAGTCAGGACTCAGGTGGTTCGCCTCATGACTCTGATTGGCCTACTATGGTTTCTCCGTTTGAGGACTTATCAGATACTTTTATCAGTTCTCTATTCAGCCAGCCGGATGGGTCTGGTGATTCTGATGTGTCTGGAGACTTGTCTCTGTCCAGAAAGCGGTTGATTGAGGAGCAAACTAATGATCCTGAAATTTGTGTACTAAAGAGGAGAGCCCTTCCTGATAAAGAAATAGACGCAGTTCCAGTTGGGTATTATCTCAAGGATGGTGTGTTGATGCGGAAGTGGCGCCCTCCTGATATCCCTGCCAATGCAGATTGGGCAGTGGTCAGGCAAATTGTTGTTCCGAAGGTCTACAGGAATGAGATCTTAACAATGGCTCATAGTTTACCTTTAGGAGGTCATCTTGGTGTTAACAAGACTGTTGATAAGATCATGAAACACTTCTTTTGGCCTGGGCTTCGGAAAGACGTTTCCAACTTTTGCAAAACCTGTCACACTTGTCAGGTAGTTGGAAAACACCAGTTAGACCCACCTGTAGCCCCACAGCCTATCCCAGCATTTGGGGAGCCATTCTCTAGGGTCATTGTTGATTGCGTTGGTCCATTACCCAAGACTAGATCTGGAAATCAGTACTTGTTGACAATCATGTGTGCATCTACCAGATTCCCCGAAGCCATACCTCTACGTAACATCAAGGCAACTGCAATCTCGAAGGCTTTGATAAAGTTCTTCACGTTGTTTGGCCTTCCCAGGGAAATTCAGTCAGACCAGGGTAGCAATTTCACTTCAGGACTGTTTCAGCAGGTTGTGTATGAACTAGGTGCAAAGCAGATTCTTTCTAGTGCCTATCATCCAGAAAGTCAGGGTGCCTTAGAGCGGTTTCATTCCACTCTCAAGACAATGATGAGGACTTATTGTTATGACCATGAGAAAGACTGGGATGAAGGGGTTCATTTGCTGTTGTTTGCAACTAGAGAAGCAGTGCAGGAGTCTACTGGATTCAGTCCATTTGAGCTAGTGTTTGGTCATGAAGTGAGAGGACCTTTGCTATTATTGAGTGAACAATGGCAAGAGGAAGAGCCGTACATCAGTCTGTTAGACTATGTTAGCAAGTTCAAGGAAAGATTGTGTGCAGCTTGTGACCTAGCCAAAGAGAACTTGAAATCAAGTCAGGGAAAAATGAAAACTTGGTATGATCATAAGGCTAGAAGCCGTGAGTTTAAACCAGGAGATAAGGTTCTTGTGTTGTTTCCCTTGCAGTCCAATCCATTGCAGGCTAGGTTTCATGGTCCTTATGAAATTCTGACAAAACTCAATGATCTCAATTACATTGTGAAGACTCCAGATAGGAGAAAACCAAAACAATTGTGTCATATTAACATGCTGAAGCCTTATCATGACAGAAATGCTAGGGTTGCAGCTGTCACTTCAGATTCTCCAATGGTGAACAATGCTGAAGTTCTTTCATGTAAATTGTCAAACACTGAAGTGTTGCAAAATCTTGATGTAAAACTCCAGCACTTAGAACCCTCACAGAGAGATCAGTTTGAAAGGTTGATCAAGAAATATGAGGATTTGTTTCCTGATGTTCCAAAGAGAGTTACTATAGCCTCTCATGATGTAGATGTTGGTGATGCCAAACCAATAAAACAGCATCCATACCGGATGAATCCTGAAAAGAGAAAGATTGCTGAGAAAGAGGTTGAGTACATGTTAAAACATGATATTATCAGACCCTCCAACTCCGATTGGAGTTCACCCTGTGTGCTAGTTCCAAAACCTGATGGAAGTACTAGATTCTGTACAGATTATCGCAAAGTCAATGCTGTAACTAGAACTGATGTGTTTCCAATACCTAGGATTGATGATTGTATTGATAGTGTAGGGCAAGCAAAGTTTCTGACCAAGATTGATTTATTGAAGGGTTATTGGTGTGTGCCTTTAACTGAGAGGGCCAAGAGCATCTCTGCTTTTGCCACACCATCTGGATTGTACCAGTATGAAGTCCTACCCTTTGGCATGAAAAATGCCCCAGCCACGTTCCAAAGGATGATACAGTCTACAATCGCCGGATTGCCACACACGGGTGCGTACATCGATGACCTGATCACATGGAGTGACTCCTGGGAAGAACATCTAAAAGATGTAGAGATGTTGTTCCAGCGCCTGACCCAGGCTAACCTGACTGTTAACCTGAGCAAGAGTGACTTTGGTTGTGCTACTGTCACCTATCTTGGCTACGTCATAGGCCAGGGTAAGGTGACACCCATAAATGCTAAAGTCCAAGCCATCATGGACTTTCCAGTTCCTGACAACAAAAAAGCTTTGCGCCGCTTCCTTGGAATGATCGGGTACTACCGCAAGTTCTGCAAGAACTTTGCTGAGATTGCTCTCAGTCTAACTAACCAACTGAAGAAAGGCGTAAAGTTCACCTGGGATGATGCATGCCAGAGAGCCTTTGATGGCCTGAAGTCTCTGCTGTGTCACTTCCCCGTGCTCAAATCTCCTGACTTCAACAAACCGTTCTCCATCGCGGTCGATGCTAGCGACCAAGCTTGTGGATCTGTGCTCCTACAGAGAAGTGACTCTAATGACATTGAGCATCCCGTGGCATACTTCTCCAGGAAGTTCAATCGCCACCAAAGGAACTATTCCACAATAGAGAAGGAACTGTTGGCTCTGGTCCTTTCTTTACAACACTTTGAGGTTTATGTTTGTACAGGACAAAAGCCAATGATTGTGTACACTGACCACAATCCGTTAATGTTTTTGAGTAAGATGAAAAACAAGAATCGGAGATTGCTGAATTGGAGTTTGATTTTACAGGAGTTTGAATTGGAAATTAAGCATGTGAAGGGTACAGACAATGTCATTGCTGATTGCTTATCCGGTGTTTGAATGTGTATATATATCATGTGTTTGAATCTTGTATGATATGTATATATAGACAAGTGTCCACTTAACCATTTTGTATTGATAAGAAAAATTTTGCCTTTATGAGTCAAAATTTTTCCCTTTTGGAATGGAGGTGTGATGTGAATAGAGGCCACTAGATGGCAGCATTTACCTTTTTTTTTTATTCAGCTCAGACTGGAGCTATGTTTGGACATGTTTCAGACATGTCTGGGGCAAGTCCCCGAAAATAATTTAAAAAAAAAGGTCTAAATGTGGGTGGGGTCTGCAAAAGAGTATATAAGGAAAAGAATTGAGACAGTAAAGTAGTAGGAGAAATTGCAAGAAGAAGGATACGTGTGACCAGACCTGTCATTTCTGTTCAAGACCTGTTAAGTTTCTTTTGTGGATTTTTCCTCACCCAGCACATCACCAGGAAACCCACCAAAGGGACAGTAAATATTTCTTTTTGTTTTTTTTTTTATTCAATCTTGGTCAGTCATTAGTTAGTAGTTTAGTTGCCTTTGTTTAATTAAATGTGTTTGAGTTTTAAAACTGTATCTGTCATCCCTTGCTGTTGCTGTTGCGTTGTAAATTGTAATAACAAATTGGGGCCATAACACCTATCCATTCCTACAGTACGTTGACCGGTTCTGCAAAGGGAATTTGTTCCAAGTGTCTGGTATCGATACCTACAGAATTCGCTGGCGGAAAGTTATCTGTTCACGAATTTGCAGAAATTGCTCACGCACTTTGTGGATCAATTCGTTTTCCTCAGTAATTAGGAATAAAGCCTTGCACAGTCAGTTTTCAGTGGCACGTCCTTTGAGATTTTAAAAGAGCTTTATTAAATATTTTGCATATTACAAATTATACTTTCACCACATATCAAGAAAAAAACTAAAAATTAAACAATTTTCAGGCAGTTACAGAGTGTCACAGAGCCAAATCTCTCCTGCTCACACGTTAATTACAGACCAGTTTTGTTCGGGGTGTTTTCTTTGACTGGTTCCGCAATTAATTTCCAGCTTCGCTAACAGCGCTCTTTGTCAGGCCGAACTTATGATATTCATTGTTTATAGGCATAATTGCGTGCCCCTGGCCACAAAGAAACAGACGCATGTATATTCCACCAATTTTAGCCAGCATTACCCTATAGTGCATATCACAATAATTGGTCGAATTTATGGCTAATTGTTTCTTTGTCGACATTGTGTCAGCTGGAATCCATGTGCGCTGGCCTCCGTTCAAGACGATTTGTACATCCATCGATATTCAACTCCTATCAGCGACTATAGTTGATTCTTTCTACTCTTTCCAATTCAAGTAGTAGGCCTACATGCCAAGTATACATTAAAATTATCAGGATGAGACTACAATTTCTGATTAACACAGGACATGAGTAATGATCAGCCCGTTGAGCCACAGAAAAAACAGTCATGGCGGGGGAAAAATGTTTTACTTCACATTGATTACATTAAACTTTAATAAAATTCTTTCATAAAAATAAACAGGAATAAAAATGTCTCATAAATTACAAGTTTGAAAACCTACAAAATGGCGTTTGCGGAACTAGTCAAATGACAAGCAGTCACTCTAATGCGTGTTGATGAAAAAGTATCAAGAGTACGAAATTCGGATTTATATGGTTAAAGGAACAGTCCACCGTATTTTCATAATGAAATATGTTTTTCTATGAAATGAGACGAGATGATACGTACCTCTCCGAGCTCTGAGCGACCACCCAGTCAGCCTGACGAGCTGCCACTCCTGTTAGCATTTGTAGCTAGACTCATTGTGGTCAACGGTATTTTTCGGGGCTGTAGTTAGATGCGACCAAAGTCTTCCACGTTTTTCCTGTTTAAATAGGTTTATATGACTAGTGACATGAGTTCGGGTTCGGGTACGCAAATCCAAACGTGGCTTTTTCTATGCGGTGGGAAGTGCGTACTATAATGACAGGCGTAGTAACACCTTCTGCGCGCTTCGACAGCGCATTGATACCTTCACTTCTGATTTCTTTTCTCTCCCACGACCCCTCCTACTTCCGTAAAAACAACCAACGTGACTGCACTGCACTGCTTGGTACACAGTCAGGAAGCCAGAGCTTGCAGAAAATTCTGGCTGACTGAGTGGTCGCTCAGAGCTCGGAGAGGTACGTATCATCTTGTCTCATTTCATATTTCATTATGAAAATACAGTGGACTGTTCCTTTAAATATACGATAATTTCCGATCATAATGACACGTAAAACGTGATGAATCCCGGGAATACACACGTTTTACGGCCACACACTGCACAGTGCGCCTCATCACAAGTGTTGATTTGGTACTGCTGCAACGGCAAGCAACAGTTATCGGGCATTTATTTCTCTATGAAGCCGAATATCTCGAAACGATAATTAAGAATTAAATCCACAAAAATTTACCGTTCCAGCGATGTCAAACTCAAGGCTGACAGCGAAGTCGTTTTCCCGCAAATAAAGTTTGATATCTGAAAATTCAATCAGGAAAGACTATAACAAGGTGGTGATTTGTAAATGATGATAATGTTTATTAAATAACACAGAGCAAGATCTTTGGCGGTTAGACCCCGGCAAGAAGTAATTATATAACGTTGATGATTCTGTCACTTACAGTATATGCTCTTTATGAGTAATAATATTCCCCCCGGGATCTAAACACTGGTGGTGGTGGTGGTTAGGAATTACTGCTGGAACACTTCCTGAGGGCCGACTTGATCATGTAGCTGGTAGAATTCAATTCAATTCAGTTATTTTCATATAATGCTTTTCACAGAGACTGTCGCAAATACGCTCTACATTGAACCATTAAATAAAAGAATGAAGGGGCAGTGCATCAATAGCTCCAGAAGTTGCATGTCGAGGATGGAGCTGAACTGGATCAGGGCAGCAGCAGCCAGCGCTCATGGAAGGACAGGGCTTGGACGGTCCAGGACTCAGGATCTGGGCATTTTTCAGAGGATGGTGCTGGGGAGGAGGAGGGTTGCAGAACGCATCAAAGCTGGTCGACAGCTGAATGACTGCAGGGATAGAGCAAACATTCAAGGCTGACGGCAAGCAGGTGATTGGACTGCGACGTGGTGTAAGACTCTGATTGGTTAATAACAGGCCAGTGTAATTAAAGGGACAAGCTGGAATCTATGCGGGAGACTTACGACGCATGTGCAGGGAGATGGTCTTCCTGCTTGAATTTTCGCTAAGCTATATTTTTGGAATCGGTCAAATTGTTGAACCGGTCAACCCACTGTTTATCTAAGATTACTCGCACCCCGTCCCAGTGAAATTCATTTACGGAAAGAACTTGAATGTTTTTTGATTCTATATACTGTTTCGTTTTAAAATGCTAATTGGCGATTTTTAACCAATTTTTCATGACAAAACATTTGGCATTGTCTGTATTTGTTTTAATGATTTGTCATAACCATTGTGATCAAATATAAATATTCACAAAGCTTGTAACTATACTTAGCAACAAAAGAAACGCAAGTTAGCTAGTTAGTTAATGTACTCACATGGTTACTCAGTCGAAGGGACCGCAAAATAAAGAAAAGTTTGATGAAACGAGAGAAAATGTGCACGCGCTAGTAATAAATTTGCTTTTCTAAAATAATTATGCGCAAACTTATTTTCTAGTCTGTCTTTTATTAACTTGCGTTTCTTTTGCTGTTCAGTATAGAAACGAATTGTGTACAATATGAACTTAGTTCGACCATAATGACTCTTGAATGCACTAAAAAAAAAAAACAAGCAAAATGAACTATTTGCGTAACCTTACACAGGTTGTTTTAGTAAGCTTATATATACCTATCGAAAAAATAGGAAAATGTAATTTAAAAAAAAAAAAGATCTGCTCAATATCTCATCTCTAAAGGACAATAACTTAAATGTCACTTAAAACTGAATGGCTCTTTCGTAAACTGAATTCACAGAATTAAAAGCGGATACACCTGGCACTGATTCAATACAGCTCAGTTCGTGTCATCTCTTTATATTACTCATTGTCTTCCTAATAATCCCTTTAAGATCATTGTAGCCTATTAAAGAATTAATGACCTGCTCAGCGCGTGGCAGAAATTTTCTATAAAATGCCCAACCATAAACTGACATTACATTCACAACTATGGAACCTATCACGATACGACGCAGTTTAGGATAACGATTGACTCCTTGGCGAGAGACAAGCTCACATCTCTGCAGGTTCAAAAATGCATAATTTCGGAAAATAATGTGAGCAAAAGCTGACAGGCTATTAAGCTGTAAATTGCCAATGTATTTATTGTCCCCCTGCCGCGCGGAACCCGCGAAGCGGCGGGACATAGTATTCACGACCGTCCGTCCATCCCAAATCCTTGTCAGCCAGATATCTCAAGAACGAATTGACGGATTTCCTTCAAATTTCATGTCAACATGTATTCGGGTAGATTTTGGTGACCGTCGCATCACTCTCAAGGTCACACCGAGAGATTGCTCATTTTGACACGATTTCACATCTTGTGGCGGGGGACAAAGACACGTTAGTGGTGAATACTTGTTTATATTGCGCAGGCGCGGACTGGCCAACGGGAGATGCGGGAGTTTTCTCGAAGCGCCAGTATGTGCTTGGCCTGCCAGTTGCCGCCTGCATGTCGGGTTTTTTTTTTTTCCCTTCTACAGACTGCTGGTCGGCCGGCGTCGCGACTCGCAGCTGTCTGACTTTTTTCAGGCAAATCAGAGGCCACTCAGGCCAGTAGCATGAGAGGAGGACTTATGTCTATGAGGAGGACAACAAGACGATTGGTTTGTTTTGATTAACACCCATCCCAACAGTTCGTGTCAACCACACAGACAGCGTGTGTGTAGAGGAGGTGTGTCGCGTGTGTGTCGGTGTGTGGTACTTGCTACTGAGGAGAGGAGAGGGTTTATTTAGGCCCTCCCCCCCCAGCCATGACCGCACCATCCAAAAAAAAGATCCGTCAGCGTCAGATACTGCAGTAAGTTTTCTTAAACAAAAAAGCAAAACACTGGTTCTCTTCAGACGCCTTGTACACGTTTACATGATGTAAATATGTTTGCTGTCTGTTTCTGACTTGCTGTTACAGATTCCGGCCCATACATGACAGCTATTGTGTATTTCAGCTTCGGATTTAGGTTGCAGTTCATTCGTATTTCCTTAGAACCTATTTAAAATATTAGTCAATGCCTTGCTCCCATTCTGTATTAGCCAGCCTTGTGTCTCTCAGTGCGTGCAGCATGCACGTGTTCTGTGTGTTCAAAGGTCTTTCTCATAGGAAATTGATTAATCATTTGATTTTGTTTTTGTTGGCTAGGTTATATTGTAGGCTACGCATAAAAAGTACTTGCCAATGAGACACAGATTTTCAAATATGTGTCTTTCAGAAATGCAGCATTATCTGGACTTTTATGTATTGACAAAGGATTTTTTTTAAACTTTTTGACTTAATTGTCAGTTTGCTTAGATGGTTGTGTTAATGTTCTTGCAGCTGTTAATGTCTGGTTTTGATTAATGTGAAAGCTGATGCTTCTGATGTTTCGGGAATATGTTATGTGTCTGTCTGCAAGTGTCTGTTTGCAACAAGCTACAGGCTTGATAACATAATATTAGTTACATTATCTCACAAAGCAGTTGATATTCTACGTGATATGACATTTTATGTACTGTATAGCTTGAACCTTGGCATTACTTGTTATGTAAAACTTTAATTCTCTTCTATCAAGTGTGCCTGTGGTAATTGCTGAGGATTGTTGTGGTACTGTATTGCCACGTATATTCCAACCATAGATTGTAGGTCCCATATGTGTACTTCTGTTTGGAATGCCAAAAACATACTATTGTGTGTGTGTGTGTGTGTGTGTGTGTGTCTGCGCGTGTGTGTGCGTGCGTGCCCATGCATATAAGTATAGGTGTGAACATGCGCGTGGGCAGGGTGGCCTGCTGAATGACTGACTTCTGGCCTGAAAAATTCTCCCAGTCCGGCCCTCATATTGCAGTTGGCTTTTCAAAACCAATAAATCAATTGCTGCACACATCTCTGAACGTCTACCCACAAACTCTCAGAATCACAGTTTCTGCAATAAAAAGACATATTTAAAATACCAAAAAAATGTATTTAAGAATGCAATTTCTTATATTACGCTGTCAAATTTATCATATTATTAATTTTTTTTGTTCATGCTAGGCTTTTTAAACAGAGGATCAGCCACACTCTTTCCAGAGGTCGCATAAGCTCTCACTTTCACTTTCACTGCAAGAGAAAATACATAACGGCAAAGACAAGCATAATGCTAACAGTCATAATGCCCGCTATTCTATAACTTACATGCGGTACTACATTCAGTTCCGCGGAGCCACATGTGGTTATTCCTGGCAGTAAATTGTCCTGTGATAACGCTCATTAGTCAGCAGTGTGAAGCTCTGCGTTATGGCGCGTTAGATCGTGGTTAGAAATGGGTCAGATGGGCAAAATGTTCAAGGTAACCGGGCATTAACTAACGGCTTCTCTTCGGTTTTAACGGCGACTGTACTGTATATCGCTATTATTTGTCTACACTGCTGCCCATGGTGTATACCCCTATTATTTGTCTACACTGCTGCCCATGGTGTATACCCCTATTATTGGTCTATACTGCTGGCCACAGTCTATATCACTATTATTTGTCTATACTGCTGCCCATGCTGTATACCCCTGTTATTGGTCTATACTGCTGGCCATGGTCTATGTCGCAATTATTTGTCTATACTGCTGCCCATGGTGTATACCCCTATTATTGGTCTATACTGCTGCCCAAGGTGTATACCGCTATTATTGGTCTATACCACTGCCCATGGTCTGTGCTGCTTTATCTGCATCTAGTTGCAGGTTTCTTTCGGACTCATTCTAAAGCTAATATTGTAGCGAGTTTTTTAACAGTCTGTTTTTAGCCAAGTGAGGCCATTAAAATTTAATTGGTTATATGGTGCTTTTTTTTCCATGTTCTCTATTTTTTTAATGCACCATTTTGACAGGTCCTGGAAAGGAGCCGATGAGTGATTGAGAGAAATGTTGGCCTGTGCATGTTTGTACTTGTAATAGAAATGCTACAAAAAATAACGTTGAACGTCAACTGGATCCAGAGCACTTTGTTTTATTTCTTAATAGCATATTGATTTCAGTACATCTCCCCTGTGCTTTTTCTTGGAAAATATGTGTAGGAGGGAACATGAAGTGTAAACGTTATTTAAAAACCCAAATGATCAGCTGTCCATGGTGTCGTGCTGTATGTCAAAACATTCACTTCATTAATAGATGCTCAGCCATTGGGAACAATTGTGTCTGGTTCCCTGCATTTGATTTGAGAGGGTCCTGGAAGCTGTTGCTAGAGCTTTGACCATTCTTTTCGACTGACTGAAATTGGCAAGTGTGACAGTTCTTTTCTCACTGCAACCAAACAGAAAACCATATCACCAGAGGCTATGACTGCATTGTTATTTTTGAACACATGGATGGTGAATGGACACAGCTGCTGTCAGTTGAATTTCAAATTGTAAATATTCCGCTCTCAATTGGCAGTCATTATGATTTGATTCTTTTCACATGATGAAGGTGGAATTGCACTGTGTTGCAAAAAACACATGAAATTCCTTGGCATCTGTTTCACCAGATGTGTCATTTCTGCAATTATACCAGTTCACTGGCACTTGGGCAGCAAAGGAGCTTGAAATCCCCCTCAGATTCACCATACCTGATAGAGCTTTTAAAGCCTTGTGGGAATTGAGCCGTATCTCTCCAGTTCATCTAAACCTCTTTTGAGCCCGGAAAGGGAGTCTCCTACTTTTGGCTTCATGACGTGCATTTGTGAGCCTTCATTTCTCCTGGAGAGAATTTTGATTTTATGCTTTTGTGTTTGAAATGGACTTTTTGGTAATGTGTCCATTGGGTATTGCCTGTCAAAAATGTTTTAACAGCCAAATTTTGTAGTCACGAAATGACTATTATTTGTGGAGAAGAAATTTAGCATCTTAGCTGACATCATGAAAGCTATTAAAAACTGGTTATGTAGGTATTAAAGTAATAGAATGTCTTTACAGTATGTCATACATACAGAGGAAAATAATGCGGGAATAATCTGGGCTCTCTCTCGTGCTGCTGCAGAACTCCACCGTCAGGCGATACAGCCCTTATCTGTAACTACTTCACGGCCTAATTAAGCCCCAGCCAGATTGGCTCATTTATTTGACCAGTTGTCAGTGAGATATCGGCCCGCTGTGGCAGAACATATTAGACCAATACTCGCCGCTCACTTCATCATGAAACATGGCGAAGATGCACAGATCTACGGCACTGTCAGAGTGCATATCTATTGCTGGGGGCTTGTTCGGCACCCCTCATCGGCGCTCCATTTATAGTGGTAAACAATGTGCGCCATTTTCTCCCCCCATGTTCTTCTTTTTTTAATGAGGTAGATGTTATTACGGTTATAAATCAGGCTGGCAGCAGTAATGTATAATTCAATGTGTGTATTCCCACTGTAGCAGAGCTGAACAAACGGACGGTGTGTCATTGTCAGTGGCACAGTCCCTCTCTCTGTGCCCCCCCCCTCATCCTGGTATGAGTGAAAGCCCTATCACCTCCACCAGCTCTCATCATGCACCCTGATTTTCAATCCGTCGGTGGATCAATACCCAAGCCAGTGTCTGGAAGGGGCCTTCTCCCCCAGACGTGTCGGCAATACCAAAGGGGATGGAATCGATCCAAATCGGTTTGGGTTTCTTCTTTCCATCGGCCATTTTTCTATTATCAGCTGCTAGTGGCAGAAAAAAGGTGGGCAGCGAGGCGGGGTCGTTGGAGAAGTAATAAAAATTGAACTGGATGAAAGCAATTGCTGTGAAGGAGTAAATTAATAATAACCTTTGATCCACGAGGCGCAGAGTTTTGGACATCAATGCAACATTAGTGTTGTTTCATTACCTTTATCTGAGTCTATAACTGTGCTGGTTCAGACTGCTGTTGTTACTGCTTGAATGCAGGTAGAAGGTTAATTGAAAGAAACCTCATTCCCCAGGATTGATATTCCATCCCTTTCACCATGCCACATTTGTATTAATCGTTGGGTTCATTCCCTACTCGACTCGGGAAGTCAGAGAAAAGCAGATACTGATATGCAAATTTTCCTCATCCTCACAGCCCATCGGAGCTTTGAACCCGAAGAGAGCTGCCTTCTTTTCTGAGCGGTTTGAGACGTGGGAGGACGACCAGGTCCCCAAGTTTCACTACGGAACTCACTACTCCACCTCCAGCTTCACGCTCATGTGGCTAATCAGAATGGTAAGGATTATCCTGACTCCTCAGACTATGTCTACTCAACCTCTGTCTCTTTAGGAGCTCCAGATAGCTGACTGATCTTATGTTTCAAAACTGCACTAAACTGTACTGTCCCTCATACACTCATCTGTGGTATTACTCGGTACAGAAACTTGCCAAATAATTGTCTTGTAGAATAGTCATTATATGGGCAATATTATACCTTGCACCAAATTGATTTTTAAACTTTAAAGTCTGTGCTACTATGTAGGTAGGATATTTCTTACATACCATGTATATTCACTATGGTTGTGCTTGTTCAAGTGGTCAATCTCAAGTTCTTACAATCTTCTGTTCCGAAGTCATTGTGCCCTTGGATTGAGGATTGTCAGATATGGAATTTGATGTTTTTTTTTTTTGATCAAGGTATTTTTATTTAGTTTTACAAGTTATAGTTTACATTCCAACATAGGTCCAACAGAAGGTAAATCCCATCCATCCCCACCCCCCCAAATACCAGACACACAGAGTTCACAGTATGAATTACATAGTTCAAAATACAGAGCTCACATAACCCATATAACCAGATGATAAAAAGAACAAATAAAGAAAAGAAAAAAGAAGAACAAAAATAAAGATGACTGTGGACAAGAATTTACAGTACTATATTGTCTGCCTCCATATCCTCAACAAACATTAAGAAAGGCTGCCATATGTTATAGAATTTCCTAGTAGACCCCCTGATTGTGTATCTGATCTTCTCCAACTTGATATGGTACATAATTTCCCTAACCCAATGACTGTATGTTGGAGGTGCTGGGTCATTCCATTTCAGCAAAATCAGTCTCCTGGCTAGGAGAGAGCAGAAAGCCACCATTATTCTTTCCCACATCTCCAAATGGGAGTCTATCTGGGTTACACCAAAAAGTGCAATGAATGGAGACGGTGGAATCCTTTTCGCAAAAATTGGAATTTGATGTTTTAACTTTGAAATCGTTCACTACGTCTTCCACTCAGAAAGGTGTGCGTTGTACTTTGTGGTTGGGGGTGTTTGGGGTACAGTTCAGGTAAAAATAGGTGAACCCCTCTATACCAGGTCATTCTCATCCTCTTTAATTGCTGTGGTCGCTCACCTTAATGTCTGTTCCCCTGTGTGCCCGCATTGATCTCAGCCAATCATTAGTGGCTTATTTTAAATCCACTTTAACCAACATCCTTTTTTTCCTTTCTCCCTGGGCGTATTTCTGCACAGAATCAGCTGATTGGCGACTCAAACAAACATTACCCACGTTCTCTCCAATCGGTGCCATGTAGAAATGTAGTCGACATTAAATGAGCTGCTTCTTTTGACACAAAATGGCTTATTTAAGCTTTATTGAGGTCTACTAGGGCTAATTGCATTCAGTTCACCAGGGGGCCATCGTTTCTCAAAGACAGCTATTGATTAGTCTAGACAGCCTGCAGCACAATTAGACATTAACAAACAATGTGGTTAAATACTGTTTTTTTAAAATCCCCATTTTGAGTAAATTTTTATTAATGATATGCATTGTTCACCACTCTCTTAGTGAGTGAGTGAGTGAGTGAGTGAGTGAGAGAGAGATCCATCTGCAGAATTTGTCAGAAGTTGCTAATCTTCCAGAAGTATTATTGCCATTCTGTGGAGAATCTGATGTGCCGTCTGTTTTATGTATCAGGATAGAGATACAGTGTCTAGCTTTTTGGTTTTACTTCTTGTGCTTTGGTCTTGAAAAGTAATACATTTGAGGTTAAATTTGAGATTTGGGTAAATTTGCAGGCATTGTATCCATATTGAATGAACCATGTGGAAATTTCACTTTTAAAGTTACTCTGTCTTGGGATGGATCATGAAGTCAAATGGAAAGATCCTATTTGTCCCTCTTACAGTCAGTTTTCTATGTCACCATGTTCATGAATTTACACATGTTATTACCTCCGCCAAGGAGGTTATGTTTTTGCCTGGGTTTGTTTGTTTGTTTGTCTGTTGGTTTCCAAAATAACTCAAAAAGTTATGGACAGATTTTTATGAAATTTTCAGGGATTGTACAGATTGGTGTAAGGAAGAAATAATTAGATTTTGGAAGTGATCCGGATCTCCGTCTGGATCCAGGAATTTTTTAACATTGGGAGATAGGGCCATTTTCAACATTTATGCATATAACTCCACCAAAAATGGTCAGGGCACTTGGAAAAAAAAATACAGGACAAGTTTCGAACATGTTCTATAGTATATCAAAGACCGGTCCTGAAATGGAACAATTCCGGATACTATGATCCAGAATACGAAAGTAGGGGACCTTCGGAACTTTCATTATAGGAGGAGAACAAATGAAGCTGCAAACATGCCACAAACACCATTATATAGCCAGGATATTGCAGAATTAGGAAGGTGTCACCGGATTTACTGTATCTTCAAAAGCCAGGGAACTAGATCCAGAAGAAAACCACCATTATGGAAAATTTGATTTTCGTGAATAACTACTGAACTAATATTGATATCATTATGAATTCAGTTGCTAATGGTATGTTTTCTTGGTCAGGGAATATGAAAAAATAGATGAAATAAATGTAGGACTAATATTTATGTGTAAATCACAACATGAGGGGAAATGTTGCATCATAAGAAAAAAGAAACAAATGAAGCTAGAAACATGCAACAGACATCTTTAAACAGCCAAGACGCTGTGGAACTAATATTGATATAGCATTATGAATCAAATTGCCATGTTTTCATGGTCAAGGAATCTAAAAATGAAGATGAAATAAATGTAAGACTAATATCTATGGTGGAAGTCGCAGTATGGAGGGAAATGTTGTTCTTGGCGGAGGTCTGCGCTCTCCGAGTGCTTTTCTAGTTAATTTTTGCAATGGAAGGACAAAAGCTAAAATGGATGTGACACACCATTGGGCCCATTTAGTCGGTGTCCTCACCCCTCTGGTTAAAAGGCTTGTTTCCACTGCATAGTGTGTGGCAGATGCCAGGGGTGCGTCATGCCCAATGTAGAATGGAAGACTGGTGGGTGATTTTAAAATCAGACCGTTTTTCATTCCCATCAGGAGCCTTTCACCACATTCTTCCTCAACTTCCAAGGGGGGAAGTTTGACCATGCGGATCGGACCTTCAGTTCTTTGTCCCGAGCCTGGAGGAACTGCCAAAGGGACACATCTGATGTGAAGGTAGAGTGTGCACAGACACACATGCATACACACAAAAGAACAGGTTCACGGGCCATATAGATTTCATTGTCCACTATTGCTGTTGCCAATGCCTTTGCAGGCCTAATTCTTAACAAGTGTCTGTTCTCCTAAAAATATTCATAGCCATCTCTGAAACATTTTTGCATTTGCATTTGCATTATTTATGCTTTAGAATGCTTCTGATTGCTTTGATGAACTTAGGAAGCTTATGGCTCACATTTGCCGCAGCATTTGCTTGTGAAAACAGTTGGGGCCGGGCATGGGTTTGACCTGCTTTGTTGGACCTTATAAGCATAACTATTTCATTTCAAATCAGAACATGGTGGTCAGGGAAGCTCTGAAGGCCTGAATCCCGACCACCTTAAAGGAGAATTCCGGTGTGAAATCGACTTGCGGTGTATTGAAACATTGCCTCCATCTTGTAAATCACGATAAGTCGATTGACGAGCACGAACTAATAGTTTGCAATCTGTTCCCCTATCCCTCCTATTCGTTCGTGCTCGTCAATCGACTTATCGTGACTATCAAGATGGAGGCGACTGGAAACTACCTCAAGGTACTGTTTGCATAAACAGTCTTTTTTTAATAAACTACTTGTGCATTTTCAAACTTCTCAGTGCCTCGTTTTAAATGTCAGGGCCCTCAGAATTCAACCAATGAAGTGTGGAGCTACTTTGAGCCTTGTTGATGATGAAAAAATAACTATTTCTTTGCATGGCAACGCTATGCCACATTCACTACCATTGTCAGCCTGTTGGGAGCTTCGGCAAAAAAGACATGTATTTTGAAATGTTGCGTGCGTACGGTGGTGGGGTATTCGACAAAAATTAGTACTCGTTATCATGTTTCAATACACCCCAAGTCAATTTCACACCAGAATTCTCCATTAAATTCTGTTGCTCTAGAATTTATTTGTTTCTGTGTTTCAAACAGTAAAGTTTCAAAGTAGGAGCTTAAATTCTTTTGTGGATAACAGTCTTATTTTTATGTTTTAATTAAAATAAATGAAATTGGCTAATTTACTGTGTTCTGTACATACTATATCAATGGCCACATGCAAGAAGGGCGTAAGTGACATTTTACAAATTTTGCAAGAGAGCCAAAAAAAACTGCCACAGCACCACCTGTTAGCTATGTGCTGAACTATCTATGATAGAGGTATAGTACTTGGTTACCTATTGGGATGCCTACCAGACATTTTCATAATTCTTTGTAGTTAGCAAAATGCACTTAAACCCATTTAGCATGGGCGTAGATGACCATTTCGATCACAGCTGCACCAATGTTAAAAAAGAGCATTTTGACCCCTTTAGGATGGGAAGTGAGACTCCAGACTTGGTGAGGAGATGGGCTAATCTCACCTCTTCCAAAACAACCAAAAACCATTTTTGACCAAAGTGTCACATAAGCCATTCTTGCATGAGGCCATCGATGTATATGTACCAAACTGTGCAAAAGTCTCTTGCACATTTTAAGCAATTTGTAGGAAAAATATGCTTGCAAAAATAATAAAATTCAAAGGCTCTAATGACTGAGAAATGTACAATACAGGGCTGTAAACTGTCAAAAAAATAAATCAAATCAATATTTGGTGTGACGACTCTTTGCCCAAAACTTACGGACACTGTCCTGTTGTGCTGCAGTTTTATCAGATGATTGGCTTTTTGCTTGTTCCAAGCAGAGAGGAAAACTTGCTACCGTTATTCTGCAGCCTGTTCTCCTGTCTCACTTGTGTCTATCCCTCCAAGTAACTGCTGACAGCCATGATGATGTTGACATCAGGGCCCGGTAAAGGCTTCATTATATGTATCGACTGTTTTTAACCCCTGAAGAACTATGGCCAGATACCAGGGGCGGTTATTACGCATCATAAATACAGCATGTTTCCAAATCCCGACATTCTCAAGCAGCATATCCACATTTCGCAGAGAACCTCGGCCAAAAGCTCATCTTAAACATTTTTACCTCAACCGAACACAATTCAAGCACCAAGCAAGTAAATAACCATGCTGCAAAACATAGGATAATATCATATCAGCGCTGAATTGCCAGAAATTCTGCTGAATTTGTGCTATGCATAAAAACGATACCTCAAATAAAAGAGGAAAGTCCACAGAATGCAACGATATGAGCCCTGTCATTTTAAACCGACACCTAGTTCAAAGAACAGCAGGCATAAACTATACAGTCTACATAGATGAGCAGAAAAAAAATCTTTCCTTTGATATTTTGCAATAAAAAACTGCTCCAGGGTAAATCTGCGCTTGCTATTGTTCGTGTAGCCCAATGTGTTCGTGTTGTAACGAAACTAGATCTGCCGGGATCCTAGTATGTTCTTTCCCAGGGCGTTGCTTCAAAGAATTCAGCTCTGTAGCATTCAGCTTCCTTGCAATGTATTTTCCTGTCTGTCATCGGCTTGTGATGCTGTCAGGAAGACTATGCCGGTAGGAATTTGATTGTATGAGTCCTAATGATTTTAATGAACTCTAAACCACCTTAATCGCAGAAACCTAGCCTGAGCTACAGCCTTGCGTTCCGTGTGCGTCAAACTGAGTTCATGGGCCATTTGCATGTTCTTGAATAGCGCGATAATATAAACGCATAATTTGTTTGTTTGAGGTATTGTCCTAATAATTATCCGCTTAATATTCAACATTCATTTTCAAAGTCGTTTTCTGACAGAATCCTTGCACTGTTCCGCACAAATACTGAGACTTCAACAGTCCAGTATGTATTTTCTTTACCCATTCGATTAATGGCCATTTTGACCGCAGACTGTTGTCAAGTGGCGTAGCCTATTGGATAAAATGCGCGCTATGAAGGAAATTGTGAAGGTTCGATTGCTGATCAGGGTACTTTTTTGGGGGGGGGGATAATTGCAGTTTCCTTCCACAAATAATGGCTGGGGTATTGTTATTGTTATTCTTATTTTCCTTTAATATTTTCTTACATGGCCATTGTATTTATCATTTTATTTATTTGTTTTGCTTTTTAATAAATGTGCTCCGGTGGAGTCAAACTTAATTGTCATTGTATGTATTATGTTTGAATGGGAAATTGAGGAGGCAACAAAGCTGGCAGAAATAATAATAATTTTTTTTCATTCTAAAAATTAAAAAATGTTGTATTTGGATGGAATGGATGCCTGTAGTGATATATAAGTGAAATTTCATGGGTTTTACAGCTTGGTATCTGAGAAATTTGAAATGGAACACAAGGTACCTAAATTTCCAAAATGGAGAAGCTACCTAGACATGCCTCTCTAATTTTGTTCTGATTGACCTGATCAGAATAAACTTTGGCAAAGATAATAATGACATTCTGTGCTGTAATTTTTTAGAGGTTTCAGGCTGCAACTCAACAAATTTACAAGGGATCGAAGAAAAACTTTGTTAGGTGCAAAATGAGATCTTTCATTTACACTGTGTTCCATCTCCATTTACTCTGACTCAGTGACATATAATACACCAGGGATGAAATCCCAAATGGTATAACCTTTATTACAATACCAAGATTATTCAAATGGTCCAAGCAGTCGCAGAGATATACTCATTTCATTTTGGGCTTGCCATTTTGAAAAAAGAGGCTCAGGGCTTAAGGGGTTAATAAAATACCAACATTTATTTGTAAAACTATTTTTGAACTACAAACAGAATTTAGAATTTCAAATATGATTGTTATCTTCAGTGCACTTATTTAGAAAACAAAACGAAACATCTAAAGCCAAATTTAAATAAAATACTGTATACGTACGGTGCCTAAGACTTTCGTGCAGTATTGTATATATGTATGTATGTACATATGTTTGCTCTGTGGCGGTGTGTTGTTACATTGGCACAACACAATTATAAGCCTTTTAGGTGATTGAGGACTCACAGGTTTTACACATTGTGAGGAGGTGGTAATGGGTAACTTTCCCCTTGATCCAGTCTGTCTTTGAATTGGCCTCTTCACACCAACCTTTGATCCTTCATCTGACCCGGACGGGATTGGAGAGCAGAGATGTGGGGGATGGGGGCAGTTGGCCACCTCCTCATTTCTCCATCTTTGTTAAGTAGTGTGCTAGCTTCACACCCCAGCGGAGCATCACGCAGTTAGCTCTAGATTCCTTCTGCGACCTCCCGATGTCTCTTGCCCCAGTCAGCAGTGACCCTTCCCAATTTTATGGCTTTATCTCCGTTACACAGAGAGAGTGAAAGTGGCTACCTTTGGACCGCTGCTGTTTCTTTCCTTGGGAACTTGACTACTTCCTTTCCTGTGGAGCAATGTAGTTTGGCTTGTCCTGGGGCATCTAGGTCCTCAAGCCAGCCAATTAGGGCACTGATTCTCAGAACTCATTGTTCCAGCAATGAAAGGTTCAATGGAATTTGTGTTGACCGATGACATCTCGTGAATTCCTTTTAAATCTCTTTTCATCTTTTCTGATGTTTTCATCAGTCTCTCTCTCTTAAATATCAGTCTGTGGAATCAACTGACCAGTCAGACGGATGTGTTGAATAAGCATTCCGCACTGAGCAGCAGTTTACATTGCAGGGAAATAAGACACGTAAATGCTGAATTAAGTGTGAAATGAGTAGGGAGTTTGCTTCATGATGTGCCAAAATAACGATTGTCTTTGTTTATTTGCTTATTCCCATTTGGGCTGGATCATCAGCTCTGCTCGGGCTATAGCGACTATCAAATGTGGTATAGGTTACTTGTGCATGTGTATGAACCTTTTATAAAATTTAGAATCTGTGATATTTCTTTTCTGAAATAAATTCATTTCTTTTTTGCATTGTGGTATGATAAAATTGATCGCAAATTGCTACCAAAACATTTAAAATATTTCATTATTGAAATATTATTTCAATATTGATTACTGTTTGCAGTGGGAGTTTTCATTTCAGTCTGTATAATTGTAAAGCTCCATTTTTAGCAGTCATTATTCGTGGGTCCTGACAAGACATGGAGTCACACCATAATGCAATAATGCAAATTTGCCATTTTATTCTGGGCTAAATCACTCACATCTGTGTCATTTTCAGGTTTTCAGGTCATTCATGCTCCGCAGTAAAGAGCATAGGGGTCTCAAAAACACCCAGACAAACACCACACACTTCTCTCTTGGTGCTCAATCTGTCAGCATCAGGCTCCAGTGGGGCTTTGCCACAGTGTTTGACTATTTTCACCTTGACCCCTGCAAGGCTAATTCTGAAATAGCCTGGTGATGAATTGTAGCAAAGACCTTATTCTATGCACTTACTTTACATCACTTTGAGTAAAAGTGTTTTCCAAATAATGTAATTTTGCTCTTTTCCTCAATTTTTCTCAACCTGGTCTTAAATTCTCAGTTTAACAGTCTGTTGGACTTGACTGTTTCTTCAAATAGAGTGTGGGAACTTCTCTTCAGCAGTAAGAATTTTTAATGTGCAATGGTACATTTGAGCCACTTTCCTTTCCTGAGTTTCCTCGTCAGGAAAATTATCACTCAAGAAAAAGACTTCTTTCGGTGAACATTTATTCATTAAAAGTAATAAGAGTCTGAAATTAAAATTCCTAGTTTTTTTTGTAGGCCTTAGAAGTGTTTGAAATTACCAACCTGGAGAAACATTGTATTTTTCCGGGGTTTGGCTTGAAGAGCATAATTCTGAATAAAACATATCTTCCTTTGTGATTACTCGCATTGCATTGCGAGTTTGGCTGTTTTTAAGATTTGAGCAGGAAAAAGTAATAGTTATTTTCTAATGATCTGTAATTTTATATTTTTAATATGTTTTGCACCGACCATTTTAGTATATTTATTTTGAATGAAATACACATCTTATCAATCATTTCAGTATGTTAATGTGAAAGGTTATCCACATTATTGCACATTTTCCATCCATTTTGATTTATAATTCAATACATATATTATGACCATCCCAGAAGTTTTTATGTGTAATATAATTCTGTATAATAATCAGTATACTTAGGTCTGATGAAACTAGGCTTATGCCGTCGAAGGCGAAAGCTGGGGGTATATCCCCGAACGCCCCCAATCCTCTAATTCCCTAATCCTTGAATAGACTTTCATTTGAACTTAATTTGAGGTCAATCAGACAAATGGTTATGAAGATATGGCCAAAATGGTAATTTTCCATCACAAAGCGCCACCTGGTGGCAAAATATTGAACCATACAGGCATGATGTCATCATGTTACACGTTGCAAGGCCATGCTCTTGCAGTTGCGCATAGTTTCATGTCAATTGGAGAAATAGTTCCAAAGATATAGCGAAAATGGTGAATTTTATGTAACAAAGCTCCACCTTGTGTCCAAATTTTGAACCAAACAGGTATAATGTCATCGTGAGACACATCCTCAGGTCATGACCTTTCATTTGCACTTGATTTGAGGTGAATCGGACAAATATTTCCAGAAATATGATAAAAGCAGTGATTTTTTAGCTGCGACCAAGCAGCTCTATGAACGCTTCCGTCTGTCTGTCTGTCTGTCCGTCCGTCCGTCCGTCCGTCCGTCTGTGACACCTTTTTCACCATGTTCCTGTCATCGTATCATCATGAAATTTTCAGGAGTTATTGACCTTCACCAAAGTGATGTCCATGCACAAAGTCGAGGTCAAAGGTCAAGTTCACAGAGGTCATAACCTTGTTTGCAGGTTTTCGCGCCGTAACTCCAGTTAGAATTCATGGATCGCTATGAAATTTTGGAAATTGCTTCTAGGCCTATAGGAGGTGTTCCCTTTAGTTTTTCAAGGTCATCCGTCAAATCTGAAGGTCACAAAGGTAATAAAAGTGTCAATTTTGCCCGATTTGACGGCTTTCGCACCGTAACTCAGATTTCATTCAATGAATGGCTATGAAATCTTACAACAAGCTGCTTGGTATAGAGGAGGGGTTCCCTATTGATTTTCAAGGTCATCTGTCGAATCCCAAGGTCACACCGGTCGATTTTGCCCCGATTTCACAGTTTTCGCACCGTAACTCCACTTTAACTTCCTGGATGGCTATTACATCTTAGAACAAGCTTCTTGGTACAGAGGAAGGGTCCCCTATTGATTTTCAAGGTCATTTGGCAATTTGGACATCACACTTGTACAAGAAACCACCAGCCATGGACACTAGGCCTCGTGACGGATGCTAGGCGAGGTTGCAGCTATTAGATCCTTCTGATCTACTTGTTCCGTTTTTGGCCCCCGGTGGCCAATCTAGAGATCGTAAATTGTCCAAAATCCAATCAGTTCTTCCTCTTTATGATACTTACTTATGTGCAAAACTTGAAATTTGTAATTGAAATATTACTAAAGTTATCGCGGAACAGTGATTTTTTTTTCAGTTTTTGGCCCCTGGTGGCCAATCTAGAAATTGTAAATTGTCCAAAATCAAATCGGTTCTTCCTCTTTTTGATACTTACTAATATGCAAAACTTGGAATTTGTAATTGAAATATTACTGCAGTTATTACGTTAACATCTAAATGAGTTTTTGGCCCCTGGTCGCCAATCTAGACATCGTAAATTGTCCAAAATCGAATCAGTTCTTCCTCTTTATGATACTTACTTATGTGCAAAATTTGAAATTTTTAATTGAAATATTACTGAAGTTATTGCGTTAACACGTAGTGCGGCGGTCGGACCAAAAACATAATATATATATAATAGTGTGCCGCTCGGTGCAAGCACATACCGCACAACAGCATTTTATTGCTTCAGTTGAAGTTCTCTCTCTGTCTCTCTCTCTCTCCACCTTATCTAGGTGACACCTTATCTCTGCTTTTATCTAGGTGACATTTCATGTAACACAACAAGTGAAGAGTTTGAAATGTAATTTTCATGAGTAATGGTATGTTTCAAGTGGCAGCGTGTTTTCCAGTGGTGCAATACAGTGTGGGCACCCGAGATTAAAACAAATGCCTGCTGTTGATCATCACCCCATGAGTTATGAGCTCTCAGCTGATTTCCCCCTCCGCCGTCTCATGTTTGTGTATTAACTACTTTTAATGTGCGCAAGTTTGTGTGTTAATTGTCATCTAAAATGTTGGTGGTCCTTTGTGGGAAGAAATATGAGAAAGGAGTTAGTCAGATGTCCCACTGGCATTGCTCCCTGTACGAGTTCAGTTCTTGCAGGAACGCAGAGGGCCAAACAAAGCCAAGCCCTGTCGAAGACTGCGCCAGTTCTCACCATTATCCTCCTGCCTACATCCTCCCCACAGGAGCTCATTCCAGAGTTTTACTACCTCCCGGAGATGTTTGTCAACTCCAACAACTACAACCTGGGCGTGATGGAGGACGGGACTGTGGTGTCAGATGTGGAGCTGCCACAGTGGGCCAAGACTCCCGAGGAGTTTGTGCGCATCAACAGACTGGTAAGTACAACACTGTGCGTCAAAATTTTAGGTGTATCGCTGAGTGCCCTTATGTCTAACTAGTAATATCATGTGAAGATGCTTTTTGAAGTCAGTGCTGCTGCTCTTCTTTAAAGTATTTTTGGTGTTTAATCCTTCAGCAATTGTTATTTCATGAACTGAGGAGGTTTTCACATTTTCATAGGTGAATTTTTGAAATATTTTAAGTGAGTGATCGAACACTGTTCATTCATTCTTGTGCAGTTATACATTTGTACAGTAGGTCAATGCTGTGAAAAAAATATTTGCCCCCTTCGTGATTTCTTACATTTCTGGTTGTCATTTTTGTGGAGGCTACTAATTCGCAAATATATAAGATTTGCAGTGTTCTCCACTAAAAATTTTACTGACTGGGCGGTAGGTGGCGTTCTTTCGCTTTTTGTTAAGAGGGCGGTGGGGACGCACTCTATTTTGTTGGGGGGATGAGTTATATTTCGTTGATATCGCATACTCAATCGTGCGCCTTCCAGTTCTCTTTAAATCCTGTTTTTTTTTTTTTTTGACCGGGTGGCCGAGGATTCCCAACGGGCGCATATATTATGAACAGGCGGCGATTGCGCAATGACTCAGAATGAAAGGGCAGCCCGCAAGGTCATTAACAATAGTGGAGAAACCTGGGTTTGGTGCTGATTTTTGGTAATCGGAGAGATATTATTCCAAAGAATCAATAACGCAAAATAAAAGTTACGATTTATTGAAGTTGGCATATTGTATAGTTACACTTGTTGTTAGACTAAATCAGGGGCCACGCCCTCTTTTTGAAGTCTCAATACCTCAAAAACTAAGGAAGATATGGGTCTAAAATTTTACACTCAGTATACTGGGTGTAAGAATATTATGCTCTGTACATTTAAAGCAAATCAGACTTTTTTTCTCTCTGGAGGCCTCAGATGATTTCAGATGGAATTACCCTTTTTCAAAATTTATATCACCCATGTGAAAAAATAATTGCCTCCCTAATCTGATAATTGGTTTCGCTGCCTTTGGCGGCAGCAACTGCAATTAAACGTTTGCAATGACTGGCAGTTAGTCTCTTACGTCGCTGTTCAGCAATTTTGACCTGTTCTTCTTTGCAAAATTGTTTTTGAATCTCAATCAGGTTCAAATCAGGACTTTCACTAGCCACTGCAAAACTTTCATTGTGTTTCTTTTGAGCCATTTAGTGGTGGACTCCCTTGTGTGCTCTGGATAGTTGTCCTACTATGTAACCCAACTGTATTTTGAGCTGTAGTTCACTGATACCCGGTCATTATCCTCCATGACTTTTTGGGAGAAAGTGGAATTCATGGCTTCATCTGGTCCTGAAGCAACAAAGCAGCACCACCATTGCGTTTGACTGTTTGTACGATCATCTTCTAGTGGCATGCTATGGTACTTTGTGGCAGATTTAGGGCTCTAATTTCTTGGCGCAGCGCAGGGTGGCGCAGCCCGCTAAGTGGTAATTTTGTCCGGTCCAACACCGTGCGCAGCCACTTTGGCAATTTGATAGACCGGTGTGCAGCAACATGGGTGTGGCGGTGCAGTAAGGGGATGTGTCACATATTTATCATGACGCAGTGACAATTTTGTGGCAAAAGGCTCCGCCGAAAGAGCGCAGAGCGCTCGCCAGCTCCAACCTGGTTTACTTACTGTGCAGTAGTAATTTGGCTGACCGGCGCACAGTGAGCACACATCACCGAAACCTCCTAGGCAGGTGTCCAGAATGTCAGGCACATTTCAATGCAATAAATAATTACAGCAAACACTATTTAAAGTAACCATCCGAATCAGCACATAAATTATAGTATCTATATCGATTGTCCTGATGTCAGATTAAAGGCGGTTGGCACGCGTAATGGAAGCTCCACCTGGCTTAATCAACACAGCTGAATCAGTGATGCAAACTAACGACTTCACATCTTTCTCAGCCAACCACAAACTGCCTATATATACATACACATATCTACATACATAATTATTGGCACCACTGGTTAAGATGTGTGAAAAGCCTTAAAATAACTTAAGTTTTTATTGCAGAAGCATGCTCTCACACTGAAAATTGTAGAAAAATATAACCTTCAGCTCAAGTGAATTTTAAAGGGGAAAAAAATCCCTGACTAAGAAATAATTATTTTTCATAAAATCACCTGTTCCACTATTATTGGCACCCGTAACAATTCCTTGGGAATAAATGTAATTGAAGTATTTCTGTCATTTCTACAGTAGTTTACAAAGTTGATCAGAGTATCTAGGAACATTTAATTAGTAATTCATCACTTCCTGTTTCCCTGGGGCATAAATATGACGTGACACAGAGGCCATTTCTCTTATCCACTCGTCAACATGGGAAAGACAAAGGAACACACCATTCAAGTAAGGCAGATTTGTGTCGACCTTCTCAAGTCCGGCAATGGCTACAAGAAAATAGCCACTTGCCTGCACCTGCCCATATCTACTGTCAGAGGAATCATTAAGAAGTTTAAAACAACTGGAACAGTGGTAAACAAGCCTGGACGAGGATGCAAGGTTATTTTTCCACCACGCACAGTGAGGAGGATGGTAAGAGAAATAAAAAGTTCTCCAAAGTTCTCTATTAAAGAATTGCAACAAACGGTAGAATCTTAGGGTCACAAAGTCTCCAAAACAACCATCAGGCACTATCTAAGTTCGCTAAGCGGTACTGGGACTTCAACTGGGACCATGTGCTTTGGTCAGATGAGACCAAGATAGAGCTTTTTGGCAACAAACACTCTAAGTGGGTCTGGCGGAACACAAAAGATTAGTATGCAGAAACGCACCTCATGCCCACTGTGAAGTATGGAGGAGGATCGGTGTTGCTGTGGGCCTGTTTCTCTTCCAGAGGCCCTGGGAACCTTGTTGGGGTGCATGGCATCATGAACCCTTTGAAATACCAGGACATTTTAAATCTGCCCGAAAGCTGAAGATGGGTTGTCACTGGGTCTTTCAGCAAGATAATTACCCTAAACCTGTGGCCAAATCTACACGGAAATGGTTCACCAGACACAGAATCAAGCTCCTCCCATGGCCATCTCAGTCCCCATCACCTCAGCCCCATTGAAAACCTAAGGAGAGGGCAGAGGAGAGGACCCAGGTTGCTAGATGATTTAGAGTTTGTGCAAAGCTGAATGGTCGAAGATCCCTCTTTCTGTATCCTCCCATCTTATGAAACAGGAGATCAGGTGCTGTTTTGTTGGCAAAAGGGGGTTGTACAAAGTATTAACATCAGGGGTGCTAATAATTGTGGCGCACATGATTTGATGTAAAAGAATTTATGTGGGATTGTTTTCCCACTGAATAAATGCACTTGAATTAAAGGTTGGATTTTCCTCTTTTTTTCATTGTGGTCCTATGGTACAGAGGGCGCTGTATATATATTTACATACATATATATATAATGCTTGCATTCTATGCTCAGTAAAGCCGCTTGCACACTGAACACGTAACAAATTTTTCGCACGACTGATTAAAGTCAAAGTCAATGCAAAGGCAGTTGCCACGCGTAATTGAAATTCGACCTGAGAGCCCTCAGTGTCAGTGCATTCTTGTGGCATGTTGCCTGCTATACAGCATAGCTGTGCACCATGGATGTCACTGACTTCACGCAGGAGACATTACAGGACTTGAGACAGAGAGAGGCCAAACTGCACGTACCATATTAGCAGGGATTGCAGCAGCACGCACAGGAGATGTATTCATTGGCAATTTTTCATTTCATTCATTCAGAAAAAATGTATTGTTAATTGCCTCTGTTTAACTGCACAATATTATGAAATGGCCTCACATTTGCACTGCCGTGAAAAAAGCGGCAGCCGCCGCTTTTGCATCATCAGCCTGTGAAGGTCTGTTCACGTGATCATATATGCGGCCACTGCCAGCTTGAACCTCCCGGACCAGAACATCAGTTTCCTCCTGGCTGAAGTTTGGCGGTTTGGTGTTGCTGCTGTGTCCTACTTCATCCATGTCGAACGAAATTTGCACTGCACCTTGCCCACGGCGCTTTTAAAGTTGAGGAGAGGAGCTCATTTGATTGGTGAAGATTTGACTCGACTCCTTCTTTGTCACTTGCGCCAGCAGGAGGGACAGAGGCGGGACAGAGGAGTATTTGCGCCGGGCACGAAATTGCAAAATGCGCCTGCATACACCCTGTACATATTGACTTATCGAGGGCTGACTGCAATAAACAGTTTTGTCCAGATGTTATAGTTTGGACATAACTGTTTATTGCTGTCAGCCCTCGATATTATAATGACTTGTATCACCAAAACTGCTTCAGAGCTTAGGATTGTATTACAGAAGGTCTTATAAATGTATGTGAACTTTTATTTTGCGACCTTGACATTGAATTTCATTGATCTAAATGTCAAACTTCATTTTTCATAACTTGTATCATCACTGCAAGACTGCTTGCCGGTAAGCTACAGGACCCTTGGTCCTATTTTTTCACATTTGGCCGGGTCAGTCGGATAGCTTTTTTACCCTCAACAAATGAAATCAATCATCATCTAGAAACTGCATTTTCCATTTTCCTTGTCTCATATTAAGAATAGTTTGATGATCTGGAACATTTACTGAAGACAGATTTAGAAAAAAAATCAAAGAAATCTAGATACTTTTTTGTAGAATTGGTTGGAAATGTATTTAGTTGAAATGTCAGACATCAAGCACTATTCACTTTAAACCAACTTGACTTTGAGGCAATGTTTGAAATACTTGATCCAAGTGCTATTTCTTAAGCGAAAGAAATCACTCAAGCAGAATTAGATTGTGGCCCAGACGGAACTACTACTTCTTGACCTTTCAATGTCTGCTTGTTTGGTTCAACACCTCCCCATGTTGTTGGGCAGAACTTGGCCCATGCTATTCAATAGTGATAGTCACTGTTTGCTACTCAGATCTGTGATCTGCCCGACATGTTTATCAGGGCCAGTGATACTGCGGGGTACCACTCATTAATCATTGCAGCCACCCCCTACCCTCTCCACTCAACACTCTCATGCACATTAGTTAACCGCTGACCTTGTTTTCTGCTTGTGATTTCCCACCTCATATCCCAGCATGGCAGCAAGTGTCTGAAAGCTGTCAGGCTGCCTTTGGCTGCAGAGCAAGCTCCTTGCTATACTCTTAATCCATAAGACAGGTTGCAGTTACAGGTAACATATTAAAGGTGCAATAGGTATCTTTTACAAAAATAACTTTACTTCGTATTTGCTGAAACTGTCACATCTCTACTGACTATTGTACATGAGATGGGTCATCTGTTAAAAAAATAAAAATCAGCCATCTTAAGCTCCTCCCAGGGCTCCTAATGGTTTTTGTTAGAATCCAGTGCGCCTAAGAAAAGTCTACCAATGAGAGCCATGAGAAGTCTCAAATGTGTCAATCGCTTCTCTAGCCCACGCTGTTTAGCCCCCTGCTCTGCACAAGCCATCTTCCCGGGTCTGGCCCTACATCATCTGCGTCCGATTTGTGAAGGGGTTTTGAGTCAATATGCCGGTGAAACTACTTCTTGAAATGAAGAAATTTCCCATAACTTCATTGGCAGCTATATTATATGCAACAAAAACAAGCAAACAGAATTAAACTGAAGACATGGAGGCTAGAATGAAGGAGTTAAACCGCAATTGAGATAAAAATTTTGCCCGAGGAAAGAAAACAAAAATTTCAATCAAACAGCCCGTTCACTCTGATTGCTGTAAATGCAAACACCCACTAGCACATCAATGGAAAGCACGCCATGTTCATGGAAAATGTGACTTCTGATGCAGGTGACAATCAAGATTTTTTAAGGAACCATGAATTATTCATATAGTTCAGTTTCTTTCCCCAAAATGAAATAATTCACTGACCAGTTGGTCAAAACATTTGCGTCTTTGCATTGACTTTGAATGTAATCTGTCGTGCGAAAAATTTGTTTTGCGTCCAGTGTGCAAGCGGCTTAAGACTATTATTTTCACTTAGGTTTCATCGTTTTTAGTGGGGGAAAGGAATACAGCCTGATTGCTATGATGAGTTTGATTGTAATGAGTTGAGATCACATATAGAAAATAAATGTGTAACGTATCTTGCATTGTTGTCCATGCATGTTAATGACAAAATTTTAAGCAGCAACAGGGTGTAATAATAGGAACACACTATCCATCATTTCTCTTCCCAATGATGGAGGCAGAAGAAATAAATGAGCAACCGTCATATTTCATTCCAACTTCATAAGTTTGAATGATCTGACGTAGTTATAAATAAAGGGAACTCTAAAATAACACATCCTAGATCTGAATGAATGAAATATTCTTATTAAATACTTTGTTCTGTTCATAGTTGAATGTGCTGACAACAAAATCACACAAAAATTATCAATGGATATCAAATTTATTAACACATGGAGGTCCGGATTTGGAGTCACACTCAAAATTAAAGTGGAAAAACACACTACAGGCTGATCCAACTTTGATGTAATGTCCTTAAAACAAGTCAAAATGAGGCTCTGTAGTGTGTGGTCTCCATGTGCCTGTATGACCTCCCTACAACGCCTGGGTACACTTCTGATGAGGAGGAGGATGGTCTCCTGAGGGATCTCCTCCCAGACCTGGACTAAAGCGTCCGCCAACTCCTGGATAGTCTGTGGTGCAACGTGGCGTTGGTGGATGGAGCGAGACATGATGTCCCAGATGTGCTCAATTAGATTCAGGTCTGGGGAGCGGTCGGGCCAGTCCATAGCATCAATGCCTTCGTCTTGCAGGAACTGCTGACACACTCCAGCCACATGAGGTCTAGCATTGTCTTACATTAGGAGGAACCAAGGGCCAACCGCACCAGCATGTGGTCTCAGAAGGGGTCTGAGGATCTCATCTTGGTACCTAATGGCAGTCAGGCTACCTCTGGCGAGCACACGGAGGGCTGTGCGGCCCCCCAAAGAAATGCCACCCCACACCATTACTGACCCACTGCCAAACCGGTCATGCTGGACGATGTTGCAGGCAGCAGAACGTTCTCCACGGCGTCTCCAGACTCTGTCACGTCTGTCACATGTGCTCAGTGTGAACCTGCTTTCATCCGTTTCATTCGCCACTGGTGAATTTGCCAATCTTGATGTTCTCTGGCAAATGCCAAACGTCTTGCACGGTGTTGGGCTGTAAGCACAACCCCCACCTGTGGACGTCGGGCCCTCATACTAACCTCATACTCCATACTCCGGTTTCTGACCGTTTGAGCAGACACATGCACATTTGTGGCCTGCTGGAGGTCATTTTGCTGGGCTCTGGCAGTGCTCCTCCTGTTCCTCCTTGCACAAAGGCGGAGGTAGTGGTCCTGCTGCTGGGTTGTTGCCCTCCTACATCCTCCTCCACGTCTCCTGATGTACTGGCCAGTCTCCTGGTAGCGCCTCCATCCTCTGGACACTACGCTGACAGACACAGCAAACCTTCTTGCCACAGATCGCATTGATGTGTCATCCTGGATGAGCTGCACTACCTGAGCCACTTGTGTGGGTTGTAGAGTCTGTCTCATGCTACCACTAGAGCAGAGGTGGGCAGCGAGGGCCGTATCTGTCCCTGGTTTTCACTCCAACGTCTGGCCTTTAATTAGTTCATTGTCTCAATTAGCCAAACCATTTATGAAATCTGACGTTACATGTGCATTTCTTTAAATTATCATGAAACTACAAAGACTAGTCTTGTCTCCCTTCATAAAACATTTTCCTTTGATCGTATCATTGCGAAAATCTATATTTGTGCATGCAATCAATTAACTCAATTAGTCAGGGAAATTGATAGGAATAAAAACCTGCATACACACCGGCCCTCCAGGACCGTGATTGCTCACCCCTGCACTAGAGTGAAAGCACCACCAGCATTCAAAAGTGACCAAAACATAAGCCACAAAGCATAGGAACTGAAAAGTGGTCTGTGGTCACCACCTGCAGAACCACTCCTTTATTGGGGGTGTCTTTCTAATTGCCTATAATTTCCACCTGTTGTCTATTCCATTTGCACTACAGCATGTGATATTGATTGTGAATCAGTGTTGCTTCCTAAGTGGACAGTTTGATTTCACAGAAGTGTGATTGACTTGGAGTTACATTGTGTTGTTTAAGTGTTCCCTTTATTTTTTTGAGCTGTGTATATATGTAATGCTTGCGTTCTATGCTCAGTAAAGCCACTTGCAAACTGGACGCAAAACAAATTTTTCACACGACTGATTACAGTAAAAGTCAATGCGAAGACGCAAAAGTCGGACAGGGTTTTAATACATCTCCTTGTCCGAAAGTCATAAAAGTTTTAATTTTTCAAGTATTCCAGAAATTATTAGACATGCAAACTTGGCCATGTTTGTGTTCGACCTTCACAAAATGCAAATTGATAGCTATCAACTTTTCTTGGTCTTTTTATTTGTGTGTTTTCTTCCATTGAAGATAGACAACATTCTTTATTCGGTGTCTTTTGAAAATTAGTCAGATGGATCGAACAGATTCACGCTTTATTTCCACTCCAAAGATAAAATAGGGCTTGTAGTCAGTGAGCAAATCAATTCCATGACCATTAACAGTGTGAATAAATTATCGCATATACGATGAACACTGTCCAAGGCGAAATGCAAAAAACTCCATGTCTGGCAGCCAGCAAAAAGTATTGGTATGAGAACAGATTTTTCACGAAATGGAGAATAAAAATAAATCCCCAACAAACAGAGCATCCAAAAAAGATGGCCCGCAAATAAATAAATTGCTCATTAGATGTTCTGTTTGTTGTTAAAATTTTTCTTTTTATTCTTTATTTCGTTAACAATCTGTTTTTATTGTCCTCTTTTTTCTTTTTTTGGGCTGTCAGACACGGAGTATTTTGCATTTAATGTCCGACAGGCATTGTACCACCAATGTTGACTCACTTTATTGACCAGAGCTTAAACAGAAACATTGATTGAAATGTGCGGTACTCATCTTGAAGAAGTGAGCCCTCTAATCAAAACTTTCGCGTTTAATATCTAAAATATTCACATAGACACTGCGTTCAACACAATCCGTCGTGTGAAAAATTCGTTTTATATCCAGTGTGCAAGCGCCTTAATACTAGGCTACTATTATTGTCTCTTTGGTTTTATCATTTTTAGTGGGGGAAAGGAATACAGCCTGATTGCTATGATCTCGTACTGAGTTAAGATCACATATTGAAAATAAATGCGTAACATATCTTGCATTGTTGTCCATGCATGTTGATCCCAAAATTTTAAGCAGCAATAGGGTGTAATAATAGGAACACGCTGTCCATTGTTTCTCTCCTAATGATGCAGGCAGAAGAAATAAATGAGCAACCATCGTATTTCATTTCAACTTCATAAGTTTGAATGATCTGCCGTAGTTTCGTTTTGAAATTCCAATCAAGTTCGCTAATGGTAATATTTTGCGAATGCCCTAATTAGCCAGCTAATTCATATTCATAATGCTGAATATAGACGTAAGCAGTGCATAAAACATGCCTGAAGCAGCAAAGTAAAATGTAACATTCACGCATCATGCAGATATAGGACAGATATTCCAACACATTAAAGGTGAGGAGAGGAGCTCATTTGATTGGTGAAGATTTGACTCTGCTGTGTTACACCCAAACACCCCTTCTCTCCTCCCTCTTTGCCACTTGCGCCGGCAGGAGGGACAGAGGCGAGACAGAGGAGTACTTGTGCCAGGCTATACCGGGCACAAAATTGCAACATACGCCTGGACACTCCCCATTGGTGCGGCGCACCCCCCATTCGCCATGCCTGGTCTACGAATTTAGAGCCCATGAAGTTCAAAATGAATCAATGATTTTCTGGTAAAATTTAGCATAAATTTACGGAGCAAGAATAATTCACTAACACAATAATATCCAAAATATTTCTTATTTTAACAAAATAGACACTCCACCATCAAGAAAAAGCAGACAATATGCTACCTTAGACTGAACGCAGTGGTCGGTGCAACGAATGAAGCAGGGGATTTTTCTTCTACCTTTTCAGATTTTAAATGAGCAAAAAATGCAAGGCATCTCATTGAATGCAGTATAAATTCAAAAGCAGATCGCCACGTTAAGCAAAATGCCAGAACATGCAGTATTATTAGCAAAGGCTAACGGCTACTCTTGTAAGCCAGTGTGGCAAACTATCTCTGTGATCACGGTGGTAAACTGAAAATAAATAGCTGACTAGAAGTAAAATAGAGATACTCCATACAAAGTCAGTTCTATTTACACTTCAAGGGGAAAAACTCTCCATCATGGAATTTCTCCTCTGAAGAGTCAATGCTGTGAGCCCTCCAATCTGTTCCATTCAGAATAACTTCCATTTTCCATCTCCAAATTACATTTCCATCCTGGAATAACCTCAGCACTCTTTTTTTTTCGATGCAATCACATCCTTTTCAGCTGCGCAAAGTTGAGAGAGTACAACCTAATTTGCTGTTGCGCAAGTGTTTAAATACTTTTCTTAGGCTCCAATCAATGTCTTTCAATTACTGAGGAAAGTTTATAATGTCTAATTTTTGGATAAAAAAAATAGGTAGTCTCTGTAACTGGGCGTGAACTGTAACTGTGTTTTACACAGATGAGCCTGAGCAAACATGAGAAAGACTAGATATCAATCAGGCATACTACAGGGTTGTGAGGAATAGCTGAATTCATCACGGGGTGAATCTTCACGTAATCTAATGGTAGGGAATCATGCGTTTCTATCATCTGATGACTATAATCGTAGAATCATGTTGTATCAATACCATGTTGAATTTTTACTCGAGAAAACTGATTTTTTTTTTCTACTCACTCAAGATACCTTTGGCCTATCATGCTGAACTGGTAGCAACAAAGGTCAACAATTTTTTATTCTGTCAAGGGGATGATTTTTATCAACTGCTGGATTGTTACTGTGGGCAAGTATATCAGACAGTTAGCACATCAGGCTTGGCTGAGCAGTTTAATTCATACAATTCCTGGCAAACAGGGATGGGGCTTAACTAGTCCATATTCTAAATATGTAACAGGCTGAGCTTTCTTGTGAATATTCAGTAAACTGTACGGGTGTGCCATCTATTGATAGAATAGTGTAACTGCGTGCATAAATAGAGCAGCCCCACGTCCGCTGGCATCTACATCTGCACAGGGGTGTCAAAATATACACTCCTGTCTGTCTGATATTGTAACTGTCAATGCAATGGCTGCAGTTGTTGAGCAACTATGTTGGTATTCCTCAATGATCGCTAATGTTTTGCTGTCATGTTGTATACCTGGCCTCTTCAGTAGCTTATGCGTTTGTGACAGCCTCCCTTGCGGGAAGGGGTTTGTAGCTGGAACTGAATCACAGTTGAGAGGGAAAGACCTGAAGGTTGTAATTTTTACCCCTCAGCCCCAACTAAGGGGCAGAGGGGTATTGTCGTCATCTGCGATGTCCGCACGTCTGTCCCATAAAGTTTTTTTTTCTGTATGATGACTTGTAAACAACTTGGTCAATCAATGCCGGTTTTGCTGTGTTGCTTGGTCCTGTGTGCCTACTGAAGCCTATCGATTTTGACGGCTCTTGGATGCTCAATATGGCTACCGCAGCCGCCATCTTGAATTTTGTATTCTGCTCAATACCTTGAAAATGACTTCGTCAATCTACACCATTTTTTGCTCTGTTGCTTGGTCTTGTGTACTCACAGAAGCCTATCGAATTTGACGCCACTCTGATGTCTAGTATGGCCGCATCTTGAATTTTGTATTCCTCAATACAACTTTTTATTCATTCCAAACAATCCAGGGGCTGAGGGGTTACGCCCACTTCTCGGGGCTATTTTTTCTAATTCTCAAGCGAAGTGCGCTTTCTTATCAACTAACTGCCTCTTTTATGGGTCACAGAAGTGAAGCACAGTGCTAATTATCTGCCTGAGCAGTTCTGCACCTGACACTTGGATTCCTCTAAGACCAGTGGCTCTAGGTCTTTCTCCTGCAGTTAACATGCCTTTGATTTTAATTCCAAGCCCAACACAGCACATCTCACTGTACAGATAAAGAGCTTGCTGAAAAATAAATTAATGTAAATTTCTAGTTGAAATTAAGACCTACAGGACGATCGATCTCCTGGAATTGGGTTGATTACTTCTGACTTACAGTATCCTACACAAACATAGATACTGGATGAAAGAGACAATAAAGCCAAAGTGAAAGTACAGTTGAGCAACCATTATTTTTATTATTCTAAGCTTAGCACTGTGCAGGAGAATTCCCATAGTGTCACGCTCTCTTTGTTTTGATTGAAAGTAATTGGTCAGACAGCAGCCCCCATGCAGAACTTACTACACAGATCAATACCCTGGCCTTTTAGCACGTCGTCCTGTGCCTCCACTCCTGAATCCGCAATATCGATTTTATTCCAGCTGCAGGGAGAGGCAGCTGAACTCAAACGCCTTAAGTAAGTGCAGGAAGTGGGAAGGAGATACCTTAGATTGTTGAATTATGTAAGCCGCTCTTTGGAAATTTCAGTTCAGGATGTTTTTTTTTAATTACAAAAACTTGCACAGCACTCTGCTTTATCAATGGTGCTGTTGGTCTAGTAACTTCAAGAAACTTGTCACGGCATGGGCTTGTATGGCTGCCAATGTAACAGTGTCACTACTGTTTATTGATGATGTGACCATTGATAGAGGTGGCAGAATCAATTCTTAAGTGAACAGGGCTAATACTACCTGCTGAAATCCAGCCAAATGTTGTCATACTGATATGATAGTGCTTCACAGTCCAGGTGGATAATGACCCAAAACAAAATGCAGTACTAAAGCAACACAAGGCAAAGAAATTGAATATTTAATACGGCCAAGTCAGTCAATGGAGCTCAACCCAGTTAAGCTGCTTTTCACTTACTGAAGGCAAAACTAAAGGCAGGAAGACCTTCAAACAAGCAGCAACTGAAGGCAGCCGCAGAAAAGCCCTGGAAAAGGGTCTTGAGGGAAGAAACAGCATTTGGTGATGTCTTCAGGTTCCAGACTGCAGGCAGTCATTGACTGCAAAGTATTTTCATGCAAGTATTAAAAATAATGCTTATAATTGTTAGTTTGTCCAATTAATTTTGAGCCTGTGAAAAGGAGGACTATTTGCAGAAATGGATGACTTCTCAACGGTTGATCCAAGATTTATGTGGAACCCCTTGATTAAAGAAGAAAGTGTGCAGTGTGTGTCACTGTCCAAATACTTCTGGGCCTTACTGTATGTGCATATGAACACTGAATAATTGTCACCCTTTTTGTACATGGTCACTGCTAAATATTACTGACTGCCCAGTATGTATACCAAGTTAAGGACGATTGTTGTGTGTGTGAGCGTGTGTTTGCACATGAGTTATAGATGTGATCATGCAGATGCATAGCGGTGGGGAGCCAAGTGCAGACGGCCCGATATAATTAAAAAGTCTCCTTGAGAGTGACGGGAGCTCTCAATGACTGATGGCTGTCATTATGTTGTGTCAGTTGGTTCCTCGAGCCCAATGAGAAATGCTTAATGAGAGCCTGGCCTCCATATTCCAGCGATGCGTACTGCCCGAGGAGTTGATGGCGTGTTTCACTCTATCACATCTGTCTCTAATGGCGCACACTTGGCGAGAGCCACGACAGCAGGACAGAAGAGGAGGCCAAACCCTCTCTTGCTCTTTTTTTTCCCGATGAAAGATTTGCAGCTAATTAAGTGGCGCTCCATAAACCACATTAGTGCCTCATTTGAAATGCAGCTTCATGTGTATTCAGAAATTACACTTCAGCTGACCTTTTTTGTGTTCCAGGCATTGAATTTTTTTTCTCATTGAGCAAATGCTTTTTTTTTTTTTTTTTTTTGCTTTTCCTCAAGCCATTATGACACCCCTGCTCGATAATACAGTCTGACAAACACAAGCCATTTAAGGAGGTTTACACACATGCAATACGGCAATTATGATTCTGGCATGGATGATTGCTAACCAGTAAGTCTCTTATTCTTAATGCTCTTTAGCGCTCACAAAATCTTAGATTGTTTCGGTCTTTAGCAGACCCTCCTGTGATTTTGTGAGGAAATGCCAGCTGAAATGCTCCTGTCCTCTGAGGTGAGGAAAAATGGCACCCCCTGTAGGATAAATAGGTGTCCAATAGGATAGAGCAGGTATGATGCCAACGGGCTGTTGCACCCTTGTCTACCATCCTGAATTCAGTGGCTAAAAAAACTTACACAGTTCAGCTTATGGATAGTTTGACAAAGGTACACCAAGGTGCACTCAGTTTGCCACTGTCTAGAACCAACTTTTGGCCTTTAATTACTTAATTAGCCAAATCATTCGGGTAACCTGACACTTTAGCTGCATTTCTTGACAAGCTCTTGAATGACCACCTAGAAAACTGTTCTTGAGTCCCAAAAAATTTTACTGTAATCTGATCGATGAGTAAACCCATGTTTCTTTTTACAGCCAGTTACAGTAGCTCATTCAGCCAGAGTTAGTGGTCATTATAAAAATGCATACTCTCCAGCCTTCAGGGCTGTAATTGCTCATCTCTGGCCCAAGAAGCTTTTTCTTAAAATCCTGAAACAAAAAAAAATTATTTGAATGTCTTAATTAGTTCAGATTTTACGGGGGTCAAAGTTAATGCTTCGTGATTTTACAGGACGGCTCAAATGTAGGATTTTGATTTCAAATAATTTTTATACACCAGCACCATGATCTAATCTCAGAGTCGTTTCTATTTTCTTCTACGTTATATTTAGCCTGAACACAACAATCAGGTTTTATGTCCAAATTCTTCTTCAAATATTTATTTTTGGTCACTTAAAGATAAATGGTTGCCAAAAAATGTACATGTAACAGTGTCGCACAAAAAATTATATATTTTTTTACATTTTCAATATTTATATTTCTGAAAAAAATCCATATTCTCAGAAAAAAGGCTTTATACTATATTTTTTATTATATATATTATATTTTATTATAAGTATTTTATATTTATATATATATATATATATATTTTTTTTTTTTTTTTATGAGTTTTTGAATAGTTGTAACAGTGTCGCATTTTTGGCATCATTGGGTTTGGTGCAGTTTCATAGTGTCTAGTTAAAATTACTAAAGCGGAATATTATTCTTTTTTTTTCTTTTTGAAAAATTAAGTTAGTGATTGTTGCAGGCATGAATATCTTAATAAATGTATTTATTTATTAATTTATTCATTGTAAATGAGCCACCCCTCAAAATTTAAGCAGATTTTGTGTCTTATGTTTAATTACACTTAGACCAGGCTGCAAACTAGTAAATATTAAGAAGATGATTGACACCTGGTGGCACATTTAATTTTTAAAAATAAGGTGAAGCCCACCCCCTTTTTTGGAAATTGGGTCTGCTGGGTGGGCCTGATTCATTTGGGAGAAGATGATTGGCTGGTTGATTCTCTCAGGGGCCCTTAAATACCCCTCCTCTACTGCCAGTTGTCACATTACAATTGCTGTCAATACAAGTGCCACAACTACATTGCTTAACATTAGTACAGTCCACAAGTCATCTCCAAGTTCCAGAATAGTTTTCAGTGCAGCTGAGGACCAGGCATTACAGAGAACGCAAGAAGACTGAAAACCCTGATTCCTGAAAATATCAGACTGAAAACAGAGCAGCCAAAGCCAGAGATCCTGAAGGCGTCCCTGCCAAGACCAGAGAATGTATAGCCAAACTCAGAGCAGCCAAGAAGGAAGCACAGCTTGCTGAGCAGCATCACCTGGGTACTCCTGTCTGCAGCAACACTTCCAGTCAGGCCCATGCAGTCCGTAGAATCTCCAGTCATCTTCCAAAGTCTCCAAGAAAACGCCAAGCAGTCATCAAGGAGATATGTCAAGCAGAATCCAGTGCCTGTCAGTGACCCTGTGCGCCTACTCCACCTAAATCAGCACACAACAGTTCCAGATGAGGTCCGTTCAAGAGTCACAGACTTCCACCTTTCCACCTTCATCAAGGCATCAGCTGAACGGCCCCTGGTTGTAAGCACTACATCACCATGATCCGAGATGGTGAGAAGGTGACAGAGCAACGGCGCTACCTAGTGATGACCATCCGGGAGAAGCAAGAGTTCCTTGATGACACCATCAGCCTGATGTCCTTCCAGCGCCTGTGGCCAGATGTAGTCCTCTTCAGAGACAACATCCCCCACACCATCTGTATGTGTTCATAAGAACCTGAACCTGCTGCTCCAGTCTATCCACCACCTCAAGTGCCTGCCAGCTGACCACCATGAACTCTTAGAGACTTTTCACAGTCTTGTCACAGACTTATTATCTGTGACAAGTCTTCTGAGGCTTGTATGTGTGGCAAGTGTGCAACCTGTTCAGACAGAGTAACCTTCAACAAGCTATCAGCGCAGATCAGTGACCTTCAGCTTGGTGATCCAGTATCCTGGTATGGGTGGGCCAAGGGCGACGATGGCAGAGTTTACAAGCTGGCCCTTGATGGTACCATGTCTGATGTGCTCAAGAACCTCTCCACCAGGCTCCCCAGCTTCAAGATCCTCTGCTTCGTGAAGGACCAGCTGGCCAGAACCTTCAAGGACCTGTACTCCAACCCTCGACTCAACCAGGCAGTGCTCCAGATTGACTTCTCAGAGAACCCGTCCATCAGCCACCAAGACGAAGTCCTGGGTGCCCACTGGTCTCGCACTGAAACAGCACTCTTCACTGCAGTTGGTTGGACAGCATCCGGTACCTTCCCCTTTGGTGTGATGTCAGCCTACCTGGTCCGATGATAAGTTTGCTGGCGCCACCTTCATCTACCACGTGGTGGATGAACTACTCCCTAATCTTCCAGCTGGCATCACCAAATTGGACATCTTCAGCGTTGGGGCCACACAACACTTCAAGAACAAGTTCTTGGTGATGTACATCACAAGCCTGCTGGAGAGGAAGGGGATCCTGGTGAGGTGGCATTTCCTGGTTACATCTGTAATGTGAATATAGGCCACTAGATGGCAGTATTTACCTTTTTTTTGTTAAGCTCAGACTGGAGTCATGTTTAGACATGTCCTGGACATGTCTGGGGCAAGTCTCAGAAAATAAAAAAAAGAGGTCTAAATGTGGGTGGGGTCTGCAAAAGAGTATATAAGGAAAAGAATTGAGACAGTAAAGTAGTAGGAGAAATTGCAAGAACATGACCAGACCTGCCATTCTGTTCAAGACCTGTGACGTTTCTTTTGTGGATTTCTTTGCCTGTGTTTGAGCATTTTCATCATCCAGGACATCACCAAGCCGCCCCACAAAAAGGGACTGTAAATATTTCTTTTTGTTTTTGTTATAATTAATCTTGGTCTTAGTTGTTAGTTGTTTAGTCATTATTGTCTTTGTTAAAAATTAAATGTGTTTTAGTTGTTAAAACTGTGTCTGTCATCCCTTGCTGTTGCTGTTGCTGTTGTGTTGTAATGTAATAACAAATTGGGGCCAAAACAAATTGGGGGCTCGTCCGGGATAGACCATTTTGTGAGTAATTTATTGAAAATCTAACATTTCAAATTGTAAAATTGATTTTTTTTAATTGAATACATATATATTGACAACAGCAATGGATGATTTCTTGGCATCACCAACCGTAGGGGTTTTGAAGTCTTTTAAAAAGACAGAACTGCTAGAAATTTGCAGACATTTAGAGCTGACAGAGGTGAAACCAGCCATGCGAAAAGCAAGACTGGCTCGAGAGATAGTTGAATATTACATTGATGAAAATGTGTTTGCACCCGGAGATCTGGAACAGTTTCCAGTGGAAAATCCAAATATAGAAATGGAACTTAAATTAAAAATGCTAGAGATTGAAAGGGAGGAAAGAGAAAAAGAAAGGGAGGAAAAAGAAAAGCAAAGAGAATTTGAAAGGGAAGAAAAATAAAAACAAAGGCAGTTTGAGTTAGAAAAATTAGCAAGAGAAGAGAAAATAGAAAGGGAGGAAAAAGAAAAACAAAGAGAATTTGAGTTAGACAAATTTGCAAGACAGAGAGATTTTGAATTAGAGAAATTTGATAGAGAAGAAAGACTCCAAATGGAGCAACTAAAAATAAAAATTCAAACTGAAAATAAATTTCGGGCTAGCCAGGAGGTAAAATTGGTGCCTCCATTTTCGGAAAAGGATGTTGACAACTATTTCCAGTGTTTTGAAAAGGTAGCAAAGAGTTGCCAGTGGCCAAAGGAACACTGGCCTCTGATGTTGCAAACTGTCCTCAAGGGTAAAGCTCAACAAGCCTATTCGGCTTTGTCTGCCGATGATTCCTCTGATTATGAGATTGTCAAAAAGGTTATTTTGAGAGCTTATGAGTTGGTTCCAGAGGCTTACCGACAGAAATTCAGAGGTCTGAAGAAATCTGAAAATCAGACTTATGTGGAATTTGCTAATGAGAAGAAGGTTTGCTTTGAGCGCTGGTGTACTTCTATGGAGGTCAAGGATGATTTCAACTCACTGAAAGAGATTTTGTTAGTTGAAGAATTCAAGAACTGTGTTAAGGATGATGTTAAGACCTACCTTAATGAGAAGCAAGCACTGAATTTGCAATCAGCTGCCAAATTTGCAGATGAATATGTTCTCACACATAAGTCCAAATTTCAGTCTAGCAGTAACAATAGATGGTCCCAATTTCAGAAAAAGGGTTACGGTGATACCCAAGATTCCTCACCCAAAGACAAAGACAAATCTGGTGATGGTGCTCAGAAATCCAGTAACAGGTCTGATCAAAGTGTGAAAGCTGACAGTGACAAAAGTGGTCTAGTTTGCAGTTATTGCAAGAAATCTGGTCATGTTACAACTAACTGTTGGTTCCTAAAAGCTAAGAAAGAAAAAGAAAAGGATACCAAACCAAATGCCTTTGTGAAAACAAGGTTAGAAACCCCTGTAGTAGATAACCGATCTGTTAAATTGCCTGCTTCTTCTGGGGCTAAAAAGCCTGATACAGCTGACTTCGTGAGGGAGGAATTTCTTCCATTTGTGTCAGAGGGATTTGTGGCTCTGAACGAGCATACTACTCCTGTCCCCATATATATCCTAAGGGATACCGGAGCTTCTCAGTCACTTTTGTTGATGGACTCCTTGGAGTTACGTGATGAGACCGCTTCAGGGGATTTCATACTTGTACAAGGTATTGAAGGGAGGACTGTATCTGTACCCCTGCGCTCTATATTCTTGAAGTCAGATTTAGTTACAGGACAGGTAAAGGTGGGACTTATGTCAAGTCTACCTATAGAGGGTGTTTCTCTGTTGCTAGGCAATGACCTGGCTGGGGGCAAAGTAGTTCCCCCTGTACATCTTACTTCACAGCCCAGCACTGAAGATGGGGATGAGGACCCATCTCTGTATCCTTCTTGCGCAGTGACTCGTGCTATGGCCAAGAAGGCTAAAGAAGAAGATGATGTGGTGCCGTCCAGTACATTGAATAGTCAGGACTCAGGTGGTTCGCCTCATGACTCTGATTGGGCTACTATGGTTTCTCCGTTTGAGGACTTATCAGATACTTTTATCTGTTCTCTATTCAGCCAGCCGGATGGGTCTGGTGATTCTGATGTGTCTGGAGACTTGTCTCTGTCCAGAAAGCGGTTGATTGAGGAGCAAACTAATGATCCTGAAATTTGTGTACTAAAGAGGAGAGCCCTTCCTGATAAAGAAATAGACACAGTTCCAGTTGGGTATTATCTCAAGGATGGTGTGCTGATGCGGAAGTGGCGCCCTCCTGATATCCCTGCCAATGCAGATTGGGCAGTGGTCAGGCAAATTGTTGTTCCGAAGGTCTACAGGAATGAGATCTTAACAATGGCTCATAGTTTACCTTTAGGAGGTCATCTTGGTGTTAACAAGACTTTTGATAAGATCATGAAACACTTCTTTTGGCCTGGGCTTCAGAAAGACGTTTCCAACTTTTGCAAAACCTGTGACACTTGTCAGGTAGTTGGAAAACACCAGTTAGACCCACCTGTCGCTCCATTGCAGCCTATCCCAGCATTTGGGGAGCCATTCTCTAAGGTCATTGTTGATTGTGTTGGTCCATTACCCAAGACTAGATCTAGAAATTAGTACTTGTTGACAATCATGTGTGCATCTACCAGATTCCCCGAAGCCATACCTCTACGTAACTTCAAGGCAACTGCAATCTCAAAGGCTTTGATAAAGTTCTTCACGTTGTTTGGCCTTCCCAGGGAAATTCAGTCAGACCAAGGTAGCAATTTCACTTCAGGATTGTTTCAGCAGGTTGTGTATGAACTAGGTGCAAAACAGATTCTTTCTAGTGCCTATCATCCAGAAAGTCAGGGTGCCTTAGAGCGGTTTCATTCCACTCTCAAGACAATGATGAGGGCTTATTGTTATGACCATGAGAAAGACTGGGATGAAGGTGTTCATTTGCTGTTGTTTGCAGCTAGAGAAGCAGTGCAGGAGTCTACTGGATTCAGTCCATTTGAGCTAGTGTTTTGTCATGAAGTGAGAGGACCTTTGCTATTATTGAGTGAACAATGGCAAGAGAAAGAGCCGCATATCAGTCTGTTAGACTATGTTAGCAAGTTCAAGGAAAGATTGCGTGCAGCTTGTGACCTTGCCAAAGAGAACTTGAAATCAAGTCAGGGAAAAATGAAAACTTGGTATGATCATAAGGCTAGAAGCCGTGAGTTTAAACCAGGAGAAAAGGTCCTTGTGTTGTTTCCCTTGCAGTCCAATCCATTGCAGGCTAGATTTCATGGTCCTTATGAAATTCTGACAAAACCCAATGATCTCAATTACATTGTGAAGACTCCAGATAGGAGAAAACCAAAACAATTGTGTCATATTAACATGCTAAAGCCTTATCATGACAAAGTAAAAATATGAATTTTTCATATTCCGCAAGAATGGTGAATGGCTCAAAGAAGGCATTATCTCGTTTATGCCACAGTTACTACTCCTGCAAAAAATCACAGTGGCACAGTGGTTAGCACTACTGCCTCACCGCAAGAAAGTTGTAGGTTTGAATCTGGCCTCGGGCCTTTCTGTGTGGAGTTCGCATGTTCTCCCCGTGTTTGCGTGGGTTTCCTCTGGGTACTCCGGTTTCCCCCACCCACAAAAATATGCATCATAGGAACACTCCAGCCAGTACCCCTGACCAAGGAACTGGCTATAGAACTGGAGTTGGTCCCTGGGCCCTGCTCTGTGGCTGCCCACTGCTCCTAACTATCGGATGGGTCAAATACAGAGGGCATATCTTATCTATATATCTTAAGTTTCAGGAAAAACTTTTGTCTCAAATTCTAAATGGCTGGAAACTCTGTGTTCCAGACGACTCGTTGGCTGGATATTTGAGACTGCAAATTTCTAATTTTTGTGCACCCCTTTTTTTGCACTGCAACAATGCAAAATGCAACAAAAAAAGTTTAAGATCAATTGGTCAAATGTGCAACTAGGGGATCCAATCAGCTATGGATATTATTCAACGTGGAGGATTATGTCAAAGGGCAGGAAAACTCATCCTTCGCATTTTTTTTTTTGCACAGGCTGTGCTTGGTGTCCTTGTAAAGGCATGCATTTGTGCGCTCGTATAATTTGGCCAAACCACAAAGAGGTGAACTGCTTACTGTGAAGCTGATCACATATTGGGTGGTACAGGAGAAGCTATATTCCCGCAAACCTTCGAAATTCCACACGCAAAACTTCAGTGCTTGCAAATATATACTCAGCAACAAAAGTTTCTGTGACACCATTTATGTGTATGTTATAAATGACACGCAAAGATCTCAAAGCAATCAATATGTTTATTTAACAGGAGAAACACTGACTTTTCAGTGCCAACGTCACTCAAAACGAAAAATGTCATTTTCATGCCTCATGAAGCACTTGTCTGACGTCTAACCAATTGTGACCTTCACACTTCAATACCGGGTGTGACTTCCTCGTGCCATGATGCAAGCAACGCATCTCCGGCGCATGGACCGAATCAGATGTGCCAGAAATTGCTGTGGGATGCCATTCCAAATCTGACGTAAACGTTGTCGCAATTCCTGGAGTGTAGCTGGCGGGTTATCCAACCGCCGCAAACGTCGATCCATCTCGTCCCAAAGATGCTCGATTGGGGACATGTCTGGGGATCTGGCTGGCCATGGCAGGACATTGACATGTTGTTGCATCAGATACTGCTGTACAATCCTTGCAACGTGTGGTCTGGCGTTATCATGTTGCAGCGTTATTCCGGGACCATGTTGCATCAAAAACGGTACCACCAATGGCCGTAGCACTTCATCGCGATATCTTTGACCTGTCAGATTTCCATCAATAACAAGCAAATCTGTTCTGTTTCTAGCCGTGATCCCTCCCCAAATCATGACACTACCACCTCCAAAACGATCAAATTCCTGAACACAGTTGTTGGCATAACGTTCTCCACGTCGACGGTATACACGTAAACGACCATCACATCGGTTAAGCATGAATCTTGATTCATCAGTGAAGAGTACAAGATCCCACTGACGGATCCACCGTCGATGTTGTTGTGCCCACTGTAGACGCAGTCGTCGGTGTTGTACTGTGAGTATTGGACGTCTTGCTGGCCGACGTGGGACAATGCCAAAATGACGGAGACGGCGACGGATTGTCTGTGCAGACAGTCGCCTCAAACCAGGTATCGTTCTTGCAGTTATGGTTGCAGGTTGGAATCGATTTCGGAGATGGGTTGTTCGAATCCAGTTGTCCTGTCTGGGAGTGGTTACTCGTGGACGGCCGCTGCGAGGACGGTCTCTGACATGTCTTGTCTGCTGATGACGCTGCCATAAGTTCCAAATGGTGTTTCGGTGGACATTCAGGCGATGAGCAACTTCCCTCTGCGAGGTTCCGGATTCAATCATCCCAATGGCCCTCCACCGATCATTTTCAGACAGTCTTGGCATTTAGAGGGTAGAGTTCCTGATCCGAAATGGCTGTGTTTTCGATAAGTGATGCTTCCGTCGTTCATCAGGCACAATGTGAACATTCCAAAAATTCTCCTCTTTTATTGCCATCCACAAGCATGATTTACGCACATTTTCACGTGCAAAGTCATTTTCTCGCATTTTCATGATTTCCATTTCAATGTTGTGTTTACGTGTACTGTTTCAGTGTGATATCACCATGTATGACAATTTCATAATTGCGTTATGAAAAATAATTAACAATATTGGTGTCACAGAAACTTTTGTTGCTGAGTATAAGTTTTTACGTTTTAATTTTTAATCTAATTCATTTACAGCTGTTATTTGTTCATTTTGCTGAATTCTTTTTGAGAGAGAAAACAAACTTTATCGTTCAACAAAATTAATTTATTTTGCCTATGGTGATTTGATTATGTCTGCTGAATATGGAAGCGTACAAAGCCATTATACCTGCATATCTGAAGGCATAGCTTTTAAAGTGTCAGAAAAGATTGTTTGCTTGCGGATTAATTGTTTTTGCTTCTTGCTCAAAAAGTCACCTTTTTTCCCCGACCGTGGAAAGCCTGTTTGCACATGTGCCTTCATTTAAAAGTTAGAATGAAGTAATTGTTTTTTTTATACTCCTAGTGTGTTCATTTGTTACTCACATTTTGGATTGGCCACAACAGTAATTGCCTAATTATGAAAAGAGGTAATTTTTTTGGCATGAGACGATAGACTAAAAAACGTCATATTTTCGAGTAACATATTTAACAATCTAAAAAGGTTCATACTGTCTGTAGTAACTAATTTACGTTAACATTCTTATTTTTCAAACAGAAAAGGTTTTATCCTACCTTGACATGTTTCGACGGGATACTCCTGTCTTCTTCAGAAGAGTCACCGATGTTACGAGTGACGTGTCTTATCAGCTGATGTTAGCGAGGCGTGGCCGCCCTGTCAGATTTGACAGGGCGGCCACGCCTCTTGCTGTCCGGCCGCTCCTCCAGGATGGTACTCCAGGTGTGGGAAAGCGTGTATGCCCCCTCGTCCCGGTTCATGGTCCTGTGGGCCCGCTTCCTGATTTCAATTGCCTCCATGATCTCAGAACAGTCAACATGAACGCTGGATCATGGAGGCATTCGCTAACATCAGCTGATAAGACGCGTCACTCGTAACATCGGTGACTCTTCTGAAGAAGACGGGAGTATCCCGTCGAAACATGTCAAGGTAGGATAAAACCTTTTCTGTTTGAAAAATAAGAACGTTAACGTAAACATATTTAACATTTGATAAGTTTTGACTGTATTTTTTAGATGATTCAATTGACTACTTCCTGGCTAGTCATCAAATGAACCAAAGAAGAACAGACCATATCCCTACATTACGTCCATTATGGCTCCTATGAGAATAAATGTGCAGTGCGATTCATCAGTATAAATACAAACGATGAAACACACACACAAACGAGGGCAAATCGTAGTGTAGTGTGGTCAGTCACAATTAGCCATTCCCTTGCTATGTCAGTCAGCTTTGCATTTTGTTATGGAAACATGTATCAACCAATATCTTTCCCATGTTATTTTTAATATTTATAGTTCCATGCTGTCCGTTTGAGTTCGCTGGTACTATGGTGGTCAGGCTGGGCCACTCGGGAGATAATCTTGACCTAATCTGAGCTGCCTGCATGGTGACTAAAGCAAGCCCAAGCATCCTGGCTGTTTCAGTTCTAAACTTCTGTTCTTATACGTTCAGATTTTATGCACATGGTGGTGTGTTCTCTCTATTATGACAGTTTTCCGGAATTGAGATTTAAACATTGCATAAAAAACATCTCAATGCATACAGTTGTGCAATTAATTTAAATATATTGAATTGTAACACATGTATCGTTGCCAGACTCTTGACAATTCACAGCCCTAATGCCACAGTGTTTTAAAATTGGGTTCACTGTGCTCCTTTTTGATTTCGGGCATTTGCCCTTTTAGAGGTGAGTGTAATTTGATATTTATGTCTTCTCCTGCTTTTTTGGTGGCGTTAATCCTTCAGTTTTCCATTGGATGGACTTTTCACGGCTTCAACCTCTTCCTCTGTGGCTGTGGGAACACCGCTGTCTGTGTACCGAGATGGGCATTTCTTGATAACAAGTGATGTATAAATCCCCTTTCTGCACGGACTCACCGGCTCATAACTGCTCATGTCCACTCAGTTTTATGACGGGGGGGCATCCATTTAGTAAGCCCTATCAAGCCATCACTCAAGCTAGGCTGCTGAATGTGTAAAAAGAACGGAAGCAGACAGGACTTTTAAGCTCCAGAAATGTTAAGGGTGATGCTCGGCAAACACCCTGGTCTGTTCCATGTGGAGGTGGCTCAATCCGTAACCTCTATTCTCTTGAAAAGCCAGGGGACTGGAGGTTCAGGACCATTTACAGCTGCTCTTTCCTGGCGGAGCAGCCTGGGCGAGCTGCTAAGAGCTCTGCTGTGCTGAAAATTTGCTGAGAGACGTGCACCTATTGAATGTGAGGTGAAAAACGTCAGCTGTTATACCCTACCTGGTAACTGAAGCTGCCTCTACCTTAACTGCCCACTGCACATTCTGAGGCAGCTTGAATGAACTGTCGACAGCCCTTTAACCCTTTCCCTCTCAACATTTCTAGAGAAATTTGATCTCAGATTTTCCTGTAAACAAGTGAGTAGAACAATGCTGAGTTAAGTTTTAAGTGGTTGTAAGTATGTTTATTTTCCGATCCTGGATAGCTAAGCTTTCAAATTGCACTGTAAGACACTTGCCCAACCTCTATGTGTCCACCATGGAAGCATAATGTCCTGTCAGTCAAAAAAGTTTCATTCTTTGGATCCTCTGTAGTGGGTCTCCGGAGGGAAAGGGTTAAAATTGTGGTGCTGTCCGAGTGTTTACGGACCTTGCTGTGTACACACTACTACAGTTTGAAATATTATAGCTGCTTAAAAGCATTGCATGAATGTATTGTGACAGCTCGAGAAAGAATTATGTTTGTTATGTAGTTCGGTTTTCTGCGCACTCCAATTCTCCTGACCTTGAAATGCATAATTGGTTATCTTGACTGGGTATTTTCATGATGTTGGTATTTAAACCGTGTAACTTGAAGACTGCGGTGTACAGGCACCGAGTCAAAGTGCATAAAATTTAGTGTCTTGCTCCTGATTGCTCCAAAAAATACATTTTCCAGTTAAATGGCATTGTAGCTTAACAAATACACACACAAGGCTACAGTGGACTCTGAAAAAACAAAAGGGGGTCTACATTTTCTTTTTGGAAAAAATTTTTTCCTGACTTTGCATTTTTTACATGATGACTTTTACTGGTGCAAACCTCAGTGGCGCTAGTGAGGAACACCTCTCAAATCCTGGAAATGCACCCCGAAAAAGAAGCTCAAATCTACCTTTTGGTCCTCTCCCTTGGGGGCGAGATAATGAACTTGCCTCACTTTAATGTGTTACATTAAACAGCGTTCCTCTGATTAGGTTTATGGTGAACTATGACACTGAGGTGTCACTGCAGTAGTTTACGGGCTGTTTGTGATTGTTGGTGCTAATGCGCTATGCCTAGCCCACGCAATACCCCCACATCACACAGGCTGAGCAAGCGCAGCCGCTGGAGTGACTGCCTGCTTCTGCAGGTCAAATGTCACCAGTGTTTACACTTGTTGCAGTCCTTCTGTGAAAAACCCAGGCTGTTGGCTCTCCAGGTATGAGCCCATGTGCGCACTGAAAAGTATAGCAAGAAGTATTTCCTACTGTTCTCTTCTGCCCTCCCCCTCGTAGGACAGTAGGATAGCCTGAAGGATGACCTCCCCCTCTTCCCGTTCCAGCTGGTGAGGGGCTCACGCAGTGTCTCTGGTTAGCATCAGCTGTGGCTCGCCATGGGTCCGTCACTGTGCGTTGGCGGACATGTTTACTGATCGTGGCGTTTTATGAGTGCTCCCTTCTCCTCCTTGCGATCAAGCCTCAGGTCCAGAGAATCTGCTTGCAAGGCTTGCATGCCCTCTTGCTAATGTCACCTGAAACAAGAAGCTTATGTCAGGAGAAGGGGAAGGGTGCCAGTGGTGTTTAAAGCAGTCCCTTAGATGGTTTAGTCCTTCGAACGACAAACTAATTTTTTCTTTTTTTTTTATCTTTAGAGATACAGTATGCCAATTAAATGAATGTGTCAAATTGTTGGCCATATTGGGTAAGACTTCTGCTGCCTTCAACTGTTGGCCTGTCTGTTTAGAATTCTGTGGTCTTACTTTTCTGATGTCATTGTAGTTCTCAGTAACAGTTCATTCTTATCCAAGAAGATGCCCATTGTTGGCACATTTAAGGAAATATTCTCCTATCACGTCGTCTGTTCTACTGTTTTTTGAAGTCTATGATCAAATCAGTGATGTTTGTGACGTGACGCTTTCGAACATTCAGTTAAGAACATTTTTACAGGGCTCTCAGGTTTTGAATGCAGGCTAGAGTGATATTTTCTTCGGGGGGGGGTGCATGATACTCCCGTTTTCAAAGGTGCATAGTAACAGTAAGTAGTTTTTTCGAGGACTTGTTCTTTAATTTTTTTAAAACCGGGACATACTTTTACGCTACCACATTTAAAAGATAAAAAAGTATACTTTCACCTCGTTACTTTGACCCTGCCAACTCGTTTCAAATTAAAATATGAATTTAATTAATCATTTACTGATTATCTGGATTTGGCTTGTTCGAGAAGAACAACGGTGTATCTTTGTGCAGATGTGTCCGCCAGTGGATGTGGAGCTGCAAATTTATGCAAGCAGTTACACTATTCTATCACTAGACGGCAAACCAGGACTAGTTATTGAATGTATTCACAACTGGCAGTAAACTTAAAGAAGAAATGACTTATCATCCATTCATCCATCCATTTCCACCACCCCCCCCCCCCCCCAATCTTATATCTGTCTTATATCTGCATGTTGCTTGTATATTTCCGTTTACTTTGCCACATTAAGAATTTTACAACACAGCTAGCAGTACTCAGCATCTCAAATTTGAGTTAGCTGGCCAGCTACGGCATTCGCAAATGTTATTTAACATGAGCTTAAAAATTTGATTTCAACTTGCTAGCGTTGACTCTTGGTGTAGTCATTAGGTTTCAACTTGCTATCATTGACTCTTGGTGGAGTCATTAGGTTTTTTACAAAATAATGTTTAGCCGTATCTGTAGTTTTTCAATTTCAGTGGGACTTCCCAATTATAATAAAGGCTAAACTAAATAATTCTTTTGTGTATTTGTATTGTTTTGTTTGTCACAAACGAGATGTTGCGGTACCACCTGTGACACCAGATTGGAACAGCGTTTGTTTCCAGCCAAAATACACTACATGGAGGGCAGAGATCCCCCACTCTCCCCGTAACAAGTTACAAGTCAATTCATCTAACCATAACCGTCCAAAGTTGTTAAATTGAGGTATGATCCATAAACTTATACCCTGCATGGTTCCTCGACTTTAATAAGCAGTTATTATAAAAAAATTAAGTGATGAAGTGATTACCTATTCCACTTCCAGCTCTTCTTTGACGTCTGCACACAATAGCAGCATTCCCGTAGATGTGGAAGACGTGATTATGGCGCTGCTATTTCACCTGGCTACAAGAAATACTATTTTCTGATTGGCTGATAGGTTGCTGATTCAAGCAAAGCAGTCTGACTTCACCTCATCCATTCATAGATTACTAATCTCTTTTATATACAGTCTATGTTACTAATGTGCAGCGTGTTTTATCACTTCTCAGCATGAGAAATGTCATGTGTGGTGTGTGAGCGTGTGAACTTATTGAAATGTGTGTGTCTCACACTCAACGCATGATACTTGAGAGCCCTGATTTTTATTAGTTGGGATGTCCTCACAAACAGTGAAGGCGAGCTCCAGGAGAGGTCTCCTTCCTCCCTGGTCTGCTCTTGATTGGCTGGCCCGTCAGCCATGCAGCACAGGCAAATGGGGGGCTGTGTCTGAACAGAGCCTCTGAATTTCAAAGCCACTGCTTCACAAGGACTGGATAACCAAAACAGTCGAATGACCCCGGATATCCCATTTTATCTTTGACTCTCCCAAGCACAACAATTATATGGGATACGTAATTTTAAGTTTTACTATGCAGGGCTATATCCACGAAGAGTTGCATCTTAATAGTGACTCACTAAGGTGCTAAGAGCAACTTTTACAACAGACTTGGGCAAACTCCAACATTAAGAAAAGGGGGTGCGATTAACCTCGTTGCTAAGGATGACATTGTTTCTCCCGTACGCACTCTTCAATATTCACAGTGATTGGACGAAGCAGGCCCGATTGGAGTCCATTGCTGATAGCTGCTGGTCAAACGCAGTCATTCGTCACAAGGAAATTTCTTCAGAATTTTAGGGTTATTATGTCTCCTCCCCGAAGGGCCGGTGACCTTTGAAGGTCATACTTGACATTGTGAAATTGTAATGACTTTGTATCTTTGAAATGGTCGAAGATAGATCCAAGGTTTGCATTACACACTTAAAGAAAGTCATGTATGAAGTCCATTTAGTGACCTCAACTTGATCTTCAGTGACTTTAAGTCTTGTTACGCGGTTTCTAAGCAAGAACATTTTTTGTTACATACAGCAAGCATCTCCTCATGATCCACTCTCATGATCAGTCTGTCTCCTGAAATACGCTGTAAAAAAAACCGCAGTCCCTGTGGACAGGCCAGGCTCCAAAAACTGCAAAAAAAATAAATAAAATAACGACCTGGTCCAGCCTGGACCAACCAGCCTATCACCAACGAGAGGGATGGGGGGTGGGGTTTTGGTTTTTACCTCTTTTACCCCTGATGGGGTATTGCTATCCTTCGTGCGGTTGGGCGGGCGTCTCCAAAAACTTGTACATCGGACTGAGGGGTATTCCGTGCATTGCACGCCTATTTTTTTATTTTTTATTTTTTTCAGTTTCAGGAAGCACGGGGGGGAAGGGTGGGGGAGAAGAGGAGGGAGGGGTGAGCTAGCTCTCTGTTTTGTTTGATAATACTTCAAACGTCAACAGAAATGTTGTCACCCAATTGTGCTTAGAACACCTTTAACATCAATATTGACATATTTTGAATTTTCAATTACTTGTATCACCAAAGCTTCTTCCGAGCTAAGTATTGTAGCTACAGGCATATAGGAGGTCATGCACATGTATGTGAACTTTCATTTAGTGACCTTAAACTTGACCTTTTGATGTTCAAAGGTCAAACTTTACATGAAATTTTCATAACTTGTATCATCACCCTCAGATTGCTTATCAGTAAGCTACAGGACCCTTAGTCCTATTTTTGTGAATTGCTCTTTGCAACTTAGGAATCCTATTGACTACTCTTAGTAACTCTGATACATCAGAGCTTCTTTTCCTGTTTGGGGAAAAAATGAGTTCTAAAGTCAGGAGTGACATGCCTATGTTGTTTTTTTTTTTAGGAATTACACTTAAGGCTGGAAATATATTAGCTTTTAAATATATGTACGCAAGATGGCTGTCACGCGTATTTTGTGTTTGTTTGGCGTATATCTTGTGCACATCCTCCAAAATTAAAGCGAGGCATACACAAAGTGCAACATGTATCGAAATAGTAGGGGCAGTGTAGTAGCATTGTCCATAAACTTAAACCACTTTAGTGTCACCATGTATGTTTACTTCATGCAAAACTTTCTAATTGAATTCTCCAGTATGCCTCTGGAATCCACCAGAAAAATCTGTAGTGTACAAGCTGGTATGTGAACAAATACGCTCAGGACATTTCCCAGTTGACTATGTAAATGTATGGTTGAAGAAGAAGTATATTTCCGGCCTAAATCGGTCAGTTAGCAGCTACTTTTAGGTTTAAGATTCTAGTTGAATATGGCCCCTGATGTTATGATATGAATGATCCATATTGTATTGTCATTTAAAAAACATTTTAGCTACTTTGTAATTACACGGCATTTTTACATTGCAGTAAAAATGATTTGGCACCAGTGAATAAAAATGACAGGATTTAAATGACTGCTTGATTTTGAAGCCCATTTTCCACTTTCAGTAGATGCTTATTATCTCAACTGCCTGTGCATGGTTTATAACCGCTCTAAAATATGGGTTGTGTTGTGTTTTGCATAATGGTGCACTTCAGTAATGCAGTGATGTTTCTGAAATTGCTATGTGCAAACATCATACATACGCATACAAAGATGCACCGCAGATCATGGACATATGTGAAGACGCATAGACAGGCACTCATATTTACATATATGAGAAGATGAGCACGTGTCTGCACGGACACAGACGTATGCACACAAATATTTTCCATATATGAGGAGGAATTCTGCATGTTTAGACATGCACTCATGATGGCACTCGGACTCGTGCACACACACACACACACACACACACACACACACACACACACACACACACACACACACACACACACACACACGCTCACATGCTCTCACACGCATACACACACATTGTGACGTAAACCTGATTGCAGGTGGCAGACCATCAGGAGAACTGCCTCTCTGTCCTCTAAAAGAGGTTTGGAATCCGAGTTAATGACTGCTAATTATCTGTTCTAATCACCTTGCCGCTGTAGCTGGCTCACACTCTGTCAAGCAGTGCCGTCGCTTCAACGTGACATGATCCCCACTCTAAAACTACCATGTACTCCTTTACTTAAAAGTGGGACCCATTCAGTCTGAAGGCCTACTTCTTCACTTTTACCACCCCTTCTCTCACACAGTAAAAAGGGATATAGCACTATTCTCTGGAAAAAAAATTTAAGTCGGAGCATGCAAAATGTATTCAATTTAGAACATTTCTGTATCATCAAAATGCTTTTACATACTTCAGTATGATGGTGCAGTATTTCGCAAGCAAGAAATTTTTGCTTTTTCTACTCAAAAGAGCTATATTACACTAACAATACGTGGCTCAAGTTTTTATTCAAAGGATCTTGCAGGTCACTACACCAGGAGGGTTGTGTCTTCAGAGTGGTGTTAAGGGCTTTATTCAAGTGCCCAGCTGTACTGATCTTATCGTGGCTACAGTCAGGCTGGAATTACCGATCAACTGAATTCCAGGTACACACATTAACCACTAGGCTAGCAACTGCCCATTGTTATTATATAAACAATGAATATTAAGTTTAAGTAATCTGTTTTTGTCTGCATCCATACGTGATAATCCTTTGGGAAGTATGGGCTTTTTCTTTATATCACTCTCCAAATATTTACATTGTTCTGGGTTTACTGAACTTGCCATGCTGGCGTCTTAGGCTGATTTTTAAGAGCATGCTCTGTACAGCCAAACACAAGAGCACCCATTTCAAGTTTTTGGATTTTTTTCTTTATTTTGTGTTGTTTTTTGTCTTCTCCCATCATCACAGAGACAGACTCTCTGCATAATATGAAACTTGCCTGATATGCAGATAATGGTCTTGGCTGCTCCAAATCTTAAACTGTGGACTTCTGAGGTTTTCAAAAAGAAAGAGACCAAATCTTTGCATACTAAAAAGTAAGGAACAGCTATGCAGCTCTTATTTTGTTTTTGTCAATAGAATCTCTCCACTCCATTTTGGATGAAAGATATTGGGGGCAGCAAAGCACACAAGTCTGGTGAGATTGGGAAGCTGGGGCATAAGGACGTATTTGAGTTTGTCTGGCTCACGTAACCTTATTAGAAACTTTCAGCAGTGCTTTCAGTTTTAATGAACCTTGCATTAGCTTCTTTTATATGATATAGGGTTAAAAGGTGGCGGGACGTCATGTTATGAAGTTTCTTTTCCAAACTTTACCTCACCAACATTGAAAGCTCTATCACTGTACGTTAGTAATTCAGCTGAAGAGTTTGTGTGATTGCAGAATTTAGCTTGCATTGTTGGCAAGTTGGATTTTCAGGCTCCGTTTCATTACCACTGTTCTAAACTAAAGGAGTGAGCTGTAGCCTGGGAGTTTATTAATCTACGGTCTGTCAGTCTGGTAATGTAGGAAGGGCTGTTAGATTAGTGGTGAAAAGCTCTCTGGTTGCGTATTTGTATTCTGTCGCATTTTGATCGGGGCAGTACGCTTTCTTTTGGGTATAAGGCGAGGTTGGTTTGACAAGCTGTGCATGTTGTTTTAATGTAACTCAAGATGATATTAAACTGAAAGACCATTACAGTTGGTTGTTATTACAGCTGGGAGAGTACACTTATGGGGCATTCAGTTTTAAGAGTGACAATGTTTCGACCCAACGTCAGACATTTTCCTGGATTGGAGGTGTATTGTGGAGTCAAGAAAAGGCAAAAATGTGTTTTTTTTTTTTTTTTCATTTGGGTATTTCACTTTTAAATTGTTTCTGTGAGGACAACTGGTTGGTCAAAGTTTGCGAAGTTGCTAAAGTCCCATCCAGTGCTGTTGATAGGTTTTCAATTAAGTGAGTCCCCGGGATCCACAGGTGGTGATTTGAGTGGGTCCCTGGGAAATTCAATGGGTCCCCAATGAAAAAAAAAAATTTTTCTTTCTATTTCTTTTATTCTTCTATTTCTTAAATTGTAGTGTTAATCTCCTTTGGTGGTGGTATGGTATGATATGGTTATAATTAATGGATATATTCATATACATATATGTATGTTCAAAATGTATCTGTAATTAAACAAATAAAATTCCAAATCTGAAAAGTTTATTGCAAAACAACTGTCACAGTGGCATTACATACAAAATTCAAATAAAATAGCATTTATTATTATTATTATTATTATTATTATTATTACAAATATTATTATTTGTAGCAACATAAATAGCACCAAAATAAATTACTAAAATTCAAATGAAAACAAAATGGTGTCTGTAGTACCAAAGTAAAATATCAAAAGTGCTGATTTTAACACTTAAACAATACATTCTCATCACCATGACAGAGTCAACAAATAAATTGTCACCAAAATCTTCTCGTCTGAACATCTGCCAAATCAAATGAACTGAGTCAATCACTGTGAAACTTTTAGCACAAAAATGAAACTTAACTAAACAGTGGAAAGTCTGTTGAGAAAAATAAAATGATGCAGATATGTTTGTTGTGAGACGGTTGTAACAGCGCTTGTCTGGTCTGCTGACAGCGAGATTTCTTTTGCTCGTTACTGTGATTTTAAATACGAGTAGTTTTTCACTATGGGCCGATTTCACAAAAGCATTTTAGCGTGCGTATAACTAACATACGTTAAAATTTCAAACGCATGTTAAAATGCCATTGTGCGGACAGCTAAACGAACGTTTAAACACCATTTTGCAAGATAGGATCATCGCACTTTTAACTACACGCAGATAACCTTGGTTTAGCCCTCAGACCGAACAGATTCGGTCAAATTATGACAACCTGCCATTGCATAATGGGTATTTCCAATTGTCGTTACCGGTTAATAACCCCGTATGTAAGGGTAGTTGCGTTGTGGTCACGCATTTCGCACAGAGATGTCAGCAAAGAAAACGTGACGAGAATTTCACTTGAAAGAATTCAACTTCAAACTTTGTTTGCGTATCCTGTGGACGTGAGCAAGATCCAGACGTTAGATGCATCCTTCACCAAAACTGTTTCATCCTCGGAATTCGTAGTGATTTCACGCACACATTTGTGCTTTCATTATCGGTGAAGAGTGAAAATGCATTTTGGACTTCACTCGCTGTAGCCTTTTTAGAAAATGTAAACTTGTAAACGAAAAACGTGGCCTTGCGAAACCCCTCTATTAAGTGAATAAGAAACTGAAGAAAGCAACTAATTTATGCATTTCTTTTCAAGAGAAGGTACAAGTCTAGCTCAACCAGGCAACCAGATAAAGGCAGGTCGGCATCACTTATTTAGGTGCAAATCAATCTATGGTAGTAGTTTTCGCGAGTTAAACATACCCTCACCAGCGTTTAAGTTTTCGTTTGTTATTTGACCGCAGGCGTTTAAAATATTTATACGCACGCGGACAGTTGCTCCTCGTGAAACGGTGGAAAAAATTCTTTTAACCTTGATTGATGCAGTGTGTAACTTCTCATTTCTTTAACAACCATGTTGGAAGATGTACGTATCCCATGGTCATGGAAAAGATGTTGAGTTTGAAGAGGGTTTAATTATTTGCCTGCATCAAGCATAAATAAATAAATAATGACTAAGGGGATGGCTGAAGTCACTGGAATTGGATTAAGAACTGTCCAAAGCATCATTAAAACCTGGAAGGATTGTTGTGAACTGTCAACTTTGCAAAAGAAATGGGTCGAAAAAAATAATGAAGTTATCTTGACTAGAGATTGCAGAAACACTTGGTGAAGTCTAATTGTAAAAATCAGCAATGGCTATGTTTAATTGTGAAAGTAAGAGCTCTTCTGCGTACATGCGTAATATGACAAAGAACTTTCACTGTTGCGAAACAGCTGTGTGGCCACAAGAAAGCCGCTTGTTAGCGAGACTAATGAAGGAAAAATAACTTCAGTTTGCTAGTGGGCGTGAAGATTGTACTTGTGAAGGAATGGAACTGTGGTCCGATGAGTCCAGATTAACCCAATTCCAGAGTCATGGGCATGTCACGGTAAGGAAGCCCATGAAGTGATGCACCTGTCATGCATAGTGCCCACAGTATAAGCCTCTGGAGAGGCAAAGTTATGATCTGAGTTTGCTTCAGTTTGTCAAGTCAAGGCACAGCAACTTAAGGCAGCAATGAAGTCTGCAGACTACCTGTGCAAATACTGAATGACTAGGTTATGCCAGGTATGGATTTTTTAAAATCCCTGATGGAGCAGGCATATTCCAAGATGTGAATGCCAAGATTGATCAGACTTAAGAGTGGTTCAGCAAACTAGAGGAATCATTTTCATGCATGCACTGGCCTCCAGAGTCTTAACCTTAACCAGTTGAAAGTTTTGGGATGCACTGGAGAAGGAGTGGATGCGGAGTGGATGAACTCTTTTGTCGACAGTATAAGATCTCGGCCAAAAATTCATGCAACTCGGGTCGGAAATAAATGTTGGAACATTGCATAAGGTTGTTGAAACAATACTGCAACAAATGTGCACCATGATCAAAGCTAAAGGCGGTCTAACAAATTATTAGTTTGATTTTTTTTTATAGTGTTTATTAACATATAGCCTTTACCGATATTGAAGCCATTTTACTGTGTGAGAGCTTGTGTAATGTTCCACACATTTACCTAGTGTTTTTAAAGCATTGAAAGGTGCCGTGAAAAATTAGTTCCACAGCAAGTGTGTGTGTCATTGACAGAGGCAGCACAGATTAAATTGTTCCTGATGTAAAAAATGTAAATAACTTAACATATCTGATGGTTTTTGGCCAAAACTTATGGCAGTGATTAGCCGACTTGTGCCAAATTGGCTTGTTTGCTGGAGAAAACTTTTCCCGCGATCAAAGTGAATTTCTTTTCCCATCAGTGAAGTGGGATTTTCAATATGCTGTAAAGTAATACAGGTGGTTCACCTTCCACTTAAGTGGTGATGACATTTCAGTGCCCTTATTTCATACCAAACTTATTATTTTTTTAAACTTGACTGATTTGATGGGGGGGTTCCCATACCTCCCGCCTGATTTGGGCTTTGAGCATGTTTGGGCCCCCTTGGCAGGTTTGTGTTTCTTACTTCATCCACGCGGCAGTGGCTTGTACCTCGCAGAGCCCATTCTGAGCCGAAGCTCTTACCGCAAACTGGCAATCAGCTCGACGGGCACGGCCAGCTAATAAGCCTTTAATCAGACACATGTCAGCGGAGAGGGGGAATGCCAGATGAAAGGCAGCCGGAAAGTGAGAGAGCAGGCAGGAGACTGAAAGGAGGGAGAGGAAGGGGGTCTGAGGTATGACGAGAGTTGGCAGGGCTTTTCCGGTGCTGGTACAAGCATGTCTCTGCTTACTGAGGGAGTGCATTAGGGAGCCTATGTTGGAGAGCCCCCCACTTCCCCCACCCCTCCATCACAGATTTGATCCTATTGGGCCTCTCCACCTCCCAAAAAGTCTGAGCCCTCATTGGAAAAATTTGTGAGAAATCATTGGGTAATTGTAGAAAAGAAATAATTGCCTGTAATTCCAAATAGGCTGGAGGTAACCTACTTTGTTCCTGGAGGTCTACCGCCCTGTGTGATTTAATTTAAACCCTAATGTGGCTCAGATTTGCCGCTGAACTCAATACCTAGCCGTTAAACGAGACGCGCTTTTGTTAGGGTCAGAGTAAAGGTTTACAGATTGGTGAATGTTCCGAAGCAAGATTGGTTTCCACTGAAATGTATGCAAATATCTATGTTACCACATTGCTATTTAGATGGATGCAGCTAATGTGCTAAACTTGCCATCTGAGAAGCATCCTGGATTGATCAATAGGATAGCCACATAGTGCATGTCCATGTCAAACAGGAGAGGCCTGGTTAAGTCTACATAGTGTGTAGCAATACTCTAATTGATTTGCTGGATGTGATATATGACTTGCGTAGAAAATTGCCTCATGGTTTTAAACTTTTTCGGTGGTCTGTAAATGACAGAAGTCCTTCATTAGAACCCTGTCTGTTAAATTCGTCCTACAGCACTTCCTGAAAGAACAGAGAGACCTTCACTTTCTCTTGTTCAGAGTCCACTCATGGTGAAGACTCATCCTTGGTCATTCTTATCCTTTCAACCTTTAATACTGTGTTTGAAATTTACTGCGGACACCTGCTAAATGCTTATAAAATATTGGTTCTAGGTGATATTTTTCCCCCATCACAGCCAGTTGCTTGGGAACCACTTGGGTCATTTTAGACCGTAAAAGGTACTGCTGCTAAATTTTGAAGACAGGTGGTCATTGTAATCACATATCCTCCAACCCAAACAATCATGTAGGTTATTTCCCTGTCTTCTGATACGACAGTTTCCGATGGGCGTTTCCTGTCTGAACTGCGGTTGGAGATATGCCGAAGGATTATTTGAACATTGTGGCTTTTGTTAAACGAACTACCTCCTCAAGGTTATGGTAAGGTTAAGGTTCGAGTTCGGGCGGGCCCAACCCTTTTCCTGAAGATCTACTGTCTGTGGTTGGTTTTCCCTTGAACACGAACAAACTCTCTTCTCTCAACAGCTGGAGATCGTCTTGACTTTCTACAGTGGGCTCCAAAATTTCTGGCATCCCTGACTGGCAAAGCACAAACAATACAAAAAAATATATAAACAATATAATTCTAGAGAAATGGAATATACTTACATGTGTGACACGCTTTATAAATTTGTCAATGGAAGCAACCAAAATCATATCATTTAAAACAAAACAAAATTCAACAAGTCAAGGTTTCATGATAATTTGCACCCTTCATTTAGTACACAGTGAAACCACCTCTGGCAAGGATAACAGCATGGAGTCTTTTCCTCTGGTTTTTGGCAAGGTTAGGGCACACATTTGGGGGGATTTTGGACCATTCTTCTAAGCAGATCCTTTCAAGATCCATCACATTCATGGGTTTGCATTTATCAACTGCCCTCAGTCCACGGGTTTTCAATGAGATTGAGGTCTGGGGACTGAGATGGCCATTGCAGAATGTTAATTTTCTTGTCTCAGAACCATTTTCATGTGGATCTAGAGGTATGCTTTGGGTCATTGTCTTGTTGGAAAGTCCACCTGCGGCATAGTCCTAGCCGTCTGGCTGAGGCAACCAGATTGTCAGTCAAAATATCCAAATACTTTGTGGAATTCATTATGCCATTTATCTTAACAAGTGCACCTGGCCCTCTTAAACTACACTGAACAAAAATATAAACGCACCACCAGATGTTTTGTGAATTTTATTACATATGGGATAATGTGAACCTCAGCAAATTTTACAACATGATAAAGACATCTATACTGATCATATTGATGTCCATTACACCTTGATACACACACAATCAAAAGTTTGGCAACAGTTTCAACCGGGCAGGGATGGATACCATAAATTTCACAGTATAGTTTTGCGTATGTCCGCCACGCGCATCTCTCAATGCGACACATCTCCTACGCATGGAGTTTACCAAAGTGTCTATGGTGGCCTGTGGAATGTTGTTCCACTCTTCCTGGAGCGCTATCCGGAGTTGCTGGACATTACCTGGGACCGGAACATGGACCCGGATACGCCGATCCAGAGCATCCCAAACGTGTTCTATGGGCAACATGTCGGGCGAATATGCGGGCCAGTCCAGCACCTGAACGTTCTGAGCGGTGAGGAAATGGGTGCAGACCCTAGCGACATGAGGATGGGCGTTATCATGCTGGAACGTGACATGCTGTTAGACAAACGGTACTACAGTTGGTGCAAGGATCTCATCATGGTACCTTTGGCGTTCAAGTTGCCATCGATGAAATGCAATGGAGTTCTCTGTCTGTGCGCAATCCCTGCCCACACCATGACACCGCCTCCGCTATCGGCGACTCTCCGGGCAACATTTGTGTCAGCAAACCGTCCACCGACACAGCGCCACACACGACGTCTCCCATCCGCGTGATACAAGTTGAATCTTGATTTATCTGTGAACAGCACATTTCTCCATCGAGCCAAGGGCCACCGGAAGTGTGCGTTAGCCCATGCGAGACGATTCCGCGGCGTACGTCTGTGAGGTCCAGCCTACGGTGAGGGCGTTGAGCATGCAATTCTGCTTCTCAGAGGCGGTTGCGAACTGTTTGAGCAAAGATTCGTCTATTGTTCAGACCGACTGTCTCATCGGCCGTGCATGTCGCTGGTCTGAAACGTTCACGCAAATGCACCAGCCGGATGTGACGATCCTGAGCAGGGGTGGTCACACGCGGACGACGCCGATGAGGCCTGTTCGCAGTGCCTCCAGTCTGTCGGAAACGCTGTCATAGACGAACTATGGTACTGTAGTGAACATTCAGCTGTGCAGCGACCCCTCTGATGGACATTCCAGCATTCACCATGCCAATGGCACGCTCCCGCATAATTTGAGACATCTGAGGCATGGCTGCATCTGACAAAATCCAACATTTTGGTGTGGCCTTTTATAGTCCCCGGCCCAAGGTTTGTCTGAGTACTGCTCATTCTGTCTGAGCAGTGTCTGGGTACACCGCAGTCGTTTACTCATACCAATCATTACACCGGTGAAAAAAATACTCAATGTCTGAGCTGAACTTTTAGACATCAATCAATGGAAACATTCCTTTTGCAAACAAATATATTTGGTATTTTATAATGGCATTCTTCAAATGGTGCCAATATTTCAAGTGGTGCGTTTATATTTTTGTTCAGTGTAAAACAGCCCCAAAACATGACTGACCCACCATCATATTTCACTGGGGGTATGAGGTTCTTCTCCTTGTATGCATCTCTGTTTCGACGCAAAATGGAGTTGCGTCCTCTTGCCTTGAGGTTTTCAACAGTTCCGTGTCTTTGGAATTTTTTAATAATTGCCCTGACAGTGCTTAGTGGCACATTCAATGGTTTGTGAATCTTCTTGCAGCCATTACCATGCCAGCCATTTATGAAGGTTTATGACTATCTGCCTCTTTTGAACTGACAGTTATTTTGATTTCTTGATGGTGCTGGATGGCAAAAGGATATTGCATGTGAGTTGCCTCATTTTTATTCCCTAGTGAAACAGGAAGTGATGTAATGGCTCAATATAGTTCCTTTATACTTAGATAAAACTTTAAGTGGGATTCAATATCTGGTTAGATAAAACTTTAACAAGTAGAATGTTATTTACTATAATCTTTAAGGGTGCCTAAATTGTAAAATCTTGATTTGGAGAAAATTGATTTTTAACTAGACAGGCAATTCCTGAAGAAATTGCAAGTGTGAATGCTGAAAGCTGAAGCCACACTGCAAGGCTGTCTTTAATACAATAAAGTATGTATGATTTGAATGTTTGCTGATGCCACGCTGAATAGCTGCTATGAAAAAAATAATTACATTTGAATTTGTTGAATGCTTGAATGTTTACGAAAAAAACTGAAAGCTGAACCAAGAATGAACAATGCTAACCAGGTTACTCAGCGAACTAAGCTCATGGTTGTAACAGTTATGCTAAGTATGCTAACAATGCTAGATATGCTAACCACATTACCTAGCTTACCATGATAACCACGCTTACCATGCAAACGACATTACTCAACGAACTTAGCTAATCTTGTTAGCAGTTATGCTAACTATGCTGACCACGTGACCATGCGAACCACATTACTCAGTTAATGTAGCTAATCTTGTTAGCTGGTATGCTAACAATCCTAACCACGCCGCTCCGCTAACTTAGCTAATGTTGTTAGCCGTTATGCTAACAATGCTAACCATGCTAACCACATGACCATGCTAACCACATTACTCGGTTAACTTGGCCAATGTGAGAAGTCGAATGAAGTCTCTAGGAGAAAGTATGCTGAAGTTATAGAGGTTCAAAGTAGCACAAGAGTTTGAAGACTGTTTCAATGCATTTCTATTTTAAAGTATAAATAGTATGAAAGGCAGGGTGAGAAATGAACTCTTCTTTTCAGTTGTTAGCCGGGCAACCTAGAGTTTTTTAGGATAGCAAAAACCATTTTAGGTATTTTAGGAAGACATACGCTGTAAAAAAAAAAAAAAAGAAAAAGAAAAAATAAGCTGATATGTATTTTGATTACTTTGGAAAGTTTATACTGCCTGGAATTGGATGAGAGCAGTTTGCACATGAGGCATGGCTGAGGAGTTTAATTCATTCAAATCAGGGGTAGGATTGAACGTATCAATATGACAAACCGCTTTCAAGTTCAGCTTGCCATTGAATAGTCATTGACTGATCCGGGTTTACCATCTAGTGACAGAATAATGAAATTGCGTGAATAAATAGAGGAGCTCCATGTCCGCTGTCATCAACATCTGCGCACACGGGTTATGGATCGGATCGGAACGTATGTTAAAAAAATGAAAAGAAATAGAAAAAAAGGCTATTCGCAAGTACAAACTCGCGCCATGAAAACCATAATAAAACATAAAATATGTCTTTTTTAAATCTAGTGATATATTTTTGGAATAACAGCGATCTAAAAACTCTGACCGTTTGCTGTTCTCCCAAAATTTTTTGGGTGATTTTTGAATGGAAGAGATTGTGAAGTTGGACGTGCCTCCTGTCCTTTGACTGTTCCCTGAGCCTAATCTATATACTCCACTGCTACAAAAATGATACTACTGTAACAAGAACAAATTTTCCTACATTTTTGTGAAATTTCATGAAGAGGGATTCAAATTTACTGAAGTTAGAGCTAAGTTAGCTGCTCTCAGTTCCCACTCTAGCTGTGGCAGAAGAGTTTGATGACTGTTTCAATGCATTTCTATGGGCCAAAAAAAGTAGAAAAAGTTGAATATTTTAAAAAGTATAAATCGTATGAAAGAGAAAAATAAAAGCAATAATGTCCAGAAAAAGCTGAACGTTTTGATATCTGAAATGTTGAAATAGCACAAAGTATGTAGGACTAGTTTAATAGCGTGGAACGGCGGAAGAAGTAAGAATAATAATAAGTATGAAGAAAATGGCCAACATGAAAAACAATGCTTTCAGTATTCACACTAATTAAATCATTGAATGATTGTGGTTTGTTCCATTGGAACATTAATATTTTGCAGTATTATATTTTGAGTTTCTCCATAAATTTTTTTTTTTTAATATTTAAAGGACTGCCAGTCAGATCTACCAGTAATTTTGGTTCCCATTTAACAAGTATTTAGTCTAATGAGGTTTGCCATACTGGGTTTTTAGTGATGTGTTCTTGGGCAAAACACTTCACTCCAACAGTTCTTCACTGTACCCAAGTGTATTATTAGGTACTGGCAAATTGTCAAGGAAACCTAACAAAGAGCTGGGGGCATAACCTGTGACGCACTCGCCTCCCATCCAGGGGGAGTAGCAATAATCCTTGTCGACTCATGCTATTGAAACCGGGGCTAAGCACTGACCTTTTGAGCCACCAGGCTGGGGACAAAGTTACAAGGCTAGAGTAAGCCGACTGTAGTTTATAAAAGTTGTCTTTGGTCAGTGGTGGGAAAAAGTTATTTTCATCCCTGGGTTTATTATTACCCCTGCGAAAGTGGGGGACATACTGTTTTACCCTCTCTCCATAATTCCATGACTCCGTAAGTCAGAAACACTGCCATTTCCGGGCCCTATCTCTTGAACAATTTGAACTTTTTACATTCAATTTGGTTCATACTTAAAACTACTGGTGAACTGGTGCCTTTTGCCGTTTTTGATTCTGGTATCTGGGGGCGGAAGACATTACACTGCATCAAATGAACATCACTCTAGTTTATTATTCAAATTGTATTGAGATCATATTTCAAATCATGAATGCATCTTCTCTGGCAATTCATGTCTGTTCCTATAGATCAAGGAAAAAGTCTGAAACCTCTTCAACAGGAGATGTGTAAGCTGGGCTTTAAAAACACCAGGGTTTTGAGACAGGAAGATAAGCCTGGTGGTATTAGCCATAGCAGATTTCTTAAGGTTATCCCAATACTTGGAAGGGTGCGAGGGGCTGGTTAAAGGGAGGTAACGGACAAACACTGTTACTAAACAATGTACTTCATTTATGGTATGCAGCATGATGAATCTTTTTGTTTTAATTAAATAAGTTGGCCATGCTTAATAATTTCCCTAATCTGCTATAGTGCACAATATACATAATGTCCAAAATAAGCTTGGTAACGGACGGACAAATGTTCACTTCCCCTTGACTAGGCCCACAAGTGCAGGAGAAAAAATGTGGACCATTTTGTTTTGTTTGTACTGGGAACCCAGACCTGAACTACAGAAGTACAGTTTTTGGAGGCTTCTTCATCATCGTATGGTTGTGGCGTTCAGAGCTGCCCTCCTAATGTACTAAATGTAATACGGAACATTGCTCCTAATTCAACCACAAAATATTTCTCTTTTGTTCAATACAGTGTGGTTGTTTAATATGAGGATACATTAGATGGAGAAAAAATACACATTGATTGTACATTTTTAATGTGGGGCAATATGACCTCACATCTTTATGTCATAATTTCCTTTGACTCACATTGAAAATGGTATTTTAATGACCTATACGGGGGCCAATCAGTGCTGCAAGTGAGCAATGTCTCTCAATAAGATGAGGAAACAAATCTATAAAATGTCCATTGAGGCCAATAGTGCAATGCACATACAGTGCACATACATGCTCCAATTTGTTAGCCTCATGGAAACACAAGGTGTTCCAGTAAGACAGCCTTCTCTTTTATAAAACTAAATATCTGGGAGACTTACCTAGAGGCAAGATTTGCAGCTATTCCAATCAGAATTAGCCTTCCTAGAGCACTAGCTCTGCTGCTCTAATCAGCATCCAAGTTTAACAGGAAGTAGGCTTTTGTAAGCTTCAAATAAGAGTTATTTTAGGGGTGTCACATTCAATGATTAGCATCACTAGCTCAAGTCTTCACACTTAAAGTGAATTGACCGATCCCAAGCCCTGCCCACTTTTGGCTCCGTCACAATAGGGCAAACAGGGGTCTGACCGAACCTAGGACAATTTTCACCTCAGGCAGCCGTCAAACCAGGCATTTTGGGTTTCTGATGTAACATGTAACAGACACTCGATATGCTGACCATGTTAAAGGTGTTTTTTTTTTTTTTTACTCCATTTCCAAAACCATAATAAGCTTTTTTATGTATTCCCAAACTAATTTAAAACTAACAACTGATCTGAAACAGTTGTGAAATTAGTGTCTTTTTCATTGGTGATAAATCTCACAAGATAATTACAATTTACGACACAAGAATAATACAGAAGGCACTTTTATCAAACAGACCTACACAGTTGCATTCTCATGCCTTTGCAGCAATATCCATTTGAAGGGCTGTAATAAAACGTTTCATGCTTGACTTGAATAGACTGTTGACTAACAACAAACACCAGCGATTGATAACAGTCACCAGCGAGCTACCTTGGTACCCTTACCGTCGCGGTGACTGCATTAACTGAGCAGTTAATAAAATTAACAAGGTGGCTAAAAAGCCAGCTGCTTGCAACTGACATTCAACGACAATATTTCTTACCTGCATAATATTTAAAACAGTGGACAAGTCCCTTTGTCTGTATATACCGAGATCAAAAAGACAAGGAGGGGAGAAAGGCTTGGCTGTTGGCTAGAAATCAGGAGAAGAAATTTTTATCTGTTCCCTCGATCTGTGCTGTGCAGTGATCATATCTGAGAGCAGTGCTTTAAAGGGACAGGGGCAAAGATGAAGCTGAGGAAAAGAGTGGCCAGAGTTGACTAACACTTCCTTTTAGCAACGTTGGCATTAGCCATATGATTCAATATGAACAATTTGGTTGATGGCAAATATGCTCAACCAGGGTACAATGAAGTGAGGAAACCAGAGAGTAACTTATGCCGACATCAATCAACGTTCCTCATAACAGGGAAAACTTTTCTGCTCGCACTTAAACATTGACACCATGTCACATTTCGATCTTCCCATTAGTAAGTGTGCCCCTTTTCATCCTCCAAAAAGCACATATATAGGGAGACAAAATTTCGATGCCAAAATAACACCAACTCGCATGCAACACATCAGTGAACAGAACCAGCACCGCCATGCTTGTTTTTGAACTAAGGCAAGGCTGAAGTTTCCTGGTTAGTTGTCCTACCTAGCAACAGTAACAATGGGAGGCGGGGCATGGGATCGGTCAATTGGTGTTACACCAGTGATGAGGCTGTGTCCCTGCTCAAAATGGCTTGATGGCCTGCTTTCTGAGGCATTGGGAACTGGAGACTGGCAGTGCTCGATTCAAAGTGTATGATGCTCAACCCCTGAAAAGAAAGACAACTCTGTGATCCCACACAGACCGCAAAAATGCGTACAAGACCTGCTAATTTGTAACCAGTCTTGTTCCCCCTGCCACTTATACCTTTCATTGTGCTGGATTGCCTTTCAAGTACAGGTTATTCTTGATGATCTGAGGTGGGTTGTTTTCTTACCTATAGTTGTCGCCCCCAGAGGAAGTCGGGGCTACTTCAGATTTGGCCTCGTTTCACCTCCGTGTCTGCCACCGCCGCCGTAGAGATTACCTTGTGGATGCTCTATAGGCCACAAATTCAAAGGAAACCGAACCCCATATATTTCAATTAAAAGATTAATTTTCTCAGATTCTAACAATTTATGTAACCCCCTACCAACATGCACTAGAGAGATAAATCATCATTTTGTTATCGTAATTCCAGCCCGCATTGAGAGGCGGCCATGATCGTGAAGCTCCCCCGATTCTGTGACATATAGTGCGCAGATGCATTCTTGAGCCCTGAATTAGTCAATGTTATTTTAGGACAACTGTTACACATTATTAACCAAAATTACTTTGTTACGTAATAATAAAAAGTAATTGGGTCTTCATGAAATATTTTGTAAACACAGAAATATAAAAAATAGTGCGCCGTTGCGGGCGGGACCCCTCAACCTTGCGTGTGCCCCGGCGTGGCAGCCATATTGATTATCACAGCGGGACAGAAATCGATAGGGAGCTTCCTCTAACGACCCCTAAACATACCAATAGAAAATAAGAGCATTTGGTCAAGGTGTTTTTCAGCTATCGTCCGGAAACAAGAAGTTATCGGACAGACAGATGGACGCTGCTCGCCACGACAATACCTCTCCACGACTTTCGTCGGCTGAGGGGTAAAAATTTAACAAAAAAGATTTTACATCAAGCAATATGTATTTTGCAATTTGACACATCTTTTGAGTTGCAATTGATTAATCACCGGCTGCTCGGAAATGCATCGTACATACGCACGTGTAGTATATACAGGATTTCCATTGAGTGAGCCGAAGATAACAAAATTGTGTGACGACAGTAATAATTCTCATTTAATCCAAGCCTTCGGCAAAGAATAAATAAAAATTACCACTCGAATTACATAAAGTTGATATCTCAGGCTCATGAATTTGAGATCCTATTTATCCCATAAATATCAACGTTGTTTTTCATTTGGAAAATGGAAAAGTAGCGTTGGCTTCTTGTTGCTAGTCTATTCAAGTCGGTTGGATGACTACTTTGCTAGCTAGCATGCTAATGATTTTCGCCATTAATAAATTCAAGCTCTGTTACAGTTACACATGTAACTCATTACTTTAATGGCCAAAAGCATCAGCATGGTAGCTTACTAATTATTTATCCCATAGACTTGGATAAACCTTCCATCAATTCTCTATACCACTTCTTCCTCTCTGGGGTCAAGGGGGAGTTGGAGAAGCTATACCAGCTGGCTAAGGGCGAAAGGCTGGTTCCCACCCATTCTATGCAGTCAACTGAGGTTGACAGGGGCTTGAAATTTATGAGAAGTGCATAAAATGATACATATTGCAAATCCGATTATTCAAAAATAGCCTCTATTTTCAACTTGCAATAAAATCTGAATGGGACAGAACACCATCCTAGAATTTCAATATGTTGTTTCCACACTCAAGATCTGTGTACAGGCCAAACTTGGTGATCCTAGGACCTGTCCCACATCTTCATTTTTGCCTCTGAAATTGAGCAAAAATGGCAAAATTCGAAATTTGAAAGGTCAATAATAGACAAAGTATGATAGTTACTTGCTCCATAAACAACAGAGTGGTAGTCAGGGTGTTTGACAATATATGGCAGCAATTGAACTATGCAGGTAAAATATAACAGGCCAAAAGAGACCAACAAAATCATTCTCGGAAAAAGTAAGTTTGCCTTTTTTTCCATTTTGGGGCAGCCAAAATAACTATATTTATTTGATCAAACTCTGGCCAGGTATTCCTAACAAAAATATCTGTGGGATTACCAAATTTCAGTCTTCTAAGTTGTATATCTTTCCAGTTACAGGCATTTGAAAACCTGTTCAGAATAAGGGTGCGATTTTGGGCATGCACCCCCCTCTCATATTTATGGGGCTGAGGGTCACAATTTACATCAGAACCCTTAGAAAATTTGCAGATGTTCTCAAATATGGTCACTTCACAACTGGTTAAAATTTGAAGAAACACTGAGACGTCAACTTATCTGCCATTGGTTGATTTGACATGGAATGACCTAGATACCAAACCTGTATCTCACGGGTTGTATCACACAAATTTTTAATCGCTTATGGGATAAATATCTTAACATGTGATTCCAGTGTAATTGGTGCCCACTCTATCGCTCATCAGTGAAAACTTCATGATTTGATTTGATTTTCATGTTGTGAATGCGGCTTATGCAGTATTCTAACACCACCCACCGGCAATTCAACAAATTCAAAGTTTTGCCTCTTTAATGGATCAGAAATGGCATGAAAAGTCTTTCTTCGCTTTTATGCTGGCATTTGTACACCCGTACGCTTGGCAGTAAACCATGATGATTGTGTATAGACAACATTCTAGATTTACGTCTGCTACGTCATATTTTGGGAAGCATCTAGACAAAATGCAAGAACATGCCGCATCCATGTGGAGCAGATGACACAAGCAGTTTGATATTTTTGTTGTCTTTTGATGAACTTTAACCGCTCACTCATTATACCAAATTTGATGATCGATACATTAAATTAAATGGTTCACTGTCTTCGACAATGTGATGCATAGAAATTTTCTGAAGTTCGGTTTCCTTTTAAGCTATTTGTTTTATATTTGGTTTGTATATGGGCAGTGGTAAGGACACTTGCCTATCGATTTTGGTTGTCATATTAACATCATTCATTAAATAATTGACAATTTTATGTCAAAAATAAGCTAAAATGTGGGCAATCTGGGGCTACGCCCATTGGCTGCGAGCGACCAACCTGTCTATTTAAGTTCTTTTTTTAATTCAGTGGCACCTCATTCCAGTCAGATTCCAGCAATCATTACCATGAAGAACCAGAAATGCCGAGGAGAATGATACGCTAGGAAGAAATGGGTGCTACACCAGGTATAATTGTACTTGCATTGTCAGGTCCCGTCCCCCACATGATTAACATGGAACTGGGCACCGTGCTTTCACCTCATCAAGCTGGGACCATGTGAGATGCTTATTTAGGGCATAGAGGAAGCAGTTACTCATCGATCTACTGCAGGTGCCACGCCAGGACCCCATTCAGAATCAAGCAGTTCCGACACGGCGTGAGAGTATCTAGTGTTCTGCTCATTTTCTGCCTTATGTTTGTGTTTCTTTCAGCTGTTTCAGTGCTCTCTCTTCATGGGCATTTAATTTGCCTTTACATGTTGTCTGTAAGCCGATGACAAAAAATAGATTCATCACCACTTGGTAATCAAACAATGTAAGGCAGATACGCAGTAATATGCACTTTAAGTTTGTGCTGCTTGTCATTTCATTGAATGAAGTCATGTCTGTTCAATAAACACAGAGGAAGAAAGTATTTAACTAGCAAAAGTTATTTTTAACTAAGAGAAGACTTTATGGAGTGTGCTGATTGGAAAGTATAGGGAAGCCTGTTCTAAAGTGACCCACTCAATGCATCTTTTTCTGTGTGTTTTAATTGAGAAATCACCCACGCAGCCATGCTCACAAAAAAATGGACTGGAAGCTGCTTTAAAAAAAAAAAAAAAATATTAGCGAATTTGCTTTTGCCGTCAGTATTGCAGGCTTCGTTGGGTTCTGATTTAATCTGCAGCAAAAGCAGTACTGCTCCGCCTCCACTCCATGGTTAATGTGCCTCCATTGCTTCAGCTGATCTGTGTCTCCTGTCGCTGATTGACACCACGATCGTGCTGCGCATTAAATGACCATCAGGCTCTGCATTAGTTTTGAAATAGGGAGAGCAGGGAGGTCAGCCCCCCATCACATAATGAACCGATTCCCCACAGGAACAGGCCCGCCTCTTTCATAGATAGGTTGTATATGCACTTCAGGGGGCGGTGGTTTGGTTAATGCAATAACACTGCGACAGCCTACTGCAGAGGGCCCTCACCAAGGACAGGCCTGTTTATTTTACAATGCTGTGTATGTATCTGGACAGCAACACAATTTAGGCATGGCATGCCAATGTATTGAATTTGTAAATCAAGAAAATAAGCTTTAAGTTGTGACCATCTGTTAGGTATACTTAGTGGGTATTGACATGCATATTCTGTGAACCGTGTTGGAACTGCGGCATTATTGGAGTGACACTGTCTAAATACTTACAAATTGGACAGTATGAAAAGTGACAGTTGCTTTTACAGTTTGCATTTATTTTTACGGACTATTTTATTACTCTGCATCTACAGCATATTTCTGACTGCAACTTCACTAGTGTAAAAGTACTCATTTTGTATTATACTGAGACTGAAAGTTTATTGACTGTTAACGAAGCTGCTTTTCCTGGATAATATTGAAAAAGAGTGACTGAGACTTCTAAAAAAAAAACTGTCATTCTCCAGGATGCTATTTGAAAGCTCTGTGCTTTTGTTGATTTTCTGCACTTCTTATGAACTCATTATTCCAGAGCTCTCGTCAACACCCTGTCAAAGGGAAAATACTACCTCGAACAGTAGTCATTCACCGTATCTTCGGCTTTCTTGATTGAAAGGTCTAATTAAGAGAGTGCGGAAAATGAACTGAAATTAGCTGTCAGAGGGTCGCATTTAAATTACTGATGGACCGCCATGGCCGTAAACATTTAAATGATATAAATTGCCATTTAAGTGTACGGCTTAATGTCTGTCAGGCATTAATTTGACACCAGCCAGCCAATGACAATCAGGTCGCCGTCTTTAATTTGAAGACATTGAGAGACTTTGTGCTGACAGCCCAGTGCAATTTAAGACTATTGTTATTCTTATGCCAAGGCATTAATGTTTTTCCTCCTTTGCAAGCTAATGAAGAGAAGAGAAGTGTGTTTTTATGTTAATTTTGTGACATTAAAAAGACATTTCTTGCACCAGGAGACCAGTTCCATATCATGTGATTGACTTTTATGAATTTCTGAGGGTGTTGTCTCAGTTTTGTAAGTGTCTCTCAACAGGCTGGCAGACTTCCATGAGACAGCTGGGCTCTTATTGTGCCTTACTATGCAATTGTCGCTGGAACCGACGCCTGTCATGGGAATGTTTTCATGTGAAATATACATGTCATTGCAGAGTAAAATTGCTGTTTAACATTTTGATAATAATCTACTATAGCATTTTGGTGTTGTTTTTTTTTTTGTAATCAATCATCAGATCTCAATGTGCAATATACTGCATGACATGAAATCTGCTGATGTTTAATGTTTGGAATAAAAAGTGCCGTGATCTGTATTATATATCATTCTTGATGTTTTAATGCAGACAAAAAAAAGTAAGTTTGGATGTAAAAGTTTGGTAAATATGTCACAAAAAATGTGCCTTGTTAATTTAATGCTGCTGTTTTGAATGTTTCCTGTTCAGCAAGTGTTTGTCCTTCCATGCGTTTACAGGCCCTGGAGAGCGACTTTGTTTCATGTCAGCTGCACCAATGGATTGATCTCATCTTCGGCTACAAGCAGCAGGGACCAGAAGCTATCAGGGCTCTCAATGTCTTCTACTACCTGACCTATGAGGGCGCAGTTAACCTCAGCTCCATTACTGACCCCCTTCTGAGAGAGGTGAGTAGCGCTCCCCAATCCTTACAACCAGATAATCACCCAGAATGACATTGCGTAATATCTTTAAGGGACACTGTTGAGCAGTGGGCAGCATTTTTGCAGTGCAGCGAAAAGGTGGTGGGCTTGAATCCGACCTGAGCCCTTTCTGTGTGGAGTTATCGTGCTTTCTCTGAGCTCGCATCAGTTTTCTCCTGGTTGTTTGGCTTCCTCCTACAGTCCAAAGACAACCATGCCAGTCATTGGAGGCTCTAAACTGCCCATAGGCATGAGTGTGTCCAAATGATGTGTGATCTCTATACTTGCTATGGAAAGAGTCGATACGGCCTTTATGAAATGGTGTCATCTCAGTCGTCAGTTTCAAAGTTATTGCTTGTTTTCAGAAGGCAAGTTGCAATATACAGTATAACTACAGCGAACTGTCGCATAACGGTGGGCTAATATTTGTGGTTGAAAAGTGTCACTGTTGTTCTCTTTGAGATGCGCCAACTTATTGGCCTTCCTAACACACATTGCTGCTGCAAAATTTACAGTTGAGGGGAATGGAGACCAGAGCCAGAGAATTCAGCTTATTGGCTTTGAATATCTTTTTGGACAAGTCATGCCTCGTTTCATGTAAATTTGTTGGCTGAACGCAACATGAAGCAGTCGTAGTTAGAATGTGTGAGCTTACGCCAACTACAGATATTATTTACCAGAAAAACAAAATCCCTCTGCATGAATGCAGTGGAAACCTAGCTAAGGAACCCAAGGTGAGAAATTTCCAACTTGACCTACAGAGGTACTGTACATCATCGGTCATTAGTGCCCCACTGATAAGAAAAAACAAGGTTTTTTTTTTTTTTTTTTTTGGTCGCCGAGAATTAATGCCAATCATGGCTTTAATTTTGTCAATTAGGTTTTATTTCTTCTAAAAGTTAGGTTTCCTTTGATAAATATGCTGGTGCAGTGTTAACTTGACGTCATAATACCCTGCAGAAACTCATTCATCGCATTGAAATTACTAACATTGGCCAGAAAAATATGATGTCAAACTAGAACTCCCCATGATTGCGTGGCTTTATTGCAGGTGTTTGGGTCTCCCACAGTCCAAAGATATGCATGCTAGGCTAATAGGAGACTCTACATTGCCCTTTTGCATGAATGAATAGTATGTTCTTTGTGCTGGTCTAGAGAGTATGGCGGGTGGCCTGACATAGCTGAAAAATAATATGGTGCTACCCAGCTGGGCCTATGAAGTTGATTTGTTTAATCCATCATACCAGCCCAAGCAGCAGTGTCTTTGCTTTTATGTCAATGTCTTAATCTGAGGTATTCTGTCCTTTATCTTTCTGTATTTCTGCTTATATGCAGCTTGTTTCAGCTGTTTTTGCATGATTACCTCTGCCAAGGACGTTATGTTTTTGCCTGGGTTTATTTGTTTGTTTGTTTGTTGGTTTGTTTGTTTGTCTGTTGGTTTCCAAAATAACTCAAAAAGTTATGGACTCAGGGATTGTACAGATTTGTGTAAGGAAGAAATAATTAGATTTTGGAAGTGATCCGGATCTCCGTCTGGATCCAGGAATTTTTTAAAGAATTCTTTAACATAAGGAGATAGGGCCATTTTTGACATTTATGCATATAACTCCACCAAAATTGGTCAGGGCACTTAGAAAAAAAATACAGGACAAGTTTTGAACATGTTCTACAATATATCAAAGACTGATCCTGAAAATGGAATAATTCTGGATACTATGATACAATGATCCAGAATACGAAAGTAGGGGACCTTCGGAACTTTCATTATAGGAAGAGAACAAATGAAGCTACAAACATGCGACAAACACCATTATATAGCCAAGATATTGCAGAATTAGGAAGGTGTCACCAGATTTACTGTATCTTCAAAAGCCAGGGAACTAGATCCAGAACAAAACCACCATTACGGAAAATTTGAAATATCTAATATCTATGGTGGAAGTCGCAATATGGAGGGAAATATGGAGGTCTGCGCTCTCCGAGTGCTTTTCTAGTTAAAAGTTGCATTTTCAATCCTCATAATGCTTTTGTGTTTTGCATCACATTGACTTGAATTAGGATCTACTCCAGTTGACCTTTAGGAGTAATACCACCCACTAATGTTCAACCCTATTTCCAAAAAATTTGGGACCCTGTGTTACATTCAAATAAAGAACAAAGCAATAATTTTCAAATCATTTGAACTTTATATTTATTTGAAAATGGTACAGAGATAATATATCAGATATTGAAACTGAGATATTTTTGTATTGTTCTCCGGAAAATATGTACTCACTTTCAATTTGATGCCAGCAACATGTCTCAAAAAAGTTGGCACAGGAGCATATTTACCACTGTGTGTTGCATCACGTCTCCTATCAACACACTGTAAGCGGGAACTAGGAAGACCAACTGCTGTAGTTTTTAAAGCACAATGTTTTCCCATTCTTGCAGGCAGACCGCTGGAGCACCCAGACTTTTTTTTACTACAGAGCAATGTTTTAATACACTTGGACTATGGTGTTCAGCATAGTGTTGCTGAAATGAACAAGGCTTCCTCTTAAAAACCGCATCTGGGTGGCAGTAAATGTTGTACCAAAACCTGTACATATCGTTCACCGTTAATGGTGTCTTCGCAGGGCTCCAGACTGCGACCAAAATGGTCACATATATGCAACGAGATTTAGGGCAGTGCGACTGATTCTGAAATCAAGGTTTCAAGGGTGCGCCTGACAAAACGTACTGAGTCAGCAGACGTGAAACCAGGGAGCTTCACGGCGCCCCGGTACATGTATAACAAGTGGTACCAGGCACAACAAACCCCGCCCCTTGCACAGACTTTGGCCTACTTTTCCGAAATTCAATAGGCATCTATTGTGGGTCAGTGGCAATCCCTACACCGAATTTCGGACAAATCTGGCCATTAGTTTTGCTGCTAAAGTGTTAACAAACAAACACACAAAGAAACACAGAAACATACCAAACCAAAAATAATACCCCTTGCCCTCACCCTTTGGGTGGGGTGGGGTTTATATTTTCCTGAGCCTCCGTGTGAACTCTTGGAAATGTGTTAGACCAGTGGCACAGAGATTTATCGGTGCCCTGTACAAGCGACACTCTCACAGATGCTGCATAGACTTTAAAGGCCCATTCATACCAGGGCGGAGCGAAAAAGCGGCATGGATTTGCAGAATATTCCCTGCACAAAAAAATTAATCGTGAAACATTCACTCTGAACTCGGTGCGAAATTTTGTGTTCTTGTGTTCCATTTTCGCACAACAGACAACCAAATCTGCGAGTTATAGTTTAACCTAACCGAACCATGATAGCAGCAGCATTGACGATGACATTGTATGTATCTGAAGAAAAACGTTAGCCTCGCAGTCTACTTTTGCATTGAGGTAGCCAACGAACGTTTTCCTTATTGATGTCTGGACCTGGGGCTGTTTCAATTAACTTAACTTTTCCAACCCAGACGAAGCTGCCTCATAATTTAGCTTGCTAGATCTCTAACTACTATGTAGAAGGAAACTAACTGCGCACATAGCTATAAGATGTCACGTTAAATGTCGGTGTTAACTGAATACAAGCTATCTAGCTAATCAAAAGCAGCCTTCGCTGTGCATTCTGTACCATAAGCTCCAGCTATGAACTTGCAACATGACAAAGCTGTTCATTATACAGAAGACATTAAAGCATCCAAATCCTGACGACAGCTCATTTTACAGACATCAGTAAAGTCAAAGACGGGCGGTAAACAGAGCTCCACTCTCAGTCTCACGTAAGCACTACGAATATTATAACAATCTCTGGTAACCATGCTGAGACCGCTCTGAAGACAATATCCCATTGGTGTTCACATACCCTGAATAAACATAAAAATTTTTGTCTCAATGAAGGAAAACGCCAACGATGATTTTGGAATGAAATATTCATGTATGTGTAGTTGTTAGAAAAATTTATTCACGGATTTAACAAAGCCCCATCTCTGGGTGAATATCAGTTTCACGTGCATTGATTATATTGTCTTTCCGCTCTCAAAATATTTTGGGCTGTCTTTTCTTTCAAACAATTTCAAGCAAAACAACGCTCGAGTGGTCCCAACAAGGCAGACAGTCCAACCAGGTCAGAGGACAGCAGACTGTTAATTGAAACACCCAGAAAAAGACAAACGGTCTGATCCAATTGGAGGTGGTCCGTCGCTGGGTCGGATGGCCTGTCATGTTTATTGAAACAGGCCCCTAGAGAACAATATTGATGAGTTGCACTACTTTGTCAGTTTTATGAGCCGGATGCTGGGTACTGAATTGTCAGTGTGCCAGATGCTGGGAACTGATTTGTCAGTGTGCCAGGTGGTGGGTGCTGATTTGTAAGTGTGCCAGATGCTGGGTACTGATTTGTCAGTGTGCCAGATACTGGGTACTGATTTGTCAATGTTCCAGATGCCGGGTACTGATTGGTCAGTGTTCCTGGTGCTGAGTACTGATTTTTCAGTGTTCCAGATGCTGGGCACTGATTTGTCAGTGTGCCAGGTGCTGAGTACTGATTTGTCAGTGTGCCAGATGCTGGGTACTGATTTGTAAGTGTGCCAGATGCTGGGTACTGATTTTCCAGTGTGCCAGACGCTGGGTACTGATTTGTCAACGTTCCAGATGCTGGGGACTGATTTGTCAACGTTCCAGATGCTGGGGACTGATTAGTCATTGTTCCTGGTGCTGAGTACTGATTTGCCAGTGTTCCAGATGCTTGGCACTGATTTGTCAGTGTGCCAGATTCTGAGTACTGATTTGTCAGTGTGCCAGGTGGTGGGTGCTGATTTGTCAGTGTGCCAGATGCTGGGTACTGATTTGTCAGTGTGCCAGATGCTGGTTTCTGATTAGTCAATGTTCCAGATGCTGGGTACTGATTAGTCATTGTTCCTGGTGCTGAGTACTGATTTGTCAGTGTTCCAGATGCTTGGCACTGATTTGTCAGGGTGCCAGGTGCTGAGTACTGATTAGTCAGTGTGCCAGATGCTGGGTACTGATTTTCCAGTGTGCCAGACGCTGGGTACTGATTTGTCAACGTTCCAGATGCTGGGGACTGATTTGTCAACGTTCCAGATGCTGGGGACTGATTAGTCATTGTTCCTGGTTCTGAGTACTGATTTGCCAGTGTTCCAGATGCTTGGCACTGATTTGTCAGTGTGCTAGATTCTGAGTACTGATTTGTCAGTGTGCCAGGTGGTGGGTGCTGATTTGTCAGTGTGCCAGATGCTGGGTACTGATTTGTCAGTGTGCCAGATGCTGGGTACTGATTTGTCAGTGTGCCAGATGCTGGGTACTGATTTGTCAATGTTCCAGATGCTGGGTACTGATTAGCCATTGTTCCTGGTGCTGAGTACTGATTTGTCAGTGTGCCAGATCCTTGGTACTGATTTTTCAGTGTGCCAGGTGGTGGGTGCTGATTTGTCAGTGTGCCAGATGCTGGGTACTGATTTGTCAGTGTGCCAGATGCTGGGTTCTGATTAGTCAATGTTCCAGATGCTGCGTACTGATTAGTCAATGTTCCTGGTGCTGAGTACTGATTTGTCAGTGTTCCAGATGCTTGGCACTGATTTGTCAGGGTGCCAGGTGCTGAGTACTGATTTGTCAGTGTGCCAGATGCTGACTACTGATTAGTCAGTGTGCCAGATACTGGGTACTGATTAGACAGTATTCCTGGTGCTGAGTACTGATTTGTCAGTGTTCCAGATGCTGGGCACTGATTTGTCAGTGTTCCAGGTGCTGCATACTGATTTGTGAGTGTGCCAGGTGTTGGGTATTGATTAGTCAGTGTTCCAGATGCTAAGTGCAGTTTGGTTAGCAGGCCGATGGTGTGCTTGCAGGGCCCAGGCGGTCTCTCTTCACAGTGCCCTTCATGCTCTGTGACTGGAGCGCGGTGAGTAGAGAGGGCAAGCTGCTGATTTATGTGCTCACTCAGGTAATTCCCATACAGATGCGATGCTTTGCCCCACATGCAGATTCATTACCCAGCAGCCAGCCATTTCCTCACCTCAGCCCATTACCCCTGCGCTTTTTTAATGCCCAAACTAAATTGGATCTCTGACACCCGCTATATCCTCAGAACCACTCCAGCGACCCAAAACTAAATTCAGTCATGGTGCCTTATTGACAGTAATGCACAGGCTGTGCCTCAAGGTGGTTTTCCAGAATATTAGTGTGTGCGGCAAAGCACGCATTCATTTTTTGTGCATGTATGCCTGTGCTCGTGCAGATGTGGATGTGTGCGCGCACACACACTTACAGAGACTCACACACACTCACAAACAAGGATAACTACATTTTAATCAGACTTATAATTATTTAATCTGTATTCCAATTGTATTTGTTCTTTATTGTCTGAATTAAATAAATGTAGAATTCCATCTCAAACTCTCAGGCAGCTTTTTAGTGATTTGTGACCCTTTTAAAGAGTGGGGGTTCATTGAATTTTTTATTTTTTTTCCTCACATTTGAGCATTCCAGACCCTTCAATATCCAGTCGTGATTGTTACATCAAAATTAGAATTTTCACTCCAGAACATTTTAATCATAAACTTGGGATTATAGTTCAGGTCAGAAAATTCAGATTGCATAGTTGTGATTGTTTGCCATGAGGGGTTAACCGCACAATGAGCCTTTCTGTCCGGTCAGGATGAACCACTATCATCAGGAGACTGATCGCGGCATTTTTCTCACGTACTGTACCTTAACGCGTCAAGTTCTCAAAAGCAATGACTTTTGTCTCCATCCAGTCCTGTTTTACTGGGCTAGGAAGAGGGATGCCTGAGAACTCCATCGTGGGGGGAGGGAGGGGGCAGGTAGGTGGGGCCTGTGATTGACAGCCAGCCTGGTGCTGGGCTGGTTTGTGTCATGCGGGTCCGCTGTGGAGTCGGACTCCTCTGGAATGTGTCGGAGCAGATTAGGGGCAGCTGCGCAGCTCCGCTGGGCAGGCAGGCCGGCCGCTGTTTTCACAGGCCTGATTACTTCCTGTCTGTCCTCCTCCGTGGCCACAAAATTAGACTTAATAACAGTTATTTTTAAAATCAGCTCATAGGGAAGAATTCGGGGCCTCCTGATCCCTCCCAGGGTAGCCATTTTCGTGATCTGTCTATAAAGGACAGAAGGCCCCCCCCTCCGTATAATCAGTTTGATGTACTCACACGGAATCAGTTAATGTCAGTAGTAAATGCAGCGTCTTGTGTATTGGGCTGAGTAAAGTTCATTATAAATGACTATACACAGGTTTATTTAGCAGAGGCATGTAACCTTTAGCTACTTTAGAGGCGGCTGTACAGCAATGTTTGTCAACTGTAAAGTAAGAGAACTGTATTAAAATTTACCAATAGTCCAATGAAAGGTGGATTACCATTACCTCTGCAGCACCATGTTACTTGTTGCCACTTTGCTCCATCATTCCCTTTTCTTGATCGTAGTCATCAAATGTTCATTTGTACCTTATTTTCCAGTCAATCATTATTACATTTTTTATCACAGAATTTACCTTTATATCTGGCCCATAGCACATTTCATATTATAATATTATAACACAGTTTTTGTCTTAAAGAATTTCAGTGAGCAAGAGCCTAATGTAGCACAACTAAACAGCATTGCACTTATGCACACAAAACATTTTAAATAATTAAAATCTCGTTATAAATATAATTATTTTCATGGGTTTAATGTTTAAGTATTTTGTTCTGAGGAGGAATAACAGATGCCATTTTAGCAATGGCGCAAAAAGGTTTGTTTTTTTTGCTGGGTAATTTCTTAGAATTATCATATTGTATTTTTAATTATGAGTTTGTGCTCACACGCATAATTAGGGACAAAATTTTCACCTTATGTCAACATAAATGTCCCCCGTGTGGCCTCTTTATTTATTTGGTGGAGGACAGGTTGGAGCACTGTGATTTGAGGGAACCCCCTGCCTTAATTTTGGGGGGAACTGCTGGCACAAACTAGGCGAGTATACTAATCTTAAAGCCTTTAAACATCTTGGTGTCGATTTATAGTGCAGACTAATTTCACTGAGTAATTTTCATGCTTTTTTTTGCGACTGAGTATTTCATGGCATTTTAGCATTGAGCAAAACATTTTTTTGTTTTGCTGCTATCTGGTGATCATGAAATAATATTTATTGAGTTGTTAATCAGTCAACAGCAGTATCACTCCCCTGTTGGGAAACTCTTATCTGCTGTATAGTTGACATATGTTTTACCGAGGTAACGGACTGATGGGGTGCAGTGTCTTTTTCTGGCAATATTGGTGTTTTATTGAAATGGACAGAATATTAAAGATCAATCCATCATCACAGGCTAGCGACTGTAGCCCCTATATGCCGCAGCTTAATCAGGTTAGAGGGATTGAAGAAGCAGCCCTCTATGACCTGAACTCACCACACACAGAATTACACCGAGTAATGAATGTCGGCTCCGAATTGAATCATGATCGGTTGAGTGACTCTGAAGATCTCGTTGGTATTCACTAAAGCAAACCATCCAAAAACAAACGGGGACATTGAGTCACCTTAAGCTTTGTTTTGTGGCCAATTAGACCACTAGGAGTCCGTGCCATAACCAGAACTCTTGATGAATGAAATATTTTATCGCCACTAGTCTGAATAAAATCATTTTTGAGTAATATTTGCCATACTCTTGCAACTATTGGAGAAATTGGCAATTGTCGCTGAATTTTTTTTCATAAATTTAAATTCAATTTGGGCATGAATGTTATTCTGTCCTGTTACCGTTTATCTGTCCTTCAGTGCGGGTCAATATATCGGATGTGAGTCTTTTGTGTGTGGATGTTTTTCTGACAACATAAAACAATAGTATTGGTATTGGGAAGGTGATTTCAGCGGCATGTTCAATTTTTTATCCAAAAATACTTTTATAAATTTTGCCATTTAAGTTGAATGAATGGCGGTACAGTGAACAGATCCATAAAGAGTAATAAAGCAGAACAGCATTAGGATATCAGAAAAAATGATTCTCTCAGAAAAATCATCATAAAATTAACATAGATTATAGTTCTGCAATTGTGGGCGTAAATCTTGGTAGAGGGGGTCATTCTGCTTCGAATGATACCAGTATCTTGGTTTACGCTTCATGCTCCAGTGAGCATGGATGCTTTGAATTTAGCAAAATTCAAGTCTTTTGCGCACGGGAATGCAAGGGTTAAAATTGGATTCGTCACATTAAATTAAAAGTTTAGACTGGGTTTTACCAGTATGCCAAGGAGTTTTTTGAGTAATTAACCCTTTCACCCCCTTACCTCAGCACAAAATTGATAGCGGGGACCACAAACATCATTGAGCATTTGCAGGTAGTGCTCACCATTAAGGTTATGGCAAAAGAAGAATGGGCCAATGATCGCTCCATTGCCAACCAAGCCAATCCAAACCGTCACTTTGTCCCTGACGTCATTACGCTCATATGCAAAATCAAGCGGCTGGTCTCCTCTGCGATGATATTCCCTTACATTATGGCAGTTGACTGAAGCATTCATGGCAAAGCCAGACTCATCTCCGATGATAAAGTCTTCGAGGAAAAGTTGTTGCTTTCCAAGCAACCATTGGCAGAACTGCAAACGTCGTTGCATGTCACCAGGAAGAAGTTGATGCCTCGTAATCATTTGGTATGGGTGGAACCGCAGGTCAAGTCGTGTGATACGATTGAAGGTGGATGACGACAGGCCAAGACCATTCCGTTGGCAGCTGACGGTTTGCACCATCCTTTCTCCAGCATGCTGATCTCCGAGGAGGGTCCTAACTGCTTCAATGTTGACTGGGTCAATGTTGGGTCTTGCATCGGCCTGACCTCCCTTTGTTGAGATTGTGGCTGGTGCAAGAGGCAGGGTACTTGTTGACATTCCTGAAGACAGTGAGACGATTCGGAACCCTTACATTTGGAAATTGATGTTTGAACCGCTGAAGGACAGTGCGAACACTTTTCGTTTGGAGATATTCCATTACCAGAAAAGACCTCTGCTGAGCTGTGAACAGTGGTCTGACCATTTTACACCACACAGTTACAAGGCAAAAAGTGGGGCCAATGCACAGGTGCTCACCGATTTTATGTCCATGAATTAAATATTAAATTGCCTGCATAACATAATGCGTTTGTGATCATTGGCTGTGTAATGAAAGGAAGAAACTGACAAGATATGATGAGATTATGGAATAATTTAATGACACACCCACTGAATGATGCTTGTTAGCTTGATTCACTTGTTCACGGCCACTTCATGTGTTAACCCTTTGGTTACGATCCACTCATAAAAGAGATCATTTTGTGCCGCGGTTAGGGGGTGAAAGGTTTAATTATTCAAAAAACGCCTGGGCATACTGGTAAAACCCTGTCTAAACTTTTAATTTAATGTGACGAATCCAATTTTCGCCCTTGCCTTCCCTTGCGCAAAAGACTTGAGTTTTGCTAAATTCAAAGCGTCCGCGCTCACTGGAGCATGAAGCATAAACCAAGATACTGGTATCATTCGAAGCAGAATGACCCCCTCTACCAAGGTTTACGCCCACATTTACAGAAGTGTTATGTATGTTAATTATATGATGATTTTTCCGAGCGTATCATTTTTTCTGACATACCCTGTAGTGTCCACGGTCATAATAAGCTCATAGACATAGTAGAAGTGCTTTGTCATTTGTTGTGCACTCTCTGAATAACTAAACTCTTGATAAACACAAACGGAGAATTCATTTTTTGTTGCTGTTTGTTACAGCTCAATAAAAATCGCGTGGCTAACTTGAGTATTTCACAGTTATAAATAAGCCATCTATTTGTAATTTGATGTAAAAAAATTCAAAAAAATCTTTCACTGGATGCATAGACTATGTGAAATATACCTATCGATGGATCTAATGTGTAAGGCCATTCATGCACTGATTAGGTTCTGTTGTGTTTGAAATGTGACGTGTTGTACTGCATGCTTCATTGTTCTTCAGAACCCATCCTCAGGGATGCACATTAGCTTCTGAGGCCCTCTCTATTTCCCAAATTAGATTTAATCAGCACTCTCTGCCTTATGTCACCCAGCTTCAAAAAGGAAACGCCAAAAGTTAAGATTAAAGATCACTGCCTTTTCTTTTTCCAGAACAGAGCTAAATGAACTCTGCGCACTAATTATGCATCCCTGCTTTTTATCATCTTGTGATTTTGCTGAGAGTCTGAGCTGGGCGATGGTACGCTTCATTATTCTTTGCCTGTAGTCATATATTTATTCAAAATGATATGACAATGCATTGCTGGAGTTTCACGGTAAGTATACCATCAGAATTATCACAGTCATTAGCACAAGAACATGCAAATTCATATCGGCTGAGTCATGCAAGGACAATGTGGCCTGCTTGCCATGCCTTCCCAATAGTGGGGCAGTTCAGCAAAACAATTGTATATTTTGTAACAAATGCATCACATTTGGCTCTGTTTGACCCTGAAATAATTATGCTCCTTTTGGTTGGGTTTTATTTGGTATTTTTGATTTTAACTTGTTCTTACATTTTCCTCTGGTTCAGAACTTATTCATATCCTCTTTCATGCTCGTACCTCCTTTTTTGCACATGATTGTATGTTGGCAGTTCTGTATCAAGGAATCCATATATGACATTTTCCATTTATATAATGTATATTATATATATTTTAGGGGCTTTCACCTCCTACTGTAAACATTGGACAAATGCCAATCTTGGTGACGTCATTGGGGGAGGCAGTGCTGGTGACTATCAGTGGAGCCAGACACAGTCTCAGTGGAACAACTTTCGAAACAGACTGATCTTTAGGTGTAAACCTTAGCAAGCAGGGTCTGATTCCATTCACATTTTCATGAGAACAAGCCTGTAGTATTGCTATGACATAGTCATTGGGCTGTGAGCATGATAAAAACTGTCTAAAACGACACATTTCATTTTGTTTGTATGAATGTCAATAATAAGTGTTAGAAATGTATTCAAATTTCATCTAATGGGTGGATTTGATCATTCTTTTTATTTAAATAATGAAAAAATAGCAAGAACATATAACCATCTTCGTTGCGTTGAACTAGCGTTATTTATATCGGCTATCAAACAGACACACGGGGGGTGTTATGAAAATATTAATATTTGTATCATAGCGTTTAGGGTCTGTTGCCATCACACTAGTATTGGTAATGATGAAGAGAAATCAATATTGAACAAGTAAATGACGGTGTCTCATCCTGATTTTATTCCTTTTTTCAATTGCTCCTCTCTTCACTCTTCTCTTTTTCTCCAGCATTGACTCTTTTTCTGTCATTATGGTGTGGATGGCCTCTGGGTTGACGTGGTTATGCCCTTCACAATTTGTTTGCGTCATTTGAACTTTTACTGTTCAAATTTTCTATAATTTTTCTTTTTTGAGAAAGACATGAAGGCTGACTGTGCCATTTTCCTCCATTGAAGTAAAGATTAAGTGACCTGATATCAACTTTTTGTGGCAGAGCTTATTTTTTGAAAGTAATCATGGAAAAAAAAAATCTGCATTTAGTGTAAATTGATGACTGTCAAAATTGATGGTTTTGTTAATAATGCGTATATCCCCATTGATTAAAGTGGAAAAATGGCTGCATAACAGGTGACCTAAAAAAGCACCTTTAAAAAAATTAAAGAGAAAAAACATGTCCGTGGTCTAAAATCTGATCTAATCAACTTGAGCACTCCTAAGCAATTAGTTGTCATAAAATCTGTGTTTTGCATTATCCAGAAAATTTTGGGCCTATCTGGCAGCCATTCTAAATAGCTCTTCTGGTCCAAATTTGCAGCGCCCTGGCATTTATGTCTTTTCTTCAACAGATAGACATGCATCCTGTGCCTAAAGTGTTGCTTTCATTGCAAAATATACAATTGTCCTGAGTACTTAAACCTGGCTGCAACACCACTATAGCTGTTAGTGATCTGTAACTTAAATTTCCTGGCATGTGGACTGCAGGGAAATATCATTAACTGGGCAGCAAACTCATACTTGGTGCTCACATGTGTCACCTCCCAAAATCAGAGAGAAGTGAGCTTTATAAATGCTTGCAGTCTCACTTTCACGCTCGGGTCACACCCAGCAAACATCCAGCACATTTTGTTCTCATGCACCCAGCATGAAACCAAGATACAGTCAAGGTTATTTGTTTGTTTTTTATTGTTTAATTGAGCTATGAAATCATGGATGAAATGGCACAAGTTTGGGCCAATGCTTATTTTTATTGGTTTTTCTCCAGCTCGATCTCTCTGCTTCCCTCATTATGTTATTTTAATTGTGTTACTTGTTTATTTTGCCTACTATGAACCCCTAAGACGATTCATATGGTGCTTTGAGCATATTTTACGTTGCCAAGAGATTACTGTGAAATAAGCAAGGGAACAAAATGCATTCATAAACTGGCCCATACTACACATGCCGAAACTCAGACCATGTAAAATCATACCATGCTCGCACACACACAAACCCACACGCATTCTCTGTATGGTCTTGCTTTGTACATGTGTATTTGAAGTTGTTAGGCAATTGTTGTTGTACTAAATGAGTTACTACAAGCTGCTGTTTCTAAAGTTCAGTCCTTCCTTTCTTCACATCCAGGCCGTTGAAGCTCAGATCAGAAGTTTTGGACAAACACCCTGTCAGCTGCTGATTGAGCCTCACGCCCCAAGGAGTTCTGCCATGCAGGTGGTGAGTGATTGCTGTCACCGAACAGGGACTCTGTACTGCACCCTCCATTTTTTGTCTGAACTCATGAACTTGGGTGGTGTTACATGAGCAGTCAATTACTGACTCGTGAACCAATTGAGAGAGCTGCCATTTTCCTTTCCAATTGGCTAGTTCACAACAGGGTTCTGATCTGTGGTTTATGGATTCACAAAGATTCTCTTTCCCGTAAATGCTGTTTTGTGGTTTTCTGACTGTTGCTCTTGACCCTTGTTATTCCTGAGGTAGGCTGCAATTGGGAGGAGAAACTGTACACTGTACTGTGCATCACTGCTCGCTGAAATTTGCTTATGTTAAATTGATAACAGTAGTATCTCCAAGTATGATGAATATTTTTGTGTTTCTATATCTTTTAAAATCTTAGGTGGACAAATGTGTTGTTATCCCACATCTAAGTGAGGGGTTGGTAATTGGAATTCAGCAATTCCTTGGCTTACTAAGTTTGAGAATAGCTGCTTTACCGCACAGTTCAGACAGCAGAATTATTGCCAGACTCCCAGGGTGCAAAATAGCCATATGACTTGCTGTTTGAATGTCTGGTCTGCTTGGCATTGTGGCAATCTTAAGGTGCTGCTGTTTTCCTTTGGTATTGCAGAGCTCAACAGTTTTGCTCAGGGCTGCTAGCTCTGGACGAGAGCCTGGGGTCACTGAAGAAGACTGACTAATGCAGCCTCCCCATTCAGTATTCCTGTCATAGGGTCCTTCAGTTCTTGGCATGAAAGCTTACAACTTGAAAACCGGGGGCTGTTTCAATGAACACGACAGACCGTCTGATCCAGCGACAGACTACCCCTGATTGGATCGGACGGTCCGTATTTTTCTGGGTGTTTCGATAAACGGCCCGTCATCTTCCGATCTGGTCAGACTCTCCGACTTTCTGAGACCACTCGAGTTGTCCTAAAACCCGGTCGGACAAAAAAATATATGGCGTTACTGTTTGATGTTGCCTGGAGGCAGGGATGAGCCGTCAGGGTAGGCAGGGTAGGCACTGCCTACCCCAGGCTATCATCAAAAATAAAGTTGTTAACAATTATTGATCATTTTAATATCTAATCAAATTTTGATTATTTGATATTTGATATTTAGTTTGTCTTTATGCTGTTGCTTTAAGTCATTGAGTTATAATGACACTACAGCGCCTGCCTCTGGCCAGGCAGGGGCTTTCAAATAAGGCTTATCTTTGCAGGGTAGGCACAGCTCTGACATGCCTTTAAATGACACGTTATCAGATACGTTGTGTTCGCGCATGCGCAGTGTTTTTTCATATGCTTTATTATGTACGCAAAAAGGCAGGACGCTACGCTGCCTTTATGCGTAAGTGTCACAGGCTAGTCATTCAATCTGGACGTTCGGTGTCTTTGTGAATTCGCACCAATGAGTATACTGGAGAGGCCGCTGCTTCTTTCTACGAGCGCAGTTGAAGAAACCAATATGGCGTCAAGTGCACCGCACTCCTCAATTCCCCATTGACTGTAATGTAGAAATTCCAGCTATTATCCGTCGAACTAAGGGGTCTTCCGAAAAGATTTCAACATACTTGTGATCGGAAAACAAGGATAAACTTTAATGCGCAGTTTTACATGACACTGTTCGAGACGTCGAAAATATCAAAACATGTCAGAATGGGAAGCACAGCACTAACTAGCCACTTGTGTACCTGGCGTGTTAGGTAATCGAGTCGCTGTCAACGGCTGTGATGGCAAACGTTATCTGTAATTTAGCTAGCTAGATAAACTTAGTCGGCACCATAAACTCATGTTGCTTACAAATGGTGATGGTCACTTAGCTCCTATGCCCATGTAATTTTAGCCAAGTTGCATATCAACATATAGCATTAGCCATAGCGAATGACCTTGTAAACTTCATGTAACGTTAGTGGTGTTCATTCCGGATGAATTGTACAAATAAACGCATCCTTATCAGGCATCTGCCTATCTGGGTACTATTTAGTGTGCAAGCTTTGATTTTTTGTATTTATTTATTTTAATTACGATAATGCAATCCTAGCTGGGGCTATATACACTCATTGATTCACACATACGTCAATCAAATTTAAGGCTTAAATTTGATTAAACCACCTAACTAGTGTTATGTAATCTTGTTTGTTTTGGCAAAACAAACAAGATGACATCGCTAACGCAGCAAATATTTTGATTCTGTCAGGCTAAAGGCCAACCTCATCGGCTTATACAGCCCTGCTATGGTCAAGGAAAAATCTCCCTAGCTTCAACTGCTGGCTTTATTGGTGGAGAATAACCTTGAACAAACTGTTCGAGGCCACAAAACTGCCGAAATTGGTGCCGACAATTCCAGCTACCACAGAGTCAGTGGAGCTGTCTTTTTTCTGCCTTAAAACGCGTCAAGACCCGCAACCGCAACAGTACGGAACAGGGGAGACTTTCATGTTTCGCTATCATGTCAATTGAGAAAGAGGGACTTGTTAAGCTGAAGGCCAAAACAGAAGTTTTACAACGCTGTCATCAACATCTTTGTCAAAAAGGACAGACGCATGGACTTCATATTCAAATAGCCTTAAGTGCGCTTTAACCACTTCTCTCCCCCTCCGCTCTCTTTTACGCACACAAGAACTTTCCGGACTGTCATGTCTGTCGTTATGCATCTAATAACAACCTTGTGGCTAAAGTTTTTTTTTAATTGTTGTTTGTTTGATAGAATTCTGTGGGTTTTTAGGTTTTGAAGTTTGTGTGTGTTGACATCATTTTGCGGTGAAGAGAGATGTGGTCAAAGATGGAATGTGTTTGAAGTGTACTTCGCTTGTCTGGTTAATATGGTTTAGCAATAGGAAGATTAATTGCATTAAGTATAGGGAGGAGATCCACTTAAGCATGCATCGGTGCAGGCAAGCCGTTACGTTGTTTTGCGCGCTTTCATCAACTTTCTCTCGCTAGAGCCTTCAACTTTTATTCAGACATAAAAGCGAAATTTAAAAAAAAAATCGAACCTTCAAGATTATTTGAAAACAAAGTACACATTCATTCTGTATGCATACAATAAATCAAATTCGCTAGAAAACGTCAAAAACTTCAAACAATTCACATTAAATTGGTTTTAAACCTCCCTCCTATGCGCACATAGTGTGACAAGTTAACTAATACACTGATAACTCAAACACGGATTTGATTTCACTCTTAACAGTTTCAAAATAAACTAAAAGTCAAAATCTAACGAAAAACGCGACTTTGTGCATGTCCGGTGTCTTTCAAGTGTCCTTTAAGTCCCAATAAATTCGTTAATCCCCGCAAATGCATGATATCATCAATCCAGATTCGCAGTGTTACTATGTTCAGCAGGGGTGGGCAATCACGGTCCTGGAGGGCCGGTGTGTATGCAGGTTTTTATTCCTATCAATTACCCTGACTAATTGAGTTAATTGATTGCATGCACAAATATAGATTTTTCGCAATGATTCGATCAAAGGAAAATGTTTTATGAAGGGAGACAAGACTAGTCTTTGTAGTTTCATGATAATTTAAAGAAATGCGCATGAAACGTCAGATTTCATATATGGTTTGGCTAATTGAGACAATCAACTAATTAAAGACCAGACGTTGGTGTGAAAACCAGGAACAGATACGGCCCTCGCTGCCCACCTCTGATGTACAGCATTCAACAGTTTTTGGAGTAATTATGTTTTATTTTTCCGGTGTTTTTACCGCTGACTTTATACATAAAATATTAATTCGTTTTTACGTTTCGGTCTGCCACTGCCTACCTCGACCCAAACCTCACGGTTCGTTACTGCCTGGAGGCAAAGACAGCCAAAAGATTTTGAGAAAGGAACGACAGTATAACCAATGCCAGCGAAATCAACGTATACCCAGAAACAGGGCTGTGTTTAAGCCATGAATTCATTTATCTAACAACTACACATAATTTACCTACAATGTTATCCTCAATTGCGACAAAAATGTGTATGTTTTTTCAGGCGATGTGAACACAAATGGGACATTGCCGTAAGAGCAGTGTCAGCATGGTTCTCAATAGTTATAAATCATTGTGTATTTGTGGTGTTTGTGTGACCGAGAATGGAGCTCCGCCTGTCTTTAACATAACATGACATAACATAACATAACATAACATAACCTAACATGAATGGCAAGTACAGGCCTTTCAGCCCAACTACGCTCGCCAGTTTCTTTATACTATTGTGAATATATCCCTTCAGATACTCAATGACTCAATGGTATCTAGCTTTAAGTCAAGCCTGCTCTTGGAAACCCCCAAGGTCTCTGCCTCAATAATATGGTCAGGCAAGCTATTCCACATTGAAATTACTCTTTGGGTGAAGAGTTCTACTCACAACACTTAGTCGAAGGAGTCCTACATAATTCACTTTGTTAATCCCAGTAACATATTTAAAGACCTCAATCAAATCACCCCTCAATCTCCTTTTCCTAAGACCAAAGAGATTAAGGATCTTCAGCCTCTTCTCATAGCTTTCATCTTTTATACCTGGAATAAGCTTAGTGGGTCTGAACTTTCTCTAGAGCCTCTATATCTTTCTTAATGTATGGTCCCCAGAACTGTACACAATACTCCAGATATGTGGCCTGAAAAATGTGTTGTACAAAAGAAGCATCACCTCCTTAGATTTGTACTCAATACTTTTGGCAATGTATCCCAGCATCCGATGGGCTTTTTTAACTGCTACGGCACGATGGCTAGAGCCTGTGAGGGTTTGGTTAACAATCACTCCCAGATCTTTCTCGTGTACAGCACATTCCAGTTTTAAACCTCCCATGAAGTAATCCCGTCTAATGTTTTTATTACCTACATGTACAACTTTACATTTCTCTACATTAAATTTCATTTGCCACATTTCTGCCCAATTCTGGATTCTATCCAAATCATCCTGAATCACTTTAGTGGACCCTAAACTATTTGCCTAACCCCCCAATTTAGTATCATCTGCAAATTTAACCAATCTTCTCTCAATATTACTATCAAGGTCATTAATGTAGATGAGGAACAGCAGGGGCCCCAACACCGATCCCTGGGGGACGCCACTCCCCACCATACCTAGCTCAGATGAGATACCACTGACCACCACTCCATGTGTTCTGTCCTGTAACCAGTTTTGAATCCACTCCAGAATACCTCCTGTAACCTCAATTTAAAAATTAGCCTCTTATGCGTACTGTATCGAATGCTTTCTGAAAAACCAAGTATATGATGTCATAAGCCCTGCTTTGGTCATAAGTCTTGGTGGCCTCTTCAAAAAATTCCAGATGGTTTGTCAGGCATGACCTTCCCTTACGAAAACCATGTTGGCTATCCCTCAAGATACTGTTGCGGTCAAGAAATAAGTCCATCTCTTCTTTTATGATAGATTCCAATATTTTGCTCGCAGTGCAAGTTAAACTGACTGGCCTGTAATTTCTTGCCTCGGTACAGTCCCCTTTCTTATATATTGGTACAATATTGCCCTGTTTCCAATCATTTGGTATTTCTCCAGTTTCTAAAGACCGCCTGAAGATAGTGGATAGCGGCTTAAAGATGATCTCACCAACTTCCCTGAGCACTCTAGGGTATAAGCCACCAGGACCCGCCGCCTTATCTGCCTTTTGTTTATGCAACTTGTCTAATACTTCATTATCCCGAACCTCAATTTCTGCTAAATAATCTTGAGCATTTAACATGCCCTCTGGCCAAATAAAGACCCCCCTGAGGTAAAATTCTCAACAAAGTAACTGTTTAAGGCATCCGCAATATCCCTGTTATCAAATAGCAGCGATCCGATTTTATTCTTTATGCACTTAACCTGCTCTTTAAATTTCCTTTTTCTGCTACAGTATTGACATAAGCACTTAGGGTTAGTTTTTGCCCCCTCTGCAATTGGTCTTTCATACAGTCTTCTAGCATTCCTCAGCTCTTTTTTGACCACAGCCTGCATTTTACAGTATTCAGCCTTAGTGTTCTCAATATATAAATTATAAATAATCTTTATAAACATATAATCTTTATGTAAATCATATAAAGATTCCTCTTTTTCCTCAAAATCCTACGAATACTTTTAGTCATCCACTGAGGATTCTGCTTTTTCAGCTTACTTTTGGACACCTTTGGAATGAATCTGCATTGTGCTTCAAGTAAAACCCCCTTAAATCTTTCCCACATCTCACTTACAGACTCACAGTCACTTAGATATGAGCGCATCCTGTCAAAGTTTGCTCGCCTAAAATTGAAAACTTTTGTTTTTGAATACACCTTTTTAACTTCCCATGAAACATCAAAATTAACAGCAGAGTGATGACTTGTCCCAAGTGGCTCCAGTACCTCACCACTGCTAATTCTATCTGGGTCATTACTGAGCACTAAGTCTAAAATTGCCTTCTCTCTGGTAGGTTTATTAACATACTGCACCAAGAAATTATCATTGATAACATGTAGAAATTCTTCCTCCCCCCTACCCTGTCCTTTCACCATTTTCCAACTGATACCAGGATATTTTAAGTCTCCCATAATAATAGTCCCTCCACCTCTACAAGCTTGCGTAATCCTCCTAAAAAGCATTTCATTGACTGTACTGTCCAAAGCTGGTGGTCGATAGCATACTCTTATGTTTGAACCTGTCTCGTGTTTGCCAATGAGCTTGACCCAGATATCTTCACAGGGCAAGGAATTTTCAATTTCCTGTACATTTATGTTTTCGTTCACATAGATTGCTACGCCCCCTACTCGCCTATTACATCTATCCTTCCTAAAGAGCTTATAACCTTCTATATTATATTCATCTCCATTCTCTTCACTTAGCCATGTCTCCATAATCCCAACTACAGGTATGTCATAGCCCTCACTAATTATAACAGCCTCAAGCTCAGAAAATGTATTTTTTATGCTTCTTGCATTTACGTAAAAACATTTCAGGTTATTACTAATGCTCTTCCCCCTTGATTTCCCATGTGGCCGCTGCTTCAAGGCCCCCACTGCGCTTTGTTGCTTTAAAAGTATATTATCAGTGGTGCATGTAACGCCGTCAGCCTCCATCGGGGCAGTCTGCATTTCCCTGTGTGTAACACTCACTAACCTCCCTACCCCCCAAGTCCCTAGCTTAAATAATCCTGTGCTACCCTCAACATACGCTGACCCAGTGCAAAGGTACCCCTCCGGTTCAGGTGCCACCTGTCAGGCTTGAACAGGTCACCCCTGTCCCAGAAAAAGTTCCAGTGCCGAAGAAACCTATACCCCTCTTTCCTACACCAGGTTGTACTCAAGCCTGTAAAATGAGCAGTCATAATGATATGAATGTTTTAATGTCTTTTGCATGATGAATAGCTTTGTTATTTTGCAACTCGATATCAGCTCTGAACATTTATTACAGAATGCACAGTGAGCAAAGGCTGCTTTTAATTAGCTGGCTAGCTTCTATTTGGTTAATACTGAAATTGATCGTGACAGCCCATAGCGATGTGTGCCGTTAGTTACTTCTTAATAGTAGTTGGAGATCCAACTAATCAGAGTTGTTTTTTCAATTAACCTTAATTTATTTTGAATATTTGAAAGCCTAATAGCAAAGTTGTGAATTGCTGAGGTGTAAATTATCTCACATTTTTCAAAGGAAAGGGATGAATTTTCTGTCCGCGTCAGACTATGGTCGGACATCCTACTTTTGATTTATTGAAACGCCTGATGGACATGGTTTGTCAAAGGTCTGACTTTTGACTCGAGGGATGGTCTGACTCAGTCGGACAAGTTAAGTTTATTGAAACAGCCCCCTGAAGCTAGCTCATAATTTCTTTTTCCAATGAAAATCCAGCCATTTTAGGAATCAGGCTTTCATCTGTTGATCTTTGTTGAAACAGTCATAACACGCAGTCCTGCATATTAGCTGGTTCAAGCTAATCAGTTCGCTGCTAATGAAAATGTACTCTGCTCTTTGCGTTCACACTGGTTTCACATGTTGGAAACAACTGCACACATCCAATTACCTGTACAGCCTCGTTTCCACTTAGCAGGCCAGGTCAACTCGGCTCAGTTTAATCATGCAGTAAGACCATTGTTTTTGATTTTCTATTGTCAAAAGTTACGGATGGTATCAAAACAACCGATCCAGACCGTCCTATTTTTCATGACCCCTCTGAAGTCCCTGGCACACTGATCCGATACCAAAGGGTGGAACTAAAAACACTGCAGTCCGTTGAATGGTCAAGAGAGAACATGTAAGCGGTGGAAAACAAACCACATCTAGGATTTATATACTGGTTGGTACAGGCTACGCTCTGGATCAGAGGGTACATTGCTTTAAGTGTTCAGTTGAAACTCAAGTCATCAGCTTGGGTTAATAGTGAATGTAGTTGTTCATTATAAATGCACTCATACTATACAGTGATTAGAGAAATATGCCCAGATTGAAAAATTATTCTCCTGCTTTGATTTTTTTGATATAGTTCTTATATTTCCCTGAGGGGTTAAAATGGACTCTATTGTAGCTCATCACATAAGTGAGATGAGATTGCAGTTATCAGCTTTCATCACCTCCTTTGCTGCATGATTGAGGTCTAACAGCTTAATGAAAAGAGAAATAAACTATGCTGACATGGATGTTTTTACAATAGAATTGATGCACATACTTGAATCGAGAGTTTTCTGTTTGCTGTGTTAAATTAAGTGCAGTAGTAACAACAGTAAAGCACAGTACAGCAGAAATACTTATTGGAATTTGAAGCAGATTTGGAGTTCAAAAAAGATTTCCTCTGAGTAATTTGTTTATGCTTGGTGGACTGTTTTCAATAAATCTGAGCACCTTAGCCCAGTGGTAAAGGGAATCCCAAATCTAGCTCAAAATCCGACGATCACTTTGCCGGTGCTGTCTTGCATTTAATTGCTGTCTCTCCCATGCATTAGTTGGTGTGACAGAGTTGGAGAGGTTGCTTAATGCTCTAATGTCTGAAAGAGCTCTGTGAACCAGAAGTGGATGAGCTCTCCCTCTGTATTGGTCTCTCTCAAGCACACTAATGCACACAGCACTGACAGTACCCGACCACAGACTATCAGTCTCTTTCTTCAATCAAACAGGCACACTATCTCTCTCTCTCTCTCTCTCTCTCTCTCGCACGCCTACCCACCTACTCACTCTTACTCTGCTGGCAATGTCAGAAATAATGGCAAGCCATCAGAAGGATATACTGACTTTGGTGTGTGCTTGACATTAAAGACACATATTCTGCTCTTTACAGCACTCTGCTGAGAGATCTAAGTGTATATGCAGAGACGGAGCATGTAACTATTCATCATAGCTGGGAAGTAATCCCAGTCTAGTCCCTTGAAATGTTTCATAGCACATGGAGCACACATGGAGAATTGCAACTCTCCTGATGACTCATTGTTGGACTGGTCTCGAGTAATTTTACCTCAGCTCATGTTAATATTCATAAATCGCATTGGTCATACTTGGGCCTTTAAAGGTCTCGAAATTTGCTTGGTGTAGATGTGGCATGCAGTAATGATGACATGCCTGACACAAAATTGTGTCAAGAACATAAACTTTAAAAATGTCCGACAGACTTAATGTATTCCATATTAGGTTATTTAAATAATTAAGTAGTCTTCAAAGCAAAGATGTCAGAAACATTTTTTCCAGCTCCCAGTCACAACCTGTGAACTTGTAAAAAAGAATATAATGGTTTTATACGAATACAAATCCAGAATTCAAAATGGTGCCCAGCCTCTTTGATTGCATCTTGTAAGGGCTGTTATTTGTTACTTCCAGTCAAAGCACATGATGGCCTTCACGGGCGTCGGAAAGATCCCTGTTTTTAATTTGCCCAGTGTTAGGGGAGCTGGAGCTCACCAGCTCACACTGGCTACTTTGGGAAACAAGAAGGAAGTGAGTAGGGGCTGAGTGACTGATTAGCAGTTAGTACCATGCTGGGGGGAACCCAGCCACTGTAATGCACTGCAGGTGGAGCAATTAGCAGGCCTTTGGCCTGGCTCACTCGGTCACATGTACCACTCCCCCCAGCTTGTGCCATTAGGCGGCATGAGGGATTAGTGACACCTTTAATGGGGGGACCATTCGGGGGGGAATAACGCCTGCATTTGACTGGCCTCAAGCCCCTTGCACGTCCGTTTGCTGGAGATTACGGGCAGTATGTGACGCACTATAAACTTAAAGCAGGAAGCATCGTACTGTCTACTTTTTTCCAGACAGCCGAGGACTGATCAGTATTATACCAGGTTGATTGGATTCACAAAGTATGTGTACAGAAACAACAGTGCTACATGGAAGTATTTGTGAAAAAATTAGTGAAATAGCAGCAGTTTGACAACACTGCTGCTTTATTCACCGTAATTTGAATTGAGATTTGGCAGTAAAATGTCACATGGACTTATCAGGAATGCAAATTATGACTATCACTCATGCAAAATTTGTCTGGATGTATACATTCTTTTCCTGACTGTGCGAAATACGTTGATATATTAACTCTGAAAGCAGCGACACTGAAGATTGGAAAAACTGGTTCATAACATAATATTTGCTACTTCATGTGAGACCCTCAAAAGATCACTATGTATTACCTCATGCAGTGCTTGAAGTGGGAAAAAAGAAGTGCAGGAACCCTGATTTTCTGAGAACCATCCCGGTCATTAAAAAAGGTTTAGGGTTAGTTGAAAAGTTGAAAACACGTTATTTTTTTAAATTGGAAACTTAAAACGTTTTTTTACATTCATGCATTTAGCAAACATGGCTCTTAAGGACAATGCTCTACTCTTTTCATTTTGTGCTACAGTACTTGTTTGAACAGGTGTGTTTTCACAATAATTCTGATATTAGGCCTATTTTTGAATGAACCTTTAGTATGTGGGCAGCTGGAGTAAGAACCACAACCGTATTGTCAAGATGTTTAAGTTTTTTGCAATCTCCGTGTCTGACAGTCTATTATTGTTTTTAATTTCTTCAAATCTGCTGACTCTTTAAGATATTAAACGTGAATGTTTTGATAAGAGGGCTCAGTTCTTCAAGATGAGTACCGAGAATTTCAATCAATGTTTCTGTTTAAAGGGATAGTTCGGGATTTTTCACATGAATCTGTATGGCATCACGGTCTTTAGTCTCGTGCACACACACTGACTTTCCCCCGACAGTGTCCTGTGAGCCGAGTTCTGTCCAGTTTTGGTCAAAGCGAAAGTAGTTCCGGCAGGTTTCCTGGGGTCTGCAAAGTACAACGTTTTTCTTCTCAAAACAGTATGTGTTCGAACGAGTGTTTTATTTGCATAACAAAACCCTGGTAATCCAAAAAGTCACATCTTGTAATTGCTTGGGGCTACTTTCTCTCAATAGCGATCACTGCGCGCTGTCACTGCTAACAGCTGTGCGCACTAGCCAAATACTTTCATCAGTTGTTCGACAGTGTTTACCGACTACAGACCTACGACGCTAACGAGCTAGTTTGAGAGCTAGAGTGAGAAGTTCATCGGCTTCTCCAAAAAATACTTTCCACAAATAATAACAATGACAAATATGTTTATGTACAATTATTCCACTAAGAAACATTCTCGGTTATAGAATACCGAGGCAGAAAGCGTAAGCTTCGACTTTTCATGTCCTTTTTTGACTGATTTCCAAATGACACAGTCACTGACCATCCTCGTCATTTGGAAACTTCCTTACAGCTTACATATTCCAGCCAGAGGAGGATGTCTCCTTACGGTCGAGGACGGCAGACTCGAGAGAAACTACTACTTCTTAGCTAACTGACCCAGGGATAACCGGAGCACTCGGAGTAACTTTCCAAAGGATTTCATTATTATTTCGGGAAGACGCTGGTGCGTCGACACCAAAATAAATATGTATGCTGGGTGCTGCGGTCATCCCTCGCTCTAGTAGCTGAGAATGGTAGCCAAGTTTGTCTTGATTATGCTAGCCAACGCTGTGACTGGAGTCAGGGACTTCTCAGTCTAACCTAGAAACCATCCCCACCCGTCCACGTAGTTTCTGACGATTGTAATTACAGTACCTGTTACAACAGTAACAGTAATATAAGTTGTACAGCTCTTTCAAGGGGTATATGGCGTGATGTACCCTGCCTCTGAATCTATGTTCCCCAGGATCCCCTTGAAAGAGCTGTCCAACGTTTTTATCTTACCGTTTTTATCTTACGGTGGCAACCTATATAAACAGAATTCATTATGCTTACTGCAGAATATTGTTGTGACAGATAACAAAGCCAAGCGAACGCTGTCGAAGCATTCAAAGTCCACATCTTCTCCTTTTTCTGTTTGGTATTCAGGCAACATAGACGAAAATAAGGTATTTGACTACTTTGTATTTTGGGGGATCACTTTTGCGCGTTTCTCAAGAATGTCGTCGTCTGTGTGACTAGCGAAACGTTTCGATGCCATTTTGACAGCTGTCAAAAGCAGACGAAACGCGATAAACAATACAGATTTACGTTCCGTTACATCGGCAAACAAGCGGTTGAATTGAATTTAAGGAATTCAAAATCATACTCTCACGGGGTATATGATCATATGTGGAAAAGAATTAAACGTCTGTCAGCCAATCAAAATAAAGGATTTTTACGTTAGGTAACATAACAATACATATTATGTCTCATAAGCGTCACTTTCTCAGCTACTAGAGCAAGGGATGAAAGCAGCACCCAGCATACATATTTATTTTGGTGTCGACGCACCAGCGTCTTCCCGAAATAATAATGAAATCCTTTGGAAAGTTACTCCGAGTGCTCCGGTTATCCCTGGGTCAGTTAGCTAAGAAGTAGTAGTTTCTCTCGAGTCTGCCGTCCTCGACCGTAAGGAGACATCCTCCTCTGGCTGGAATATGTAAGCTGTAAGGAAGTTTCCAAATGACGAGGATGGTCAGTGACTGTGTCATTTGGAAAACAGTCAAAAAAGGACATGAAAAGTCGAAGCTTACGCTTTCTGCCTAGGTATTCTATAACAGAGAATGTTTCTTAGTGGAATAATTGTACATAAACATATTTGTCATTGTTATTATTTGTGGAAAGTATTTTTTTGGAGAAGCCGATGAACTTCTCACTCTAGCTCTCGAACTAGCTCGTTAGCGTCGTAGGTCTGTAGTCGGTAAACACTGTCGAACAACTGATGAAAGTATTTGGCTAGTGCGCACAGCTGTCAGCAGTGACAGCGCGCAGTGATCGCTATTGAGAGAAAGTAGCCCCAAGCAATTATAAGATGTGACTTTTTGGATTACCAGGGTTTTGTTATGCAAATAAATCACTCGTTCGAACACATACTGTTTTGAGAAGAAAAACGTTTTACTTTGCAGACCCCAGGAAACCTGCCGGAACTACTTTCGCTTTGACCAAAACTGGACAGAACTCGGCTCACAGGACACTGTCGGGGGAAAGTCAGTGTGTGTGCACGAGACTAAAGGCGGTGGCATACAGATTCATGTGAAAAATCCCGAACTATCCCTTTAAGCTCCGCTCAATAAAGTGAGTCAACACTGGCGCGAGACAATGTACAATGCCTCCGTGTCTGACAGCCAAAAAAAAGAAGACGATTAGAACAGATTGATAACGAAATAAATAATTAAAAGAAACATTTTAACAACAGAACATCCAATGAACACTGCGATTTATTTATTGGCGGGTCATCTTTGTTGGATATCCCGTTCGTTGGTTTTTATTCTTTATTTCGTTATAAATCTGTTCTCGTATCAATACTTTTACTTTTTGCTGGCTGGTGGACATGGAGTATTTTGCATTTCCTGGCGGACAGTCTTGATCGTGCATGCGATAATTTCTTCACACTGTCAATGGTCATGGAATTGATTTGCTCTCTGATTGCAAGCACTATTTTATCTCTGCTGTGGCAATAAAGCGTGAATCTGTTCGGTCCATCTGACTAATTTTCAAAAGGAAGACCGAATAAAGACTGCCATCTATCTTCAACGAAAACAGATGAATAGGCTAAAAAGACCAAGAAAAGTCGATAGCTATCAATTTGCATTTTGTGAAGGTCGAACACAAACATGGCCACGTTTACACATCTAATAATTCCTGGAATACTCGGAAAAATTAGAACTTTTCTGACGTTCGGACACGGAGCTATATTAAAACCCTGTCCGACTATCGCGTCTTTGCATTGACTTTGTCTGTAATCAGTCGTGCGAAAAATTTATTTCGCGTCCAGTGTGCAAGCGGCTTTAATGAGCATAGAATGCAAGCATGCGATATATATATATATCAGAGCACTTTATTCATGTCATTGTTTGGATTGTCTGGCTAGAAGTCACCAGTCAAACAACATAGGATAGTTTGCAAAGCCTGCTCAAACTCTTAATAGCAACACAGAACTGCATAATAATAATCGTACCACCAGCCAACGACGGTGTTTTGTGCTTTAGAGTTTAAAGGACGAAACACTGTTCCAGCGTGTTGGCTGGTTAGATTGTGATGTTAGTTTAAAATCCTTTATTGAGAGCTCGTTGAGCAGGTTTTGCGAACCAGTTGGCAAGTCATTGAATTATTTTTCATGCTGGTGGCTAGCTAGCTAATGTTAGCACAAACAACAACACTGGACCCGTCTTGGTCGCACTTAATAGAATAGAACGCCTTTATTGTCATTTCACAGAGTGACAAGAGATTCAAAGCTGTCCCATAGAGTGCACATACACATAGGAACACATAGGAATTCCCTGAGTGGATATAAAATTATGATCGACTTACTGCAGATGAATCCTCGCGGTCTCGTCTTTTCAACGATGTGTTCCTTGTCTTCATATCCGTAGTAGGTGTTTTATAATCCAGCAGTTAATATTGGCAGCAAACATTTACCATTTACAGCTGTGGTTTGGACCGTAACGTCCCACTTGCCAACCACAGCAGTGCAGACTTGAATGAGCGCGCCCTCAGTACCTATGGCAATAACTCAGAAGTGGTAGCTAGGCAACCAATTTGTTGTCAAATGTGGGATTTTCTTTTATTGGTGCGCTCATGTGAATGAACGACAAGCAACCCAGACAATGGAATAATCTAGGCTATCGAATGAACCACAATTTTTGATGAAAATATATAATGTGTCGGAACTGTGTTCCGGTGCGTTCTGGCCAACTTCAAAGTGCAGGAAGGCATATGATAAAAATACAGAAGCACCGGACCTGCGTTCCGCTGCGTTCCGGTCCACTAGATTTTTTTTTTTTTTTTTTGTCATTTAGATGTAATGACTGATTGCTTGCAATTACCGCTGCCTCTGTTAATGTTTAGCAGTCTCAGTTCTTTCCTGTCTCTGTAAGATGCTTAGCTGAAAATAGCTCCCTTCTCTTTGAGTTTCACCTCTCTATGTGATGTGGAATTTTAATGGCTTCCTTCCAATCCATCCACTGGGACCTGCGGTTATAATTCTGCTTACAAGTTGGGGGCGCAACAATTACCCACTGTCCTGACAGCACAAAGAAGGTATTTTGTCCACCTTTGCATAACTGCTTAAAAATTGGACATCGGCAAGGGAGCTCGTTGCCAAGATGGATGTTAAGCAAGTGCTTACCTTAGCTCTTCTCTTTCAAGTTTAGCGCAAGAAAAATGCAGAAAGTTGCACTTGATGCAGACTCTGCCCTAGTTTCTCATGGTGTCTGGCCAGTCCCTCACTTTATGTAGTCAATGGGAAATGTGTTTATCTTTCAGTAGTTCCTACCTTACTTTGCTTTTTTGAGGTCCATGATGACCAGGGTGTCTCCCAATGCTTGAAAAATGTATGCTTTGCTGTCCTCATTTTTAATTCCTGCAGTATGGTGAGAAGGACTGAAATGGAAGAAATGTGGACATTTTCCCTGAGTGTTAGGATGCATCCCTCTTCTTCAGTGTAATATCCCCCGTCCCCCATTCCTGAGTGTGTCTTTCTTGACCTCTTTCTCCATTGCTCCCTCGTTGACAGTACTGCAGTACCTCCATTTTGTCAATGGGAAATATGCCTAATCATCTTGCAGTTCCATTTCTCCCTGGCTCTGCTTCACTTTTCTGCCTGGACTGCTTTCCTTCCCTTTCTTTTGCTTTCCCCCTCCCTGTGTGTTTGCCATCCTCCCTTTTTCCTCCCCCCTATCCCGAGTGAGTCTCAGCATGAACATCTCTTCCTCTAGACGCCGCTTATGTTCACCGAGCAGATGCAGCAGGACGTGATCATGGTTCTGAAGTTCCCATCCAACTCGCCAGTGGCACATGTGGCCGCCAACACGCAGTCTGGCCTCTCCACCCCCTCCATCATCACCGTCACCGCCAACCGGCTCTTTGCTGTCAACAAGTGGCATGGCCTGGCAGGTGAGCTTTCTGAGAGACTGTTGGCATCCTGGGAAATGTAGTTTTTTATTTTAATTTCCCACAACGGACCCCATTCTTCACCTCTGTGATGTTGTTACGTTAGTGGCATTTGTAGTCTTATTTTGGTTGCTTTGGTGGTTTAAGTGCCATGAAAGCGCCAGCTCTAAACATTGTGAACAAGATAAATATCTTTGAAACTTGCATTCTTTTTACTCTAAAACTAGGAAATTCCTGAAAGAGACCTTTTGACAGAATGGTTGTGCTTTTCGTTGGCACAGCCAGCGCTTTTGTTTCATAAAACTAACTTCATTCTGATAATTGTTTGAATTAAAAAATGTCCATGGTATATCACAGTAAATGCTATAGGTAAGCAATGACAATGATCACATTTGCAGGTAGATTATATGACTGCATAGAATTTGCATTATGTTTGGCTGATTTGAAACCCTTTTGGAAATGAATTTTCGTCGGCATTCCCTAAGAGTAATAGAATGGAGAAATGGGGCATGACGGTGATCACATAACGACAGCTGTACTAATTCTGTCCTTCCTTCTTCTTTTTTTATTCTGTCCATTTTTCTCTCCTCGCTCCAGGCCATCAAGCATCTTCCGCCCAAGATCAGCAGTACCAGCTGCCTGTGGAAATCGACCCTCTGATAGGTGCGTCTCTCGGCTCCTCCCCCTGTCATCCAGGGCATTAGAGGGGGGGGCTCAGATGGCCCCGAACTGGAGAGCAACGGATCTTTCTCTCTCTCTTTTGCCCGCCCTCCCAGCCCAACAGGCCCTTTTTCTGTAAACCATTTGCATGCAAATTGGAAGGCAATGAGCTGTGCACGTGGCAATATTTCACAGCGAGGCCGCCGCCATTTGAACAGGGACGGGTGGCGCGTCGTATGAATGGCGTAATAATACGTGATTGAGAGCGCATGCTCAGGGTCTGTCAGGACAATGTAAGAAGGCCTCCATGGCCCCTGTTGATGAGCCGAAGAGAAGAGCAGAGTGATGATTCATGCTCGTCGCTTTGTTTGATGGCTGGTCAGTGAGGTTTAATAATGAACACAGCTCCTCTTCCCTCTCTCGCTGAATAATAATCACCCAGACTTTTGCCTAAGACTCTGCCTAAGACTTTTGCACAGTACTGTATGTCTTGGGGGGGTGAAACCCACGGTTAGCGCTCCTACCTGGACAAAAAATTTTCATTACTTTAATATCGGTAACATTTTCCTGTGTTGACCAGAGTCACCAGTGGCACAGAATAGAGGTCAGTCCCTACACTGGCTGATCTGTTTCAACTTCACTTTTTGCCCTCTCTGCCTTAAAAAAAGAAGTCTGGGGTGATCGTGTTTTTATTTATTTTTGAGATAAATTATTTAATTCAATTTTGCTCCTGTTTACCGCCATATTATGGCCCTACGCAGGGCTCTAGAAACATCCTTGTTGATGAATTTGCCCAAGCAGGCAAGATTTTTCTGCTGAAGCAGTGAATCTGAATCTTAATGCTTAAATTATTTCTGATCTCCTTGTATTGATATTGAAAGTGAAAGCTTGATTGTGTTAATTCGCCTTCTTTAAACATATATTATTAATTGTCATTTCCAGAGGTAAAGCAATTTGATTCTAGATTGTATTTTCTCATTATCTGGGTCAGGTTTGTTTGAAAAAATAATCTGAAATAAAACTGATTGTAACTGCTGCCTCATCTGAAAAATGCTTTCTGTTTCTTTGCCAAAACCCATACGAGCATGTGCATGAATGAACATAGGTGTTTTTGTCAGAGTGTGATGTATGTATATATATTTATTACATTCCACATGGAGGTTTAGTATTAACACTGTAAAGTACAGGGCTGGCAAGAGCCAAAGATGGGGGCGGTTGGTCCAGTGTTGTTGATGGCTTGAAATATTCTGCAAAGATTAAGTGCGACTGCATCTGCGAGTCTCGGGCAAAACACTTCCTCTTTTGGGTCAAAGCACCACACACTGTGCTTGCGCACTCTCACTGAAGCATGCACAAAGACGGAACCTTAACCTTCACTGCTGATCTTCGTATTGCCTGCCAAGCTCTTTTTCTGTAACAGCAGGTGGGACCCCTTTTTGGGTTGAAACAGTTGTATGTATTTACCCTCCTGCTGTGTTTCACCATCGAATATCCAGTAAATGTTTGATGTAAGGGTAAATTTATCTTTGCGCTGTTATAGGGTTCTTTTCACTGAGTGCTCTGAAATTGATGGGATGGATTTTCGTCTGAAAAGCACTATTTTAGCATTTTCCCCTTCCTACGCATACTGACCTTCTCATTGACCTTCTTTAAATGCTCCTTTTTCTTGCTTGTTTTCTCTTACTCTCTGTCTATTGATCCCTCTCTCCCTCCCTGTCTCCCCTGTACCTCTTTTTTTTTTTTACCTTACGGATTTCCTTATGCCCACCCCTCAATGTATCTGGCCCTCTCTTCCTGTCTCCGAATGCAGCCAGTAATGTAGGGGCCCATCGCAGACAGATCACTGACCTCCTGGACCAGAGTATCCAGGTTCACTCTCAGTGCTTCACCATCACAGCTGACAACCGCTTTATCCTGGTATGCGGCTTTTGGGACAAGAGCTTCCGGGTCTACTCCATTGACTCAGGTAACTGCTTCAAATACCTAATGCCAATGTACTGACTCCCGATTACCAGCTTCAGCTTTCTAGCCCAAACTCCGCTCCACTGACTCTGGTACCAGCTTCAGCTTTCTAGCCCAAACCCCACACCACTGTCTATGGTACCAGCTTCAGCTTTCTAGCCCAAACCCCACCCCACCGACTCTGATACCAGCTTCAGCTTTCCAGCTGAAACTCCACACCACTGACTGTGGTACCAGCTTCAGCTTTCTAGCCCAAACCCCACTCCACTGACTTTGGAACCAGCTTTAGCTTTCTAGCCCAAACCCCGCTCCACTGACTCTGGTACCAGCTTCAGCTTTCCAGCTGAAACTCCACACCACTGACTGTGGTACCAGCTTCAGCGTTCTAGCCCAAACCCCACTCCACTGACTTTGGTACCAGCTTCAGCTTTCTAGCCCAAACCCCACCCCACCGACTCTGATACCAGCTTCAGCTTTCCAGCTGAAACTCCACACCACTGACTGTGGAACCAGCTTCAGCTTTCTAGCCCAAACCCCGCTCCACTGACTCTGGTACCAGCCTCAGCTTTCTAGCCCAAATCCCACTCCACTCACTATGGTACCAACTTCAGCTTTCTAGCCCAAACCCCACACCACTGACTATGGTACCAACTTCAGCTTTCTAGCCCAAACCCCACACCACTGACTATGGTACCAGCTTCAGCTTTCTAGCCCAAACCCCACTCCACTGACTATGGTACCAGCTTCAGCTTTCTAGCCCAAACCCCACCCCACCGACTCTGATACCAGCTTCAGCTTTCCAGCTGAAACTCCACACCACTGACTGTGGTACCAGCTTCAGCGTTCTAGCCCAAACCCCACTCCACTGACTTTGGTACCTGCTTCAGCTTTCTAGCCCAAACCCCACCTTACCGACTCTGATACCAGCTTCAGCTTTCCAGCTGAAACTCCACACCACTGACTGTGGTACCAGCTTCAGCTTTCTAGCCCAAACCCCGCTCCACTGACTCTGGTACCAGCTTCAGCTTTCCAGCCCAAATCCCACTCCACTCACTATGGTACCAACTTCAGCTTTCTAGCCCAAACCCCACACCACTGACTATGGTACCAACTTCAGCTTTCTAGCCCAAACCCCACTCCACTGACTATGGTACCAGCTTCAGCTTTCCAACCCTAACCCCACTCCACTGACTATTGTGCCTGCTTCAGCTTTCTAGCCCAAACCCTGCTCCACTTACTCTAGTGCCAGCTTCAGCTTTTTAACCCTAACCACCCTCAACTGACTATGGTACCAGCTTCAGCTTTCTAACCCCAAACCCACTCCACTAACTATAGTACTATTTTAAGCTTTTTATGTCAATTTATGTCAACCCCACCCCGCTGACTCTAGTACTAGCTTCAGCTTTCTGAACCTTGCCCTAATCTCACTGTTTTCACCTTCGGCATGCCTGCCCTCAGCTTCATTCTCAAATCATCACAAATCTATTCCTGCAGTTCTGAAAGGTCTATGTACGGCCTAAATCTAATTTTACAGGGGCAGTGCTTTCTTTCAGAGTGCTGTCTATTTGTGTTTTTGCTTGTAATTGTTAAAGGAATGACATGCTGCCTGAGGAAGGCTTATTGTGTGTATTGATACTGATTTCTCCTGGACTCAGAAACACATGGCAAGGTCAGAGCCTAATATCAGTTAATTGTAATGTTTCCACACACACACACACACACACACCCCCCCCCTCCGAATATTGAATTATTGAACATTGAATCTTGAATTATTGTGGTTGGTCTTGCCTTTAATGTCCTTTAATCTTTATTTAAGGGGTAAACGTGCATTTGCTTGTCAGTAAAATAGTGCAAAGAAATGTTTCAGTTTTATGCCCATCAAGATCTAGTGAAACTGTGACATGTCAATGTACTGATACATTGTTTGAAACATTTCTTCTACAGGAGTTATTTTTTTATTTCAGACTTTTAGTACTGTAAATAAATTATTTTTGGATGGCACTGTATTGTAGAGGATAGAGCAATATTTTCCACATGTAAGTTCATGTTGATGTTAATACACGCGTCATTGGATGTTGCCAAACCAGTCAGAGTCATATATTGTTTCTGATTTGAAGGCCACAGTTTTCATAATATAATCAGGCCGAGCTGGCCTTGTTTTAGTGCAGCACACAAATTGACAGCTATAATTCCCCTATAAACACTGTCATTTTGAGGGTTTCCTAGGGGGATATTCCAGAAATTCTTTCATCGAAAATCAGAAAATTTTTTGCCCAGTTTTTCTGTCTCGCCTTGATTATATTAACTGAGTTGATTATCCAGGGTTTATTTGTGTTTATAGCTTGTTAACAGTGATATCTGCTTGCATGATATTTTAATTTTGGCCCCTAGTTTGAATGGTGAACTTGCAACAGTGCTTTGGTAATGTTTTATATGGGAATATTGTAAGCCTGGCCTGGAGCTACTGCTCATATAACTCAGTTGAGCGCACTTGAATCCATTTACATGGTCTTCCATCCTGAACCATTTTGCATAAGAGCTCATGCAGAATGAATGTAATGCAATAAAGAAAGAATACAATCTCAGTGCAATAAAAGCTGTGCTCTGTCATATTTTATCATAGGCATAAAATTGCCGTGTGGAGGTAGTTATGATGGTATATATTGAAAATCTTGTGTCTGTTGAATAAAATAATGTACAGTGATGGGCTTTCTGGAATTCAGAGGGAATAATTCAAACTGGTTATTTCTGCTGCATATAAGCTGTCTTGGATAAATTATAAATTAAATTATTTCCATTTATTATGACAAACAGTTGGCTGATCCATATGCAGTATGTAGCTTTACAGTCTAAGTTGATGTACAACCCAAATTCAGAAAAAGTTCAGAAATTATCAAAAATTAATATAAAAACAGAAAGCACCATCTTACAAATTTACTTTGACTTTCATTACATTGCAGAGAATATGAAAACCAGAAACTTTATGTATTCTCTGGTCAACTTTATATAATCTGTAAATGTACATCAGTTCTTGCCGTTCAGGCCTATGAGACATTCCAAAAAAAGTTAAGACAGAGCAATTTAGGACTTGTAAAGACGTAAAAAAAAAATTGAATGATGATTTGATTTGGAACAGTGGATTTTAGCTGGTGATTATAATCATGATTTGGTACTAAAGCAGCACTCAGGAAGTGCTTCAGAAGTGAAGATAGATCAAGGATCACCAATATGCCCAAATACCTGTGAAAATCATTGAAAGATTTGTTGAATCTGAAGGAATTTCTGTGTATATAGGTTACAGGCACAAGCTGACACTGAATAACCATGATTTCCGATCACTCCATTGCTACTGCATCAAGACAGTTAATTAATCTATAATATAAGCACATGGGCTCAGGAGTAGTTTGGCAAACTTTTTTCAAGTGCTACAAAACGTAGTAACAGCTACAAATTGCAGTTAAAAGTTAAAAAGTAAGCCTTATTTTTACAACATCCTGAAACGCCATCAACCTCTCTAGGCTTGGAGGCATCTGTGATGGACCATCGTGCAGTAGAAATCTGTATTATGGTCAGATTAATCAATATTTCAAGTCTCTTTTGGAAGAAATGGATCTTGTGTGCTGTAGACCAAAGAAGCAAAGGACCATCCAGATTGTTACCAGCAACAAGTCCAAACGCCATTCTCTTTCATTCTATGGGAGCAGGTCGATGGCCCTGGGAAAGGTTACCTGCTTTTTTGTAAAAGCACCATTAATGCCGAAAAGTATACTGAGATTTTTCAATATATGATACATTCAAGATGACATTTTTTCTAGTGATGCCCATGAATATTTCAAAAATGCAATGCAAACTCGTATTACTAAGACATGACTGCATAAGAATAGGGTTTAGGTACAGTACGGTCTTGCCTGCGGTCCCGATTTGTCCCCAACAGAGAAAATGCTACAAGAATTCCATACTGTTGCATACCTTAAGACAAGTTTGCTTGAAGAGTGGGACAAAATTATATCTGAAACAGTTTATCACTTATGTCTTCAGTCCTTAAACATTTATTAAGAGCAGTGAAAAGGAATGGTAACATCACAAATAGTAAATACTTTTCTGGCCCTGCTTTTTTATATGTTGCAAGAAACAAAATGGATAGAAGTGTGTATTTTTCAAAAATAAAATTAATTTGGTGAAACATAAAATAATGTGCTGAGCTATTGTTTTTGATGTAATTCATTTAAATGATCATTTAACATCACTGCTTTCAGATTTAATTTTAATTTAAAATACTGTCACAATTTATCTGATTTGGGGTTTTTGCATGTGAAATGCGTTATTGCAATCTAAGGAAATGCTGATACTCTCATTCCGAACTGCATTTTACATAATAGGCTGGAGTTTTTTTTTTTTTTTTTTTGTTGTGAAAATGCATTTTTTGAAAATAATACACAGGTCATTAAAATTGATCAAATGAAAGATTTGTACTTGTGCTTTTTTTCCCCCCACCGCGGCGGTAGCAAGCGGATCGGGGGACATGGTTTTCAGCTCCATCTGTCCATCCGTCCCTCACGTCCCGTTTCTTGTGAACGCGATATCACAAGAACGGTTTGAACAATTTCATTTGTCTTTGGTTTCAATGTGTATTAGTGTGATACACCGACCCCAGTTGATTTCCGTGACCTGGCAGGGGGCATGGCCACGTTTAGTGGCAACACTTGTTTAATTTGGGATTTTCAGAAAATATATTCTGCATTTCATTTTAAAAATTACAGATCTGATTTCAGGGTTTAAGTAAGCCCTCCTTACGGAATTAATTTTGAGAAAAATATGTACAAATGACTTTTCTTGAATGTGCATGGCTGATAGAAGTATTGTGTTGCATGATTTTTAATGCTCCTGTCTCCCTCGGTCTTCCCAGGGAAGCTCACCCAAATTGTATTTGGGCACCGGGATGTGGTCACATGCCTGGCCCGGTCTGAGTCCTACATTGGGGGTGACTGCTACATCCTTTCGGGGTCCCGGGACGCCACCCTTTTGCTCTGGTACTGGAACGGCAAGAGCTGCAGCGTGGGGGAGAACTTGAACAGTAAGTACCCTGAACAGGGGAGGTCATCCTGCCCCTTCTCCCTGCCATCTGTAGCTTGCAGATGGGGCGCGTGGATAACCTACCCGCTCACCAAAATACGCTGCCAGATTCATTTTGCCAAACTGGGCCTCTTGCAAATAGATTGAATTTTGAGAGATGATATTTTCTCTAAATCCTTAGCTTGCTGTTTTTTGGCCATTAAAAGAGTGAAGTCACAATAATGTAACAAGAATTTTCTGAGCTTAAAATATGTACGCTGATGCAACAATCACCATTTTCATTGAATTCTTGTACTCAAAAAATTCAGAAAAACTATTCAGGACAAAGTATTAGCATTTGGTAGAAAACGTTGCTGCTGTTGTGTTGGTACTTCAAAGCTCATCCATCAGAGCGAAGGCACTGGGGGTCAACAAAAAGTGAGGACCCATATTAGTGGGGTGAAACTTGGCTAAGCCTGATATATACCCCTTCAGAGGATCAAAGAACACTAGATGAGTGATGCCCTCAGGTTGTTCACAACTCTAGGCTGGACGTTCAACAAATTTAGTCATTAGTCAGCCAGAACTTGCCTGGAACCGGCTTGGATTTTCTTGTCGAAGGAGTTTTCTCTCGCTTCAAGTCTATTCTTTTTTGCAGCTTCAAGTCACTGCTCACTGTTAAAGCAGACATGTGTTGATTTAAAATTTTATTGAAATTGTATTTGGTATCATCCAAAAGGGCATGCAATACTCTATCAACTTTTCACCTGGAGATGATGGCGGAATAGAATAGTCATGGATGTAAAACGGGCTTTTAGTAACCCCCAATATCGCCCTTGAACAGCACTATGAATCGGGCCAAGATCTGTGATGTCAGGTCTGGGATCAATTGTGACACCCAGGCTATCGTATGTGTATTTTACATTGCAAGTAAGACGTCGAAATCCATTAAAAATGTGTGAATTTTCGCTTGACTTGGACATCAAAAATGAAGAGGATGATTGTACTGCAAGTTTACCAACTAGCGACAGTGATGATGATAATGGAGAGGTAGAAGAGATGGAAAGTGAGGAAGAAATCGGCGACAATACGAATGCAGCTGAATGCCAACAGCTATTACAAGCGTACCCGCGCGAACCGGAGCCTCAGGCATGGGTGAGTGGGTGGGAAGCAAGTTCCGGGATGAGTTACCAAAAATGTAGTTGCTAGCTTGCTTGGTTGGTACCATTAGCTGTATACGGTCAACCTACCTATGGAAGTTGCTAACGCATTTGGCATCTATGCTTTTGGGAAACCTACCACAGAGCAAGGGCGGAGGGAACATGTACAAGCTTATAATTTTACTGATGAGCGACAAGCTGGCTAACAGGAGGCCCTTGCGCAACGAACAATGCTTTAATCTCTTAATACCAAACCGGCAGTCCCTTCCAATTTACTTCCCTGCAGTGCAAAGCCAATAGTCTGTTGGTCTGAAAAGGCTACTAGGCACTGACGCGACCTGAGTGCCAACCCAGGCCGTGGTACTCACTACTACTCCAGAAAGCGGTGCCTTAACCAGGTGAGCCAACCTGGTAGCCAGACAATAACATACTTTTTGACCATCATACATCTAATTCACTAGAAAAAAAAAACAAAACGAGAGAAATGGAAAAAATTCGGGCAGAAGATGGTCATTGCACTCTAATTCCTTACCGCGTGTCCGTGTTCCTCACAAATTACACCATCGCTAAGGGGCCATTTTCACTTGTTTTTTTGGGGATGTGCGTGAGTTGAAAGAGTGTTCAGAGCTGCCAGATAGTCACGCGGTTAAGGCACCGCGCTGCAGTGCAGAGGTGTCTATCACGTCGCAGGTTCAAGCCCCGGCGTACCCACCGGCAGGGGTCGGCAGCTTTTTCAGAGTAGCACACAATTGGCCATCGCGCTACAGGGTTCCAAATTGGGAAGGGACTGCCGGATTAGGGGATACAATAATAGCTTTGTTCGTTGCTCCAGCGCCTCCTGTTGGCCAGACGGGTGCTCGTCGGAAAGACTCTGGGTTTGTTCATGTCCGGGTATCCTCCGCCCTCGCTCTGAATTTACGAGGATTCAACCAATGAGTGTATAAGAATCAGTGGTTGACAGGCACGTGCTTCGGAGGAGAGCCGAGAACTGTCCTCACTATCCTGAGTTGGCAGCAAGGGGTCGCATACGAGCAAGCTTTGTACATAGTTCACCAATTGGGCATTCCAGATTCGGGTGGGATTGGAGATGCCAAATTTATAAAGAAAAAAAGGAAAAAGAAAGGGTGTTCAAAATGCCTCTTTAACTCTCTCTCTGTTTGAGTGAGTGTCCAGAAAGTGTGTTATTAACCCCTTTGCGCAGAAGCCAAATCTGGCTTTTTAGGTGTTACCTGATTTAAGGCTTTATAATTCAAGATTGCAGCTTCACAGACAGAAAAACTTTGGCTCAATTGAGTCTAGACACTTGAAGCATTTAGAGTCCCATCGTATTTCAGTTTATTCATATGATTTTGGTGGAGAAAAGGGGCTGCAAACATAAAAAATCCTCATGAGAATTCACCATTGCAATAGCAAAAAAAAAATAATACTGACAAATGAAAAACTGCTGGGGCTTAAATCTATAAATTTCTGGGATCATAAACTTTTTGACCACGAGTACAATTCATCTTCAACATTACATTCTAGATTACCCGCTTGCTATGAGCCAAATTTGACAGCTATCCTAGTGTCTCCCCAAAGTCTTAGATCCATCAAAATGGTTCGCTGTCAAATAATACATTAATCACATATTTAACACAAATTAACTTTTGGGGCATGAAATTCAGTATGAACTAATGATTTTATGGTTGAGTGTAGCATGAATTTATCAATATCAGTGCAGTTGAACATCATTGGTCACCAGTGACCTCTCCAAACACAAAACATGCCTTTTCTCCATAATAAAGTTAAAAATATTGTCCATTTTTCTTCAAAGTCCCCCAAGCATTAAATAAAGTGCTGATTTAACAGCTATAACATTCACGCTGCAATGAAAAGCTAACCGCTCTCACATCGGAGCTCATAACCTTTCACCTTATAAGGGTAAAAACTTACTAACTCAGTAATATCTGAATTCTGAAATACACCTTATTTTAACAGAGCAGAAATTTCACTTTCAGGAAAAATCTAACGATATGTACCTCCATATTCAACAGAATGGTGTAATGAACGTACCGCGGGATCTACAGACGTGCGTGGGCTGCACGCATTTGGAGAAACGAAAACCTCGGCATTCGATGTCTTTAAACGCGGTATAAATTCTACAGCAAAAAGCTATAATGAGCAAAATGCAAACAGAGTAGAAGTATAACCTGTTTTCTTCATTGATGCCCTCCTCCAGAGACAGATGTATCGGGTAGTAGGAACCCTCCAGTACTGTTTCATTTGGAATAATTCCCATTGACCGCGTCCATACAACATTTATCTCGTAAATGAAACTGAACACTTCAGGCCGGTTTCGAGTGTCTTTGTTTCTTTGAAATCGCATCATTTTCAGCTGCACAACCGTGGCCAACATTCGAAGAACACAACCGACCTTACTTTTACGCTTAGCTTTGTATCCTATTCTTATTGTCCGATCAATGTATTTCAGTTATTGAGGAAAGATTAAACACTCGGGAATTGAATAAGAAACGAGTCTATCAATACATCGTTGCCGGGGAAGCTTCACGAGGGCATGAACTATAACTGTAGAGTTACGCAGATTAATCTGAGTATATAATTGAGTGACTGGCTATCGACACCAGTACTTGGGTGGATAGAAGGGAGCAATGAATTTGTCAATGGAGGAATATACGCGTTAATCCATGGGAGGGAACTACGCATATTTTGTGTGTGATGACTGTAATTGACAGTAGAATGTGAGAGAATCAATACTATGTCGGATTTTTTGCTTCACAAGACGTATTTTTTTAACCACTAATTGGAATACTGTTGGCTCACTGTAGCTAAAATGGTTGCTACAGAGTGCGATAGTTTTTTTCTGTCGCAAGTGAAAATTTGTTAAAACTACTGGATCGATACTATGGGCAAGGATATTGACCCGTTTGCTCATCAGGCTTAGCTGAGGAGTTTAATTCATGCAACTCCTGAAAAACAGGAGGGACAGGATTGGAGGGAACTTCACCATACTCTAAATCGCGTTTCAGCTCTGCCTGCTTGTGAATATTCAATAGCTGATCCGGGGGTGCCATCTCAAGGTCGAGTACTGTAACTAAGTGCTTAAATTGCATATCTATAGACGCGAGCGTCTACATCTGCAGAAAGGGGTTAATCATCTTAATGACATTAGCTTTCTGTAGTAGAGGTATAATCTGCTCATTTTTTGATTTCTCAATACATGTCTACTATAAGCACTAGCAGTTTAACGTGCAGTTCAAACAGTTGAGAACTACAGGTGATTCTGGGGCACTGACTTTGAATTTTGGATAACATTCTATAAAATCTGTTGCCCAGAGTCTTTACGAACATCAGTTTTCTTTCTTTTTCTGTTTTCTCTGAATTGGCACCTGGCATTTGACATCAGCAGTGAAGGATGTTTTTCAATGGAAATGTTGTTCAGTCATCAGACAGATCTTCCAGATTGTGCTACAGAGTAACATTGTAGAAAGGTTTGCTGCCAATATTTAGACAAACTGCTTGGACCAGCGGAGATGTTATTTATTTGGACTTTTTATCCTCAGTAAATTGGAACTGCCTTGTATTTTGTTGATGTCATATATTTACTTGGTTTGAAAGATTTATTATGATTATCACAGTATACACTTTATCCTGTGCTTTATATGTTTAATTTTTTTAATCCATAAGAATTTAATGCTGTAGGGTAGTTTCACAACAAAAGACCAGTGTTCATACTGTATATTTGAACAGATTTAATAAATTCCAAGTTTTCAAAAATTTTTAAAGATGTATTTGATTTCATACAATTTTTTAATGCAGTATTTTGGAAAACTTGCAGCAGTCTGGTGAATATTACCTTGATTGATGATCTTTCCATATTCAATTTTAAAATCACATTTGTTAGATTCAGTAATGACAATCATTGGGCCTCATTTATCAACCAGCATACAATTTTCCGTATTTCCTTCATGCCGAAGTTTACATATGAAAATTGGGATTTTTCTGACTTTTTGCAAGGAAAACTTGCTCAGACATAAAAACAAAATATACAAGAACATAAGAGCACAAGGGAAGCATAGGCATATGCATGCTACATAGCTTGTCTTCCATCTTAAATATTTTTATATCTAACACCAAAACAAACCTTTGTTCTCAAATGGTAAAAAAATCTGAGAAAATAAGGAAACAGTTTTTCTGTTCAGTGCTTGGCTCCTCAATAAAGAGGGTTATGGAATAAAATATACAAAATGATAGTAGAACATTGTTTTGATCTTTGCGGACTTAATTCATGTACACTTTTTAACATGTGAATGTCCCTTACACCACACATCTATTGAAACGAGCGGTGGGTGAGCTCCCCTTGTTTGCCTTGTTCCATTAGGCTCTAAGGTGCTGCTCAGCCTTTAGAGCAGAGCTTTCGGGAATCGGAACCGACTCACCAGCCATTCATCACACTCCTTGAAAAAAGTACCCTGGTCTTTGAAAATGCGCTCTCATCAAATCTTCTAATGAGGAAAAATTGGCCATTGAGAGCTTACATTTACAATGGATTGATCCTTTAAATAATCTTTCTATACATTAGGTGCATTTAAACATATAACATCTGTAACATATAACATTTAAAGTTAACCTTTAGATTTTAATATGTAAGACTGAAAATTTGGAAAATGGCAAGTTGGCAAAATCTTACAGTTAACCTTCATACCTTTTAGTTTATTGTTTCTGGAGGACTGGCCATAGATTTTGAGACAGGAAGACATAAACATATATTCAAATTGGGGGGAAAATATATATATAAAAGTAGACTACATAAATACTGGAATAGGATATCTATAATATGGTTTCAAGTCAAACCATTTGTGTTTGACTTCATGTATACTGTGTGTTTATGAAAAAGCATTTACCTCTTCAGTTATTTCCAGCCAGATTTTTTGCCTTTTGTGGATTTTACAGTGTAATTTGCTTGTGTCTGCCCTTAGGCAAAAACAGTTCAAAATTGCTATACTCTTGCACTGAAAACAAGTAACTACAAATTGTAACGCGGTGATGTCAATACTGAATGTTACTGTATCCCCTGCATGCAAGTATCATACAGCAGCTGATAGACTGCTGCCGTCTACACTGCCGCTGAGATATCCTTATCTCTCTTCAACTATTTTCCTCCTACCAATTTACAATTTGGGGATTGTTTATGATGAGGGGCAATACCCAGTGATTTTGTCAGGAAAAAAATGCGTAATTAATTAAATGAATTAATACTTAAGTAAGTCCCCATTCTCATAATCGGCCTATTGATTAAAAATGTTAGGTGATGGTATAAGCATTGTCTGTCAGGAGATGAGCAAGCCTAACGATTTGGTTGTTATTATGTACTCCAGGAATAGGTTCTGCACATTATCTTATTGTTAAATGTTTTAAATTTGTGGAAAAAATGGGTTACAAGACCTTCATTATTCAGGTCAGTTAGAGCTTTTTGTGAGACTACCTGAGTTTTGCCAGTTTGAGTTTGGGTAGTCGTTCTGAATAATGAATTTGTTTTTGTGTTTTCTCCATAGGAATGATTCTTGGCTAATGACAAAATTGCTGGACACGCAATGCTACAGTTGCTGCCACTGTATGCAATGGCAACATCAGGTTGTGTTCGGAAATGGAAAAGGCTGGCATCTATACTCATGGCTTGGTTACTGTAATGATGATTGTTTACTGATATGAGTACCATGCAGTAAAGTTCTTGACATGCAGGGGATATGCCTGTGATTGCAGAGAGCAACATTTCTAGTTTTGTTCCTAATCTTGGGGTAGCACTATTTATTCCTAAACTTATGAAAAGAAACTAAATTGTATTACTACAAATTAAACTGAGCGTAGGACACAGTGCTCAGTAGGCTACTATTAAGGTATGATGATTGCTGTTGTCCCTGTTGATGGCATGTTCATTCTAGATGGGATCGAATTGGTCAAAGAAAGGGTTGTGTCCACAAGATGAGATGCTTACACACTCTCCCGGAGTCTCAGTGCATATGTTCTGTTTCAGTTGCCTTTATTGACGGTAGCGGAGGTTTGAAGTTGAGCATGCGGAATAGGTATAACAATAACAGCTTTGCTAGTCAGGGGAGCGATGCAACTTCTGCATTGCTGAGGAAGAGGGGTAGTGTTTCACAGATTTCCCCAAACTGGCTCTGATGTCCTTTTGCTCTGTTCTATATGCTCACTCTAACCCCCACTCCCCTCATTGGTTCAATGCACTGTGGAATTCTTCAGACTAGGCTGCCATCTACTGACAAAAATTGGAAGTCTTTTCACTCCATTCTCAAGGAGTTTCATTCTTATGTTATTTACTCAGTATGGATTCAAATTCCCTCAAATTAAGGCACTTTGATGTTAAGAAAAATGTGCTCATATGAAGAAAACTTCAATGTGATTTGGCTTAAAAAATTGTTTCACAGTACAATTTCCTCTTGGCTTGAAAGGAAGATCAAGTACCTTTTCTCTGTTATTGTGAAGAATTGGAAAAAGCAGAATCCTTTTCATTAAAAATAAGTTGGTATGTTCCAGTGCCTTGGAAATAGGTTTAGCACCACAGGAATGCATTTTGAAGGCTCCTTAGCACCTCATAGCGAAGATTGTCCCGTAAATGTACCCCGGTTGCGGCGATGCAGTAAGCAAGCATTTATTGCTTATCCACAGCAGTGTGCCATGATGATTATACGCCACCACTTTCATCGAGAAGCTATCCTAATATATTACTTCTGTATAATTTTTCAGTGAAAGTGTATTGAAAAATTCTATTGCTGGCAATGAGAACAAAAAAAATATAATAATTCCCAGTCCACAAGTATACGAAGGTAAAAATTTAGGTAATGACTGTGTCGAACTGTGTTGGTGCAAATGAACTATCACAAACGATAAACCTTCCAACTACTGAGTATTCATATAGCTATATTGGCTGCTCCACTGCTGAAAATCAAGTAGTATTCATTTTTTTTATTGAGCAATCTTGCTGTAGAAGTTGCATCTGATGGATGCTCGTTGTTGAGCAAAGCAGAGTTGAATTTGCTCTTGAGTATCTGAAGTTACTGGTTAACAAGCATGTGATTAGTGGGTGTGAGACTGCTTAGCTGTTGAGAGTATCAATAAGACACAGCTATGCCCCAGGTACATGATACCTTTATCACTTACGCATGTATTTAACTGTAATCTGGTACATGCATTATGCATCAATAACTGATGCATTGATATCATTTTGACTGTTGAAATTTATTAGTGGGCTTTAACCCCAAGAGCATCTTGTCTGGCTTTTGGGAGTTTATCCATGATTCAAGTCAAACGTATTAAAATAGGTTATTTAATTTCTAACAGTCGCTGTCAACATGCTTCAGGTCACCATCTGTCAATATAGTCTTAGTGCTTCAGTCAAATTTATTTTGCTCTCATATGAGAAACATTTATTGTGTTATCTGGTTGCAGCTTATTGGGCTAAATACTCATGTTTGGGTATTCACTTGCCCTGTGGCGGATTGGTAAATTGCCAGCTCGTCTAGTGCATGCTTTGAATGGGCTCCAGTAGTCCTGATCAGGAAGAGGTGTTCTTGATAATGGATGGATGGATGAGTGGATAATTATTAATTCCTCTTGAAGTTATTTGAAATTTGTGCCTTATTTGCTACATTTTGGCTCTTCATTTGAACAGTACAAACCTTAGGGAATTTGATTTTTATCTGCATTTCAGAGAGATTCTGCTCATAATTTTGAAGTACTGACTTCTGTGAAATGCATTTTAAGCATAGTCAAAAGTTTAATTCTATCAACTTATGTTGCATTTATACAGCTGATACTACCATTGCTGCACCTGGTGGTGCAGTCATTAGTTTTGATTCATCACCTTTGTCAGAAAGAGCTAGCTCCAGTGTCATAGTTCCAGTTGGACTGCTGTCATCACATTGTGCTTTCTCCCAGTTGTCATTATAATCTCACTCACCAATGCCCATTGTTTGATCAAAAAACTCTTGACTTGTTTGTGTCTGTTTTTTTGCCCAAAGTGTAATCTGAATTTGAAGATGAAGTGAAAGCAGCATTTCTCCCCCTATTCCTGCTCTAGTCATTCTGCAACTGTCATTACTCTAATTTCTTTTTTCCCTCCCCATGATCTTTTCTTGTAAAGAGCTCTTCAAAAAGAACTCTGTCCTTCTCTGTGTTCCTCTCTGCAAGCTCATTCTTTCTCTGCTTTTAAGTATACCCCTGGTGCTCTTCCCTGTGATCCATTACAGCGTATAATGAACTTGTAATGAACTCGCGACTGGGTCTGAGAAAGTATTTTGCGTCCAGCCTTTTCCCCAGATCAGAGGCGTTCAGGAGCACTGTCTGTAGAAAAAGTGCTCGTATCAGAGCAGTGGCTCTTACTTACCCCAGTGTGTTTCCATATGGTTTCGTAGTCCTGAAGTTAACTTCAACACATTGTGGGAGAAAAACTTACGACAGTGAACTGGTTATTCAATCAGCCAGGAAACCAGCAGGCTGCCAACAATGAATCTTTCCCTCTGTTGCATACCTCTTGCTTTTGCTTTTAATATGCTAGGTGCTCTTGTTCAACATTACTCAGCTATGCAATGTAACACGGCACTTAGCCACGTTAGAAAAGCATGTGTTGTTTGAATTCATGCTCTTCAGTAATGCAGCAGGGTTACAGGTTACAGACCGTTTGAGGATGACCAGTACCTGTGATCGTGGTGCATTACTTCTGGCCCAGAATAAAATGCACTGCTCAGCATTTTGCGCAGGTTTGAGCCATTTCTACAAAGATACACCATGTGAAAGGAGCTGTGTCATGATTATTCCACGTAACCGCTCAGCCTAACAAGACATCAAATGATGTGAATTCTCATGACTGCAAGTCAAAATCTGATTCCATCGTTGCCAGTTCTTCATCATTTTGCATGGTATTTATATATTTTAGTCACTCAGGCATTAAGATTTTTATATTAAGGAATTTTCTGCAGAAATTTGAGGATTAAAAGCTCCAATTTTGTGCTTTAACCAAAGGATATGAAAAATGTTAGCTGGTTGCCAACCGTCAAAAAACATCATACTGTAGAGGAAGAAGAAGAATTTATCTTCTTCTGTGATGTTCATTGATAGTTTGCAAACCAGCTTACATTCTTCATAGACTTTGGCAGAAGCGCAAAAATAGTGCTTTGAATACGATCAATTTCAACATTTTGTGGCTCTGTGTATACCATCAGTTCCACTCTGTCATGGGATTGCTGGTTCATCAGACTTAAACGCCTGGGCTCTTGTCCCCAGCAGAGTTTGTGACGCCCAGAGCCATCCTGACGGGGCATGACTGCGAAATCACCTGCGCCACGGTGTGCGCCGAGCTTGGCCTCGTCGTCAGTGGCTCAAAGGGTGAGTGAAAATACATGATCTTACAGCCTCAGGAGGAGGTAGGTACCAGTGCTGCGGCTGACCGCCTCCTTTTACACCCACAGAGGGGCCCTGCCTGATCCATTCCATGAATGGGGATCTGCTGAGGACCCTTGAGGGCCCAGCAGGCTGTGCAAGACCCCGACTCATCCAGTCATCTACTGAGGGACATTGCGTGATCTACTACCACCAGGGCCACTTCTGTGTTTTCAGTGTCAATGGCAAGCTGCTGGGGCACATGGAAGTGGAGGAGAACATGAAGGTGAGAGCAGCCGTGTTACCCACAGTGCCTGCCCACAACCTATTTTAAGGATCATCAACTCACAGTCCTCAAGGGCTGAGAACTGCTGGTTTTCCTCCATCCCTCTACCTGGAAGTCAGGTGTGATGAGAGTTTGGCCAATCAGAAGGACTATTTGTTCAGTTAATTGGTTAATAACCCGGGAGAAAATACACCAGGGCTAGATTTGGATTTGTGGGCCAGATTTGACTGTCTGTGGCGTAATGACAAGAGTGTCCAGCTTGAGTTCGGTAACCCCAGCCACTGTGTAGCCACAGTAAAGGTGAGTGCAGCTGTTTGCGCAAGACCCTCAGCTTCTCATTTCTTCAGGGGAATAGGCTTTTTTGGTGTAGTCTGCTTTAACTTATTTTGGGGAAATAGTGTTTCCTATTTGGGTGAGGTGCCATGTAATGTTTACCATTAGTCACGTAATAGTCTATAGAAAACCTTCTATTTTCTTCCCAATCTGGATGTGTTCTCTCACTTGCATTTTCAAAAGACCACACTCCGTATACTCTGTAAGTAGGAGGACAGCGACCCTACAATGATACTCAAGTCTTTTGAATCATGTTGGCCACAATTCCAATATGAATGTCATAATGTTTAAGGACAGTAACTGGTTGCAAACTAAAGCAGTCAGTTTAAAATCTTCAAGCATTTGCTACTTTCAAACCTATTGTGCTTTAGAATGGGACCAGAAGGCAGAATTTGTCACTGAAAAAATATGACTGGACTGTAAATGCTGTCACTGTCATGTACTGCAAGAGGGATAAAATACAGTAGCGTAGAGTGGGGTAAGATGCCCCTTGCTTATAATTCAATTTCAGCTGTGCCCAGTATGAGGCTCTTGACTTAGGCAAATGCACTTCCCGGGGCCGGTTCAGGCCTCCATGAGGCCCTAGGCAAAAATATGCCTAGGGGCCCTCCTAACTAAAATCAAGTTTCAAGTCTAAAATCATGCCCCCAGCCCCCACCCATAGACCAGACAGGCAAAATCTGACTGAACCAAATTAAATTTAATGTGCAAACAACAAACAATTATTCAATTTTGATATGGTGGGCATGCAAACATGTTAATAATATGTGGTGGTGGTGATGGGAGCCTGAAAAATAATGGCTCCACCTCCTCCTCAGTAACAGCATCTACACATCTGGCTCATCTGTGCCTGTACTAGATGAACATTGTGCTGGCCCTCCACTGGCTGACTGGCTGGAGCTTGTGCTTGTAAGAAACTTAAGCATAGCGCCTGTAAAATATAAATAAGGCTACTATTAATTCAGCTCCATCAAATTGGCTGCACTTAAATTTACCGTATTTCCTCAGTTTATAGCCTGCCTCCTAATAGTAGCCTGCCTCTTTTAGTAACCTGGTCTAAAACATTTTTTAATAAATAAAAGTCTGCCTCTCTTAGAATTTCTTATAAAGTCATATTTTTCAACTCACTGAATTCATATTTAAAGGGACATTGTGTAGGAATTACTCCCATCCAGCATTTGAATCGTGTATTACATTCAAACGAATAATGCACCCTAGCGCCTCACTTTTTTAAACACGTATTGCAACTACGGCAGCGACCGTGTATCAAAAAGCCTTGTCAACGCTGATGAAACCATGGATGTATTAATAGAACAGGTACTACTGAACCGAAAGCCAGCATATCGAGGGCCGACTGCAATGAACAGTTATGCCCAATACATAAGATCCGGACATAACTGTTCATTGCAGTCAGCCCTTGATATAATACATGAAGCAGCAAAACACAGTACCATGAATCGGTGTAAGATATTCAAAGTAATGGTAATAAACAACTCAGCTTAGGTGCATCTTGAACATTTTATACAACAAAAAAGCAAAACAAGTGTTAGTTACATGCGCGCTTATAGGATGTTTCTGTTATGGCCCCAATTTGTTATTACATTACAACACAACAGCAACAGCAAGGGATGACAGACACAGTTTTAAAAACTCAAACACATTTAATGAACAAACACCATAACAACTAACTAACCTAAAGACCAAGATTGAATTATGTACAAAACATAAATATTTACAATCCCTTTTCGGGGGGGGGGGGGGGGGGGTGGCTTGGTGATGTCCTGGATGATGAAAATGCTCAAACACAGGCAAAGAAATCCACAAAAGAAACGTCACAGGTCTTGAACAGAATGGCAGGTCTGGTCATCTTCTTGCAATTTCTCCTCCCACTTTACTGTCTCAATTCTTTTCCTTATATACTCTTTTGCAGACCCCACCCACATTTAGACCTCTTTTTTTTACTTTTCGGGGGCTTGCCCCAGACATGTCCAGGACATGTCTAAACATAGCTCCAGTCTGAGCTGAACAAAAAAAAGGTAAATACTGCCATCTAGTGGCCTATATTCACATTACACCTCCATTCCAAAAGGGAAAAATTTTGACTCATAAAGGCAAAATTTTTCTTTTCAATACAAAATGGTTAAGTGAACACTTGTCTATATATACATATCATACAATATTCAAACACATGATATATATACACATTCAAACACGGGATAAGCAATCAGCAATTACATTGTCTGTACCCTTCACATGCTTAATTTCCAAGTCAAACTCCTGTAAAATCAAACTCCAATTCAACAATCTCCGATTCTTGTTTTTCATCTTACTCAAAAACATTAATGGATTGTGGTCAGTGTACGCAATCATTGGCTTTTCCCCTGTACAAACATAAACTTCAAAGTGTAAAGAAAGGACCAGAGCCAACAGTTCCTTCTCTATTGTGGAATAGTTCCTTTGGCGGCGATTGAACTTCCTGGAGAAGTATGCCACGGGATGCTCAATGTCATCAGAGTCACTTCTCTGTAGGAGCACAGATCCACAAGCTTGGTCGCTAGCATCGACCGCGATGGAGAACGGTTTGTTGAAGTCAGGAGATTTGAGCACGGGGAAGTGACACAGCAGAGACTTCAGGCAATCGAAGGCTCTCTGGCATGCATCATCCCAAGTGAACTTTACGCCTTTCTTCAGTTGGTTAGTTAGACTGAGAGCAATCTCAGCAAAGTTCTTGCAGAACTTGCGGTAGTACCCGATCATTCCAAGGAAGCGGCGCAAAGCTTTTTTGTTGTGAGGAACTGGAAAGTCCATGATGGCTTGGACTTTAGCATTTATGGGTGCCACCTTACCCTGGCCTATGACGTAGCCAAGATAGGTGACAGTAGCACAACCAAAGTCACTCTTGCTCAGGTTAACAGTCAGGTTAGCCTGGGTCAGGCGCTGGAACAACGTCTCTACATCTTTTAGATGTTCGTCCCAGGAGTCACTCCATGTGATCAGGTCATCGATGTACGCACCCGTGTGTGGCAATCCGGCGATTGTAGACTGTATCATCCTTTGGAACGTGGCTGGGGCATTTTTCATGCCAAAGGGTAGGACTTCATACTGGTACAATCCAGATGGTGTGGCAAAAGCAGAGATGCTCTTGGCCCTCTCAGTTAAAGGCACACACCAATAACCCTTCAATAAATCAATCTTGGTCAGAAACTTTGCTTGCCCTACACGATCAATACAATCATCAATCCTGGGTATTGGAAACACATCAGTTCTAGTTACAGCATTGACTTTGCGATAATCTGTACAGAATCTAGTACTTCCATCAGGTTTTGGAACTAGCACACAGGGTGAACTCCAATCGGAGTTGGAGGGTCTGATAATATCATGTTTTAACATGTACTCAACCTCTTTCTCAGCAATCTTTCTCTTTTCAGGATTCATCCGGTATGGATGCTGTTTTATTGGTTTGGCATCACCAACATCTACATCATGAGAGGCTATAGTAACTCTCTTTGGAACATCAGGAAAAAAATCCTCATATTTCTTGATCAACCTTTCAAACTGATCTCTCTGTGAGGGTTCTAAGTGCTGGAGTGTTACATCAAGATTTTGCAACACTTCAGTGTTTGACAATTTACATGAAAGAACTTCAGCTTTAATTCTTGGTTCATCATCTTGAAACTCCCCCTCATCTTCACACGTTTCGACCATTGGAGAATCTGAAGTGACAGCTGCAACCCTAGCATTTCTGTCATGATAAGGTTTTAGCATGTTAATAGGACACACTTGTTTTGGTTTTCTCCTATCTGGAGTCTTCACAATGTAATTGAGATCATTGAGTTTTGTCAGAATTTCATAAGGACCATGAAATCTAGCCTGCAATGGATTGGACTGCAAGGGAAACAACACAAGGACCTTTTCTCCTGGTTTAAACTCACGGCTTCTAGCCTTATGATCATACCAAGTTTTCATTTTTCCCTGACTTGATTTCAAGTTCTCTTTGGCTAGGTCACAAGCTGCATGCAATCTGTCCTTGAACTTGCTATCATAGTCTAACAGACTAATGTGCGGCTCTTCCTCTTGCCATTGTTCACTCAATAATAGCCAAGGTCCTCTCACTTCATGACCAAACACTAGCTCAAATGGACTGAATCCAGTAGACTCCTGCACTGCTTCTCTAGCTGCAAACAACAGCAAATGAACACCTTCATCCCAGTCTTTCTCATGGTCATAACAATAAGTCCTCATCATTGTCTTGAGAGTGGAATGAAACCGCTCTAAGGCACCCTGACTCTCTGGATGATAGGCACTAGAAAGAATCTGCTTTGCACCTAGTTCATACACAACCTGCTGAAACAATCCTGAAGTGAAATTGCTACCCTGGTCTGACTGAATTTCCCTGGGAAGGCCAAACAACGTGAAGAACTTTATCAAAGCCTTCGAGATTGCAGTTGCCTTGATGTTACGTAGAGGTATGGCTTCGGGGAATCTGGTAGATGCACACATGATTGTCAACAAGTACTGATTTCCAGATCTAGTCTTGGGTAATGGACCAACACAATCAACAATGACCTTAGAGAATGGCTCCCCAAATGCTGGGATAGGCTGCAATGGAGCTACAGGTGGGTCTAACTGGTGATTTCCAACTACCTGACAAGTGTGACAGGTTTTGCAAAAGTTGGAAACGTCTTTCCGAAGCCCAGGCCAAAAGAAGTGTTTCATGATCTTATCAACAGTCTTGTTAACACCAAGATGACCTCCTAAAGGTAAACTATGAGCCATTGTTAAGATCTCATTCCTGTAGACCTTCGGAACAACAATTTGCCTGACCACTGCCCAATCTGCATTGGCAAGGATATCAGGAGGGCGCCACTTCCGCATCAACACACCATCCTTGAGATAATACCCAACTGGAACTGCGTCTATTTCTTTATCAGGAAGGGCCCTCCTCTTTAGTCCACAAATTTCAGGATCATTAGTTTGCTCCTCAATCAACCGCTTTCTGGACAGAGACAAGTCTCCAGACACATCAGAATCACCAGACCCTTCCGGCTGGCTGAATAGAGAACTGATAAAAGTATCTGATAAGTCCTCAAACGGAGAAACCATAGTAGGCCAATCAGAGTCATGAGGCGAACCACCTGAGTCCTGACTATTCAATGTACTGGACGGCACCACATCATCTTCTTCTTTAGCCTTCTTGGCCATAGCACGAGTCACTGCGCAAGAAGGATACAGAGATGGGTCCTCATCCCCATCTTCAGTGCTGGGCTGTGAAGTAAGATGTACAGGGGGAACTACTTTGCCCCCAGCCAGGTCATTGCCTAGCGACAGAGAAACACCCTTTATAGGTAGACTTGACATAAGTCCCACCTTTACCTGTCCTGTAACTAAATCTGACTTCAAGAATTTAGAGCGCAGGGGTACAGATACAGTCCTCCCTTCAATACCTTGTACAAGTATGAAATCCCCTGAAGCAGTCTCATCACGTAACTCCAAGGAGTCCATCAACAAAAGTGACTGAGAAGCTCCGGTATCCCTTAGGATATATATGGGGACAGGAGTAGTATGCTCATTCAGAGCCACAAATCCCTCTGACACAAATGGAAGAAATTCCTCCCTCACGAAGTCAGCTGTATCAGGCTTTTTAGCCCCACAAGAAGCAGGCAATTTAGCAGATTGGTTATCTACTACAGGAGTTTCTAACCTTGTTTTCACAAAGGCATTTGGTTTGGTATCCTTTTCTTTTTCTTTCTTAGCTTAAAGGAACCAACAGTTAGTTGTAACATGACCAGATTTCTTGCAATAACTGCAAACTAGACCACTTTTGTCACTGTCAGCTTTCACACTTTGATCAGACCTGTTACTGGATTTCTGAGCACTATCACCAGATTTGTCTTTGTCTTTGGGTGAGGAATCTTGGGTATCACCATAACCCTTTTTCTGAAACTGGGACCATCTATTGTTACTGCTAGACTGAAATTTGGACTTATGTGTGAGAACATATTCATCTGCAAATTTGGCAGCTGATTGCAAATTCAGTGCTTGCTTCTCATTAAGGTAGGTCTTAACATCATCCTTAACACAGTTCTTGAATTCTTCAACTAACACCATCTCTTTTAGTGAGTTGAAATCATCCTTGACCTCCATGGAAGTACACCAGCGCTCAAAGCAAACCTGCTTCTCATTAGCAAATTCAACATAAGTCTGATTTTCAGATTTCTTCAGACCTCTGAATTTCTGTAGGTAAGCCTCTGGAACCAACTCATAAGCTCTCAAAATAACCTTTTTGACAACCTCATAATCAGAGGAATCATCTGCAGACAAAGCCGAATAGGCTTGTTGAGCTTTACCCTTGAGGACAGTTTGCAACATCAGAGGCCAGTGTTCCTTTGGCCACTGGCAACTCTTTGCTACCTTTTCAAAACACTGGAAATAGTTGTCAACATCCTTTTCCGAAAATGGAGGCACCAGTTTTACCTCCTGACTGGCACGAAATTTATTTTTAGTTTCAATTTTAATTTTTAGTTGCTCCATTTGGAGTCTTTCTTCTCTATCGAATTTCTCTAATTCAAAATCTCTCTGTCTTGCAAATTTTTCTTACTCAAATTCTCTTTGTTTTTCTTTTTCCTCCCTTTCTATTTTCTCTTCTCTTGCTAATTTTTCTAACTCAAACTGCCTTTGTTTTTCTTTTTCTTCCCTTTCTTTCTCTCTTTCTTCCCTCTCAAATTCTCTTTGCTTTTCTTTTTCCTCCCTTTCTTTTTCTCTTTCCTCCCTTTCAATCTCTAGCATTTTTAATTTAAGTTCCATTTCTATATTTGGATTTTCCACTGGAAACTGTTCCAGATCTCCTGGTGCAAACACATTTTCATCAATGTAATATTCAACTATATCTCAAGCCAGTCTTGCTTTTCGCATGGCTGGTTTTACCTCTGTCAGCTCTAACTGTCTGCAAATTTCTAGCAGTTCTGTCTTTTTAAAAGACTTCAAAACCCCTACGGTTGGTGATGCCAAGAAATCATCCATTGCTGTTGTCAATATATATGTATTCAATTAAAAAAAATCAATTTTACAATTTGAAATGTTAGATTTTCAATAAATTACTCACAAAATGGTCTATCCCGGACGAGCCCCCAATTTGTTATGGCCCCAATTTGTTATTACATTACAACACAACAGCAACAGCAAGGGATGACAGACACAGTTTTAAAAACTCAAACACATTTAATGAACAAACACCATAACAACTAACTAACCTAAAAACCAAGATTGAATTATGTACAAAACATAAATATTTACAATCCCTTTTCGGGGGGGGGGGTGGCTTGGTGATGTCCTGGATGATGAAAATGCTCAAACACAGGCAAAGAAATCCACAAAAGAAACGTCACAGGTCTTGAACAGAATGGCAGGTCTGGTCATCTTCTTGCAATTTCTCCTACCACTTTACTGTCTCAATTCTTTTCCTTATATACTCTTTTGCAGACCCCACCCACATTTAGACCTCTTTTTTTTACTTTTCGGGGGCTTGCCCCAGACATGTCCAGGACATGTCTAAACATAGCTCCAGTCTGAGCTGAACAAAAAAAAGGTAAATACTGCCATCTAGTGGCCTATATTCACATTACATTACCTTCAACAGTTACCGAATATATACCCGTCATCCAACCCAAGTTAACCAACAACAGCGTTTACTACCTCACTGTTAATTCTGTAACGTTACATCAAAGACAGGTGAAGCAGTTGAGTCGCTATCTAACAAAGCCATTCATCAAATACAATAACTGAAAACACTGGTGTCGTTACACCCGCTCACTTTACCGTCTTACTAATGACATAAGCCGACAGAACGAAATATCCTGACCAGTGCTACATGCAGAGAATCGCAGCAGTGCAGCTTATGAGAACGCTCTTAGAGACAAGGTCCCCTTGGTGTTCGCATAGCCTGAATTAATATAAAAAGAATTGTCTCTGCCGTGGAAAAGGCCACCGACAATTCATAAGAGAAAAATCAGATTATATATTGATCATTTGCGGCAGTCAAAAAATTCATTCAAGGATCTATTAGAGTGTCTTTTTCTATTGTTCCTTATGGATTAATTTCCTTCGAGCGCTTATCTCTGCGTGCATAGAGCTAGAACCAAGTTAAAACGCATTTGTTCGCGCATTGCTAAACAAGAGTTTTAAGCGCTCATTCCAAAAAACTTTATATTTTACTACACTCACCCCAGGTAAGTAGGTGTTTAGCTGTACTCGCGTAATCAAGCGGTCAGGCAGAGTTGACCACGTTTTACTGATCGGCCTGTTACTTGCATAATGCATTCGGGGAAGTAGGTGTACATTTAGCAGTGTGTCTTGACCACTTGTAGATGCAAAATTACGAACAGAAGACACCTTCATGAAAATTTAATGTCGGATGACGCGGACCCTCATAGAGACTGTCAAAGCACGGACAGGTGTCATTTGTGACAAGGAAGGCCGATGCGAAGTCTCACGAAAATAAGTCTGCTGCATGGACTAGCATCCAGAAACGCAAATCGAACTGGGATTTGGAAGGGACACAGACACGTCCTTTATGACAATTAATCCTGGCTCGTTCTCGATCATTTTCCTTCATTGAGGCGTTTTCCAATTATCTTCATTGGCAACTGAAGACGCGATTTATCCCAATATGCGATCTAACAGTGATACAATCATGGGCTTAATTCAGTACGGAGAAATAATGTAGGCTACTTATTAAAAGGCTAATGCTTCTCCTCGATTGAACTGGTCCGCATTGTAGGCTAATGAGATATCGCATTTCATTCTCGGTATTGCATGGGTTGATAAAAAAAATGTGGCACTCTGCTGTTAAATAGGCTATTAAAAGCGTGCGGCACAGTGGATACACAGTTTTTATCAACGTCCATTTATATGCAGCAAACACGCGTCGAGATGAATGATTATCGTCTTACTTAACAGGTGCTGCTTGTTCTCTCAGATTAAGCGTGGAGTGCTCTCAGAGTGAACCTATTGTTAATTATGAAAATAACTGAGAACAGGTCAGGACTAATAACGTTAACTTTTTTAAACGGATGTTTTGTGCGAGCCAATTCTCAGTTCTGGCTACGCCACTGTATACTGAATTTATCCCACCATCTCACCGCTGTTTCACAAGAAGAAACGTCAAAGAGTAAAAAGAACTCTGGCGCAAATTAAAAATAAAACTAAGTCTGCCGATCGAGCGTGGAAAATTGATGCACTGAAAACAGGTGGTGGCACCTTCCCATTATTAAAACATGACCATAAGCGTAGCTTATTCTTTAGTCCTATATGACAAAAATTAAGCACGTTCTAGGAACTGTTTAGCCGTTTCATTCACGTATAGGAAATAAGCACCTTTCGTAGTTATGAGCCTGTATGTTTGCGTGGTTTCAGTAGCTTTAGTCGCGATAAACGCCGGCTTTTAGTCACTGTAAATGCCAGCTTCTAAAGTCTACCCACCAGCTTCACCGCCACTAAAAGCCAGTGGGTAGGCTTAGAAGGCGTTTACCGCAATTACGTAAGCTACTGAAACCAGGTAAACATATAGTTCCACCTGTAACAATGAGAATGCAGTATTTTAGCAAGATCTACTACTATGCTGCTTATGGCAACAAGCAACAGTCTGTAACAAAACTGAATGAAAAGTTGTGTTTAGGCTAATTTTGGCAGTAGAGTTGACTTCCTTGTCAAGGAGAAAGCTGGCAACTTCAGCGTCCCTTAGAAAATATTTTTCCTTCAAATACCTTCCACCTGGGGAAGGCTAGCCCGATGCTCACCCTTGTTTTTTGTTTTTTTTTTTTTAGAGCGTGCCGGTCCCGCTGCCTTTTCAATTCTCTTTTTTTTTTTTTTTTGCAGATGAGGATTTGGTCTCCTGTCCTGCTGCTGCATATGTATGGTCCTGCATTATGCTGCAGTAGTACTGATTTTTAAAGTCGCCGCGATAGCCTCTCTTCCTGATTTGCTACGGTGTCTCAATCACTCTGCACTGGCTGGCAGGGCAAACGCGGATTTATTCCGTGTTCGGTGCTGTTTGTCCCTTGCCGGCGACAACAATTTCAAGATGGCTGACTGTCATTGTGCTCCCCTACCAGCTTACCCGCCCAATGTAGAAACAAATCTAAAATTCTTTGTTAACAAGAATATATCAGATTATTAGCGGAGGTCATAATACACCAATGATGACATATATATGAATGCAGACTTAGATTTTGGCAAATGAAAAAATGTAAATGTTACACATTGTCCCTTTAAAACGTAGGTTATTATGAATATTATCATGAATTATTGTGAATGGTTTGTTTGCTATTATGAATCACCTTCGCCATGGCTCAAGTTTTATTCATTCACTAATATGTCTGTATTTATTAGCCTGTGGGCTATCCAAGCAAGAGCAAAAGCATGCCAATCAAATAATTTATACGTGACTGGGTTGAGCTCCATATTGTTGTAATAAGTGATTGCTCTGCCCTCTGCTACATGCATTTATTACATTATTCAACAAAACATCGGGAGACAGACCGATTGCTCCTAATTGAACCTCCAGTCACGCAGGCAGTCACACGCACACAACCCACACACACGAGACCCTTCTCTATCACACTCTCTCCTATGTTCACTCAATGGTGCTGGCCTTCAGTGGCACCGACTAAACAAAACCCTTGTCGGCTTACAGTCCAACTAATGCAACTTTCAAAACGACTATATAACAAAACACTGGGCAGATCCGAATTGCAGTCTCCGGACACGCAGGCTGGCAACCATACACACAGTAGCGCAAGAGCGCGCGCAAACGCACACACGCGCACACACACGCACACACATGCACATACACACGCGCGCACACACACACACACACACGACACCCTTTCCTCCTCTCAGTCTCTCCTCTGTTGATTCGATTATGCTGACCGCAATGTTGCATCGGCTAAACGAAATGCTAGTCAGCTGATGGTTCTCAACTACTACAACTTTCAAAACAACAATAAAACGTTGACAATAAACCCTAGTTTACAACGTACGTGTGTACTGACGGTATCAAAGACCTAGACACGTTTTCTCGCAGTGTTGAGCAAGATTCTCACTCCTGTTCCATACGAAATGAATCGCACAAACAGGGCAATGGGTAACCCAAAAACAGAGGAATTAGGTTGCCTTGCCTACCTGACTGCTGTTCCCTTTGTTCATTATCATGGATTCGTTTCTTCCCTGAGGGAAAATTCTGCTTCGTGGCGTGATGAGGTAGTCATATGTTACGATGCACTGCTGCTGCAAGTCATGCAGGGAACACGCGTGTTGCGTGATGGAATCAATAATCACGTCTTCCTTTTTTTAACGGGGCTTCAGAGGCCCTACATGGAGAGCCTGTGTCGCGTTATGGAAACTGCGGTACTGGAGGGAAGTGCTCAGCAACAGATGAGTCAACAGAGCAAGTGATATGTGAGAACTCAACGTATTTGTGTTTTTACTGTCTTTCTTATAAAATATAACCAAATGAATCATTATGCCACAAGTATTTGAAAGCTCCAGGAGTCAGCAGGACATGTCAGTCTAACTCTCTGATACCTTCTCTATGTATGAAAGTGGCCCCTGTGTCATGATAATAGGAGAAATTTGGGATAATGAGCCAAAGCCAATATGGTAGTGCTGGGGGTAAGATGCCCCTTAGGAAGGATGGCATCTTACCCCAAATGTGTCATATTCATTCTGTTTTATGAGCTTTTTTCTAAAACTTATGTTCTATTTATAGGAAATATAAAAATTATATATAAATATAACTATCGAATTTCGTCTGCCTATGACAAAGTAACCGAATTTCCCTATGGGAATTTTGAAACGTGTTTGGGGGGCGCTATTTTGGCATTTGGGTCGCACCTGTGCGATCGCACAAAAATATAAAATTTCGGATGAGGCCGGACGTAAGTGGAAAGTTAAACGCGTTTTCACCATTGGGAAAGGGATGAAATTGCCCTTTGTATTGTCGCAAGAATAATAATAATAATAGTAAAAATAAACAGTACGATTTCAATAGGGTCCTCGGACGACTTTCAGTCGGCTCGGACCCTAATAACATAACATGAATGGTGAGAACAGGCCGTTCAGCCCATATAGGCTCGCCAGTTTCTTTATACTACTGTGAATATATCACCTCAGATACTCAATGACTCAATGTACATACTTTAGTTTTGAGACTTCTACATTGATCCCATTTGGGGCAACACACAATATCATCTTGTTATCCATCGTGTCAGGGCAAAGACAGACTAAATGAAGACAACAAGTAGGTATGAACACTTCAGAATGAAGTTGCTCCGATCTTAATACACAAAGCATAGGCTACATATAAATTCGAATATGCATATAACGACTAGTTTCTTCCAGGTATTGACCTGAGTGAGACTCGCAGGCACAGCAGAAGGCGAACGTTTTTCTTTGAAGGAAACAAAAACTTAAGTAACTGAGTGACGAAAAGAGAAAAAAAGAACATGGAAAACAAATCCCCCACCCAAAAAAAGAATAATTGTCGACATCCAGGTTTACTGTTTACATGCGTGTCATTGGACATAAAATACATGCACAAGATTGCAGAACTATTCTGCCGTGTGCGCTTTGGTCCAGCCAATGACGTTGTTCGCTCTAGTTTTTTAACCCCTCAGCCCTCAAGGCTGACGGGGTATTGCAATCCTTCGTGTGGTTGGAGTTTTGGGCGTCTCCAAAAACTTCGGCATCGGGCTGAGGGGTATTCCGTGCATTGCACGCCTATTTTTTTTTCTCTGTGCCAAAGGCCGTCTGCTTTGCCCCCCACATCTTTATTGACATTAGATATATATGCGAAGACAATCCAAAGCTTGTTTTACCGTCTGTTTTACCGCAACACAGATGTTTATGTACAATTGTGCAAATAATCGCCCGGGCGTTTAATTGAACCGGCGTTTAATACGAAAAATGAGGTCGGACCCCCTGCGGCCTTTTGCACACAGGCGCGTATACGGTATTTAAATCCAAACATTAACTTTTTCTGGCCAGGCTGTGTCTGTTATCAATTAGCCTTCTTGGTGTGAAATTACAGTAATACAACTGGTAGTCTATCGGCTCAGAAGACATTATTTTCTTTCATAAATAGAACCCTCTGATCACCTTGACATTGCTGCTAGATTTATTCTTGCACTCAGGAAAAACTTATATGTCAGCTACTTGTCCTACTCAAATCTTTTAGGACTAATAAGCTGTTTGAGAACAGGCATGAACCTAATTTTTTTATAGCTTTTATCTTTATCTTGAATATTATTTGGCACAAAACTTTCAAGGACTATGTGTGATTTATTACTGATATGTGGGGAACATTTTAACATTTAAATGTATCTTTGGCTGTGCCGCAACAGCTAACCAGACCTACAAACACAAATTTTCATGACTCACTGAGTAGGTGAGTGCTGGAGATAGCTGAATGCTAAGACATAATAGGAATTATCATTAAGACACTAATGGATCTTATAAGCTTACCATCCAATAGGCAGGCTGAACTATTGGGTTCAGGAGGGATCCAGCGTTGTCATCATGGTCGTGGTTGCGTTCTGTCGTAAAATCCATCTCAGCATTCTCTGAAATTGCTGTCCTGATTCACTTCATCATATCGAGCTTCCTGGGGTCCATTTCTCTGAAGTTAGTTTGTTGTTATTAAAAATGTTTCATTTTAGGATTTTCTACAATTTTTTATTATTAAAATTTCTCCATTTACAAAATTGCCAAATTAAATTATGGCTAAACATGATGGAACTATGCCCTCTAGTGGCTGCTTAGTATGCTTGGACTGGTTTTGAAAGCCAGGCAGTGAGCTACAGGGCCGTTGGTCCTTTTTTTTTTTTTTTAATTTAGTTCTTTTTTTGTTACATAAACATATTTCTACAAGTTGCCATGCAGAATTTAATTAAGATGTCAGATGCCCTGTAAACACTTATGTTTTTTCATATCCATCTTCTTATGACACTCTCCAACACATTTGGCATCCCATAAAATATTGCTTGGAGCTGGATTGCCCATGTTGCTGATGGCCAGTGTGGCGGCATGCTCTGAAGATCATGTGACTCAGTGAAGCTGACAGATATCTCTCTGTAGTGGATTGCTGTACAGATGGCGACGGTTTTGTGACATGTAGGTGCTTGCTTGTGAAGGCCTGAGCAAAGTGTGCACGTGCGTCAGAGTTATTAATGGCCTCTGTTTGACTGTGTCAGAAGGGGCCCCGTAGCAGATCAAACCCCGACGGCATCCAGCCACTGACTAGCTCACTCTGCCTTTACCTGCAACTGCAATCCCAGACAGTCAACATCTCTTTCCCTCCTTTTACACCCCCCTGTGCTTCATTACTGAGGCATGATGAAAGACCCCCTTCCTCGCCCAAGGCACCTCCTCTATAGCTGACAAGGGAACAGCAGGTTAGAGCTTAGTTCCTCTGGGTCCCAGTCCCTATGCTTTCATTCCCTTCTCAGGTGTTGTGAGTATAGAAGATTGGAGACTTTACTTGCACTAATCATGCTTTTTTTGGTAGGTGAGGGGAGTGTACTATCAGGGGTTAGGGAAGGCTCCGGGCTCTCCCGGCTGGCCTGAGAAACAAAGCGCCACTCATTCAGAGCCTCACACCTGCTTTGTATTTATTTTTGAAAATCCCCAGTGGCCGCAGTACCCTAACCCTCCCCTTCGCTGCAAGAATACATTGTTGTGAATGGGGCTTCTGGTTGGCCTCACTTAATAGCAACATCGCTTGCAGTGCATGAGGGAACACCATGGCATGGGATCAAATCCAGCCATGCTAGTGCCAACTTTGGCCTGTAGCCTTGTGACAACAGCGCATAATTGGCTTTCCTCTGGTCAGGATTATGGGAGGAATATAGTCAGTTTGGGTTAGTATTCTTGGTTTCTCAAGCGACTCCTTCTGCTTATCCAGGTGATCAGCAGTTGCATTGTGAGCAAGGAGATGTTCAGGTTTCCTCCACCCTTGTTCTGTGCATGCAAAATTTGAAACTGTGAGTGAAAAGATGTGGCTGCTGACAGGAACGTGTTTCGCATGAGAACCTCAAACTTTCCCTGCTCTCCCGCGATGGTAGCTTGAGTCACATATGACCCATGGTTGTGCGTAGCTCACTGATTGGACATTCAAGATTCAAGGAGGATTGGTGATGCCAAATTTTTAAAAAGATGAGTACATTGTTGTGGATTGGGAACACCTGGCCTGGAGTTCAGTTTTACTGTCAATGATGTGGTCATTTCAACGAGCAAAATAAGGAAATGCTTATCAACAATAATTTAATTGCTGAATTTTCATGAAGACTTTTTGTTTTTCTGACCCTTAATCTGAACTAAAATTATGAAAAGGAACTGAAATACGATGTAAATCTAAATGCTACCAATGTCTTGTTTCATGTAAGCCACTTCCCCCTCTCTGTGAAGCTTAAATCTTGAATTACGCTTAAATAGAGTAACACATAAATAGCCATATTTGGCTTCTGCGGACAAGGGGTAAATTCATTCTAAAATGAAGATTTTCCAGGACACCGGTTTGTGCGTATCCGTTAGGACATGTGAAATGGAGCTTTTGCAAAGCAGTGATGTTACACCTCATTTCGTGCAAGCCCGCTATTGTGTTGTGTGATGTTCTTCTCTGCTATTACTCTTTTAAATGTTGACCTTATCGCCACCTACAGGCTGGGAATGCCTCATTTGAGCGTTTGTAGCCGTTTTTTCGTGCTCGTGTGGACGGAGGTATTTTCTAAAATGGGCTCATGTGGATCGAATAAAAAAAAAAAAAAAAAACTGGGAGCAAAATATCCGTTTCAAAAAATGTCCAGGTTTTTGTGTAAGGAGCCTTAGGCACATAGGTGACGTTGAATTATAGTGGTGAGGTTTATGCTTAGGTCAGCTAGGTCAACGTAGATTTAATTTAGATGCTTATTGTTGATTCAGTGCTATTTAAAAAATAAATAAAAATAAATAAATAAATAAATAAAATAATAATTGATCTTATGATCTTTCAACCTAGCATATTAGCAGAATTGTGTGTTCTGATCTGACAGTGGAATATTAAAGTGCCAGTAAGTACCTTGCATGTGTTTTTTTTTTAAATTCCAAAAATCAAGCTGTCTGTAATATGGCCCAAAAAAAATTATAAAAAATATTTGACCAAAAATAACCTTAGGAAATGCAATTTTTCAAGAAGGGGTTTCCCGGTCTAAAAATAGATCGGCTAGATTATTCACCGCGCAAAGCATTGTGGGTCGAAATCGCGCACTGTAAACAAAGATGGCCTCGCGCGGACGAAAAAGAAGACAGACAGGAACGTTTCTGGAGAATATGGAGGCGAGTAATCACTTCATGACATATGGGAAGACCATTTGAACATATTATGAATGCATAAGCGTCATGTAATTGAAGTATATCGATTCTTTGATTTTTTCCGTGAAGATTTTGCTAAATGAACGGTACTGTAGACCTATGTTCTGACACTCATTGAATGTCATAGATTGGCTTCTTTTGGAGTTACAATGTCTATTTTTACAGCAGGAATGATTTTGTCTTACGGATGTCATCGTTGTTTTTTTTTTTTTTTTTAAAAACCCAGATATTGTTAAAGGAGTTGAGTCACGTGAACTGCGCATGCTCAAAACTGTTCATCCTAACAAGAAATCAAAATCAAGGCAATCGTGACTTATCCTCCAAAAATCCGTTTCCATCGGCGCTCTACATTCTTCAATTTCTTGTATATATAAATATATTTTAGTTCCTTGAACATAAGGCTTTTGTTTTGGGTATTTTTTGTCCGGTATAAGTCGAAGAACTAGAGGTTTTAGCGTCCTCTCGAAGGATGTCCTCTCGAGGAGGGAAGCGGTACGGCAGCGGCCGTAAACTCTTGTCTCCAGGAAGCTTTATCAGGAGCACAGAGAAGAGAGAAAAATATCAGCAAAAATCCTCGTTCGGCTGATCGAGTTCGTCTGTGTTTTTTTCTTGCTGTATAGAAAGCAGACGGCAGTGCTACATGAAGGCGCTCGAATTTCTTTCCCCGGCCAAAAAATATGTTTGAAAACAAGATCATTCGCATAGAAATCAGATACTTACCGAAAGTGGCGCGCTTGCACCAGCAATTGAAGTCATTCCTAGTCTTATGCAGTCTTTATTTTGTCCCGAGAGATTCACGTCCTGCAAGCTCTGTATCCAACGAGTCTCCGCACGTGTGAAAGCCAGTCTGTTTATCTGATTTGTATGTCACCTCCTGAGCCTGCGCATTAACCGTGACACAGCTCCTTTAACTTGGATTTTTTTTAAATCTAAGAAAAATAACACAATCTAACTGATGTATTTACAGGTTGTGGCGAAATATCGGAAATTATATTTTATCTGGCAGCATTCTGACACGTAATCTGCAGTAAAATGCAATAAAAGAATTTTTGAATTTACTGCGGCACATCACATGCAACAAACAGAGTTCTGTAATGTTCAGTGGGCAATGATATTTATAGGTCTTTTATCTTGGCTCCATATTTGTTTCAAGAGGCTATCTACTTCAGACTATCATTTCTGTAGATCCTTGACATTTAGTTACTATATTGCAGACCATATAACATATAACGAGAAAATCAGGTCCCATGTTGATTAAATTCTGATTGCTCTCTAAATACATCACGATTTCACGACTGCAATAACCTGTCAAACGTTAAGCAAAACACGATAAGCAAAACGTAATTCCCCCATTCGAGGCACACTACCATTTACGATGTTTACTTTTATGAACTCGAGTAGCGCGAGAAATGTTGCTAAGAGAAACCAACACAGTATTTCAACTTACTAATCCATCAAAGTTAGGGCCAACTCATCATTGTCAATGCCCATTCGCTCTCTCAGACTCTTCCACCGATCAATAGCACTCCCAATATATACGAGGGATCGTCTTCTTTTGGCATCAAGGGCAATTTTCCGGCGTTTTCTCTCCGAGGCTGTTAACTTGATTCTTTCCGCTATTGCTGTTGTGTGTGCTAAATCACGTGTCACGTGGTACACAAGAAAGGGAACTTACTCTAATGAAATCAGGTTTTCGCTAGGGCGACAGTTTGAGGGTTGAGTGAGTTTTTAACATCAAAATTCATATTTTTCGATGTCGCAAAAATTTGTATAACATATCGATGTGAAGATGAATGATTTCCCTACCTACTGATACCATTTTTATATGTTGTCACATTGAAGACATGCAAGGTATTTACTGGCACTTTAAAGGAATAAGTCCCGAGAAGCAGTGGGTTACAGTGATTTTATAACGGCAGAGGGGCGTTCTAACTTAGTGCCCCTCCGCCGTTATAAAATCACTGTAACCCAGTGCTTCGAGGGGCTTATTCCTTTCATAAAACGGTTACCCTACATATAGCCCATTAAATAAACACACAAGAAAAAAATCGACAATTTATCGGTAATAATGCAACAATAAAATTGAGAACTTCTTCCACCAAGCAATTAAGAGTGGACATAATGGTTGGCCAGCAACACCGATGCTAAGATTGCTTATTCATCTAGCGCCATTATCATGTCACATCAGGCTATTTGGGCTCGCAAATGCAGATATACTATGAAAGCAGGCTAGTTTGAATGTCTCCTTCGGCCTCCCGAAGACCCCATTTAAAATTTTGCTTTCGTGTCGGTTTCCGAGTTTCCTTGTTCTCAACTTGTGCCGATCGGCCAAATCATTACACTCAGCAGCGAGAGTAGGAAACGATTGACTTTTGTCCTCCACACTTGCCGGTACCCAGGAAAATATTTTGAATTCTGCATTAGTTTGCTAGCCAGCGAGTTAACTAGCTTGGCCCCGTTAATTAATTTTACATGCATTTCGGTTTTCGAGTTTCTTTGTTCTCAACTTGCGCCGATCGGCCAAATCATTACAACCAGCAGCGAGAGTATGAAACGATTGACTTTTGTCCTGCAAACTTGCCGGTACGCAGGAAAATATGTTGAATTGCGCATTAGTTCGCTAGCCAGCTTGTCAACTAGCTAGCGTTCACTACAATGGATGTGGTTACCCTACACACAGCCCATAAAATAAATTGTTGACTTTTTCTTGTGTGTTTATCGCTAATAGGCTACTGAAATAATGAGCAAGTTAGCAACGTAGCTTACAACACAAAAGTGATATCGAACGTTGTAATGCAATAGCTAGCTAGGTAGATAGCCAACTGGTTATCTGGTTAAAAGGCTAAACTTCGCGGAGACTGAAATAGCGAGCTTATAGTCTTGAAACAAACGTAAACTAACGAGTCAGCTGAACACAGAGCAGTTCTTTGCGCGCAAGGATATTTAGTGCTGCGGCCTGCCATAGTGGGTTACAGTAACTTTATACCGGCATGGAACGCGGCTCAGCCAATCACATTTAAGGATGGGAAGTACCCGTTTTGTAATACTCCTTTGTATATTACTGTCAATTTTAGTTTTGCCTCAAAAGCATTCCTTTCATCTCTTGACACACTTCATTTGTATTTTGTGATTATCTGCAACCAGATCAACTCTATTGTTGGATAGGAAAAGTACAGTCTTTTGTTTTAAGCTATTCAATTTAGAGTCTAGCTAGAGTTATGAGTCCGTACTCTTCATTTTCTTCGTTAGGAGGCAATGTTCAAATCTTTTTGTTGATGTGGTGGTGCAGATGGTGGAGGTATTGTGCATGTGTTTGTGGATGCTTCAGCACTTATTGTTAAAAATGCTGTGTTTTTTTGGTGGTGGTAACAAGCTGATATTTGTAGTCTTTGCGCTAACGTTCGTACCGAAATCAGAGATGTTTTAGCATTGATGATAAGGAGCAGATATTGCTCCTTTGGCATTCTCCTACAATCTCTGAATATTGGAGCGTGAAATGCATTCCTCGACGTTTACGATTAAATAAGACCCCTTCATTTGGATTGGACGACAAGGAATTTATTCAGAAGTGGGAGCAAATTTTGAGCAAATGTTCATTGTACCTTATGTTATTAATTATTGAGAAGACAAAAGTTGAAAAAGTAAAAGTCGGTCTTGATGTGGAACAACTAGAAAATGAATTGAAAACTAAGGTAGACAAAGAGAATTATGACATGATCCTCAAGAAGCTGTCCCAGTCACTATCCTCCTTTCAGAAAGTTTTGCAAACTTACAAATTAAAGAAATATGAAAGGGACGCTAGACACTATGCAGAAGGAACTATTCATGATTGGCATGGGGCTAAAATGAGAACCTTTTTTCAGCAACATGTTACGTGGACTAAAAAGGACAAGGAGTTGAAACTCTCCACTGCAAGTGAAATGGACTCGTCAGAATTAAGTGATACTGATGGACATGGAGGTTCTTTTTCTTCTGGTTCTTTTTCTTTTTGAGTCGGCAACACCAAGGAAGACGCGCAGGGGCACAAGAGGTAAAAGGAGATCCACCGTTTCTACGGAAGTCCCAATGCAACAGGAAGAAACTGAGATAAATATTTCTGAAGTGACACTTACAGATGCAGAAAATAACGTTCTTGTTAAAGGTCTCTCTTTTTCGCCTGGTAATTCTTGTGATACATTCAAACTCAAAGTAGATGCTTTAAAATTTTTTCACCAACTTCATTTGAAATGTTTTTTTCTCAAGTAGACCTGATTTTCCCATAATTAAGAATTACGCAAGTTTAAATTCTGTCAATGTAGGTTTAAATAGAGAAATTACTCCATTTAGGAAGAAGTCCTTATTTTTTCCTACTAGCAATTTGAATCCCACAATCCTATCATTCAGTCATTCAGTTGAAAATGATCTGGCAAAGTTGTGTCAGAAAGTCCAATCAACTGGGAAAAATTTATCTGTAACAGAATTCAATGCTGTGCATGATTAGGAAAAGAAGGAAGGTATTGTCTTTCGTCCAGCTGACAAAGGCGGTTCTGTCGTGGTGATGAAGCTCAATATGATTTGAATATTAATAAGCAGTTAAACAATACTGACTATTATATTCGGCTAAATTCTAATCCCACTAATGAGATTAAACTAGTTATTGACAACTATTTAGAATATTCATGGCAAAGGAGTTGGATTACATCTCAAGAAAAAGAATTTTTGACAATTAAACATCCAATTCGTCCTGTTTTATGGCTTACCTAAAATTCACAAGTCATTTAATGATCCTCCCTTATGTCCTATTGTTGCCAGTCTTGGTAGTCTATCTGAGCCTTTGTCTCAATTTGTAGATTTTTTCATTAAAAGGTATGTTTCTGATCTTCCGTCTTATTTGGGAGACACAGCTGATGTGTTAAACACAATTAAGGGAATTCACTGTACGCGTGATGATCTATTGGTTACCTTGGATGTACAGAATCTATAGACATGCATTCCTAATGAAATTGGGCTACTGGCTCTCTCCCATTACCTTGGTGCTCATCCAGTAAATATTTTACCACCTAACAAGTCTTTATTGACACTTGCTGAAATTATTCTTTCTAAAAAAATTTTAAGTATTGTGAAACTTATTATTTGCAGTGTAAAGGTACAGCTACGCGTAGTGCGTTTACTCCTTCATATGTATGCCTTGTTATGGACCTCTGGGAAGCTAAATTTGTAAATGATGCTACTAACCCTTTTTATTCGAATATATATTTATGGAAAAGGTATACTGACAATATTTTATGCATTTGGAAAGGTATGGTGCCTGAATTAAAAAACTTTCTAGAATATTTAAATGCAACCACATCATATCTCTCGTTCACTATGGATTACAACAGTACTAGTTTTAATTTTCTGGATCTCAGAGTGTATGAAGGTCTTAACTGGCTTGAAAGTTCGATTTTTCTTAAAACCCTTAATCAGAAACACCTTGCTAAGGGCTGATTGTAATCATCCTAAACATTGAATCAGTAATATTCCAATTGGGCAATTTTTGCGAATGCGTAGGAACTGTAGTACTGATGAAGAGTTCAAGTCGAAAAGTGATGAATTAACTGAACATTTAAAAATGCGGGGATACCCTATGATGCAAATCTCTTCGGCCTATCAGAGAGCAGCACGGTCAAATCGGAGAACACTCTTAATTAGAAAGCTTAAGGCTATAAGTCAGTCGCGCATTTGTTTTTCTACTGAGTTTTCACCATTGACCGGTACAATCAAGAACATCATTTTGAAACATTGGAGTATACTTAAAAGCGACCCGCTTTACAGCAAATTTCTAAAGTTCAAAGTTCTCATCTTCCTCTTATTTCATTTAGGCGTTCACCAAATCTAAGAGATCGCCTTGTTCACTCGGAGATTCAAAGACCTTCAAGTTCCTCATGGTTACCGAGTCAACCTCATGGTTTCTACCCGTGTGGTCATTGTGTTCAATGCTCAAATTCTTCTAAACTAAAAGAGTTCACTCATCCGCATTCGGGCAAGAAATACAAAATAAAATCTTATATCAATTGTGACACAACCCATGTGGTTTATATACTTAAGTGTCCGTGTAGTTTCGTCTATGTGGGTCAAACTAAATGCTCGTTGAAAATTTGTATTTTGGAACAAAAAACAGCGATTCGTACTAAAAACCTTGATTACGCTATTGCATGTCATTATGTGCAAGCTAATCATGGTTCTGTTGCATCGATACGTTTTTGGGGAATTGAGAAAAAATCTACCCATCTTCGAGGGGAGGTGACATTGTCAATCGTTTGCTTCTCAGAGAGGCATTCTGGATTCACACGCTTAATACGGTTGAACTGTTTGGTCTCAATGAGGAACTTAATCTTTCATGTTTTTTGTAAACTGATTTCAGACTATAAATATGTTAAGTGTTCTTGTAAACGGCTAATCTTTGTGTGTGATGTCATAATTGGTTGTTTTATATTCAATGCTTTGTTTGGCTGTTGTTAAATTACTCATTATGAGGTACATCTGTTGGAAACTTTTAAATGATACACTCATTCAGAATTGTCTGACTCTGATGAAGACGCAGTAACGTAGAAACGTATCAGTCTTTTCTCTGAGTCGTACTATTAAAGGCTTTCTGGTATCTGAATGCTCCAGTTTTTTGTTTTCCAGGTATTGGTCATGTTAGAGCTATTTGTCCAAAACGCGGGGCTGTTTGGCTTTGGCAGAAACACACAGGAATTTGTTTTGGCACTGATGTGGAGATGTTGCAGTCTTGACAATAATAATTTAGCAGTGTTTAACTCATGTTTGTTCAGAATGTGGAGATGTTTTGGTGTTGAAGATGAGAAGTAGGTATCAGCTGCTTTAATGTCAGTATTTGTGTGGAATGTGAAGATGTTGTAGCCTTAGCATTGGCACTCCTGTTTGTGCCCACAGACCATGCTGTTGAGCCGGGATGGGCAGTACCTGCTCACCGGGGGAGATGGAGGAGTGCTAAGCATGTGGCAGGTCCATGACCTGAAACTGCTCTTCACCTACCCAGGATGCGATGCAGGAATCCGGTCTATGGCCATCTCACACGACCAAAGGTGAGCGAGCAGTGGGCAGGATGACCTTGCAGTCTATTGTCCAGTGTCTCATTGCGTTTTACGGTGCATCCTTGGGTGTACTATGTTCAGTTTTGTTTGGAATGAAAGTCATTGCTATTACGTACTCTTACCATGTTAGCTGGTTAATAAAAAAGCAACGACAATTGAAAGGAATTTTATGAAGACTCATGAAGACTGAAGAGAGGTGGAAATGTATTTTTTGTTTGTTTGCATTGTTTAATGCAAGGGAATGGAGACACATGGGGAATTATAGCTGTATCAACGCCCTTTCTCTTGTTCAACACTTATCTGTCTGCCTCTTTCCTCTACTTCATGCTCAAACTTACTCTGTCCATCTCTCTCTCTCTTTCTCTCTCTCTGATTTGCAGGTGTATTATCACTGGCATGGCATCTGGCAGCATAGTGCTTTTCTACAATGACTTCAACAGGTGGCACCATGAGTACCGAACGCGATACTGAGGCTACAGAGAGGCTGACCTGTGATCCTGCCATTTGTCATTAGAGCCACTACTATGCGATACTTCTGAATGTAACTTAATATAAAAAGAAGCAAGCTATTTTTAAAATGCTTATTGCTATATTTTGTAGATCTTACCAAATTTCATATGATGTGAAATATTGTTGAGGGCTTGGTTAATTTAGTTTTTGGGGTGGGCGGGTGGAAAAATGACCCAAAGTCTATTTTTAACTGCAGAAGTCTATTTTCAGCATTGCACTGCAAGGATAATGAAGGTTTCGGGTATCAAATTGCTGATTATATTTGAATCTTTTGTCTTAAAAATATATACTGTGCTTCTATGATATTTGTGTAATTTAGGGGGGGTGTTTTAGTGTGTGTGGTCAAGGAGAGAAGTCTGTGATTCATCTGTAAACTTTATCAGGGGCTCTCTCCTTCTTGTCTATACTACTTAAGGCCTCAGAGAGAGAGACAACTTTTCAAGTGGGTTACACACAGAGTCTGGCTGAATGTGTAAAATAACAGGGATTGACAAGGGAATTAATGAATTAATTCTATCCTGCATATCAACTTTGCTTTGACCTCAGTTTGACCTTTTGTATTTTCATATACATTGCCCATCAAAAAAAAAGCACAAATAATTAGTTGGAACCCATTATAACTTTGATTACTGTGCATATTCTTTGACATAGTTTTGACAACCGTATGCAGCATCAGAGCGGGGGGACATACTATTCAGCTCCGTCTCCGTCCGTTCGTCACGTCCCGTTTGTTGTGAACGCAATATTCCAAGAACTGTTTGATCGATTTCATTCATCTTTGGCTTCAATGTGTATCAGTGTCATACGCTGACCCCAGTCGATTTCCGTCACCTGGCGGGGGACATGGCCATGTTTAGTGGCAACACTTATTCAAATCAGAGTTGCCTCAGTTTTTAACTTGAGATCTTGCCTTCATGACGAGATGGTTGAAACACTCTTCAGTCTTCTCAAGCACGTCCCAAAAACTTTCAATGTGGTTATGCTCAGGACTTCGTGGTGGTTTGTGTATGAAAATGATTCCACGTTTGTTTTCCTCTGCTTGATACAGGGCAATAATTTGCCCATTCTGAAATACTGTAACACCATTCAACTAATAAGGGATACATCCTCCGACATGATTTTTGAAAAAAATGAGAAGCAAGGCACTTCATCAATTTCGGCTGAAATACTGTAATTATTGCCACCTGACACATTAATTGCTGCAATCATGATCCAATCATAGTACTTGTTTATTTACATCCAAATGACAAATTCTTTTTTGGACGTGCTGTGCGTGTGTGTGTGTGTGTGTGTGTGTGTGTATACATATACATTGTTTCTTCCCTCTCAGATGTCAGCAATGAAGTTCCTCAGAAGCCAGATTTGAAATTATTTGTAGAAGGTAGTTAAATATCACTAGGTGTCTGCGAGAGTGTTGGCTTAGATAGGGGTGCATTTCTTTCACTGTATGGACCTTTCTGGATAAAAGTATGCATTAGTAAACGTGACACCAACATATCCATGCACCATGCTCATTTGACATTTGGAGGAACGTGTTTCTGGTGGGCGAGTCTTAGGCACAGTGTACCTGTTGGAGCTTATGGTGGCCTGTTCAATGGGAGCACTGCCTTTTGCCTCTTTGCACTGATTGATTGCTCCTCAAAAATACTGTTTTTATTACCAAATCGTTTGGTCATTGATTTTGGAATGAAGCATGATTTGTTTCATGTCGGTGGTGATTTTGAACAATAAAAAATGCAATAGAAACTAAGTGGAAAGAGCTGCTTTCTTTATATTCATGAAACTAAGTCCTGGAATCACAATAGCAGTACCATGCTTTGTCTTTAAGGTCTCATTGCAGTTTAAAGTAAGTTTTACATGAATGTAAAATAGACTGTTGCTCGTATTTAAGTAAAAACCACATTTCCACCATAACTCCATTTGTTCTCTATCCAAATTCCTGCCAGTTTTGACAGAATGAAAAGGGTGGCCATGTCAAATAACACCCAATGATAATATTAGCTGTACTACATCCCATTGTGACATCACTAGGACACATATAATTGATGTACTTTGACTGCAAAGATCACTCTTCTGTTTTTAAGGGGACCTATTATGCTGCTTTGTGAAGTTAAAATATTCTTGTATGTCCAGAAGCAAAACTTTTTTTGCCCAAAAAAAGTCGAAATTCCAGGATTTCTTGAAATATGATTTCAGTCAGTCCTAACCATTTGAAAAATGGGCTGTCCTGAGCATTCCCTCGGTGGAACGAACTCTTCTAAATGGCCAGGGAACAGAGCATCCATGTCAATATAAAGCGACAATGTCAAAATCCTCCAGCCACTGGCAAGTCTCCAGCTAAATACAAAAGACTGAACAGGAGGCAGAATAGCTTTTTAACTAAACAACAAGTATGAAAAGTTAAGGTCTGCAGCTTAAGCAAGCATGGACATTCAATTCACAGAGGTGTGGCATGCATTCACCTCTTGTAATTCAGTCTCAAACACTGTGTCAGTCCAATAGAAGGCATCCAGAAAATCAGAAAATTCCTGGGTCACCCCCTCAGAAATTTCAAAAAAAAAAAAAAAATTTCATATGGGTACCTCTGGTGGACTTATGAAATAATACCAAGTATTAGACCAATATCCCGAACAGTTTTGAAGTGATGGCCTGTCACAATTTTAAGTTTTTTTTTTTTAAACAAAATTGTGTTTCGTCCAACTTTGGGCTTCCACTGCTCCTCTGTTATTTGACCTACAAATCAGATTTTTGGTCTCCCCATCCAAATTTTCCCCTAGAATCAGAATTTCTTGTCAGATTAGGTGTATCTACCTTGGTTGCTCCTCAACAGGGCTCCAAATTTGTCTGAAAAGCCAAAAATCACAAAAATTGCTGTACTTTTTAAATGCTACAGATCAGAAAGTTTAGGGAATTATTTTACAGTTTGTGGGTCAGTAGGCACTGAATGAATACAAGAATTGAAAATGAGTTTTTCATATGTCCCCTTTAAGAGGGTATAGTGTATGAATGGGCAGTCTGGAGTTATTGCCATTTTAGCAATTGTCACAGATGCTCAATTTAAACCTTTAATTAAAGCCAATAGAGTTTTCTGTGACCAATGAGACAGATGTGTAAATGATTAAGGCTGAAGAATATTTGAATATCTGATCAGTCTGTACATTATATGTGGTTGTACACAGAGGATGGACTTGGGCAGCCTGACTTGGTGGGCTCAGTTTATTGCGTTGATCTCCGTTCCAATTCATTGTTTCTACACAAAATAAACATTACATTTAAACCAACAGGCGAGATGGTACATTTTGCCCCAAACACATTTAAACTTAATGATAGTCATTGCAGGAACTGATGGTTTCCCAAAAAAAAAACCAACATGGCAAACACTGAATTTTGCCAACTCCTAACAATGTTTTAAACATAGTGCCATTTCATCATATTGATCAATAACAGGTGACTGCATGAGTTTGACTGAAATGCCTACAATAAGAAATACACCGCTAGTGAGTCTTATTTGTAAAGCCTGGGTTTTTCATTAATATGTGGTTTAATGTCATTTAGTTATTTTCCACTCAAGTTTGCTATGAAACTTGGGAAACTGAGAAGGCTTTTTTGTTAGCATTGTGACTGAAAAAATACAGCATCGAAAAGCAATTCTTCTTTCACAGGTACATTGGTTGATTGTTTCACCATTTAAATCTTCGCAATATCCACAATGTTCCCACATTTCCAGTAGTTCCGACCAGGCTGAGGTAGTACTGCACTCAGAAGAAGTGATGAATGTTCTCGGGCCCACTCTCACTCATCTTTTCATTCCTACTGGAGCCAAACTGCTATCACTTTCAGTGCGTTTACATTCACACAATATTCCAGTTACTGATCTGTGGTGAAGTATTCCGGTAACGTGGTGACCCATGTACACACTTTATCCCAGTAAGCATGATGCAATTCCAGACATTAGAATCCCGTATAAAATGGCTCGGCGCCACTAATAACTAGAATATTTTGATATGTACACAACTTACCCCAGTAACTACTGCCTTTGGACCCTTTTATCATTGACTAATTGATAAAAAATTGACTTACCTAGAACAAATAAAGCCAAATTTCAATGGATACGAATGATACAATCTTTTCACTCCCCTCACTTTATGCTGACCAGAAATATTCATAAGGCCAGGTGCTGTGGAGAAACATCCACTATCGAATTTCTTTTTACCCAGTAGAATCTTATCCATCCCTGCAGAGCTTTTTGACCTACTCAGTGACTTTCCTCAGGGAAATGGGCCAAGACTCACCCGAGTCTTCTGTCTTTACGTCCTCCAAAGAGGGCATGTCTTTTGGATTCCTCAAAGTGTGCCTTCCACCGCCAATAATATCCCCAGTCAAGGTCCGCAGTTCCCCGCCCTTGCTTAAAACAGCCTGAGCGAAGCCCTGCCTCCCCTTCCTGAGTTGTCTGATGGTTTGCCAGAACCTCTTTGAGGCCAATTGAAAGTCCTTCTCCATAGCTTCCCAGAACTCATCCCAGGCCCAGGTTTTTGCTTTTGTAACCACCGCAGCTGCAGTCCTAGCCTATTGATACCAGTCTGCTGAGTCAGGAGTCCCCTGGACCAACCTGGCCCGAAAGGCTACCTTCTTCAGCTTGATGGGCCCCCCTCACTGCTGGTGAGGAAGGTCGTCCTTGGGTTGCCACCACAACTTGGCACCAACCACCTTTAGGCCATAGCTCACAGCTGCCACTTCCATAATGGACACTTTGAACAGAGTCCACTCAGACTCCATGTCCTCTGTCTCCCCCGGGGTATGGGAAAAGCTCAGTTGAATATCATCTGGACAGGGTCCTCGACCAAACGTTCCCAGTCAACCCTAACAACATGTTTAGGTTTACCAGATCTGTCCAGCAGCTCACCACTAGATGACAATCAGTTGACAGCTCTGCCCTTCTCTTCACCCCGGTGTCCAAAACATACAGCTGCAGGTCTGATGACACGATTACGAAACCGATTGTTGTCTTTTAGCCAAGGGTGTTCCAGTAATAAGTACAGTTATGAACACCCTGTTGCTCAAACATGGTTTTCGTTATGGATAATCTATCACTAGCATTGAAATTCAAAATACAAAATATAGCTTCAGATCAGGGAGGCAATTCCTCCTAATCACTCCCCTCCAAGCATCTCCATTTTTGCCCACATGGCGTTGAAGTCCCCTAGCAGAACTATGGAATTCCCAGTTGCAGCCTTTCCCAGGACCCCACCCACGGACTCCAAGAAGGCTGGATAGTCCGAACTGTTGCAAGGTGCCCTGGCACAAACAGCCATAGCATTCCCCTCCACAACCCGCAAACGCAGTGCGGAGATCCTCTCGTTCACCGGGGTGAACTCAAACATGATGGCGCCCAGCCGAGGAGACTTAAGTATTCCCACACCTACCCACCGCCTCTCACCTTGGGCAACTCCAGAAAAGGTCAGAGTCCTACCTCTATTCGGGAGTTGGGTTCCAGAGCAAGAAAAGTGCAAAGAGGCGAGTCCGACTATATGGTAGGGAGTGGTGTCCCCCAGGGATCAGTGTTGGGACCCCTGCTGTTCCTCATCTACATTAATGACCTTGACAGGAGTACAGACAGCAAATTAGTTAAATTTGCTGATGACCCTAAATTGGGAGGTTTGGCAAATGGCAAATAGAGTCCACAAAAGTGATTCAGGATGATTTGGATAGAATCCAGAATTGGGCAAATGAAATGTAGTGAAATGTAAAGTTGTACATGTAGGTAATAAAAACATTGGACTGGATTACTTCATGGGAGGTTTAAAACTGGAATATGCGCCACGCGAAAAAGATCTGGGAGCGATTGTTGACCAAACCCTCACAGGTTCTAGCCATTTTGCCGTAGCGGTTAAAAAAGCCAACCGGATGCTGGGATACATATCCAAAAGTACTGAGTACAAATCCAAGGAGGTGATGCTTCTTTTGTACAACACATTTGTCAGACCGCATCTGGAGTATTGTGTACAGTTCTGGGGACCATACTTTATGAAAGACATAGAGGCTCAAGAAAAAGTTCAGAGAAGAGCCTCTAAGCTAATTCCAGGTATAAAATATGAAAGCTATGAGAAGAGGCTGAAGATCCTTAATATTTTTAGTCTTAGGAAAAGGACACTTAAGGGTGATCTGATTGAGGCCTTTAAATATGTTAAAAGGATTAACAAAATGAATTATGTGGGAATCTTTCGACCAAGTGTTGTTAGTAGAACTCGGGGTCACAAACGGAAGTTGACCAAGGGTAAATTTAGCAGTGATATTCGGAAACATTTCTTCACCTGAAGAGTAATTTCGATGTGGAATAGCTTGCCTGACCATATAGTTGAGGCAGAGACCTTGGGAGTTTTCAAGAGCAGGTTTCACTTAAAGCTACATACCACTGAGTCATTGAGTATCTGTGATATATTCACAATAGTATGCTGAAAAACAAAAGAAACGCAAATTAATAAAAGGCAGACTGGAAAATAAGTTTGCGTGTAATCATTTTAGAAAATCTAATTTATTACTAGGACTTGCACATTTACTCATTTCATCAAACTTTTATTTTGGGGTCACATATACTGAGTAACCCTGAGTACATTAACTAACTAGCTAACTAGCATTTCTTTTGGTGCTCAGTATGGAAAGAAATTGGCGAGCCTAGTTGGGCTGAACGGCCTGTTCTCGCCGGTCTTGTTGTGTTATGTTCTATCTAGCTGGCACTGCTCAAGCTCTGGCTCCTTCCCTGCCAGCGTGGTGACATTCCATGCACCAAGAGCCAATTTTCATGACTGGGGCTCAGAATGCCAGGGCCTGCATCTGCCACCCAGTCCAAAAAGCACCGGACCCCTACTCCTCCTTTAGCAAGTGTGTCATGTATACAGGAGTAAGGTTATGGTATTGCCAGTCGTTGTCGTGTAAACCGGGTTTTTCGGAATATGATGATCACCAGGGTATGCTTAGTAACCAGAATATTCTGTGCATGTATACGTTGTAATTGTCCTGTGGAGAAAGGAAGTGTACCTGTATCCTTTGGAGTATTCCTCGTAAGCTTTTCTCAGTGATAGAAATGGTGCCTTATTCAGACTGAATAAATACAGTAGGAGTGTGCATTTATTGATGATTCGCGTGTGTGTTTCTGTAGGCATTTGCTTTAACCAACAACATCTAGGACAGGATACACAAAATTCTATTCATACAAAAAAAAAAACCCACCAAGAATGGTAAGACTCATTGTCTAAGTCGGTCCTCTCTGGGGCTCCGGAGATAACACTGCATACAGGGATGAAAAGCAGGACACTGCCTCCTCGCCAGCTGGAATGAGAGGAAATTAAAGTTGGCTGCTGTAAATTGGCTATGCTGTGGCTGCTGGTGATGGGCCTGGCAGAGGAGCACAGTATCGCCCCCACATGCAGTTAAGCAGGTCAGGGCATCGGGTGCTGCGGCGCCCCCCACCCTATCCTCCCAAAATCTCAGGGCTGGCCCGCCCCTCCATCATCACACCGTGCACTGGCTGGGGTCGTTGGCGGGGGTGAGGCAAGAGGGCTGTCGACGGGGTCAATGAGGGCGAGGGAAGGGTCAGGAATGCGGCCTGGCGTCTCAGGGTCCTTCTCGGGTTTTGACTGGGTCGTCCGGCCACATCTCTCTGCACGGGCCTCTCTGCAGCGTCTGGCCAGCAGGGCATGATTCTCCTTATCTAGAGCTGTGTTCTAAAGAAGATGTCAGTCAAAATGTCAGTCACGCCATCACCATGACAATTTAACGCATGGGAAGGAAGGGCTGGGGAGAGGAGTGGGGGTCAATCTTGAGCAAAAATGGACAAAGGTGCCCTCTGTTCTTCACCTGTCTGTGATATCTAAAGGATGTGATTTTCTGCAGAATAAATCCTCAGCTTCCTCTTGTTAAACCAGCAGGACTTCTACAATGGGGCTGCAATGGGAGTGGTGATGTGCTGCTGGTGGAGTTTCCCTCCGCACAATATAACGTATGTAAGCATTACAATGAAAGTGAATCCCAATAAAATGGAGGATGGTACTGTAACATCGCTGTTCCATTTCAAAATTGAATTAATCATAAATGATAGAATAACCTAAATGGAGCCAGAAAATCATATTGTTGTCGCTGAATGCAATGCAGCATGAGAGGGAAAATGAGGAATGGCCAGCGATGGCGACTGGACTTAGAAATGATCTGGTCTAATTGGATAAGGTAAGTGTGACATTGATTTGTGCAAAATAATTTTCCACCAGGGCTGACTAACCATTTTCTTGGAGCTCTACCATACTATTGGTTTGCACCCCAACCCAAAGAAAGAACAACTCTTTCAACAAAAAGAGGTCTTGTTTGGCATTCCCGACTCTGCAAATTAACAGCCCAAAGTAGGGATAAAATGAAACCTACAGGATGCTAGATGTTCAGAAACAGGATTTGATAGCCATGCTTTTGGCAGCACATTCCTACATCCTCTTGGCCTTTTTTATTATTGTGACAGTAGTCTCTAAAACCTGAAAAAGCTTTGGTCGACCATTAAAAATGATATAAAGTGCTGTGAAAAAGTATTTTCCTCCTTCCTGATTTTTTTTATTTTTTATTTTTTTGCATATTTGTCACACTTAAATGTTTTAGATCATCAATCAAATTTTAACCCTTAGTTGCATTTTGTCCAATATTTTGGACATAATTTAGGGGGGGTTTATTTTCTCTAGGCTCATAGATACCCTGAAAATGCAAAATGTACATTTTACTGGACATTTCCATACAATACTTTCCTCAATACAGTACAGTCGCCGTTAAAACCGAAGAGACGGCGTTATTTCACGCTCGATTACCACGAACATTTCACCCTTCTAACCCATTTCGAACCACGATCTAATGCACCATTACGCGGTACTTCACACTGCTGACCAATGAGCCGTATCACAGGACAATTTACCGCCAGGAATAACCACATGTGGCTCCACGAAACTGAATATAGTACCGCGTGCAAGTTATAGAATAGAGGGCATTTTGACTGTTAGAATTACCTTTGTGTTTGCCATTATGTATTTTAACCAGGGAAGGATTATGGGTCATCTGGGCCCCTGGGCAAAGAGTTTGCGGAGGACCCCCCTCACCCCCCAATAAAAAAAACATAAAAAATTTAATTATCAATAAAGCTATTGTTGCAGTGCTAAATCCATCCGGTAGGCAACATTGCACAACCTAGTGTGCTAGTTCGAACATAAAAAAATTGAAGCGTCAGTATTTTGCTTTACGTCTTTCCTGAAGAACACAACTAGACCCTGGCTCATTAAACCAATAACGTCTCAACAGCCGGGGTTTTGTGTGTAACCAGAGTTAAATGCAAACCAGCAGAAAGACTGTTAAAAGGGTAGCTATATGCACATGGCCAACAACGATGTTAATGCAAAGACGCATACAGAATTAAATTGTAAAGTAAGCGCAATCACAAAGACTACCAATATCCCGCCATATTCAAAACTACTGGCTAAACTGCAATACGTGGGTTGTCTGTCAGAAGGGCACCGTGTACTCATGTAGTTGAGATGTGGCAGTGCTTTAGCTAGACAGTCTGTCATGCAATGAATTTGACCGTAGAATAAGATACAACACATACACCTTACGTGAAATAAGAAGTCCAAATAATATTTCTTGTGACTTTCTTGATAACTAGTGCCACGGCGGGCATATAATTTCGTTCTATTATTTTCTGCCATCTAGATAAATCAAGGGAGGAAGAAAGGAAACTCTAATAGAGATTAAAACAAAAAACGAACACCATGTTGCACTTTCACACTGGCAGCCTGCATGTGTTACGTTCTAAAGGAGGGGGGAGATTTTGATAGATTTGTAAACCAGCATTGAAACTGGAATAAGAGCTTCTTTTAAGCTAGAGGGAGAAATACAATTTCATTTTACGGTTTCCACTCCCAAGATAATGCGTTATTGTGTATAATATGTATAACATTTAGGCATAAATGTAAATGTAGGTCTAATTACAGATATTTTGTCAAGAAGTTTAAAAGGGAAAATGATAAACAACCTAGTGTCAATAACTAACCATAACCCAAGAATCCGTCAATAATCTATTTTACAAGTTTCTTTCAACTCTTCCTTCTTGCAAAGTCATCTGCTACTTCATCAAAATTAAGCTTTCTGACTAACTCTGATTCAATGGCCAGAAGTGACAGTGAGTTCAGGCAGTTTTGGCACATCCTAATCCTGAGTTCATTTTTAATACATGTCAGTTTGGAGAATGAACTCTCCCCTTCACAATTTGTAATAGGCACTGTCAAAAAAAAGTCTAAGTACAATGTAGACATGCAGTACAGGTCTCTGTAAGAGATTCAGACCCCTTTTTCCTCACTTCATGCAAGTTGGACAGACAGTCTGAGTGTATGATAAATCATATTTATGACATTTCATACACCTCACATAAGTTTTTGAGTAATTCCTTTTTGTACAGACCTGCCACCTTCTACATTAAGTAACTGCTGTAGGAGCATTTGTTAGATGGCAGTTTCATCCTATCCATGTCTAATACTAGTATAACTGTAGTAGTTGACTATTGGAGGCAGCCCCTGTGGGAATTTAAAGCAATGTAACAATTTTTCAACACTCTGAGTGAGAGAGTGGAGGAAGGGTAGCCACTATCTACAAAACCCAAAACCAGTGAAGTTGGCACGTTGTGTAAATCGTCAATAAAAACAGAATACAATGATTTGCAAATCCTTTTCAACCTATATTCAATTGAATACACTGCAAAGACAAGTTACTTAATGTTCGAACAGGTAAACTTTGTAATTTTTTGCAAATATTAGCTCATTTGGAATTTGATGCCTGCAACGTGTTTCAAAAAAGCTGGCACAAGTGGCAAAAAAGACTGAGAGAGTTGAGGAATGCTCATCAAACACTTATTTGGAACATCCCACAGGTGAGCGGGCTAATTGGGAACAGGTGGGTGCCATGATTGGGTATAAAAGCAGCTTCTCTGAAATGCTCAGTCATTCACAAACAAGGATGGGGCGAGGGTCACCACTTAGTGAACAAATGCGTGAGCTGATTGTCGAACAGTTTAAAAACAACATTCCTCAACGAGCTATTGCAAGAAATTTAGGGATTTCATCATCTACGGTCCGTAATATCGTCAAAAGGTTCAGAGAATCTGGAGAAATCACTGCAAGTAAGCGACAAGGCCGAAAACCAACATTGAATGCCCGTGACCTTCGATCCCTCAGGCGGTACTGCATCAAAAACCGACATCAGTGTGTAAAGGACATCACCACATGGGCTCAGGAACACTTCAGAAAACCACTGTCAGTAACTACAGTTCGTCGCTACATCTGCAAGTGCAAGTTAAAACTCTACAATGCAAAGCAAAAGCCATTTATCAACAGCACCCAAAAACGCTGCCGGCTTCGCTGGGCCCAAGCTCACCTAAGATGGACTGATGCAAACTGGAAAAGTGTTCTGTGCTCTGACAAGTCCACATTTCAAATTGTTTTTGGAAACTGTGGACGTCGTGTCCTCCGGACCAAAGAGGAAAAGAACCATCCGCACTGTTTTAAGTTCAAAAGCCAGCATCTGTGATGGTATGGGGGTGTATTAGTGCCCAAGGCATGGGCAACTTACGCATATGTGAAGGCACCATTAATGCTGAAAGGTACATACAGGTTTTGGAGCAACATATGTTGCCATCCAAGCAACGTATTTTTCATGGACGCCCCTGCTTATTTCAGCAAGACAATGCCAAGCCACATTCTGCACGTGTTACAACAGCATGGCTCCGTAGTAAAAGAGTGCGGGTACTAGACTGGCCTGCCTGTAGTCCAGACCTGTTTCCCATTAAATGCGTGGCGCATTATGAAGCGTAAAATACGACAACGGAGACCCCGGACTGTTGAACAACTTAAGCTGTACATCAAGCAAGAATGGGAAAGAGTTCCATCTGAAAAGCTTCAAAAATTGGTCTCCTCAGTTCCCAAACGTTTACTGAGTGTCGTTAAAAGGAAAGGTGATGTAACACAGTGGTAAAAAGGCCCGTGTGCCAACTTATTTGCAATGTGTTGCTGCCTTTAAATTCTAAATTAATGATTATTTGCAAAAAAAAAAAATAAAGTTTCTCAGTTTGAACATTAAACATCTTGTCTGTGCAGTGTATTCAATTGAATATAAGTTGAAAAGGATTTGCAAATCATTGTGTTCTGTTTTTATCTACGATTTACATAACATGCCAACTTCAATGGTTTTGGGTTTTGTACAACCAAAAATGCATGCTGTCTTTGTAAGTTGCCGTTTCACCATCAGTCCCCAAACCAACATTGTGCTGCTGGGTGAAATTCGAGTTACGCGTATTCTCCCCTACTCGCTTCGATCACGCCCACAGCGCTTAACTTCAGAATGTAGGCGGCCTTATGAAAGAGGTGTGACTGATCCAAAAGAGAGGCAGACTCTGTACAAAGCTCATTGATTATGGCTATCAGGAAAACAAGGAACAAGGATTTTCTCATTAACCATGAAAATGCAGTTGTGGTCAATGGAAAACGCAAACCAGACTTTAAATTTGAATATTGTGGGCCTGCTGATTAAACCTCGTATCTCCAAACTGATAAGAAACAAAAACTCGTTTGTCCACTATTCTTACACGCAGAATTAAACATTTTTAAAATTTTTAATTATATTTATCAATTTATATTATTTTATTGTTATTTTTAAATTATATATATATATAAATATATATATATATATATATATATAAATATATATATATATATATATAGTGAAGTTTTCATTTTGAAGATAAGGGATTTTTCTCAGCAGGCCAACGATATGCCGCTGTAATAGAAGGCCTATGTAGGCTATGTCTGTGCTAATTACAAGAAGTAATGCCGGCATCTCTTTTTTATTTCTTATTCTAGCCACCATGGCATTAAAGCTATGCAAACAAACAAATTGCCGCGATAGTTAAATAATAAATAAAGAATTTAGCGCTTTAACCAGCGTAATCAGAGCATTGAAAATGTGCCCCTCCTACAATAGCCTGTTTGTTCCGTGAAAGACATGAAAGAAGCAGCAGTATGCTTTTGATTCACAGACAGTGATAAACACATGTCTGTCGCTGCAGAAACCTCGGCTCTGCTCTGAACAGGGCAATAAATTCTACACATTGCTTCAAAGGTACTTGTTTGTTAACAAAATAAAGTGGGGAAACCTCTTTGAACTAGAGGGAATTCCTCATGCGATTCGTGTGCGCTGGAGTTGGAATCGATCAGATCAAAAAAATGCGCATGCGGCTCCGCCCCAGGAGCCGGGTGAAAATCGCGTAGATGGAAACACTTCATATAAAGACAATGATATGCGATTTTTGACGAACTCGTTTCTGCACCAGCGCCTGACTTCAGCCGTATAAATGGAAGCATAGCTTAATGTGTTGAAGATATTAATTCAGCATTATTGATTATATTTACTTATATTGATTATATATATACATTTTTTATCATTATTCATTCATTGCTCATACTCATAATCAATAACCATATTATGTAGGCAGCAAAAAGACACACACATAACACACACACACAAACATACAAGTGGTTCACATACTGCAGTGCAGACACACACATAACATAACACAAATATACATACAAGTAGTTCACACATAGAGAGACAAAATACAATACAAATACAAGCAATTCAGTTCACACTTGCATGAGCAGCTCACACACACATAAGCAGGCTTTTGTTTAGTTGATTCAAAAAACCATAATCAGAGGATGTATTTGATTTCTGCAGCTTTGATCAATATTTGTTCAGCAAAATCATTATTTGCTACTGAAAACATACTCAATTGAATTACTTGTAATAATTTGGTATGCATCAAATTCATCCACTGGTATCTTTTTCTTTTTTGTATCTCTGTATATTTTTTTCGAAGTGTGACTGTAGGTCTCTTAAGGTGATACGCAAGCGTCTTTGCTCTGCATTCCTGAAGGGTTACCTAACTGAGATCTCAGGTTGCCTGACCTATGAAAAGGGGTAGGGAGGGGATTAGGCCCCCCGAACCTTACCCCTTAACAGGCGGCGACGGGACTGCAAAGTTCCGAGGGCACGTTAAAGACTCTCTATAGTGCAAGGGAGAGGACTGAAGGCCCCCGTGTCTAGTGAAGTATGAATTGACATACTGCCGTGGTACCGTCTAGTCGGCGTGCTTGTCGCATGTAAGTGTGGGCAACACGTGGTACGTGGGTGACAGCCCACACCTAGCAGAGGGGCGTTGGAGACGACCTCTGTGAACAGGCGAGGCTGGTGAAAACGGTCAAAGTTTCTATTCCCATAGCGAAGTGGGGTAGGGATAAGACCGTCAGTTCCAACCTGGGTGGCTGGTGTGCAAACATTTTTTATTGATTCATTTAATTATTAATTGCTTATCCTTGCTTGCTCATATTCTGTTTTAGTTCACAACTTCATAGGCCTAGAGTGTGTGTGTGCTTGCATATTTCTGATTTAGCAGGGGCCTGCATAACTCTAGATAGGCTACATGACATGTAGCCTATCTAAAGTCATGACAACTTGAATGTCTGTACCAAGGGCAAGATGTTTTTCTCTTTCTCTAAGTTTATGTGTTCATAGAAAGCTCCATAACAAGATAAGCTGGAGCCAGAGCTGAGAGGGAAGGCAGGTGCTCTCCTCCCTGGCAAGATGTGTGTGTATCCCTAGACAACTTGACGTGGTTACGTACCAACTTGACGCAGTTGCGTGTGACGCAAGGCTCGCGTGATGTGTAAATCAGCAAGGGGGGAGGAGAACGCTATGGAGTATTCCTACAAATACCAGAGAACTTTCTAATTGTGTATCCTCCATTCAGACTTGACTTTGTATGGGGATCCTTTTTTGCAAAAAAGTAAACAAACTTTGGCTTGGATATTAACTTCTCTGTCTCTGACTGATTTTTTTTTTCCTGAGTCGTCTTGAGTTTTCTCTCGTGAAGGTAATACTTGGAATGTAAAATCAAAATTCCTTTAACAGCTGGTAACCACTACGGGATTCGGGGATCGCTATCGACTGGGTCACCGGCCGGTCGGGTCGCAGAGGGCAGTAAGACCACGAGGTGGCCGCCGTGCTCGGCTCAATGTACAGTCAGGCCACCATAAGCCAAAAGTGAATGCGTTAGTAGGCGAGTGGTGCTTCTGTGATCGGTGGGCTCTGAAAAGGAGACACCGGGAAGCAGAAGGCAGAGTTCTGAACCTGGGGGAGCCCGAGCAAAGATCTCTGTGGAAAAGGATCTAGCCTGGAACTACGCCCTGGGAGAGGGAGGTTCGAAGGATCTAAGTGAAGGACCATATTTGAGGTTTATAACCCATTGTAAAGCTGGAAAACTGGCAGTTCTACAGGGGAGTTCGTCTTGCAGTTCATCGGGCAGTTCTGCAGTTCGTCTTAGGGGCAGTTCCTCTTGCGCAAGAGGAACTCGGCTTTACATTTTTCAACATGACAAAATAAAGCCTAATTTTTCCTTTTTCAAGAATCTGTCTCTCTCCAATTGCTTGAGGATGGGGAAATCTCAATATGTTGAAGAAAATCCACAACATATTTGGGGAGCCAGCGGCAGGAGTCGTCAAAGGTTGGGTACACTCGTCCTGGTGCTCGGAGATGGGACAGAGAGCACAAACCCACCCTCAGATGCCAGCAAACTAAAGATAAGGTGAGCAATTTAATAGATAAGTGAGGGTGTCGTTTGTGTTGTCTGGTCCTTATCTGGAACACCGGAACACTGGAACTCTCTCCAATTGCTTGAGGATGGGGGAATCTCAATATGTAGAAGAAAATCCACAACAAATGCTGTGCCGACGTCTATGGTCTCTGTACATATTCTTATTAGTGGAAGGGGTTCTGATTGCAACGTGAGTACAATCAATGGCTCCCATAACACTGGGGAACCTGGCGACCCGGTAGAACCCCCTTAAAGTCAGAATCCTAAGGTAATTTTATTTTTTAATATTGCTCGGTTTTGGAGAGATACCATGACTGCATATCGCTTCTGAAGAAAGCAGATAGACGCGCATGACAGAAAAGCCACTACGGTGATGTTATTTTACCACATTCCACGGCTGCCGCGCAGGGTCGTAATAACGCCACGTTATCGGGTCTGCTTCCGAACTCCGGTGCCTGACGTCACCCGTGGATAACAGCGTGCTCTGTACTGGATCCACTAGATCCAGACTGCATGCGCATGCATGCATTTGGGTTGTATCAGTGGCGTGCCGTCAGATGTCGGGAAGGCCTTCAGTAACATCGCCCTTTCCTGTAAAATTTCTCTTAAACTGTTTGCGATCAAGTTTGCCAGATCAACAATCAGTTTACTAACTGAACAGCCATCGCCATTGCATGACACGTAAAATTAACGAATGACAAAGCGATTAGGCCTACCTGTTAGCTATGTTGATATAATTGATGTGACTCCGCAAGGATGACAATCTGCAAAAAATCCAAACTTTCGCTGACTTCGCAGCAATTAGGCCTACTTTCGTTATTGTCACTCAGCTGTGCGTCTAACAACGCACTTTAGCCGTCACTACATTCAGACCATAGAACGGATTCTCTTGGTTTGTTGCTCAATTAACCTTGCGAACTAATTTACGCAAATACAGAAATTATAAAGACGTTGGAGATTGATATTTTCCATCGTCATTGATGTGCGGAAGTAAACGCCGTATATATTCGTAGTGCAATGTATAACAAGGCTTTCAAAAATAAATTAGATTCTCGTCGGTTCCACTAATCAGTCTGAGCAACTGTTTCTAATCGGGGAGGTAAACTGCGAGAGGTGTCTGTCATTAAGAAGTGAAAGGTGAGGTTATTGAAGGCTCTGTGTGTCTGCCTACAATGCCAGGGAAGATGAGGAGGCAAGTGACGATCGTTGGGGGTTAGATCTACCTCCATCTAGAACAGAGGTGGGCAGCGAGGGCCGTATCTGTCCCTGGTTTTCACACCAACATCTGGTCTTTAATTAGTTGATTGTCTCAATTAGCCAAACCATTTATGAAATCTGACGTTTCATGCGCATTTCTTTAAATTATCACGTAACTACAAAGACTAGTCCTGTCTCCCTTCATAAAACATTTTCCTTTGATCGAATCATTGCGAAAATCTTTATTTGTGCATGCAATCAAATAACTCAATTGATCAGGGTAATTGATAGGAATAAAAACCTGCATACACACCGGCCCTCCAGGACCGTGATTGCCCACCCCTGATCTAGAATAAACAATACGGACTGGTGAGTATTTTAAATCGATATACAAGGGAAATGACGACGCTGATATATTTTTCTCAAAATCCCAAGACATTTGTCTGTCCTGTTGGGATCAACAAAGTTTGTTTTATTATCCTGGACCTAGGTTGGCGAAAATAGGCACAGTACCGCAGTGACGGTCCGTCGGCAGACACACAGGGCCTGCAATAACCTCACCTATCACTTCTTAATGACCGACACCTCTCGCAGTTTACCTTCCCGATTAGAAACAGTTGCTCAGACTGATTTGTGGAAGCGACGAGCATCTAATTTATTTTTGAAAGCCTTGTTATACATTGCACTACTAACATATACGGCGTTTACTTCCGCACATCAATGACCATGGAAAATATCAATCGCCTACTTCTTTATAATTTCTGGATTTGCATAAATTAGTTCGCGAGGTTAATTGAGCAACAAGCTAAGAGAATCCGCTCTCTCGTCTGAATGTAGTGACGGCTCAAGTGCGTTGTTAGACGCACAGCTGAGTGACAATAACGAAAGTCATTACCGTGAAGTCAGCGAAAGTTTCGGATTTTTTGCAGATTGTCATCCTTGCGGAGTCACATCAATTATATCAACATAGCCAACATCGCTTTGTCATTCGTTAATTATTACGTGTCATGCATTGGCGGTGGCTGTTCAGTTAATAAACTGATTGTTAATCAGGCAAACCTGATTGCAAACCGTTTAAGCGAAATTATACAGGAAAGGCCGATGTTACTGAAGGCCTTCCCGACATCTGACGGCACGCCCCTGGTACTGTGTAAATGCGTGTAGGATACAGTGTGGTGACGAGAGGGAGGGAGGGTCGCTTATCAGTGGTCCACGGGTGACGTAGGGCCTGTGGTCGGCTGTTTCCGTGACGGGTGACCTGCTGAATCGGAAACCAGATGTGTGCGCTATAAATAGTCGAGCTTTCTACATAACCAAGCCGCCTTACGGGAAACAAACCACACCAACAACCGAATTTATTTTGCTTCTACTATCCAGTGTTGTGTATTGATATTTAACGTTAGATTCTGACTTTAACTCTCCGTCTTTCAGCTGGTGTTACGGGGAATTGTAAAGTGGCTGACGAGTTGCAGTATAGCGTCAACCGTGTCAGACATCTTGACACAGACGCCGTGATATGTGCATGCCATCACCAGCCAGTCTCTGGAACGACCCATGCCAGGACCGACAGCATGTTTGTAATGCGTTTGTAATTGAACTAATTGGAGAAGAGGCTGTTGCGTAATATCATGTGATGATTTTGTTTGATCATTTATTATGGCTTTATTAAGGAAGAACAATCAAATATTGAATGTCTCAACCTTTACCATGTTAAATAAAATAAAATGAATGTTAAAATTCGGCCGAGAACCGACATCAAACGCAATATTATGTTGGCGCTTGACCTTAATGCAGCCCTCAAAAGCGCTTAACAGAAAAGGCGCGTAAGCCAGGGGGAGAATACGCGTAAGTGTTATTTACATAAGATACGCCCGGAAACGCCCCGATTTTGGCCTTGCTCCGCCCCAAGCGCGTAACTGCCTTCGGGGCGCCTAATGCACAGATTTAAGTCGAGGGGAGAATACGCTTTCAACTTACGAGCATGGGAGAATAGACCCTTAGTGTCTAAGATGGCAGCCATTAGACAATTTGTTAATTTCAACATAACAACTTCAAAATAACACATATTTAGAAAGTACAGGTCAGGGCATTTATAGCATGTTTGTAAACATTTGTTATCAAATATGGTAGCTCGCCTTACAGTTTCACAGTGTTTGCAACTATTTATGTAAGTGTACTATAGTTCAAGAGGTTCAAGGAGTCATGGTAAATGAAGAGACTAAGGCTCTAGTCGTGAGAGGGCTTCATGAGAGAACACAGAGCTTGTGTAATGCCTTTTAGGGCGTACTCACACTATAGCCATCATTAGTTAACAAGCTAGTTCTAGTATCAAGTGAAACAAAAATATTAATTATGAAATCCGAAAATATTAGAACCGGTCCAGCTTTACTCAACAGTGCAGACTGATGATGCAGTTTGAATGTCATGTCATATAATTCACTATGCTCTGAAACAATGTGTTCAAAGAAATACCAGTTATTAACAACTTTCACAAATGCATTGACATATTTATTATTTCGAGTCTCGTCATTGACGTCATGTTTGAGATCCATGCTGGGGCACGGTTAGCTATCACACTACATGTGTATCGTACTAGAGTCCACCTCTTCTAAGTGTACGAGTGTATCATACCCAGGTCACCGATCGATCAAACCGGACTTAGGGAATCAAGTGTACTAGGGTACATTATGGGCTGCCTTGTGTGAGTAGGCCCTTAGTGAGGTCAACAGCCCTTGCAGTCAAAGGACTGTGGGCCACTCATAGTCTATGAGGCCCCCGCCCCTCACATAACCATGCCCACCCTTACCAAGGTCCCAGGGGGGAGGTGCTTTCAGCGGGCCCCCATGGCAGGGGCTCATAATCAGAGGGCCCTTTAAAAGTACGCCCCCTCCTCTCGAGGACCCCTGGTAGTCAGAAGTCTAGGTGGCCAAAACTATGTGACGGTTGCAGGATGATCACACTTTTGGAAAGAGATTTCCAGGGTAGGTTTGTCTGCCACCGGTGCCAGCTAATTGAGCATCTAGAGAGCAAGCTCCTTGATCATCAGGGCCAGTTGGCGGCGCGACATAGTTCGCAATCAGTAGAGTTCCTAGAGGAACTAAGTAGTATGTCGTTTTGAGAAATAGTGTGTACGCCAAAGCAGGGTGGTACTGGGATCCCAGAACAGGCAGGGAGAGAAAGTTGGGTGACTGTAGTTCGGCAGCGCAGGAAAAGGTGTGCACGCCGTACAGCGACAGCTTCTCCAGTGGTTGAGGTGTCCAACCGATTCCAGCCCTAGCAGGAACTCGACTTGGCCCCTGACCTTGAGAGTGAGGGGACTGATGAGCAGCAGGGCACCCTGTTGGCCTCTACCCCTCAGAAAAGAGAGTTACTGATAGAGGGGGACTCAATACTTAGAGGAATAGATAGCTTAGTCTGTTTGCGCGACAAGGAGTCTCGTAAGGTCTGTTGCCTGCCTGGTGCCCAGGTAGGAGACCTCCTGGAGCGTGCGGACAAGCTCCTGGCCAGAGCGGGGAGGGATCCAGTTGTCATTGTCCATGTTGAAACAAATGACATAGGTAAGGGTAGGTTTGAGGTTCTGCAAGGCAAATTCGTGGAATTAGCTGAGAAGCTTAGGAGCAGATCCTCAACGGCAGTGTTCTCCGGGATTCTACCGGTACCACGTGCAAGCGGAGGTAAGCAGAATTTTATCGGGAGGTTTAACACGTGGCTACAAACCTGGGGTAGGAAAGAGGGGTATAGGTTTATGGGGCACTGGAACTTTTTCTGGGACAGGGGTGACCTGTTCAAGCCTGACGGGCTGCACCTGCACCGGAGGAGTACGTTTGCACTGAGCCAGCGTATGTTGAGGGTAGCACAGGATTATTTAAACTAGGGACTTGGGGGGCAGGGAGGTTAGTGAGTGTTACACATAGGGAAATGCAGACTGCCCCAATGGAAGCTGACGGCGTAACATGCACTATCAATATTTTACTTTTAAAGCAACAAAGCGTAGTAGGGGGGCTCGAGGCGGCAGCCACATGGGAAATCAAGGGGGAAGAGCATTAGTAATAACCTGAAATGTTTTTATTTAAATGCAAGAAGCATTAAAAATAAATTTCCAGAACTTGAGGCTGTAGTGATCAGTGAGGGCTATGACATAGTTGGGATTACAGAGACATGGCTATGTGAAGAGGATGGAGACGAGTATAATATAGAAGGTTATAAGCTCTTTAAGAAGGATAGATGTAATAGGCGAGGAGGGGGCGTAGCACTCTATGTGAACGAAAAAATTAATGTACAGGAAATTCCCAAAATTGAACATTCTTTGTCCTGTGAAGATATCTGGGTCAGGCTCATTGGCAAACACGAGACAGGTTTAAACATAGGAGTATGCTATCGACCACCAGCTTTGGACAGTACAATCAATGAAATGCTTTTTAGGAGGATTATGCAAGCTTGTAGTGGTGGTGGGACTATTATCATGGGAGACTTAAATTATCCTGGTATCAATTGGGAAATGGTGAAAGGACAGGGTAGGGGGAGGAAGAATTTCTAGATGTTATAAATGATAATTTCTTGGTGCAGTATGTCAATAAACCTACCAGAGAGAAGGCAATTTTAGACTTGGTGCTCTGTAATGACCCTGATAGAATTAACAATGTTGAGGTACTGGAGCCACTTGGGACAAGTGATCACTCTGCTGTTAAAAGTCAGAGGACCGCCATCCCTCATCCATTTTCATAAGGGGCCCTATAGCAGGCCTGGGGGCCCTGGTAGTCAGAGGGCCTGCTGAAAGCACTCTCACCCAGGGCTCTTGGTAAGTCAGAGGTCCCTGGTAAGGGCCCTCATAATCAGAGGGAGTCCTAAAAGTATGCCCCCCGCCTCCCGAGGACCCCTGGTAGCCAGAAGTCAGAGCCCCCCCAGTAGAGGCCCTTGTAATCAAAGGGCCCTCTAATGGTATGCCCTGCTCCTCCCTAGGCCCCCTTGGTAGGGGCTCATAATCAGAGGGCCCTCTAAAAGCACCTACGGTAGTGAGAAGTCAGAGGACCGCCACCCCTAATCCATTTTCATAAGGGGCCCTATAGCAGGGCTGGGGGCCTTGGTAGTCAGAGGGCCTACTGAAAGCACCCCCCTCCCCCAAGGGCCCTTGGTAGTCAAATGTCAGAGGGCCGCCCTCCCTCCCTGTTTTCATCAGAGGCCCTGTAACAGGGTCAGGGTCCCTAGTAGTCAGAGGATCCTACAGAATGGAGGCCCTCTGAAATAAGAATGTATTGTTGATAGGCATCGCCGTTTTGGGCTACAGGCCCCCCCCCAGGGCCCCTGGACCTCTAGGGCCCCTGGGTGCCGGCCCCGCTGGCCCGGGCTATAATCCATCCCTGATTTCAACATCTTTTTATTTTCTCTTGCAGTGAAAGTGGAAGTGAGAGCTTATGCGACCTCTGGAAAGCGTGTGGCTGATCCTGTTTAAAAAGCCTAGCATGAACAAGAAAAAAAAATATGATAAATTCGACAGCGTAATATAAGAAATTGTATTCTTAAATAAATGTTTTTTTCGGTATTTTAAATATGTCTTTTTATTGCAGAAACTGTGATTCTGAGAGTTTTTGGGTAAACCTTCAGTGAAGTGTTCCGCAATTGATTTATTGGTTTTGAAAAGCCAACCGCAATATAAATAAACAAATTGGCAATCTACAACTTAATAGCCAGTGAGCTTATGCTCGCGTTATTCTCCGAAATTATGCGTTTTCGGACCTGCAGAGGTGTGAGGTTGTCTCTCGCCAAGGAGTCAATCTTCGTCCTAAACTGTGGGGAAATGCGTCATATCGTGATAGGTTCCATCGTTGTGAATGTGATGTCAGTTTATGGTTGGGCAGTTTATAGAAAATTTCTGCCACGCGCTGAGCAGGTCATTAATTCTTTAATAGGCTACAATGATCTAAAGGGATTATTAGGGTGACAATGAGTAATAAATAAAGATGACACGAACTGAGCTCTGAATCAGTGCCAGGTACCTAAATCCGCTTTTAATTCCCTGAATTCAGTTTACGAAAGAGCCATTCAGTTTTAAGTGACATTTTGGCCTAAGTTATTGTCCTTTAGAGATAAGATATTGGGCAGATCTTTTTTTAATTGCGTTTCCTTATTGATAGATATATAATAAGCTTACTAAAACAACCTGTGTAAGGTTCCGCAAATATTTTATTTTTCTTGTTTTTTTTTTTTTTTTGCTCTTTTTTTTTTCGTGCATTCAAGAGTCGTTATGGTCGAACTAAATTCACATTGTACACAATTCTTTTCCAGTTGCAAGCTTTGCGTACATTATATTTCAACATCTGAATGGTTATCTCAATGATTATGACAAATCATTAAAACAAATACAGACGATGCAAAACGTTTTGTCATGAAAAAAATGGTTCACAATTGCCAATTGGCATTTTAAAACGAAACAGTATATCGAAAAACATTCAAGTTCTTTCCGTAAATGAATTTTACTGAGACGGGGTGCGAGTCATCGATTTACAGTAGGTTGACCGGTTCTGCAATTTGACCGATTCCGAAATTTGCAGAAATCAAACTTTATTAGCGCGAAAACGACTTCGCTGTCAGCCTTGAGTTTGACACCGCTGGAAAGGTAAATTATTGTGGATTTAACTCTTAACTATTGTTTCGATATATTCGGCTTCATAGAGAAATAAATGCCTGATAACTGTTGCTTGCCGTTGCAGCAGTAGGCTACGAAATCAACGCTTGTGATAAGGCGCACTGTGCAGTGTGCGGTTGTTAAACACGTGTATTCCCGGGATTCATCACGTGATTAGTGTCATTATGATCGGAAATGATCGTATATTTGACCATACAAATCCAAATTTCGTACTCTTGATACTTTTTCATCAACACCCATAGTGACTGCTTGTCATTTGACTAGTTCCGCAAACGTCATTTTGTAGGTTTTCAAACTAGCAATTTATGAGACATATTTATTCTTGTTTATTTTTATGAAAGAATTTTATTAAAGTTTAATGTAGTCAATGTGAAATAAAACCTTTTCCCCCCGCCATAACTGTTTTTCTGTGGCTCAACTGGCTGATCATTACTCACGTCATATGTTAATCTGAACTTGTAGTCTCATCCTGATCATTTTAATGTATACTTGGCATGTACTACTTGAATTGGAAAGAGTAGAAGGAATCCTCCATAGTCGCTGATAGCAGTTTGAATATCGATGGATGTACAAATCGTCTTGAACTGAGGCCAGCGCACGTGGATTCCATGCAGTTGAAACAATGTCGACACACGGAACAATTAGCCATCAATTTGACCAATTATTGTGATATCCCCCATTAGAGTAATGCCGGATAAAATTGGTAGAAAATACACGTGTCTGTTTCTTTGTGGCCAGGGGCACGCAATTTTGCCAATAAACAAAGAATATCATAAGTTCGGCCTGACAAAGGGCGCTGTTTGCGAAACTGGAAATTATTTGCGGAACAAGTCAAAGGACGTGCCACTGTAAAATGACTGTGCAAGGCTTTATTCCTAATAACTGAAGAAAACTAATTGTTCCAAAAAGTGCGTGAGCAATTTCCGCAAATTTGTGAACAGATAACTTTCTGCCAGCGAATTCTGTTTCGATACCTGACGCTTCAAACAAATTCCGTTTGCGGAACCGGTCAATGTACTGCAGGAATGGATAGGCTATACTAAATTACAGGTTTGCAACAGGAAAAATAATATATTTCGACACAAGTGTAAAACAGGCCTAACACACATTATCTCCAAACATAAAATATTGCAGAAATGATACCTGACAAACAAAATCCTTAACAAAAAATAGCATGATATTTCATAGGAAGTGGCTATATCTACGGCGCCGTACACGGTGATTCGGGGCTAAATTTTACGGGGCGCGTGCGCATTGACGTTTACTCGCATAGCTTTGCTGGCAGCTTCCAAGCTCAGCACACTTATCTGCGTCTACAGCGGAGTGTTTGTTTAAATACAATCTCTCAGACCGCTTTCGCACAAGGTACGATTGTTCAGTACCGTGCCACAGTGCGATTGTGTAATATGTTTTGGGGGATTTTATTATTGAGAAGGGGCTTTAGAATACCAATATCGCGAATGCATGCTGCGCATGCCCTAGCAACCCGGTGTGTCATCACTCAGTAACATGGATTACCACGTAACGCAGCACAAGAAATTGAACTCGAAATTTTCTTGACTATATTTCAGTGGCTAAATCATCAATTGCTCCTCACAACTGTTAAACGCGAGTCATCTTGAGTTTGCCCGGAGACACCGCCTCCGCACATGCCCACTCCGACTTACCGTAAATATGGCCCCGAATCACCGTTTACGGCGCCGTAGATATAGCCTCTGCTTATTTAATAATCAAATTGCTACTATACCGCACTTAAGTTTTAAATAGTAGCACAGGTTGAGAAAACTGTATCAGTGGCATAGCCAGCGGGTGTGCCAAAACAAGTCCCTTTATGACAGCAATCAGTCCTGACTAGTTCTCAATCATTTTCCTTTATCGATGTGTTTTCCAGTTATCGAAACTGGCAACTGAAGACACGGTTTCTCTCCATATGTGATCTAACAGTGATGAAATCATGGACTAAATACAGTACAATGGCGGAACCAGACCAGATAATTGGGGTTCACAAAATGTCAGTTTAAAACAGTATTTAGTCCTGACCTGTTCTCAGTCATTTTCATGATTAACAAAAGGTTCACTCCGAGAGCACTCCACACTTAACAGGTGCTGCTTTTTCTCCCCAATTAGGTAAGACAACAATCATTCATCTCGACGCATATTTGCTGTACATGTGGCAGGCCGAAGGAGGGCCCAGGCAGGGACTTGAACCTCCAGAGTCCTGGGTAATAGTCAAACGTGCTGACCACATCACCAAAGAGCCAGGCTCATTGGCAAGGTAGTCGGGGCATGCACTTATTAGGAGACAATTTTAGTGACAAGACCTTTCTACTGTCACATCTCTCTACCTCTTTTGTGAGCGTGCTTTACGTATGTTGATGCAAAATGCAAAATGCAGTTTTTAAATGACGATATAATTTATTAGGGGAAAAAAGCTACAAACCCACCTGGCCCTATGTGGGAAAACTAATCCGCCCCCCCCTTGTTAAATCATGAATTAACTGTGATTAAGCACATTTTTCTGAGTTCAATTTCACCGGCCACACCCAGGCCTAATTACTGCTAGACCTGTTGAATCAAGAATAAAAAGAACTTATCTGGCAAGGTGAAGTAGGCTAAAAGATCCCAAAAAGCAACACATCATGCTGCGATCTAAAGAAATTCAAGAACAGATAATGATTAACATCTTTCAGTCTGGAAAGGGTTACAAAACCATTTCTAAGGCTTTGGGACTCCAGCGAACCATAGTGAGAGCAATTATCCACAAATGGAGAAAACTTGGAATAGTAATGAACCTTCCCAGGAGTGGCCAGCCTACCAAATTTACTCCAAGAGTGCAAGAACACACCGATGACTCATCCACGAGGTCACAGAAGAACCCAGAACAACACCTAAAGAACTGCAGGCTTCACTTGCCTCAGTTACATTCAGTGTTCATGATTCAACAATAAGAAAGAGACTGGGAAAAATCGGCATCCGTGGCAGAGTTCCCAGGCGAAAATCCACTGCTGACCAAAAAAACAGGAAGGCTCCTCCCATATTTGCCAAAAAAACTTTTTGATGATCCCCAAGACTTTTGGGAAAATATTCTGTGGATTGATGAAACTTCTTGGAAGGTGTGCATCCCATTACATCTGGTGTAAAACTAACACAGAATTTCACAAAAAGAACATCATAACAACAGTCAAACATAGTGGTGGTAGTGTGATGGTCTGGGGCTGCTTTGCTGCTTCAGGACCTGGACGACTTGCTGTGATTGATGGAACCATGAATTCTGCTCTGTACCAGAGAATCCTGAAGGAGAATGTGCGACTATCAGTGTGTGACCTCAAGCTCAAAGGGCACTTAGGTTTTGCAGCAGGACAATGATCCGAAACACACCAGCAAGTCCACCATGAAGGTTTTGGAGAGGCCTTGTCAAAGTTCGGACTTGACCCCTTTACTGTCACAGGGCCCTAATTAGGACTGGGCGAAATGTGAGAAAATGCAGGTGACAGTTAAGGGATTAAATCTGATTGAGATGCTGTGGCATGACCTTAAACAGGCCATTTATGCTTAAAAACCCTCTAATGTGGCCCTGAATTAAAACAATTCAAAAGAAGAGTGGGCCGAAATTCCTCTATAGCAATGTGAAATATTCATTGCCAGTTATCGTAAACACTTGATTTCAGTTGTCGCCGAGGGTGGCGCAACCAGTTATTAGGCTTGGGGGGGAATTACTTTTTCACATAAGGCCAGGTAAATTTGGATAGCTTTTTCCCTCAATAAATAAAATCATCATTTAAAAACTGCATTTTGTCTCTACTCCAGTTATCTTTGTCTAGTATTAAAATTAGTTTGACGATCTGAAACATTTAAGTATAAAAAATATACAAAATAAATAAATCAGGAAGGGGCAAATACTTTTTCACAGCACTGTACCTCTGGTCTTTTTCCAAATTGACCTTGTTCAATGGAATTTCCTTGTATTGTTTTGTTGCACTGATTAAAATACACTTCCTACAGACAAGACTGTTTTTATCTCTATTTGTGTTTGAACTGTGACATGAATTTAGTCCAAGAGGCACAGATGACAATTTCCCATTTTCCCTGTCAGTGATATTAAACTGAAACACAGCAGAAGCACAGCAGTGAGTGTTAGTACATACCATTGCCCTGGTGCTATGCAGGGGTAGCAGTCCAGGCATGGATAAGAGCAGAGCAGAGGGACAAAGACTGGTCTTACTCAAAAGCAGAACACCACATTCAGGTCACATGTATAGCAGCACACACAAAACATTTAAAGGGAATCAGAAGTCAATAATTTAAATTAGCTGACTAATTTGGTTAAAAGGTACGTTACTGTGTCTGAAAGAGTTTTGAGAAAAAGTGGATGCACATTTGAATGTGAACACTGGGAAGGAGAAAAGCTGAATATACTGAATGAAACAAAAACAAAACTGACTCTCCAACAGGTGACTAGTGCATTGATAATACTTCCAGCAGGTCCACCAGCATGTCTCTGGAAAACCCATGGTGCATTCATGCTTTTCACCCCTTAATTGCACAATTAAACAAAATACAAATCATGAGTCTTTATGTAATCTTTCAGAGATTAGCTTTGTTTTGCTTTAGAACTATGATACATAAAGTAATGGATAACTAATATTTCCCCAGTTTGCAACATGAAATCATCTACTTTACTGGTAAACTAATGTAATGCACTACAATGTTGCTGCCACTAGATGACGCCACAGTTGTCTTTTTGCTAAGCAGTGAAAACAAATCAATTAAGAATCATCAACCACAAGCAATCAGAATAGTAGAAAGATAATAAATATTCCTTGTTCACTTTTTCACCAAACATATGATTTGGCTAATATTTTCTCAGCAAAGCCTTTTCACTGCAAAGCCATTTAATATCTGGTCCCTCATTCATTGTAAGGAGGCATGAGATCACTAAATCACTGTAATGCTTAAAAAAAAAAAATTATCTACAGAACTAGAATACAGGACTAGCCTGGAGAAAGGCACAGCAAACACAACAAAGTTAATTACTTTCTCACACTGGTATCAAATCCAGTGTAAATCTGTACAGCTTGACACAAACAGGCAATTCTGCAGCCGTACATGCAGACATTTGTTCCTCAGTCAAGCAAAAATAAATAAGTAAATAAATAAAAATGGAAAAAACAGAATGAACTATTGGGCATATAATCAAACATAAGCTGAATTAGTTGACCAGGGTCATTCCAGCAAGCAGTTGGGGAAGGCAATGAAGAGAGAAGACAAAGATGGAGGTGGAGAGGTCCTGCTGGACAGAGCTGCGACACTGTGAAAAAAATATACTGTTAGAGGGGTGAGCTGTGCAGAGAGACGGCTACTGTGGAGTCGGAGCCTGGGGTGTGTCAACCATCCAAGCTGTTGGGAGTCCAAGCACAGGCGAAAGGCCATTGTACAGCCAGGGTTTGGCTCTGGGCCATTTCTACACAGTTCTAGTTGGAAATGGCAGCCCCAGGGGTGTGCATCCTTCAACGATCCAGACTGCCAAATTCACCACAATGAGCTCTCCATTCCTCAATCCCCCCCAATCCCCACCCCTGCTTTTCCCTTCAGTACATGCAGAAAGAAACAAAGCGGAAGGAAGATCTGCAGTTTCCATGCCAACTGCTTTTGGGTTCAAGTGCAGTCATGGATGGCCAGTTCCATCCACCACGGATTCATGCTAGAGTTGGAGTGCCTGCTAATGGCTATAGCATAGCATCATATGTTTCTGTTACGACTGAGGATAACTGTACTCACTGCATGAATTATGACAGATCTCAGCCCAGATGCCAACTGGAAACATGTTGTAAACTATGCTAAATTAATTGATCCCTTTGCCTTTCTCCCGAAGGAAAGTGTGGAGTGACAGTGCTTCTCGTTGTCAACTCCAGAAATGTTATCCAGTTCACTGTTGTTCAATTAATTCAAGCAAAATCAGCATTTCAGTAATTGTCTAACCATATAGATTGGCCAGCCTTATGTCCTGTACTGAATTTACACATTTGGATTAGATTTCCATTTGTACTGTTAAGATCTTGTGACTGAGTAGGATTCATTTCCCTCTGTGGAGAGTGCTTGGTTAGATTTTTTAGATGACATTACTTCCTCAAACTCCGCAAAACTGGTTAAATATGCTGAGGTTATTCAATAATTTGATTTATTCTGCCAAACTTATTGGCCATAGTTTGCTCAGTATGAAAACCTATGACAAGAAGTTGGCTGGGGAAGAAGTAAGCCAGCTGCCAATGAAAGAGATGGGATACCTGTGAGATGTTGGAATTGTAGAGAAAGATGTAAAGAGGGCTGTGGTGAGCAGTTGGGGTGCTGTTTATAGTGGGTTGTTGGCTGCAGAATGATGGCTATTATTGTGTTTAGGAGCTGGATTTGAGAAACTCTGTGAGAAGCTATAGAGTTACTAGCAGTCTATTTAGAGATGTTGGCAAAAGAAAAATGGCTTCTATACTCAGCCAAAATAAAAACTTCACACTCGTTTGGAGGTCGATAAGTTGAACATACAAGAAATGAGGTTTTAAATAATGATTTTATTTAATTCTGTACTCACGAAAGATGGTGTATCATAAAAATAATGTCTATAATGTAACCGGTTCCACCAGAAATGCTACGGAAATGTCCAAGAGTAAAGATGGTAAGTTACAACTTGAATAAGAGCAGTGCGCAGGCGATTACGTATGGTTTGGGCAGTCACAGGACCTCTAAACAATTCATTCATAGTGGACGTTGCAGTGACAAATCGATTATGCAAATGACGTAAGTGAATTTGTCGGTCTTCTGCTTTTGACGTCTCGCGTGGGCTACCAGAACGAGGTCGGTCAGCTGTGGCACCAGTTTGTTGGAGACGTGTCCGAAGATCATGGATAGTCCGTCGACTGCATCCCATAACCCTTGCAACGTCAGTGATGGACGTTTCCGTATTTAGCATGCCAATGGCTCGTTCACGCTGAATGTTTGAAAGCCATGGCATTGAAAATCAACAAATAATTAACTGTAAAACTTTTTTCCGAGATGTCACTCTAACGTGCTAGCGTGAGCTCAGTTGCACATCCCTCATATGGTCACGTGACTAGGAACACAAGAAAACATGGTTTTAGCTTAAAGTACGCTTGCACGTGCTATGTACCTGTGCACATCGGAGTTGATGTGTGTCATGATGTCTTTGACAACGCATTCACCCCTAGTGATAATAAAAACTCTTATTAAAAGTTTCAAGAAAATATTTACAAATTTATTAGTGTGAAGTTTCTTTTTTGACTCAGTATATTTTCCAATGTGATTTTCAGAGAGAAAGTAAGATACTACAGAGATGCTTGCTGTCGGCTAGACCAGTCTGGATGCTCACCATGAGGACACAAACTCCAGCTGAGGTGTTACTCTGCTTTGGTGTGGAGTTAAAGTGCTGCTTCAGTTTACCTGACATCTCAACCTTCAGGACATTCTCCATTTCAGCATCTTCCTGCAAAGATGAATGGTCCCACTTAGCACATTCATATCTGAAAACATACTGTAACTGACATACTAATAGAAAAACACACAGGCATGCTCACAGACACTTCAAAAGGGCCTCCACCCAGGACAGACTTTTTTCACATTGTGTCTTGATTACTATCAGAAGCTCAGCTCAATCACACACTTTTACAATTGCAATCTTTATTGCGCAACAAGGTTGAGCCACTTTTAGCATAGAATAGTAGGGATTTTCTAGTTAAACGGAATATGCTTACCGTGACCCAGGGGTGAGTGAGGACATCCTCTGCTGTGTATCGAGCCTCCACATTCACCTGCAGCATCCGGCCAATCAGCTCCTGCAAAAAGGCATGTGATTCACCACAAGCAGGGGCACTTGACTCACAACTCATGCCTGCTGAAAGATGTGATATCAGTCTGTCTGGAAAAGGGTGTTTGGTGGGCAATACGACGTTGCATCACAATTCACCCCGGAGGGTAGACGCTGTAATGTCCGCTGGATTTATAGGGCAACTGCAAGCAATGTGCTTTCCACTACTCGCCAGACAAAATTCATATTCATAAATAGTAGTGGATTAGGGGCTAGGGATCTAGTACACAAATTGCTTCAGCAAGAGGATTAATGAGCAAGTTTGATAACTGTGCTCTTTTAACTTCAAACCATATGTAAGATTTGAGTAGTTTGTTTGTTAGCGCAGTTATTCACCTAATTCAGAAATCCTGCTTTAGGATTCTGGTCCCAGGGCAGAAAGTGAAATCAACTTTGGCAGACATTGTTCTCAAGGGAATAAGTAGACAGTTGATCACTTTAAAAATACCTCTGGCTTATCTCATTTAGAGCTCAGCAATGGGAGTCCATTCATTGACCCGATTGCCTCTATTTCACTTTAATCCATGTAGGTGGAAGCAATCAGCTCTTGCTTTGACCCTCCTCTGCACTTACTTTGGCGGAGTCTGTGATGTTGTCCCAGTAGGGGGCGGGAAACTCCAGCCGTCCCACCAGGATCTGGTCAAACAGGTCCTCCTGAATGTTCTTCTCACTGTCCAACCACAGACCGGAGGGTCAGCATAGGTCTGACAGATTTGCACACAGAAACTCAGCCAGTGTTCTCACAGCTATGATAAAACCCCATGCGCATGTGCATATACTCAACACACATGCACTGAGCCCAGCAGTGAAGCTACTTAAAGCAACTAACGAGGAGCAGAAGAATATTTGTGGAGGGTAACTGATATTGTAGACTAGAGTCTCAAAGTCAATTCCCAAAGAGTCTTGATATCTGCTGGTTTTTGATGTGTTCCAGACAGTGCTTAATCCAAGTGATTGATTGGCTAACAAATTCGTTTCCAGTAATATTTTTCTGATTCTAAATTGGCTGCGATCACAAATAACAAAAACCAGTGGAGGCTACAGCACTCCAAGACTGAGTTTGGAAAGACCTGCAGTAGACCGTGCTTATCAATAGTTTGTTTTTTTATGCCTACATTATTTTATTTCCCTCACTATCAGAGATTTACTGAAGAATCAAGAATCTGAGATTTTCGTCTGGTACTGTGAGCCAAATGAGCAATGCAGGGCATCAATATACACAGACCAGGTCCATTTAGAGGCTTCTAAGGTGAATCATCTTCCAGATGGTTCATAGACAGCCGCAAAAATCCCTATTAATTAATATGCTAGTAATTCTCCGGTTTTCCTTAGTACAGAGGAAATCCTGGGTCTTTTTTCTCCGTCATGAGGTGGGTCAGAGCTGTGTTACGTCAACTTGCATTATTTTAAGCTGAACATTCTACCACTTCATTTCATGAGTTATTTCACCAATTACTTGGCATATCTGATCTGTTTACCTCTCAGGGTTTGAAAGTGCTCCCACAGTAGGAGCATTTTCTTATGAAAATTGATGTGGCTAACCAAAGTTCTTTAGGAGCACGGCTCTTAATTGAGATGCATTAGCATTAACTCATTAAGCTTAAATCTCATGAGCACATAGACTCTGAGGAAAATAAATGTTGGCTTTTAAGAATGCTACTTTTAGCTTTAGAGGCTTTCTGATTGAGTTTTGAAAATTCAGCAAATTCACGAGACGAGGTCCCTCTCAGAAACAAAAAATTGTGCAAAAAATAAATGAATAACTAAATAAAAAGCAGCATGTAAAAGTGGGCTGCAGGAGGACTAATCTAGGAGTGGGCTTGGACAGTGAACACAAGCGGAAATGCTCCTGAATGGGATCTATCAATATCAAAGACAAGTGAAATGTGTCAAAATTTTGTGTAAAACGTGATGATTTAATGCATGTTGTCCTATGTGTGGTCTGATATTTTTTATTTCGTAGCCAAGAGAGCAAAGCACTGGGGAGTCGTATGGATCTACTGTATGTGATATCCAGTCATTTTCAGATTACAGATGTAACCATAGGCGTGCACAGATAGACGCTAGGTGGTGCTACGGCACTTGCCTCTTTGCCCTTTATCAATGAAAGTGCCCTTTTGAAACTTCGTTTTTTTATTGTTTTTTTTTTTTTAATTATTATTATAAACACTTTAGTGTGGCCAATGTTGAAATGGTCTTTTAGAAAAGCTGTCTGATTAAAAACTACTGAAAAAAATGCCCCGAAATGGGCCACCTCCTCACGAGCTTCCGATCTCTCTTCCTTTGTCACGTGAACACGCGCGCAGTGTATATGCGCTCACAGAGATATAAGAACATTAGAGAAGACGCCGCGTGGGCTGGGCCAAAGCGCTGACGGCAGAATAGCCGCCTCGGAAGTGACAGGATTGTCCACTCTAGTTTTCTTATATCTCTGTGGATGCGCTGCAGGAGCATATCAGCTGAGCGACGGGAAGCCACAGTCTTGTGCCCCGCCAGCCAGGTAACACACAGATCAAGTGAAATCGTACAGCCCAACCTGTAATCATTTTGTTGTGCAGTAGCATGTCTCATACACAGTGATGGTCCGTCGGCAGAAATACAGGGCCAGCAATAACCTCACCTTTCACTTCTTAATGACAGTCACCTCTCGCAGTTTACCTCCCCGATTAGCAACCGCTGCTCAGACTGATTGGAGGAACCGACGAGAATCTAACTTGTTTTTGAAAGCCTTGCTATACATTGCAGTACGAAATTATACGGCGTTTAACTTACTTCCGCACACCAATGGCTACGGAAAAAATATCAATAGCCTACGTCTTTATAATTTCCGAATTTGCGTAAATTAATTTGCGACGTTCATTGAGCAATTAGCCATGAGAAACCGTTCTATATACTCTGAATGTGACAGCTAAAGTGCGTTGTTAGGTAAGAAGCACAGCTGAGTGAAGAGGAAAATAATTGCGAAAGTATAAGTCCGCGAAAGTTTCGAATTTTTTGCAGATTGTCATCCTTGCGGATTCACATCAATTATATCAACATAGCCAACCGCCAATCGCTTTGTAATTAGCATTTCTTAATCATTACGTGTCACGCATTGGTGGTAGCTATTCTGTTAATGAACTGTTTGATTGTTAATCAATCAAACCTGATCGCAAACAGTTTAAGAGCCATTATTCGGGAAAGGGTGATGTTACTGAAGGCCTTCCTGGCATCTGACGGTGCGCCACTGCTCATACGGCACCAAACAACTGAGCATTTTTTAGCCGACTGGTCACCTGATTAGCTAGTTTAATGCTATATCCCAAATCAATGATAGATAACGTGAGGACGACCACCACAAACAATGTCGGTCGACTTTGCAAATCTAACTGTTAAGCTGAACGTTTTCTTTTGTGTAGGTTTTGTTAGGCAACATAAATGAACACAGAAAGAAGAATCAGGCAGTTCCCCATTGCCTGAGAGAAATATCCCTATAAAGGCTACCCATGTGCCTTCTTGTAATGAATGACAGTAGTCATGAATTGCATTGAACATGTGGGTGTAATGATTATTTTATTTTTTTTAATCTCACACTATAATAACATGTTCCACGAGTGCAAAAAAGTGCCCTCCCCCTCCCCCCTGAGCACTTGCCCCCCATAATGTCTGTGCACGCCACTGGATGTAACAAACCCTTCCACCAGCAAGTGCCAGCAAGATGCCTGGCATTCGTCTGACTCTCAGAGATAGCATCAAAATCACCATGGTTCAGTGTTCACTGGTAGCTACCTGGTTGTCACAGCATTATGTTTGAACAGTAAGTGAAGTTCATGTCTCATAGTAAGAAATTAACCTATTTGTAGCTAGCTATTGTTATGGCCCCAATTTGTTATTACATTTATAACACAACAGCAACAGCAAGGGATGACAAACACAGTTTTAACAACTAAAACACATTTAATTTTTAACAAAGACAAAGACTAATAACAACCTACAACTAAAGACCAAGATTGATAAATAAGAAAAAACAGAAATAATTACAGTCCCTTTTTGGTGGGGTGGCTTGGTGATGTCCTGGATGAAGAAAATGCTCAAACACAGGCAAAGAAATCCACAAAAGAAACGTCACAGGTCTTGAACAGAATGGCAGGTCTGGTCATCTTCTTGCAATTTCTCCTACTACTTTACTGTCTCAATTCTTTTCCTTATATACTCTTTTGCAGACCCCACCCACATTTAGACCTCTTTTTTTTAACTTTCTGAGACTTGCCCCAGACATGTCCAGGACATGTCTAAACATGACTCCAGTCTGAGCTTAACAAAAAAAGGTAAATACTGCCATCTAGTGGCCTATATTCACATTACACCTCCATTCCAAAAGGGAAAAATTTTGACTCATAAAGGCAAAATTTTTCTTTTCAATACAAAATGGTTAAGTGAACACTTGTCTATATATACATATCATACAATATTCAAACACATGATATATATATACACATTCAAACACGGGATAAGCAATCAGCAATTACATTGTCTGTACCCTTCACATGCTTAATTTCCAAGTCAAACTCCTGTAAAATCAAACTCCAATTCAACAATCTCCGATTCTTGTTTTTCATCTTACTCAAAAACATTAACGGATTGTGGTCAGTGTACACAATCATTGGCTTTTGTCCTGTACAAACATAAACCTCAAAGTGTTGTAAAGAAAGGACCAGAGCCAACAGTTCCTTCTCTATTGTGGAATAGTTCCTTTGGTGGCGATTGAACTTCCTGGAGAAGTATGCCACGGGATGCTCAATGTCATCAGAGTCACTTCTCTGTAGGAGCACAGATCCACAAGCTTGGTCGCTAGCATCGACCGCGATGGAGAACGGTTTGTTGAAGTCAGGAAATTTGAGCAAGGGGAAGTGACACAGCAGAGACTTCAGGTGATCAAAGGCTCTCTGGCATGCATCATCCCAGGTGAACTTTACGCCTTTCTTCAGTTGGTTAGTAAGACTGAGAGCAATCTCAGCAAAGTTCTTGCAGAACTTGCGGTAGTACCCGATCATTCCAAGGAAGCGGCGCAAAGCTTTTTTGTTGTCAGGAACTGGAAAGTCCATGATGGCTTGGACTTTAGCATTTATGGGTGCCACCTTACCCTGGCCTATGACGTAGCCAAGATAGGTGACAGTAGCACAACCAAAGTCACTCTTGCTCAGGTTAACAGTCAGGTTAGCCTGGGTCAGGCGCTGGAACAACGTCTCTACATCTTTTAGATGTTCTTCCCAGGAGTCACTCCATGTGATCAGGTCATCGATGTATGCACCCGTGTGTGGCAATCCGGCGATTGTAGACTGTATCATCCTTTGGAACGTGGCTGGGGCATTTTTCATGCCAAAGGGTAGGACTTCATACTGGTACAATCCAGATGGTGTGGCAAAAGCAGAGATGCTCTTGGCCCTCTCAGTTAAAGGCACACACCAATAACCCTTCAATAAATCAATCTTGGTCAGAAACTTTGCTTGCCCTACACTATCAATACAATCATCAATCCTAGGTATTGGAAACACATCAGTTCTAGTTACAGCATTGACTTTGCGATAATCTGTACAGAATCTAGTACTTCCATCAGGTTTTGGAACTAGCACACAGGGTGAACTCCAATCGGAGTTGGAGGGTCTGATAATATCATGCTTTAACATGTACTCAACCTCTTTCTCAGCAATCTTTCTCTTTTCAGGATTCATCCGGTATGGATGCTGTTTTATTGGTTTGGCATCACCAACATCTACATCATGAGAGGCTATAGTAACTCTCTTTGGAACATCAGGAAACAAATCCTCATATTTCTTGATCAACCTTTCAAACTGATCTCTCTGTGAGGGTTCTAAGTGCTGGAGTTTTACATCAAGATTTTTCAACACTTCAGTGTTTGACAATTTACATGAAAGAACTTCAGCTTTAATTCTTGGTTCATCATCTTGAAACTCCCCCTCATCTTCACACGTTTCGACCATTGGAGAAACTGAAGTGACAGCTGCAACCCTAGCATTTCTGTCATGATAAGGCTTTAGCATGTTAATATGACACAATTGTTTTGGTTTTCTCCTATCTGGAGTCTTCACAATGTAATTGAGATCATTGAGTTTTGTCAGAATTTCATAAGGACCATGAAATCTAGCCTGCAATGGATTGGACTGCAAGGGAAACAACACAAGGACCTTGTCTCCTGGTTTAAACTCACGGCTTCTAGCCTTATGATCATACCAAGTTTTCATTTTTCCCTGACTTGATTTCAAGTTCTCTTTGGCAAGGTCACAAGCTGCACGCAATCTTTCCTTGAACTTGCTAACATAGTCTAACAGACTGATTTGCGGCTCTTCCTCTTGCCATTGTTCACTCAATAATAGCAAAGGTCCTCTCACTTCATGACCAAACACTAGCTCAAATGGACTGAATCCAGTAGACTCCTGCACTGCTTCTCTAGCTGCAAACAACAGCAAATGAACCCCTTCATCCCAGTCTTTCTCATGGTCATAACAATAAGTCCTCATCATTGCCTTGAGAGTGGAATGAAACCGCTCTAAGGCACCCTGACTTTCTGAATGATAGGCACTAGAAAGAATCTGCTTTGCACCTAGTTCATACACAACCTGCTGAAACAATCCTGAAGTGAAATTGCTACCCTGGTCTGACTGAATTTCCCTGGGAAGACCAAACAACGTGAAGAACTTTATCAAAGCCTTCGAGATTGCAGTTGCCTTGATGTTACGTAGAGGTATGGCTTCGGGGAATCTGGTAGATGCACACATGATTGTCAACAAGTACTGATTTCCAGATCTAGTCTTGGGTAATGGACCAACGCAATCAACAATGACCCTAGAGAATGGCTCCCCAAATGCTGGGATAGGCTGCAATGGAGCTACAGGTGGGTCTAACTGGTGTTTTCCAACTACCTGACAAGTGTGACAGGTTTTGCAAAAGTTGGAAACGTCTTTCCGAAGCCCAGGCCAAAAGAAGTGTTTCATGATCTTATCAACAGTCTTGTTAACACCAAGATGGCCTCCTAAAGGTAAACTATGAGCCATTGTTAAGATCTCATTCCTATAGACCTTCGGAACCACCATTTGCCTGACCACTGCCCAATCTGCATTGGCAGGGATATCAGGAGGGCGCCACTTCCGCATCAACACACCATCCTTGAGATAATACCCAACTGGAACTGCATCTATTTCTTTTTCAGGAAGGGCTCTCCTCTTTAGTACACCAATTTCAGGATCATTAGTTTGCTCCTCAATCAACCGCTTTCTGGACAGAGACAAGTCTCCAGACACATCAGAATCACCAGACCCATCCGGCTGGCTGAATAGAGAACTGATAAAAGTATCTGATAAGTCCTCAAACGGAGAAACCATAGTAGGCCAATCAGAGTCATGAGGTGAACCACCTGAGTCCTGACTATTCAATGTACTGGACGGCACCACAACATCATCTTCTTTAGCCTTCTTGGCCATAGCACGAGTCACTGCGCAAGAAGGATACAGAGATGGGTCCTCATCCCCATCTTCAGTGCTCGGCTGTGAAGTAAGATGAACAGGGGGAATTACTTTGCCCCCAGCCAGGTCATTGCCTAGCAACAGAGAAACACCCTTTATAGGTAGACTTGACATAAGTCCCACCTTTACCTGTCCTGTAACTAAATCTGACTTCAAGAATATAGAGCGCAGGGGTACAGATACAGTCCTCCCTTCAATACCTTGTACAAGTATGAAATCCCCTGAAGCGGTCTCATCGCGTAACTCCAAGGAGTCCATCAACAAAAGTGACTGAGAAGCTCCGGTATCCCTTAGGATATATATGGGGACAGGAGTAGTATGCTCATTCAGAGCCACAAATCCCTCTGACACAAATGGAAGAAATTCCTCCCTCACAAAGTCAGCTGTATTAGGCTTTTTAGCCCCACAAGAAGCAGGCAATTTAGCAGATTGGTTATCTACTACAGGGGTTTCTTACCTTGTTTTCACAAAGGCATTTGGTTTGGTATCCTTTTCTTTTTCTTTCTTAGCTTTAAGGAACCAACAGTTAGTTGTAACATGACCAGATTTCTTGCAATAACTGCAAACTAGACCACTTTTGTCACTGTCAGCTTTCACACTTTGATCAGACCTGTTACTGGATTTCTGAGCACCATCACCAGATTTGTCTTTGTCTTTGGGTGAGGAATCTTGGGTATCACCGTAACCCTTTTTCTGAAATTGGGACCATTGATTGTTACTGCTAGACTGAAATTTGGACTTATGAGTGAGAACATATTCATCTGCAAATTTGGCAGCTGATTGCAAGTTCAGTGCTTGCTTCTCATTAAGGTAGGTCTTAACATCATCCTTAACACAGTTCTTGAATTCTTCAACTAACACCATCTCTTTTAGTGAGTTGAAATCATCCTTGACCTCCATAGAAGTACACCAGCGCTCAAAGCAAACCTGCTTCTCATTAGCAAATTCAACATAAGTCTGATTTTCAGATTTCTTCAGACCTCTGAATTTCTGTCGGTAAGCCTCTGGAACCAACTCATAAGCTCTCAAAATAACCTTTTTGACAACTTCATAATCAGAGGAATCATCTGCAGACAAAGCCGAATAGGCTTGTTGAGCTTTACCCTTGAGGACAGTTTGCAACATCAGAGGCCAGTGTTCCTTTGGCCACTGGCAACTCTTTGCTACCTTTTCAAAACACTGGAAATAGTTGTCAACATCCTTTTCCGAAAATGGAGGCACCAGTTTTACCTCCTGACTGGCACAAAATTTATTTTTAGTTTCAATTTTAATTTTTAGTTTCTCCATTTGGAGTCTTTCTTCTCTATCCAACTTCTCTAATTCAAAATCTCTCTGTCTCTGTCTCTCTCTTTCTGCTCTTTCCTCTTTCTCTCTCTCAAATTCTCTTTGTTTTTCTTCTCTTGCTAATTTTTCTAACTCAAACTGCCTTTGTTTTTCTTTTTCTTCCCTCTCAATCTCTAGCATTTTTAATTTAAGTTCCATTTCTATATTTGGATTTTCCACTGGAAACTGTTCCAGATCTCCTGGTGCAAACATATTTTCATCAATGTAATATTCAACTATCTCTCTAGCCAGTCTTGCTTTTCGCATGGCTGGTTTCACCTCTGTCAGCTCTAAATGTCTGCAAATTTCTAGCAGTTCTGTCTTTTTAAAAGACTTCAAAACCCCTACGGTTGGTGATGCCAAGAAATCATCCATTGCTGTTGTCAATATATATCTAGGAAAATTCACAAAAACAATTTCACAATTTGGAATGTTAGATTTTCAATAAATTACTCACACAATGGTCTATCCCGGACGAGCCCCCAATTTGTTATGGCCCCAATTTGTTATTACATTTATAACACAACAGCAACAGCAAGGGATGACAAACACAGTTTTAACAACTAAAACACATTTAATTTTTAACAAAGACAAAGACTAATAACAACCTACAACTAAAGACCAAGATTGATAAATAAGAAAAAACAGAAATAATTACAGTCCCTTTTTGGTGGGGTGGCTTGGTGATGTCCTGGATGAAGAAAATGCTCAAACACAGGCAAAGAAATCCACAAAAGAAACGTCACAGGTCTTGAACAGAATGGCAGGTCTGGTCATCTTCTTGCAATTTCTCCTACTACTTTACTGTCTCAATTCTTTTCCTTATATACTCTTTTGCAGACCCCACCCACATTTAGACCTCTTTTTTTTAACTTTCTGAGACTTGCCCCAGACATGTCCAGGACATGTCTAAACATGACTCCAGTCTGAGCTTAACAAAAAAAGGTAAATACTGCCATCTAGTGGCCTATATTCACATTACACTATCAATAATAACAAAAATACAGTTCCCTTTTTATTCCACTCCCGTAACTTTGCTAGTTTTTTGGGTCAAGCTTGCTAACTTTTATGGTAACATGAGGTAGCCAGCATTAAGGTCCGTTTCCATCACACTCAAAACAAATTTTTCATGCCGACACTTTTAATGCAAAGACGCAAATACATGTGAGAAGTTGCAACTTTGCACAGGGCGACACGTATCACATGGGATACAGGACGTGAATGGCGCAAAGGATGCACATGAACCACTCAAATGCACAAAATTGCCATACTGCTCAAGCTGAAAATATCCAACTTGTGAAAAATATTTGCGTGAGTACAGCAGTGTTCTGTACAGCATCATTGCCTCTGGCAGCGACAAAGGCTAGCTACGCTGCCTAGCTACGCTCAAACTGCAGTTACACAGCTTAAAGATTCTGGGAAAACTAGCTAGCTAGTGAGCAAGGTAGCTAGGGAGCTAGCTGTATCAAATTTCCAATGTAACAAAATTTTACAAAAAATAGTGGTCTAGCTCAATGCTGGATATGATAACATTATCAGTTGTGTAAATATTTTTATTCTCAAGCAGGTAAAATGTTCATAAAGTAAAATGTTTGCAACGTTAGCACAGCAACATTAGCATCGCCATCTTGTTGCTGATTTTTTGGAGATTCCCGGAAGTACCACCCCTTCAGTACAAAAAAGGCTTAACATACATTGTTTTTGGTTGGTGGAGTGAAATCACACGTCAATCCTCTACCAACTTCATCTCCCAAAGAAGTGAGTGTAGTGTTGTCCGGCACAAAGCCGCAAAGTGAGAAAATTAAAATGATTCTACCGTCAAATTTGCGTGAGTAAAGCGAGGAAAAATTTCATTTCGTATTAAGTGGAAATGCAGCATTGTGTTTTCCTGTTTGCATCTCTAGCTAAAAGATCTTTCTCCAACATGGGAATCCTGATGTTAACTTTCGCACTAGTTTAGCCAGATTATCGAGGTCAACTGCCTGTAGGCTACATTGCTTCATACGCTCATCGATACACTGTAATGGTAGGTTTTTTCCTACATGACCTGCGTGGCAACACCAGAGATCTTACCCTCAAAACACCTGAACTCCTCAACATGCCCGGATATAAAGTGACTGACACCCCTCGTAAAATTACGTTTGTCATCATCTTTAGAATATCAAGAATGTTAAGACATCTTGGCACTATATGATATGTGCTCCCTCATCATGCCAAATCAATCCCAATTTGAATTTGACAGGAGTGTGCCTGGCTACTAGCTGTCTGCCAGGTCTTACCTAAACAAGGCTGATTCTAGTCACTGAACTTGACCTCTAGACCATGTTTGGGACTGGAGAATTTTTCATAGCAATATCTGGAAAATAATACCTTTTTGTGTGATCTATTGTGCAACTACAAACACCCGTCAATGGAGTCTGTGCCCTATTTTCCTTGATGAGTGAGTTTCTAGTATTATTTCATATAGAGTTATATGTTAGCGGCAAGTAGCACATGTCAGTGTTAGCTTGTTGACTAGCCATTTATCATGAATCAATACAGTAAGCCTTTTGTCAGCCTTTGTCCATAATGCCCAGCTCAGGGGCTCAGGGGATTGTATGCTTGCCACAGTTATTATACTGATATGGACTGAAGTCACAGCATTGTAGAGAAGTGTCAGAAGGAGCGGTCATAATACTTTTGAAGGAAAGGTGTCTGTCAGAGGTTGGAAAGCTGTCATGGCTTTCCTAACTGATTGGTAATGTAGCTGGCTAGCTACAGCATTTGACCCACCATAGCACGCTACCAGATGATGCCATCTCTCAACTTTTTCCCAGAGGCATTTGAGGGCACATCAAGAGATTGTATTTCTACAGCCAATGGATGCACACAGTGAGAGATTATAGTACGGCAATTGCCATTGCATTGCTACAAATTTTGTTTTGTTTTGTTTTGTTCCATATTCAAAGCAATACAGTATAACTGGGATTAGGCAGGCACGTCATCAATGTTAGCTAGCTAAACGTGAAGGCATCAATTTAAAATTAATATTCTATGACACCTTGTGATTTTGAGATAAAGGCTGTTAAAGTAGGGCACTTTTCACTAGATTTGTGATAGCCATTTACCTCTTTCACGATTCCATTGAAACAAATAGGTGAATCACTCAAATTTTTTTACATCAAATACTTTATTGGTACATACAACAAACTATTACAAGAAGCCCAAGTGTCAAGAAATGTAAATTTTTATTTGATGTGTTCACAAACGTGTTTTTTCATGAAATCCATCATCTACAAGCTACCTAGCGAGATAAACCTAAATGGCACTAGAAAGCAATGCGGAGAGCTTGCTACCAAGGCTATACTCAACACCTAGTGATGCTACAATAACACACAAAAACAAAAGCAAAAACCAGTGGCTAAAAGGAAAAGCTATTTGCTGAAGTCCAGAATTAGGGTCCTACCTTCCATTTATGTGACCCATTAGCTAATGTAAGAGCCAAAGAGATTAGCTAGCTATGAATTAACCTTATTTTTGCCTTGGCACAGGAAACCCAGCTAGCCTAGCCACCAGGTGCATTTACTAGCCACAGTAGCCAATTAATTCGCCGATCAGCAGAGTCAAAACGTAGGGTGATAACTTTTTAATAAAATGTGCCTGTGTGAGGTAGGAAAATAAAGGTCCACCAGGTTGGCCAGTTAGCTAACATTAGGCCCGTTTCCACCGCAGGAACTTCAGGGTAATTTTCTGGGGCCAGGGCTGTTGTTGCGTGCCTCCACCGTCGGAACCACCCCCGAAGAACAGTTCCGGAACTTTTACAGGGGCTACAAAAGTCCCTGCCTCGGATTAAGTACTCTGAATAGCCCAAAAAAACTTCTGGGCGGGGCTTGGGGTCTACTTGGCCCTGATTGGATTAACTCAGGACGGGATGTGACATCAACAGAAAGTGACAAAATAGCCGGCATTTTTAAAACTCAGTAGACGACGATGGGGTCGCATTTTTAAAAAGGACATCACACAACTTTACAGGAACCTTCCTCCTACTTCCATTCTCGGTGGAGACACGGCAGTTGAGAGGGCTGAGTCAGAGGACGTTCCGGCTGTAGTTCCTGCCCCCCAAATGCTACCAAGAACTTCTTCGGTGGAAACGAGCCTAATATGCAGTGTTAACGGTAGACTGGCCAATTCTTATGGGAGCCTTCTCCATTTTACATGTGAGGTGGTGATTCTGACCTGCGGAATGGAGGAAAGCCACAGAGCAGGATGTAGGTGATGACACCAGCGGCCCAGATGTCCACTTTGAGACCATATCTAAAACCCCACGGACCCAAGGTGGGAGAAAAAAAGTGGGACAAACAATGAGAGAACAGACCCAAAACAAGAAAAGAGTCAGTCATAACAAGAGGTACACAGAGTAGCAAGCACAACACTTTGATCTGTTCACAGCTTCTCTTCTGATAGGTATGAATGGTAGCACTTTGTGCGCCCAATACGCAAAAAAGGCAATATTTCTTATTATCTCCCACAGCTTCAGACATCTTAATCATACAATTTACAATAAAAACTTTAAAAAGAACTAGACAGTCCAGTCGAATGCAACCGCATGGATGTAGCCCCCGAAAGCCCGCCTTCTCCCTTTTTTTGCGTAGTATTTGGCCAATACTGTCGCCATGGCAACCAAAATCGATAGGCATCATAAGTGAAGTATAACACATGTCCATATCAAATGTGACAGTAATCGGTCAAAAAGAACAGCCTGTACAGCGTCCACAAGGAAATCTCTATGTTTTGCCACTAATTTGAATATTATTCGACCAATCGAATTTTCATAGCAACCAAAATCGATAGGTGTCATATGTAAAGTGTAACAAATGTCCATACCAAATATGAAAATAATCAGTCAAAAGTTACAGACTGGAGAGTGTCCAAAAGGAAATATCTAAGTTTTGCCACTAATTTGCATATTTTTCAGCCAATACTGTCCCAATTGCAACCAAAATTGATATATGTCATAAGTGAACTATAACACATGCCTATACCGAATATGAAAATAATCAGTAAGAAATTAAAGCCTGGAGAGTGTCCACAAGAAAGTGTCTACAGAAGAGGACGTGGCAGCAGCATCGGTGACGACACGTGAATCCATACTAGCTGCCCGACTTTGTCTTTGGGCCACAATTATGGTATGAGAATATTTACATAAAGACCTTGAAATATGAAGCAAAATCTATGACAATACTGCAGGTATTTGCAGAAAGGGGCATCGCTAGAAATTTACAGCACGGGGAGGGTTAAGTCTTTACTAAGGGCCTTTCAGACAGTGGCAACTGGTGAACTGGCAAAAGGGGTGGCTAAAATCATCCCTTAAAAGTAATGATTGGTCATGACCCGTTTTCAATCATTCATTTAAATTACCATTACAGAAACTCCAAAAATTCTCCATTATTATGTATGGTCAGTTTTCATTAATAACGCATACCTGTCAACTCTCTTACATTCAAAACAATAAATAATGAAATCAGATCATTGGAAGCAATGGAATTGCATAAAGACGTAAAAAACAGGTCATGAATAATCATCATTATTTTCCCGAACGGCGTTCCGTGAATATTATGTTTTTGGTCCAACTGCCGCCGTTACCGCCGCGCCGCCCTACGTGTTAACGCGATAACTTCAGTAATATTTCAATTAGAAATTTCATGTTTTGCATATAAGTAAGTATCATCAAGAGGAAGAACTTATTCGATTTTGGACAATTTACAATTTCTAGGCTGGCCACCGGGGGCCAAAAACTGAAAAATCACTGTTCATATCATATCTCTGGAAATATTTGTCTGATTGACCTCAAATCAAGTGCAAATGAAAGGTCATGACCCGAGGGTGTGTCCCACGATGACACTATACCTGTTTTGTTCAAAATTTTGACATAAGGTGGAGCTTTGTCACATAAAATACACCACTTTTTGCCATATCTTTGGAACCATTTGTCCAATTGACATGAAACTATGTGCAACTGCAAGGGCATGACCTCACAACGAGTCAATTGATGACATCATACCTGGATGGTTCAATATTTTGCCACCAGGTGGCGCTTTATGATGGAAAATTAACATTTTGGCAATATCCTCAGAACCATTTGCCCGATTGACCAGAAATAAAGTTCAAATGAAAGTCTATTCAAGGTCTATTCAAGGATTGGGGAATGGGAAGATTGGGGGCGTTCGGGGATATACGCCAAGCCGTCGCCTAGTTATTTTTAAGGGATGGGTTTGAGCTACCCCTGTTGTCAGGTCATCAGCCGCCACTGGTTTTGGACTAGCAGTCTCTCCCTCAACTGTTGATGATTTATACTAATTATGTACAATTAGGCTCTGCTACGCCCCTGCATACATCCTACGTACACTTTAACAACTATATTAAATAGAAATTACAAAGAAATTTACCCTTGTCTTATCATGTGAAAACGTAATCCTACCCACTACCCAAACAACTTTCCTCAGTGCCAACTGATCAGAGTAGAAACACAGAAATATTATTTTCTGTTTCCATGATTACTGCCCCACCCATTAATGCTCCTCTCACCCTGTTTCAGCAATGATCTCCGGAGCGACATAGGTAGGTGTGCCACACACTGTGTACAGTGGCCCCTCCACTACTGTGGCCAGTCCAAAATCCCCCAGCTTCAAAGACTTTGTGCCATCAGGGTACTCACACACCTGCCAGAGACACAGAGAGGCACCCACATGTGCAGTTACAAGCACATACACACATCACTCTAGGAAATTACAAAGCGATGGGCTGTTGATACTGTCACATAAAATGACAGGGTTGGGAGGGAGAAACGGCGACTTAGCAGTAGTAGATGCTGATGCAGCATGCTCATAACCTGAAGCTTTTTTTTAGCTTTTCACTTCTGTGTGACAATTTATTCTTGCGCAGCTAAGATTTTTTTCCCCATTATAATCTGTTGAAATAGGAGATTGGCTCTCCCAGGTCCAGGTGACTGGAGATTGACTACTCATGAGGGACAGAAATTGAGGAGTTGTGTGCATATGCAGTTTTATTTGTGCCTCTGTGCAAGTGTGATTGTGTGTGTGTGTGGATGCGTGTGTATACGTGTGCGTGCATGCCACCCGAGACTGAAGCAAGCCAACACTGCTTTGTACAAAAGTGGTGAAAGCTCTTACACTGTTGTCTGAATAAAAACCTGTGCTTTCTATTATGAACATGCAGGTTGGTGGCACACTTGGCACATCCCTATGATACAGGAAGGGAGCACAGGAGATGATGATATGATCAGTCAATAGGATCAATGACAATCATACTCACCAGTAGGTTCTCTGGTTTAATGTCTCGATGAACGATACTCATTTGGTGCAAGTATTTGAGGGCACCAGCCAGGTTAAATACCATAGCACTGGCGTCACGCTCTGTGTACTTTGTCGAGGATGTAATGGCATCAAACAGGTCCCCACCCTTAAGCAAAGAAAACATTTCTTTGTTGTTACATGATCTTACATGTTCTTTGCTCAATGTTATCACCACACCTGGGCCAAATATGTAATGGTTTTGTATCCAAATACTTTTCTGTGCACTGTTCATCTAGCATGGAATAACTGAAACTTTGAGACCAGAATGTGAGTTTTGCTATCTTTACAAGTCTTTCTCAGGTTCTCATAAACCACACAAGCTCACTTATAGAAACATAATTGACTCCAAAAGAAATTTACATACAACCCCAATTCCAAAAAGTTGGGATGCAGTGTAAATCGTAAATAAAAACAGAATGAAATTATTTGCAAATCTCACAAACCCACATTTTATTCGCAATAGAACATAGACAACATATCAGATGTTGAAAGTGAGACATCTTACCATTTCATGAAAAATATTAGCGCATTTTGGATTTGATGGTGGCAACAAATCTCAAAAAAGTAGAGAGAGGGGCAACAAAAGGCTGCAAAAGTAAGTAGTACTAATGAAAAATAGCTGGAGGAGCATTTTGCACCTAATTACAGTACTTGGAAACAGGATAAAAAGAGAATTTTAGTCTCTCAGAAGTAAAGATGGAGAGAGATTCACCAATCTGCAAAAAACTGCATTAAAAATTGTGGAACTATTTCAGAAAAATGTTACTCGATGTAAAATCGCGAAGACTTTGAATCTACGGTACATAATATCATCAAAAGATTCAGAGAATCTGGATAAATTTCTGTACGCAAGGGACAAGTTCGAAGGTCAATTTTGGATGCTTCTGATCTTCGGGCCCTTAGACTGCATTAAAAACAGGCATGATTCTGCACTGTAATACACTGCATGGGCTCAAGAACACTTCCAAAAATCATCGTCTGTGCACAGAGTTCGCTGTGCAATCTAATAATGCAAGCTAAAGCTATATCATTCAAAGAAGAAGTCATATATGAACACAATCCAGAAATGCCACCGTCTTCTCTGGGCCAAAATTCATTTAAATTGGACTGAGGCAGAATGGAAAACTATTCTGTGGTCAGATGAATCAAAATTTGTAATTCTTTTTGGATCCACGGACCCCGTGTTGTGCAGTCTAAAGAGGAGAGGGACCATCCCAAGGTTTCCCTCAGCACTTTACAGTTAGGGCGGCCACCTTGACAACAAATGCCCCCCGCCTTGACTACGTCCCCACAGAAAAAAAAAAAAAAAATCTGCTGCATTCACGCATGCATACACAGTAAAATAAGGCCGCATCGCGATGAGGCCGAATAGCGGCCGGCATCTATTGGTTAAATATGTTACTGTACCATCTATCTCCTGTGGCAACACCAACATTATTTTTTTGTATCGGGAAGAAGCTAATTATCCGGATATACAATAACCTGTCGTCGTGGGAAGGACACGTGGAGGAAAGATAATTATTCATCCAAACTAAACATTTGAATAGTGTCTCCTATCAACTGCTTGCCCACATATTCTGTTTCATTAAGATAGGCTGTATGCAATTAGTTTAGTTTATTATTAAGGCTACCGATGTGTGGCTTTCTGCTATGTTTGACAATTGCATGTGGCTTTCTCTAGTGTACAGTAACATAACATAACATAACATATCATGAATGGCAAGAACAGGCCTTTCAGCCCAACTACGCTCGCCAGTTTCTTTATACTATTGTGAATATATCCCTTCAGATACTCAATGACTCAATGGTATCAAGCTTTAAGTCAAGCCTGCTCTTGAAAACCCCCAAGGTCTCTGCCTCAACAATGTGGTCAGGCAAGCTATTCCACATTGAAATTACTCTTTGGGTGAAGAAATCTTTCTGAATATCAGTACTAAATTTACCTCTGGTCAACTTCCATTCGTGACCCCAAGTTCTACTCACAACACTTGGTCGAAGGAATCCTCCATAATTTACTTTGTTAATCCCTTTAACATATTTAAAGACCTCAATCAAATCACCCCTCAGTCTTCTTTTCCTAAGACTAAAGAGATTAAGGATCTTCAGCCTCTTCTCGTAGCTTTCATCTTTCATACCTGGAATAAGCTTAGTGGTTCTTCTCTGAACTTCATCTTCAGCCTCTTCTCATAGCTTTGGAATAAGCTCTTCTCTGAATTTTCTCTAGAGCCTCTATATCTTTCTTAAAGTATGGTCCCCAGAACTGTACACAATCCTCCAGATGTGGCCTGACGAATGTGCTGTTCAAAAGAAACATCACCTCCTAAGATTTGTACTCAATACTTTTGGCAATGTATCCCAGCGTCCGATTGGCTTTTTTACCTGCTACGGCACAATGGCTAGAGCCTGTGAGGGTTTGGTCAACAATCACTCCCAGATCTTTCTCGTGTACAGCACATTCCAGTTTTAAACCTCCAATGAAGTAATCCCGTCTAATGTTTTTATTACCTACATGTACAACTTTATATTTTGCTACATTAAATTTCATTTGCCACATTTCAGCCCAATTCTGGATTCTATCCAAATCATCCTGAATCACTTTAGAGGACCCTAAACTACTTGCCAAACCTCCCAGTAATGGATGGGAAAAAGCAGTCAAAAATATCAGGGTACTTTATTCAAAGAAGCCTGTCTACTTCACCATCTGCACATTATTAGATCTCGTAATTACGAGAATTATTTTTTTTTTATCCTGTGAATGCAATACGCTTCCATACATAACACCGTTCTCCTCTCCCCGAGCATAACCAAATCGCAAAGCATTTGGGGAATTTAAGTCGAAACAGATAACAAATACATTTTCCGTTCTTACATTAATTTTTGTTTAACCCTCAGGGACGGTTGTGCGCATTTTACGCTCTTTTCATTCTTCTGTTTTTTTGGCTCTGTTTTTTAATTTTGGCTCTGTTCATGCAGGTAGCATGAATTTTGGTAAGATTGTGTTTTTATTTGATCTTGTTTTTTCCAGCTCAGGTCTTACAGTAAGGCTAAAATACACTGTGTACAAGCAAGTGTTACACTCAGACTATTAAGCGCAAAAAATGCACCATTGAAACCCAGAAAGCCATTCAAACTGCAATTTTTGATCTCACTTCCATGAAAGCATAAAACATGCATTTTATTATATCTGAGTGTCAATCAATAAAGTTACAAGACTGTTGACTTTGTCACTTTGTTATTGAACTTTAACTGCTTTGTTTATTTGTAAAGGCACAGTGGTTAGCACTCCTGCCTCACAGCAAGAAAGTTGTGGGTTTGAATCCGGCCTGGGGCCTTTCTGTGTGGAGTTTGCATGTTCTCCCCGTGTTCGCGTGAGTTTTCTCCGGGAACTCCGGTTTCCCCCACCCACAAAACATGCAATATATAGGAATACTGAAAGGCTGTGTGTGAGTTTTTGATGGTGGTCGGAGGGGCCGTAGGCGCATACTGGCAGCCACGCTTCCGTCAGTCTGCCCCAGGGCAGCTGTGGCTACAAAAACGTAGTTTACTACTATCAGAGTGTGAATGTGTGAGTGAATGAATAATGTATCCTTGTAAAGCGTCTTTGAGTGCCCAGTAAGCAGAAAAGCGCTATAAAAAATTGATGCATTATTATTATTATTATTATTATTATTATGAACGCTGACTGTTGCCCCCCTCCCCGGTCACCACCTTGACTAACTGATTTCCTGCAGGCAACCATGCATCCAGCTTGTTATCAGCGCACACTTTAAAAGCCGTCTCTGATGATATCAGGTTGCATTAGTGCCTATTGCATGGGGAGCTTACACATCTGGAAAGGCGTTATCACAATACTGAAAGGTATATAGAGGTTTTACAACAACATATGCTCCCATCCAGACAACATCAAAGCAAAAAGCAAAATAATGCCAAACCACATACTGCATCCATCACAACAGCATGGCTTTGCAGTAGAAGAGTCGGAGTGCTGAACTGTCCTACCTGCAGTCCACACCATTCACTAATAGAAGACATTTGGCGTATCATAAAAAGAAAAATCTGCCAAAGAGGACCCAGGACTGTTGAGCAGCTAGAATCCTACATCTGACAAGAGTGGGACAACATCACTCTCCCAAAACTTCAGCAATTGGTCTCCCCACTTCCCAGACGTTTACAGACTGTAGTTAAAAGAAGAGGAGATACTAAACAATGGTAAACATGGCCCTATCCCAACTTATTTAAGATGTATTGCTGCCATCAAATTCAAAATGAGCTAATATTTTTCATGAAATGGTAAAATGTCTCACTTTCAACATCTATGTTGTTCATGTTCTTTTGTGAATAAAATGTCAGTTAGAGATTTGCAAATCATTGCATTCTGTTTTTATTTACATTTTATACATCATCCCAATTTTTTTGGAAGTGGGGTTGTAATCCCAAGCTTGGTGTTTCCTTGAGGTGCAGAAATTAAAAATTTTGCCAAACCAAATATTCATCCTGATGCATGAAAGAGTACTCAAATAACCACTTTATAGTCTCTCTCTCCCCCCTCCCCCCCCCCATAACGTTACCAATCAAATGATTTTTCTTTTCTTTGTTTTGTTTTGTTGCATGCATTCATTCAACTAAAACCTGGTGTTTCTGCACAGTTTCAGACAAAGCCTAGGCTGTACTAATATTATTGGTATTATAATTTGTAGAATTAGATTCTCCTGGTGGCTGTGTAGGATTGTTTCTAGCTCTCATGTTCTAAAAATTTCCAAAAAGACCGTTGTGGGTTTCCGAAAGTAAAAATTTATTGGAAAAAGACAAATCTCATCATTTCCAAAATCCATAACACATTTTAATCTGATAAAATAATCTGCTTCAATCCGTATTTAATGGTGACTGTTTTAAAGCCAAACTTCAATAATTACTCTCCAACTTGCCTGATGTGAAAGATATCGCTGGTTTGGAAGCATTTTAGGACTGCAAATGATAATCCGGATAATCAGGATGCGATTATTAGGCATTCCTTATTTCATTTAAATTTTTTTTTTTTTTGGTTTAGCCTGCTGCCTGCAAGTATTTTTGTACATTAAACTAACAAGCTATTTTAATTACAGAAAGTGGATTTAATCAACAAAGTAACTTACAGAATGTGACTTTTTTCAAATTGGGGATTTTGTTAGGGGAGTTTTTGGGGGACGATGACGTCATGTCACTCATAAAATGGCAAATAATAGCAAGGCCTATGATTGATGCCATTCTACGCTAATATTTCATAGGATTTGATGTGAAGTTCATATTTTAAATGTAAAACAAATTCTGAAATGGGAGATGACATTCAAAAGAGATTTGGTTAAATTAATCATGCGCACAATTGTCATCTTTATAAAATCACTTGTATTATATTGTTACGACTGGGCTCAGCAGCAGTGACAAGGAAAGAGATGCACACTGGTGCACTTCAAAAGCAAAATTCATCATTTCATGAAACCAAATTTAACAAAAAGACAATGCAAATATGCGGTGCAAAAGTCAGCATCATCAGTAAAGTAAGTGAGTGGTTGTGTGCCAAGAATGATGAAGTAGTGTATGCAATCTAACTAAAAAACTGCAAAAGTCAAATGGGAAACCAGCATATTATATTAGCTCAGTGAACAAGACACAGCCGCTCTCCATTGTGCCACCTCTAGCTCCGCCCAACATGAACCTGGACATGATCACCACATGCAAGCAGAGCAGGGGGCCGTAACAATATTCACATTTCCAATGTAGCCTATCGGTGGTCTCTAAGTGATTTCATAATGAATAATTTCTTAATCATAATACACTACCGAGTTGGTCTTGGTAATTCAGTAAATAGATTGTTTGATTGTTAATCAGGCAATCTTTCAGGGGGACTGGTTGTGATTCTTCATGCGTAAAAGGTGAGAGGCTTCAATCCAACACCACTCAACTGAAAATCCCGTAACGCCAACATTACCAGGAGTGGGGGCAGAAGAGCTTAAAAGAAAAGAGTAACAAGCACAATAGCTTTTTAAATGACATGTATAGGTTAACATAACACAGGAACTTACTTGGATAAAATGTAGAAAAAATAGAGGACCACAAAATTATTATCAATAAACAATTTTTTTTAACCCGGTTATGATTTATACGCCAAATATAATTTTATTTGAGTAATCGTGTACACGCTAAGTTTTTACCCCCTCTGCGCTTCTTGCTGATGGCTATTGTCGTCCCCTCCATCATCCGTCCGTTTGTCCATCAGTCCACCTGTCTCTCTTCCAATTGTTTGTTACCTCACTGGCTGCAGAGCCGTATTAGTGAAAACTCTCAAAAAATAAGTTATGCATTTTGGGTGTCTGCAGAAGCCTTTTTGATGTTGAGGTCATAGCTCCAATTTTTACCTAATATTTTTGTTGGTCAAAGGTTGGCCACGCCCATCTGTAAGGCACATCAAGGGGTATAGTGCCGAGCGCAATCTAGTTACTAATGGCAATAGCCTGGGAAAATGAGCCAGGGTTGAGATGGTAAGTAACCTCACCTTAACCAGCTCCATGACCAAGTAGAGCTCTGTAGGCGTATCAACCTCCTCGATCAGCATGATTATGTTGGGGTGTTTAACCCTACGCAGGACAGCAACCTCATTTGCGATCAGGTGCTCCTGCACACAAAAGACCAAGTCAGTTAGTTCCACCAGTATGGGTATGCTCAAGAGTCAGATTAGACCAATCACGCATACACGCTGTGACGTGGCTGCCCAACCCTATTCGTGGGAAACTTCATTCCTACCCAGCACTACCTATCTGTAGGATTTGACTCAAACCTACCAATGTGCACCTCATTCAGCAGCTTGAGATCTCACTGAGCTGCTAATTAGCAACATAATGCATCAAATCAAGGTTGCAATAAAAACCTACTTGGTTGTAGATTCCCAAGAAGGGTTGAGCAGCCCTGTGCTGGAGTTACACACCTTCCCTTTAGTATCATACCACTTGCTGTGTTCTTCCATGAGAGAGAGACAGAAAGCAAGAAGCCTTTTCCCCCATGCTAGGTTTGATAAATGTCTTCTACTTCATGGCTTGATTGTGCTTAAATGGTAAAAGCACTTTTCTGCAGAAAGATTATTCACAGGCAGGTGGTTTGAATCCACTCTTTAGTCCCCAAAAAAATCTGAAGGCCTCAGTCCAATGGTATCCAACTCTTTCAGGAAGTTCACCATCCTGTTAGTTTTCGTTGCAACACTAATTTGACATATCTGATTATACCGTTTAGGGGACCGTTTAGGAGACCAAACACATCTCTGGCAGTTGAAGGAGTGTTTTGTCATGTTTTGAGTGTAAATTCGCATATCACAAATTTGGATGATGAAATAATGTTGTGCAGCAGATGTCCCTTACTTTTGATTCAGCATTCACCAGAAGATGGCAAGATTATCCACAAAGGCTGATTCTACAACATGTTAGACTACATCGTTATTTTCTAATCAAATCTAATAACATTTTCCTGGTGGTCACTGTAAAAAAGAAATTGGTCCTCAACCAGCCTTTGGTGTAGAACAAAGGTAAAATGAAAAAGAACTCTAGCTAATTAAAAAAGGGTGGACAGTAGCATGCTATTATACTTGTAACAAAGAAAATATATTTAAACACAGGACTTTCACAACTGAAAAATTCCCACTGCGGTTTAATAAAATCAAAAGTCATGCAGAATGAATAAGGATTAATTGCTCTGTATTGTAAAAGGCTGGGGCACAAAACAATTCACATCACGGCTGTCAACGGAGCTCAGCTGTCCTCAGGAAGACCCCATTATGCTATTTGGATGCACACCAGCTACTCAAGGGTAGTGATCATTTGGATGAACAAATGCATGAATAAAACACTGAGAAAACCAATTCAATTCAATTGAGTGAGCAGCTTACAAATAACACACCCTGCAAATCCAGGATTTCATCAGATTTAAAATGCTTTAATCCCTAAATAGGATGTTAGTCCATGCAGGGACAGCTACCTTACCTTTCCACTACACTTGGCCTTGTCAATGATCTTCAGAGCAAACTCCTTCCCTGTCGACCTGCAAAAACAGCACCAGCAATCGTCCTATAACATGCACACAGCTTAGCCTCCAAGTACTCCAAAAGATATATTGCTCATGGGAAACGATCAGTGGTGGATTTAGCAATTTGGGGGCCCAAGGCGAACACAGGCATGGGACCCTACGTATTCACTCTTCTCCACCTTTTTCAGTCCTTATTTATCCAAGAAATTCCTACTTGTAACTTCTCTTCACTGGTCTTCAAACAGCAATTTTTCTTAGGTGCCACATGTATCTTTCATAAATTCTTTGTCATAACTGACACCGACGGTGGCTGTCAAGTGAACTGAGGTCAGCGTTCTGTAGCTCTCACACTAGACTGAATTACGTGATACACGAGGTAGCTAACTTCGCTACAGTATCTGTAGCAGTGGCGGGTCACTTTCCAATCGGATGCTAATTGCATGAATTCTACTGAGAACTGAATGACAAAATTAGTATTGTCTCAAAGGTTTTCTCTTCCTCTTTGCTGTGATACCATACAAATAGACTTTCACTTGTATTTGTACAGTGAATAGTTTTCTGTTAAGCTACCGTTTAAGCCACGGTGTTGCTATTAACCTTTTAATCTCCTCCCGCTTCTTCCTTTTTTCACAACTGCTAGAGTAGCTTCGCTTAATTTCTGTTTTCATTCAAGCTGGTGTCTGTTTACACTTTGAATCACTTCCATAGATGCGATCATGGAATATGCATTGTAGTGGGGACTAGGGAGGGGTTTCTGAGACAGTAGTAGTAGGAGTAACTCATGAATTATACGCATTGTGGTGTCATTTTAGCATATTCATTTTTAGAATCACATGATCAATGAAGAAATCTTAACCTTAAGTTTATTAGGCTCAAAGCAATGGCCTACCTTTGCCTAATGGTACACATTGCCTCTGGAAACAATACAACTCCAACAAACAGATCGCCACATTCAAAATTTAAAGAAAGAGCGGCTTTCAGTTTAAGGCAAGTTTATTCTGACTTTGAAATAGATTTTTGTCGCCAGTAAGAGCCAAGAGCCTAAGGTCTAAAACTCAAGAACCATTTTCTCAGTTCAGAAACCAACACTAAAAGAGACATCCATACATCCATCCATTATCTATACTGCTTCTTCCTCTTCAGGGTCTTGGGGATAGCTGGAGCATATCCCAGCGTGCTATGGGCAAAATGCATGAGCACACCCAGTCAAGGGCGTAGGTTTGTACATGGAAGGTCGGGACATGTCCCTGCCAATATTTTGAGAAGCCAGATTGTCCCTACCAATATTTCAGTGAACTCGTTCTTATCATCTTTCCAGACAAGCCATATAAGACCCAATTGTGGAGGCTACGTCTCCAAGATGCATTCCATTTATGCATTCTTGCATTTGATTGGTTGAAAGGGCAGGGCCATCTGAAGGCTAAAAGTCAAGAGTAAACTGACTATGCTATTTAGGTCATGAATATTCATTTTTGTGAAAAAAGTGGTGCTTGAGGGGCGCAACTGGATCCCAAGCTTTGATTACATGTGTTTGCAATGGCTTACCCATCGAAGAGAACTGTAATTTGGCATTTGTTCCAGATTTTTTCCATTGCGTAACTTTAGCCCCAATTCCAAAAGAGTTGGGACAAAGTGTAAATTGTGAATACAATCAAAATGCAATGACCTTCAAATCACACCAGCCAGTATTTTATTCACAGTAGAACAGAGATATAGTAAATGTTAAAACTGAGAAATTTTACAAATTTATCCACAAAATGAGCTCATTTCAAATTTGATGGCTGCTACAGATCTCAAAAAAGTTGACCTGTTTACCATGGTGCAGCATCCCCTCCTCTTTTTAACACAGAGTGGAGGCATCTGGGCATTGAGGAGACAAGTTTCTTGAGTTCAGCCTTTGGAATTTGATCCCACTCTTGTTTAATACAGGCTTCCAGGTGCTGGAGAGTTTTGGGTCTCCTTTGACGGACTTTTGGTTTAATTATGCGCCAAATGTTCTCAATCGGGGATAGATCTGGACTGCAGGCAGGCCAGTTCAGCACATGGACTCCAGCTACAAAGCCATGCTGTCGTAATAGCTGCGATATGGTTTTGCATAGTACTGCTGAAACACACAAGGCCTTCCCTGGATTAGATGTCCTCTGGAGAGGAGCATATGTTGCTCTAAAACCTTTAAATACCTTTCAGCATTCATAGTGCTTTTTAAAACATGAAAGTGTCCCACACCATATGCACTAATGCATCCCCATACCATAAGAGATGCTGGCTTTTGAACTGAGCACTGATAACAGGAGGGGTGGTCTTCTCTTTAGCCTGGAGGACACAACGCCCATGATTTCCAACAAGAATGTCATATTTGGACTCGTCTGACCACAGGACACTTTGCTACAGTCCATTTTAAATGAGCCTTGGCCCACAGAACACGCCAGCGCTTCTGGATCATGCTCAACAATGGCTTCCTTTTTTAGGTGGCATCTGTGGATGGCACGGCAGACTGTGTTTACAGACAGTGGTTTCTTGAAGTATTCCTGGGCCCATTTAGTAATGTCAATGATAGAATTATGCCGGTGAGTGATGCAGTGGCGTCGCATCTGAGGGCTCGAAGATCACGGGCATCCAGTAAAGGTCTTCGGCCTTGTCCCTCACACAAAGAGATATTTCCAGTTTCTCTGAATCTTTTGATGATGTTATGCACTGTCGATGATGAGACCTTCAAAGCCTTTGCAATTTGACGTTGAGGAACATTGTTTTTTAAGTATTCCACAATTTTTTTTACGCAAACCTTCACAGGTTGGAGAGCCTCTGGCCATCTTTATTTCTGAGAGACTCAGCCTCTCTATGATATCCCTTTTATAGTCAATCATGTTACACGCCTGATGCCAGTTAACTTAATTATTTGCTAAATGTTCTTTCACCGGATTCTGTTATTTATTAATTGCTTTTACAGCCCTTTTTGCCTGTGTCCCAACTTTTTTGGGACCAGTTGCAGCTTGAAAATTTGAAATAAGCTCATTCATTTTGTGAATAAAATTGTAAAATGTCTCAGTTTCAACATTTGAAATGTTATCTATGTTCTATTGTAAATACCATATTGGCTCATGTGATCTCAAAGTCAATGCATTTAGATTTTATTGACAATTTACACTTTATCCCAACCATTTTGGAAATGGGGTTGTATAGCACTTTTACCATGGCCCAACTCATGACATAACATTGATATTACCTTACGTACGTATCACTTTTGCAGATATTCCATTGTCTGAGAGCGTGAGGAAAAAAAAGTCGCTCCATGTTAAGTCATGCTGCCAATATTTCGCCAAACTGAATGCCAAGAGTAATTTTGGTTGAATAAGTGATCTAACTAGTTAGACAGATGGTAACTTACAGTGAAAACTTGCTAGCTACCTTAAGTTAATTTTTTCCTGGAAAATAATATCAACGAATGTTAATTAAATATGTTCACAAGTTTCAAATAGCGAACTAAACCTAATTTCTGTTCTGTTTTCTGTTGGTTAGTAATTGGGCTGCTTGCAGTAGTAAATATAAGCCAGTTGGATATGTCAAAGACAGATGGTAACTTACAGTGAAAACTTGCTAGCTACCTTAAGTTAGTTTTTACTGGAAAATAATATCAACGAATGTTAATTAAATATGTTCACAAGTTTCAAATAGCGAACTAAACCTAATTTCTGTTCTGTTTTCTGTTGGTTAGTAATTGGGCTGCTTGCAGTAGTAAATATAAGCCAGTTGGATATGTCAAATTATAAGTTGAATTTTAGTAGAGAAATCCCAGGAAAGTGCCATTATTAATTAATTATTTTTTATGCAGGAATCACAGCAGCAAGCTAGAGAAACAGAGCAAGCTGTTGAGGATACAGGTGTATCAGGGCTTCAGGTGAGGTCATAATCATGACTTGTTCTGTGGAATAATAGGGAAAGCATTAAAATTATGATGTCTCATGATGTTCAGCAAATATAACTTTTGAAAGTCATAATGTCCCAACCAACTTGCCTCAGTGGGGGAAATGAAACACATAATTGTAAATCTAACATGATCCAGTTCGATTAATGCTCCGTTTACGGCTTGTCCAATTCATAGGAAAAAAAATGAACTCTTAAAAAAATTAAGCTACTCCTGGAAAAACCCAGGAATTTCAACCTGGGATTTTCAGTTTTTGGCCCTTGATGGCCAAACTAGACATTGTAAATTGTCCAAAATCGAATCAGTTCTTCCTCTTTAGGATACTTACTTATGTGCAAAACTTGGAATTTCTAATTGAAATATTACTGCAGTTAACGCGCTAATACCTAAATCAGTTTTTGGCCCCTGGTGGCCAATCTAGACATCGTAAATTGTCCTAAATCGAATCAGTTCTTCCTCTTTATGATACTTACTTATGTGCAAAACTTGAAATTTGTAATTGGAAAATTACTGAAGTTATCGCGTTAACATGTAGTGCGGCGGCAGCGGTCGGACCAAAAACATAATACCCCCGGAAAGCCATTCGCCGATCGGGGATATAATAATTGTATAATTAAATAACTTATTGAATTTTATTACCGCATATTCAACACCTCCCTTTGGGGATTTGTGGATGAATATTGATGAATGGTAGCAAACATGGCATCCATAAAACAAATGACTAGCTCAGAACCAATCAGCATAGCAGGATAGCTAAGACATTCAAACCCTGAGTCGGCCAGACTCTATTTACGGCTCTGAGTTATTGAATATTCACAAGCAAGCCAAGCTGAAACACAGTTTTATGGATGAGTTCACTCCTAATTATATCCCTGAACGCCGAATGGCGTTCCGGGAGGTATTATGTTTTTGGTCCGGCCGCCGCCGCATAGCCACTGTATATTTCATACAGAATTGTTCATGAGTTAAGAAATTGCCATTCGTGTCCATCAAGTCAACTATAGACCATATATTCCTCTCATACCAATCTTCAAAAAATAAGGATTTACAGTGGCTTCAATAAGTATTTGTACACTACTGTACTTCATGGAGCCGGTTACGGATGGCCTGGGCACAAACATGGCTTCCAGTTGCTTCTTCCACTTTGGTGGCAAGACTGGAGGCCGAGGACTGTCTCTCCCTCTGTACCAGCAGGGAGATGTACCGGTCAGTGCGCTGGCTGGTCTTCCTGGGACGTCCTTTCCTGGCTGCATTGGCTATGCGTTCAGACTGTTTGTACTTCTTGATGATGTACTGCACGGTCGTGTGGCGTAACGATAACCGAGTTCCAATTTTTCTGGTGCTTTGGCCTTCTTTATGTAGCTCAGTGGTTCTCAAATTCAGTCCTGGCGCCCCCCTGTGTATGCTGGTTTTTGTTCCAACCACAATTGCAATCTTAGGATTTTAACAAGCTGTTGATTTGTTTTAATTAGGTGCATTTATGCAAAAATCCATATTGAGATATATTGTAAATATCGGCAAATTTAACCAAACATTTAATCAACATAAATAATCAAGAGGTTCCTCATTGGTGAAACTCCTGACACATGGTGGCAAAAACCGACAATTTACTTGGCAAACAATGGAGTCACACCTGTTGTGTTTTATGTTGATTTTATTTGGTTCAGGCAGGTTATTTGGGAAAAAGTCAAAACACCTGTATTCAGAAACCTAATTTGGAGCTTATTGATTTTCATTTTATTGAGTCTAATTTGATCTGTTTAAAAATGTTTTCACCTGAAAATCCTAGCAATATTGAAAATTAAGCACAATGTGTTCAAGGGTTTTTAATCTTCATAGCAGAATGGATAAGTCTATCCAAATGTGACTTAAGATGGTAAATAACTACTCTAAACATGGAATGCTGCTAATTAAGACAAAGTGACAGCCTTTTAAAATCCTATAATTGCAGTTGTGGCTGGAACAAAAACCAGCATACACAGGGAGGCGCCAGGACCGAATTTGAGAACCACTGATGTAGCTGAATGATTTGCTCCCGCATTCGACGGGGTATCTCGCCTGTCTTAGCCATATATCACAGGAATACATTATGGGCATGGTCAGGCCATTTACATAGGCCAGTCTGTGTACAGAGGGAGTGTCCAGTATAGTCACGCTTGACCAAATCAGAACAAGTGAGTCAACCATGTCCTGTAAACATCTTGAGTCAATTTTAGGTGAGTATTATAAGTTTTGTGACTCACTAATGGAACTGTACAGATACTTATTGGGTCAGATAATCGCCTTTCTGACCAAATATGCCATTTTGACATTAAATATTTGTTTAAAACATATTGATTATCAAATATTTTAATCGCTTTTACACACAATAGCAAGCATTTAGCCGAATATACAAAAGCTGTCATGTAGTTGAATTTTCAAGTAGTGTACAAATACTTATTGGAGCCACTGTAGTTCATACACAACCTGCTGAAACAATCCGGAAGTGAAATTGCTACCTTGGTCTGACTGAATTTCCCTGTTACTGCTAGAGTGAAATTTGGACTTATGTGTGAGAACATACTCATCTGCAAATTTGGCAGCTGATTGCAAATTCAGTGCTTGCTTCTCATTAAGGTAGGTCTTAATATCATCTTTAACACAGTTCTTGAATTCTTCAACTAACACCATCTCTTTTAGTGAGTTGAAATCATCTTTGACCTCCATAGAAGTACACCAGCGCTCAAAGCAAACCTTCTTCTCATTAGCAAATTCCACACAAGTCTGATTGTCAGATTTCTTCAGACCCCTGAATTTCTGTCGGTAAGCCTCTGGAACCAACTCATAAGCTCTCAAAATAACCTTTTTGACAACCTCATAATCAGAGGAATCATCTGCAGACAAAGTCGAATAGGCTTGTTGAGCTTTACCCTTGAGGACAGTTTGTAACATCAGAGGCCAGTGTTCCTTTGGCCACTGGCAACTCTTTGCTACCTTTTCAAAACACTGGAAATAGTTGTCAACATCCTTTTCCGAAAATAGAGGCACCAGTTTTACCTCCTGGCTAGCACAAAATTTATTTTTAGTTTCAATTTTAATTTTTAGTTGCTCCATTTGGAGTCTTACTTCTCTATCTAACTTCTCTAATTCAAAATCTCTCTGTCTCTGTCTCTCTCTTTCCTCTTTCTCTCTCTCAAATTCTCTTTGTTTTTATTTTTCTTCCCTTTCTTTCTCCCCTCTCAAATTCTCTTAGTTTTTTTTACTTTCCTCCCTTTCAATCTCTAGCAGTTTTAATTTAAGTTCAATTTCTACATTTGGATTTTCCCATGGAAACTGTTCCAGATCTCCTGGTGCAAACATATTTTCATCAATGTAATATTCAACTATCTCTCTAGCCAGTCTTTTTTTTCGCATGGCTGGTTTTACCTCTGTCAGCTCTAAATGTCTGCCTATTTCTAGCAGTTCTGTCTTTTTAAAAGACTTCAAAACCTCTGTGGTTGGTGATGCCAAGAAATCATTCATTGCTGTCTATCTGTCAATATATATCGGTCATGGTTTTGCCCCCCGCCGGCTGAAGACACAAAGCCGGCGGGCGCTGGGACCATATACCCATAAACAAGTGATGGGACCCAAATGCGCAGGCTGAGTAGAAACTTGAAAAATCTTTAATTAAATACATAAAATAACACATTAGGGGAGCAGCAGCATAAATACATGCCAGGGACCTCCTTCACAAAATGCTACTGCACCGGACTAAGGCGCAGCCACCCCTAAAATAACAAACCTTCACCTCCACCTTAACGAGCCACACCTGTTGCTCGTTAAGGTGGAGGCGAAGAATGCAGCAAGGGGAGGGACTGCAAGGACAAACCCTTACAGTGCTCTCCCTCCAAGGCCTCCTGGCCAGCCAGGAACACAATGGTGCCCGCCATCAGAGCCACACGGCGCCCACATCGAGCGCCCTCCTCTGAAATACTCTGGAGGCCTCCTCCGGAACACTTGGCAGCGCCCGCCTCCAGAGCCACAACGGCGCCCGCCACCAGAGCCACACGGCACCCACATCTGGCGCCCTCCTCCGGAACACTCGGCGGCACCCTCCTCCGGAGCCACAACGGCACTCGCCACCGGAGCCACAACGGCGTCCACATCTGGCGCCCTCCTCCAGAACACTCGGCGGCGCCCTCCTCCGGAGCCACAACGGCGCCCGCCACTGGAGCCACACGGCACCCACATCTGGCGCCCTCCTCCGGACCACTCGGCGGTGCCCTCCTCCGGAGCCACAACGGCACTTGCCACCGGAGCCACAACGGCGTCCACATCTGGCGCCCTCCTCCGGAACACTCGGCGATGCCCTCCTACCGAGCCACACTGGCACCACTCCTCTGGACCACACTGGCACCACTCCTCTGGATCACACTGGCACTCCATCCTCCGGACCACACTGCTCCCCAGAATGGAGCCCTGGACAATAAAACAACTGCTGCTGCTCCCCTCAACCTCAGCCAGGCTGGGTCCCAAACTGGCAGCAGCATTCTGTCATGGTTTTGCCCCCCGCCGGCTGAAGACACAAAGCCGGCCGATGCTGGGACTATGTACCCATAAACAAGTGATGGGACCCAAATGCGCAGGCTGAGTAGAAACTTAAAAAATCTTTAATTAAATACATAAAAGTACACATTAGGGGAGCAGCAGCATAAATACATGCCAGGGACCTCCTTCACAAAATGCTGCTGCACCGGACTAAGGCGCAGCCGCCCCTTAAATAACAAACCTTCACCTCCACCTTAACGAGCCACACCTGTTGCCCAGGTGTTAAGGTGGAGGCGAAGAATGCAGCAGGGGGAGGGACTGCAAGGACAAACCCTTACAATATCTAAGAAAATTAAAAAAAAAACAATTTTACAATTTGAAATGTTAGATTTTCAATAAATGACTTGCACAATGGTCTACCCCGGACGAGCTCCCAATTTGTTATGGCCCCAATAACAAAATTTTAAAACTTAAACAGGTTTATTTAAACAAACACTTTTAACTAATTTACTACCTACTCTACTGACCAAGATTGGTAAATACAAGAACAAAAATATTTACAGTCCCTTTGTTTGGGTTGCTTGGTGATGTCCTGGGAGAGGAAAATACTCCAACACAGGCAAAAATCCACTAAAAACTTCAAAGGTTATGAAAAAAAAATGACAGGTCTGGTCAAATGTATCCTTCTGCTTGCAATTTCTCCTACTACTACACTCCCTCAATTTTCCTCCTTATATACTCTTTTGCAGACCCCTCCCACATTTAGACCTCTTTTTTAAAATTCTCTGGGACTTGTCCAGACATGCCCAAGACATGCCAAACCTAGTTCCAGTCTGGGCTTAACATGAGAAAGGTCAATTCGCATTACATAAGGAACAAGCACTACAGGTAAACTTTAAATTAGCAATCATAGACCATTGCAAGAGGGAAAATCATATTATGGACTAGGACAAGGCCAAAGTCATCCGCACTCAGAACAACCGACATGAGATCATGGAGGCAATTGAAATCAGGAAGTGGGCCCACAGGACCATGAACCGGGACGAGGAGGCATACGTGCTTTCCCTCACAATGGAGTGCCATCTTGGAGGAGCGGCCGGACAGCACGAGGCGTGGCCGCCCTGTCAAATCTGACAGGGCAGCCACGTCTCGCTAACATTAGCTGATAACATCAGTGACTCTTCTGAAGAAGACGGGAGTATCCCGTTGAAATATGTCAAGGTAGGATAAAACCTTTTCTGTTTGAAAATAAGAACGTCAACGCTAATGTTTTTACCCTGTTTTTATTTAGTGTGGCACACCTGATTACAGGCTTTTCAGTCTGGCAATTAATCTGTTCATAACTCTACATCTTCGCCAACTTGAACCGAAGCCATTTTCTTTTCGAGGTACCTGGCTATAGTAAGTGTTAGAACACCATTTGACAAATGAAATGGCAGGCAGCATATTGAGTTTTTTATGCCTCAATAAAATGTGAATCCTTAATGATTGCTGATAGTAAAATACCTGTAAAATAATTACAGGCATCTCTTATTTTGATAATTACTACACAAATAGCCTGAGGGCTTTCCTATAGAGAGGGAGAAATTAGAGCAAAAGCAGAGTCAATGAATGATGAGCCGTTTGACTGCAGGGGGAAAATATTATGTTCTTTTAACTTCAACTTACTTTTATTGTGCCATTTCTTCCATTATCATTTTTGCATAAGCAGTTAAAATAATTCATACAAATGTGAAAAAAAAATTGACAGTGCTTACCTCTCAACACACTCCTTTACAACAGCGAAGTTTCCATCTCCAATGACCTTCCCCACCTTGTACTTGTCCAGGATGGTTGAAGCCAGCAGGCATCTGTTCCCATTAACTGCTGAAGAGAGCAAAGAGATCAGCAAGGAAAGATTTTGGATAAAAAAATAACCTTCTGAAATACTGAGTCCCTGTATCCAGCTAACCTTGAGAAGGCCATCTTACTGGATCTTATTTTAACAAACAGTCCACATAGTTTAAAATGTGGGGTTCTTCCACTAGATTTTAGTGACCGTTTCCCAATCAGCGATGTCAGGCAGAAAAAAAATCTAAGTCCCGTTATATATACTCAACAAAAACATAAACGCAACACTTTTGTTTTTGCTCCCATTTGTCATGAGATGGACTCAAAGATCTAAAATTCATTCCAGATACACAATATTACCATTTCTCTCAAACATTGTTCACAAATCTGTCTAAATGTGTGATAGTGAGCACTTTTGCTTTGCTGAGACAATCCATCCCACCTCACAGGTGTGCCACATCAAGATGCTCATCAGACACCATGATTAGTACACAGGTGTACCTTAGACTGTCCACAATAAAAGGCCACTCTGAAATGTGCAGCGATGGTAAGGGTACCAAGGTAGCTCGCTGGAGACCGTTATCAATCGCTAGTGTTTGCTTTAGTCGGCGGTCTATTTAAGTTAATGGGACGGCCAATTACCTAGCTAGCAAGCGAACGCGATTTTTTCTATAAAATGACAAATTTGCACTTCTATGTTAACTTACGCATGAAACGTTTTATTACAGCCCTTCAAATGACTACTGCTGCAAAAGGCAGCTTCAAATCTCGGCATTTTAATGCTTATATTAACTTATTTGAAATTGCCTCATTGGAAACCATTCATTTTCATGAAGAAGTTGGATGTATTAATATGGTGGCCGGGCGCTTCACTTTGGATAATGTAAGTATGACATCAGCAATCTAGTGTTCTAGTGCTTCCTATCCTTAAATGTGATTGGCTGAGTCGTGTATAAAATCAGTGTAACCCACTGTATTTTGAGGCAGACCGCAGCACAAAATATCCCTGCGCGCCTGGCCTAGCAACCAAGTACTCTGCGCTCCACTGACTTGTTAGGCTACGTTTGTTTCAGGACTTTTAGCTCGCTATTTCAGTGTTAGCAAAGTGTAGCCTTTTAAGCCGCTTACCAGTTGGCTATCTACCTTGCCAGCTATAGCATTATAGAGTTCGATGTCACTTTAGCTTGCTAGCTACGTTGCTAACAAGCTCGCTATTTCAGTATTAGCAATAAATTGTTGATTTTTTTTTCTTGTGTGTTTATTTCATGGGCTATGTGTAGGGGAACCACATCCATTGTAGTGAACGCTAGCTAGTTGACAAGCTGGCTAGCAAACTAATGCACAATTCAACATATTTTCCTGGACACCGGCAAGTGTAGAGGTCAAGTCAATCATGCTCCCTACTTTCACTGCTGGTTGTAATGATATGGCCGCTTGGCTCTAGTTGAGAACAAGGAAACTCGAAAACCGAAACGAAAGTGAAATTATTTAACAGGGCCTTCGGGAGACCAAAGGAGACATTCCAAATAGCCTGCTTTCATAGTATATCTACATTAACAAGCCCACATACCCTGATGTGACATGATAATGGCACTAGATGAAAAAGCAATCTTGACGTCTGTTTTGCTTGCCAACCATTCTGTCCAATCGATCTTGCTTGGTGGAAGAACAAATAGTTCTCAATTTTATTCTTGCACTATTACCAATAAATTGTTGATTTTTTCTTCTGTGTATATTTATTTGGCTTTATGTGGAGTAACTGTTTTATAAAAGCAATAAGCCCCTTGAAGCAGTGGGTTACAGTGAGTTTATAACAGCAGAGGAGCACTCCATAAGCACTAAAATCACTGTAACCCACTGCTTCTCAGGGCTTATTCCTTTAATATCGATGGATTGGCCCAGGCCTACACCTGGCCCCGAGTACAGGCTCTGAGGAGCCCTAGTTCTAATATGAATAACATACAGTTGCTATCAAAATTATTCAACCCCTGCTGCAAATTAGGTTTAATGGCAAAATTTACAAACTTTCAGCGTTTGCAATGGACAAATCAAACAAGATCAATTTAAATAGCTCAACACAACATATATTATAAATGTCTCCTCCAAATTCAACACACAGTGCCACTTTTAATGACTACTGCAGGCTCAAAATTATTCAAACCCTTCATGACAAGCATCTTTAATACTTAACAGAGCACCCTTTGAGCAACTATGACCTGCTGGAAATGTGATGCATAGACAGACAACAGCTTCTGCCAGCACTCCCAAGGCATCTTGGCCATGTCCTCATGGACAATGGCCTCCAGTTCACTAATATTCTAGGGTTTCTGTGCTGCAACTGCCTTTTTCAAATCCCAGCAGAGATTTTTTTATGGGGTTCAAGGGAGACGAATGTGATGGGCACTCTAGAATCTTCCCAGACTTCTTCTGAAACCAAACCTTGGTGGATGTTGAGGTGTGCTTAGGATCATTGTCCTGTTGGAAGGTCCAATGATGCCCAAGCATCAGTTTCTGTACAGACAGCATGACATTTTTTCCTTGGATATCCTGGTACTTTGCTGAATCCATTTTGCCCTCCCCACTTTGCAGGTCTCCAGTGCCAGAAGAAGCAAAGCAGCTGCAGAGCATCAAACAGCCCCCACAATTCTTCTCTGTAGGCAGGGTAAACTTTTCAGCATATGCTTCTTTATTCCTTCTGCAGACATACCACTGATTCATAAGCCCGAAAAGTTCCAGTTTTGTTTCATCACTCCACAGAACCGTATCTTAAAACTTCTATAGCTTATGTATATGGTTTTGAGCATATTGGAGCTTGTGCTTTTGGATCAGTTGTGGTGTGTGTCTTGGAGACCTTCAACATTTAGTATGCGCCCTATGTGCGACCTGAAACCTCAGTGCCTCCTGCCTCCAAGCCTTGCTGCAGGTCTCCTGTTTTTTTGACCACCTTTCTCATTGGAAATCGGGTGGCAGCCATTCATAGCTTCCTCTTTCTGTCAAATCCTGGTACTGTAGCCACTCTACCTTTAACTCTGAACTTTCGAACTATGCTTCCAACTTTATCTCTACGAACAATCAGAGCTTGTGCTACCTTTTTGTATCCTTCACCTTGTTTGTGCGAGGCAATGATCTCCTCTATTAGCTTTTTGGACAATTCTCTTGACAGTCATATTTCTGATATGCAATCAAATGTCACTGTCAACAAACCCCGAGCAAGTGCAAGTATTTGATGTGTTCTATCTCAAGCAAACCTGATGCTACTAATTAAGCACTTGATTAGCTGCATTAGGTGTGCTTGAGACAATACGTGACTTGCAAATATGCTCTTATGCCGGTGTCTGTTCGGGCCGTTGAATAATTTTGAGACTGCAGTAGTTATTAAAAGTGGTATTCTGAGTTAAAGTTGGAGAAACCACTTGTAATATTAGTTGTGTTGAACTATTTAAAATGCTCTTGTTTAATCCGTTCATCACAAACAGCTGAAAGTTTGTAAATTTCGCCAGTTGACCCAATTTGCAATAGGGGTTGAATAATTTCGATTGCAACTGTATGTCACACTTTATTGCTTCAGAATTCAGGCCTGAATGTGTCGGTCAGTATCAATTTACTTCCTATGTTAAATCCTAGCCCGCATAGTTCTTCCTTCAGGCCCTTTACTAGAGGTGCAAAATGCTCTCTGTAATATTGATCTAGGAAGTCCACAGGGGCTGACAATTTGAATCCACAACTTTAAGTATTAGCTGCTCCTTTTATTGTTGATGTATTGTTGCATATTTTTAATCTGACTCTATCGACAGAGATTATTCCTTCGGTATGGAAAACAACTTTTGTAACTACTCTGCAAAAAGGTGGTCCTACAAATGAAATGAATAACTATCTGCCAATTTCAAAACTGTCCTGCTTAGCAAAAGTCTTAGAACGGCAGATAAGTAATCAAATTAGATGATTCTTTTCAGATTATGAAATTTTAAATATTTCTCAATCTGGTTTTAGACCTGGGCATAGTACTGTCTCAGCTGCCACTAAGGTTGCGAATGATATTGCTTATGCCCTGGATAATAAATTAGATTGTGTTTCCCTTTTTATTGACCTTTCTAGGGCCTTTGACACTTGACCATGCTATATGCTTATGGTATCTCTACTACATTGGTTTTGATTGTAAGTCCTGTGAATGGGTTGAGAATCGTTTAGCTGGCAGAACTCAATCTGTGGTGACTGATGGTTACCAGTAAGATTTCTTAAATGCCTGTAAAGGGGTACTGCAGGGTTCTGTTCTGGGACCCCTTTTATCTTCTACATTTATTAATGATTTTAATGCTGGTGTCACAAACAACTTAATCCATCTCTTATGTGCATGATGCAGTCATCAACTCTAATGCCCCTTCTGTTGATCTTGCTCTTGGGAATCTGCAGTCAGATTTTTGTATAATGCAAAGATTTCTTTATAATCTTGAACTGGTTTTAAACCCAGGTAAATCAAAGTATATGTTTTTTTTACAAAAAAACCCTCTGGTTTCGACTGACAGAACTATCACCACTGCTGATACCCTTATTGAAATAGTTTCTTGTGATAAGCATTTAGGCATTTGGGTTGATGACGAGCTTTAATTGACTGGGTTCCCGACAATTGGCTGGCTGGCTGGCTGGGTGTTGACTTCACTCGTATTTACTGGTCTGTGTATTGTAAATACATGGGTCGGAAATTTCGGCATTGAGACATTGTAACAGAAACTGAACACTTTGCTGCTGTTGGATCTTGGATTTGAGAGTTTGCCGCAGAAACAGAAACTAAAAAGTGGAATTGAACACTCCACATTCATTTATGCGTGTGATGGACTATTTACATACACAGTGGAAGTGGCGCCGGCACGATTATGCTTCAGTATTTTCAAGAACACCGGAAGAATTCATGAGTTGGTTTGCTTGAACAGAAGCACTTGTGGTGGCCGCTTTGATTGTATCTATGAGAGCGACCGTAACTAATAACAATGAAAACAATAAATTTAAGAAAATATTAAGTTTAAAAGATCGCGCCAAGCTGTATTGGACACCCCATCATTGAAGTAGCTACTTCTCCACTGCATTGTTGTACCCACTACGCCAATGTAACACGACCAGTACTTGAATCCAGTCTAGAAATAGACTGCAAAAATCAGGTAAATGTATTGTTAAAATATAGCCGCAAACGGCAATTCCAGGGTTTGAGCCAAGAATGACCATTAGTAGTTGAAAGCCTTAACAGCTAAATAGCAAGTGTTGCCACTAAACGTGGCCATGTGCCCCGCAAGGTGACGGAAATCGACTGGGGTGGGCGTATTATAAACTCATACATTGAAGCCAAAGATGAATAAGATCAGGCAAAGAGTTCTTGAGATTTCGCGTTCACAACAAACGGGATGTGACGGACGGACAGCCGGACAGATGGACTGATCCAGCTGAAGACTATGTCCACCGGCCCTAATACACCTTGACCCCAAAGATGAATGGAATCTGTCAAACTGTTCTTGAGATATTGCGTTCACAACAAACAGGACACGATGGACAGCCAGACGGACGGACGAAGCTGAATACTATGTCCCCCACCCCTAATACACCTTGACACCAAGAATGAAAGGAATCGGTCAAATTTTTCTTGAGATATGATGTTGGACAAAGTATTTGTAAGTGGTCAAATGGTCGTAATGACCTTGAGAATAATGGCAAGGTCACGTCAATCAAGTGGGCTGTGAGCACTCCCGTAATACACCTTGACACCAAAGATGAATGGAATCAGTCAAACCATTCTTGAGATATAGCGTTCACAACAAACGGGACATGACAGACAGACGGAGAGATGGACGGAGCTGAATATCATGTCCCCCGTCCCTAATACAACTTGACACCAAAGATGAATGGAATCGGTCAAACTGTTCTTGAGATATGTTGACAAGGAATTTGTAAGTGGTCAAATGCTCGTAATGACCTTGAGAGTAATGCCACGGTCACAGAAATCTACTGGGGTCGGCATGTCACACCAATGTACCTCAACACCAAAGATAAATGGAATCAGTCAAACCGTTCTTGAGATATCGCGTTCAGAAGAAACGGGACATAATGGACGGCCGGACAGAGCTGAATACTATGTCCCCTGCTTCACTTGCAATCGTGGCAGTGGGGGACAAAAACCACTTTAAGAGTGTGTTTTAGGTATTTATGTGAAGCTATTTTTCCAGAGTAATGATTGGACCAACAATTTATGATATATAGTCTGATTTGTGTTATGTTAGTCTATTTTGTGCATTTATGGCGTCCCCTACTGGTCGATTTGATAGAAAATTTCAGGTCATGTTTCAGGTTCTTATGTGGACATATCCTGTGAGTTTTGTAAAGAGTGAAAAAACTATTTATGATTTATAGTCTGATTCGTGTAACACCACGTTGTTTTATTTTGCATTTATAGCATCCCCTATCAAACAATTACAATGAAATTTTCAGAGTATGTTTCAAGTACTTATATGAATATATCCTGTGAGTTTTATGGCTATAGGACAAACAATATCTGATTTATAGTCTGATTTGTGTCAAACCACGCTGCTTTGTTTTGCATTTATAGCGCCCACTATCAGTCAATTTGAAAGAAAAATTCAAAGTATGTTTGAGGTACTTATATAAATATATCCTGTGAGTTTTACGGCTATGGGACAAACAGTTGCTGATTTATAATCTGATTAAAGTTATACCATTCTGCTTTGTTCAGCAGTAATAGCGCCCCCTATCAGTCAATTTCAATGAAATTTTCTGGGTGAGTTGCAGGTACTAATTTGAATAAATCCTGTGAGTTTTATGGCTACAGGACAAAAAATTGCTGATTTATAGTCTGATTTGTGTTATACCATTCTGCTTTGTGTAGCAGTTATAGCACCCCCTATCAGTCAATTTGAATGAAATTTCATAAGTATGTTTCAGCTACTTATATGAATATACACTGTGAGTTTTATGGCTGTAGGACAAACAGTTGCTGATTTATAGTCTGATTTTTGTTATAGCGCCCCCTATGAATCGATTAGCATGAACCCATCAGGGTTTGTTCCTGGTAATGATATGGACATATTCTGCAAGTTCTGTGATGATTGGCCAAATGGTTGTAGAATTTTGTCCATTTATGTGCAAAGCCACACCCCTGCTGAAGTTCATTGGTTAATATCTTGGAAACAAAATGAGATTCCGACAAAGCTTTATTCAGTCTTTGATAATCTTGGTCCATCAATGATCCACATCAAATGTCGAAGGAATCGGACCCATGGTTTAGTAGAAGATGTTTAAAATGTTTTTTCAAAAAATTCAAAATTTCGGAAAATCGAATATGGCGGAGCTTCAAGGTCCTTATGGGAAAGTTGTAGAGAATGTACCAAGTAATGTCTCTACCAAGTTTCGTATAATTTGGACTCACCAAGTAGGAGCTATGACCTTTAATATGAAAACCTGTTTTTCATGAATTATAGTGCCAGCATTAGGCCGATTGAGTTAAAAATGCCTTGGTCAGCATTTACACACAACTTCCAACCAGTCTGCAAAATTTCAGGACTCTATTACTTACCATCTCACAGATATTTGCAAAAACATTTCTGAAGAAGAAGGAAAATAATACTAATAATAACTAGGGTTGTCGCCGACAACACTTACGGTCTCCAAGACGCGCCGCCTTACGCCCTTGCGTTAAGGACATGACTGTCCTTTGCGTACATTCCGCAATGGAATTACATACATATTATATATGTATGGTAGAAGAAAGTTTAGCCTTATTTTCAGGAAGGCAATGTTGAAGCAAAATAATGCCGCATTTTCACTGTTTTCCCTTGAATGAGACTGAAAATATAAAACCGGGCTCCTTCGTTCACTGTGTTAGGTAGCATTCTTTCATCCCCAAATAGTTAATTTAATTTGGGCCAACGGTTACCCCAAAAGAGTCCACACAAAACCTATCACTTTTCACTTTTTTCACTTGACAGAGTGAAAATGCAAAATCGGGCCTCGTGATTCACGTGATTTTCAGGTGTTAGCAATATGGGGAGCCAGACAGTTTGATCAATGGGTAATGAATGCAAATTAGGAGATAAAGAGAAGCCGTCAGGTCCGGCAGGACATATCGCCTATTTGTGACTTCCAGCTGGGATCTCCGTTTGTCTTCAGTTCCGACAGGACAATAGGGACTAGCACCCCTTAGTTGGAGGTTCCGTACGCCCACATATGGAGCTCATCTTCCGAGGGTTGGGAATCTATTGAACCAATTAAGTTGGGTGGTTCAGGAGAGGCCCAATTGTAGAGTATTGCATTTCATCAATGTGTAAACCCTGGAACCAATCAGCAACAACTTCTGATAACATTAAAGAAATCACATGCAAATGTCTGTACTTTAACATGTATAAAGTTTCTTACAAAATGAAGGAATTTTAGAACTTTGCATCACGCTGTTGTTCTTGCGGCCGGCTGTGTAATAAACTCTTTCCTGCTTTTTGACACGAACAATCGGACTCTGCTTCTTCATCGGGACAACGTTCTTGGTTTTTTATTAATTTACCAACAATCCTTTAAAGTAACAATGACATGTAAAGCAATTTTTGTCCAAATTTGAGACCCAACCTTTATTTTTCAACATTTTATGGCTTAAATATTAACATTTTGATAATAGGGTATAACACAGGACATGCAGTGCTTGCATTTGCGCATCTGTAGATGTAAACAATACCTCGATAGGATCATTGGCTAATGAGTCATGATCCTCCGAAGTTCCCTCAAAACTCAAAACCACGTGAATTTTCCAAAATTTGTATATGTATCTTCTTCAAAATGAGCTATGAAACACACAGTTATCATTATCGGTTGCTGCAATAGAAAATTGACAACACAACCACTATAAGAAAACCTGAAAATCGCAAAATTTCAAAGATTTAAATTTATACTCAATTTACAGCTAAACTATTCAAATTTATATAATAAAGTATATCAGAGAAATTGTAGATCTATATATTAGGAATATTTTAATACCATTAAATACGAAATATCATGTTTTGTTACTGAGCTACAAGAATTGGAATATGACACCAGAAATTTCACTTTCCGAAAAGGGCCATTTTCAAAGGAAGATAATTCAAGTTCTAAGATAAAATTGTAAAAATGCCTCAATAACTTTGTATAGAATTCTATCTGCTTTCATTTGAGCTATGACACATATTTGTAACTACAGCGGTTAGTGAGAAGAAGATTTTTAAAGAGGACCTCCGTCAAATTTAGACAAGAGCCATCAGGGGATGGCATATCCCCCGACCCCCAGCAAAATCGTAGAACAGTAATTTGTCAAATGTTAGATAATGTAGAAGCTTCAAAATAGCAAAGGGCACATCTACTCATAGTGGTTAATATATCTGTGACGTTTGGTGAACCTAGGCCATACGGTGTAAGAGATATGCTCCGGACAAGACAGCCACCCTCAAAGTCAATGTAAGTTCACTGTTTCCATGGAAACTTCAAATATTAGATAATGTAAAAGCTTGAAAATAGCAAAAGGCACATCTAGTCATAGTGGTTAATATGTCTGTGACGTTTGGTGAACCTAGGCCATACGATTTAGGAGATATGCTCCGGACAAGACAGCCACCCTCAAAGTCCATGTAAGTTCACTGTTTCCATGGAAACCTCAAAAATTAGATAATGTAGAAGCGTCAAAATAGCAAACGTCACATCTACTCATAGTGGTTAATATATCAGTGACATTTGGTGAACCTAGGCCATAGGGTTTATGAGATATGCTCCGGACAAGGTAGACACCATCGAAGTCAATGTAAGTTCCACGTTTCCATGGAAACTGCAGAAATGAAATCTGTACAATATGAAATCAAGAAACCTCAAAATAGTGAAAGGCACATCTACTCATAGTGGTTCACGTTTGGTGAACCTAAGATGCTTGATGCTAATCTACTTGTCGTCAGGCGCTCAGAAACCGCTATGGGTGCAATCTATGGGAAATGATGTCCTCTACATTTTGGTGGAAGTTTAGTGAAATTATCTTGAATAGTTTTCGAGCTATTGAGATTCAAAGATTTTTACGTTTTGAGTTATCCCCCTTGACGCAGAGTGAAAATGAAATTTTTTTTAGGTGACGTGCTGACACCTCATTATGCTCTATCATCCCTGAAAATTTAATAAAAATTGGCCCAGTAGTTACTTCAAACGAATGCGCACAAAAAAAGTACAAATAATAAGAATAAAAACGGGGCAATAACAATAGGTCTCCACGACTTTCGTCTTGGAGACCTAACTAATAAAAATAAAAAGCTAAGACAATAGGGATTCAGCCCTACGGGCTTTAACCCCTAATAATAATAATAATAATAATAAAAATAAAAAGCGAAAACAACAGGGTTTCAGCTCTACGGGCTTGAACCCCTAGTCACCGCCAATGAATGTTTCTTGGCGATATTGGTCGCCATTTTACGAAAATTACTGCGTATTTTCTTCTAATGGACAGCAAAAGGTGGATTAAATATTCATATTGCGGATACATATGAAGTGCTTGCCCTAGCTAGCATCCTGGTGTTTTAAAAAGTTCCATTCGATTTTGTTGCATTACGAGCACAATCTGACAATTGTTGGGCTAATCCTCTTTCACGCTAGATTGGTTCAGTTTGTTTTAGTTGTTCCTCCAAGCTTGTTTTTTCTGGTAGCGGTTGCGAGATTCCATAGAAATAGAGGAATGTACCAATCTAGCGTGAAAGAATCATAGCAACAGGGATGGATTATGGGTCATCTGAGCCCCTGGGCTAAGAGTTCGCGGAGGACCCCCCCCCCAAACATTAAAAATTAAATTATCAAAAACGCCAATAACGCCTTTGTTGCAGTGCTAAATCCATCCGGTTAGCAACATTGCACAACATAGTGTGCAAGTTCGAACATAAAAAAATTGAAGCGTCGGTATGTTGCTTTACGTCTTTCCCGAAGAAGACAACTAGACCCTGGCTCATTAAACCACTAACGTCTCAACAGCCAAGGTTCTGTGTGTAACCAGAGTTAAATGCCAACCAGCAGAAAGACTGTTAAAATGGGGAGCTATAAGCACATGGCCAGCGACGATGTTAATGCAAAGACGCATACAGAATTAAATTGAAAAGTAAGCGCAATCACAAAGACAACCAACATCCTGCCATATTCAAAACTACTGGCTAAACTGCAACATGTGGGTTGTCTGTCAGAAGTGCACCGTGTACTCATGTAGTTAAGATGTGGCAGTGCATTAGCTTGACAGTCTGTCGTGCTATGAATTTGACCATAGAATAAGATAGGGGAGACTGGGGAGAGGTGGGCCGGGGGGAGAAGTGGGCCACCTATGCTAAGTTCTAAAATTACTGCGAGGAGGATACATTACTGTGGTCACGTGATGCAGCGCGGGTATTCCCAAACAGCTATCCTGAGTATGAGCCGGAAGTAGGCACAGTGCAAGGTACGTCACAAATTGTCATTTTATGACTTCAAAAGTAAATTTTTGAATCCGAATTCTTTTTGCCTCTTGTCCTAACATGACATAGATCGCAACAGAATAAATGTTTCTTGTAAGTTATCTAGGAGTTTTGTTTATTATAGAATACACCCAGCCTGGAGGTTTGACACTGAAAACACTGGTGGCCAAAAGTATGGAACTGTGAAGGGAGCAGTGGGCCACATATGTCATGGGAGAAGTGAGCCACGTGGCTCACTTCTCCCACCCGGCTCACTTTAGGGTTCAGATCGTTATTGTGTCAAGGTTCGAGATCTTTCACCCCTCATCTCGTTTCTCCAGATGCCCAATTTAGCCTTGATCATGTTGATAGCACAGGCCTAAAACCATGAAAACACCATTTCACCACCACCTGGGCAATCGTGACTTGGGGCATATATTCTTTGCTAACTGACCAGGGAGGGAGGTGTTCGATCAGTAGAATCCACCTGGCTGATGTTTTGAAGATGTTAATTCATTTAACAAGGAACTGTGTATGGGGACTAGGAAGAATGAAATGGACAAAATTAACCCTGTGAAAATATTCGGGATGATGGAATAGCACCGTGAGAACTCACCTACCCCCGTTTTTTCTTTCTCACTACATGTAATTCCATTAAGGAAACATTGGACCGGGAAGAGGGTGATCCGAAGTATTATGTTGCCATGAGGGTGTGTAGAGCTTTACTGTTGTGCAAGGGATGGGGGGTATCTAAGACTTATGTTAGTCTTGTTCAATTAGCTGTCACCTACCCCCGCATATAATATTACTTCTTTCAGGAGGGGTGGCCCACTTCTCCCAGAGCATTCGGCAAGGCCGGCCCACTTCTCCCAGACAGCTGGCTCACTTCTCCCAACATCAGGGAGAAGTGAGCCATTTTTTCATCAAAAAAAAAAGATGACAGAGGGTGATGGTAATTCTTTCTCGGACTGTGCCTGTATTCCATGCTGTTGTGGTAAGGGATTGCTAATTGTTGCCTACACTGTGGATCTCCTATGGTTCATTCCTGCATAGTAATGATGATCAGTAGAAAAGTGGCCCACTTCTCCCCCGTCTCCCCTACAACACACACATCTTACGTGAAATAAGTAGTCCAAATAATATTTCTTGCGACTTTCTTGGTAACTAGTGCCAAGGCGGGCATATGATAAAGGAAACTCTATTGTCTTACCCTAAATCTTAGTGGCTACAGTAAATCTTGCTATTAGCTGTATGATCCATTTGTCTTCTTGCCGCCCATACTATGAAAGTCTTACTTTGTTTCAATCTGCGATTGTAATGGTAATTTCGTTCTATTATTTTCTGCCATCTAGATAAATCAAGGGAAGAAGAAAGGAAACTCTAACAGGGATTAAAACAAAAAACGAACACCACGTTGCACTTTCACACTGGCAGCCTGCATGTGTTACGTTCTAAAGGAGGGGGGAGATTTTGATAGATTTGTGAACCAGCTGTGAAACTGGAATAAGAGCTCAGTTTAAGCTAGAGGGAGAAATACAATTCAATTTTACGGTTTCCACTCCCAAGTTAATGCGTTATTGTGTAAAATATGTATAACATTTAGGCATAAATGCAAATGTAGGTCTAATTACTGATATTTTGTCAAGAAGTTTAAAAGGGAAAATGATAAACAACCTAGTGTCAATAACTAACCCTAACCCAAAAATCCGTCAATAATCTATTTTATAAGTTTCTGTCTACTCTTCCCTCTTGCAAAGTCATCCACTAATTCATCAAAATTAAGCTGTCTGACTAACTCTGATTCAATGGCCAGAAGTGACCGTGAGTTCAGGCGGTTTTGGCACATCCTAATCCTGAGTTCATTTTTAATATGTCAGTTTGGAGAATGGACACTCCCGTTCACAATTTGTAATAGGCACTGTCAAAAAAAGTCTAAGTGCTATGTAGACATTTGGAAAGGTTGATTGTAAACACAAAGATGGTTTTGAGCATTTTACTTGGGCATTTAGGGGCGTTGCAAAAAAATAACACAGCTGCACAGTTGGGAGTGAGTGAGAGCACTTGCACGAAAATTGTTTCCCAAAATATGTTTCCCCTACAGATATCACTAAAACCTCCACTGTAAGAAATATATAAAAAACGTAAAAAATACCCTGCACAACAGTACAGGTCTCTGTAAGAGATTCAGACCCCTTTTTCCTCACTTCATGCAAGTTGGACAGACAGTCTGAGTGTATGATAAATCATATTTATGACATTTCATACACCTCACATAAGTTTTAGAGTAATTTCTTTTTGTGCAGACCTGCCACCTTCTACATTAAGTAGCTGCTGTAGGAGCATTTGTTAGATGGCCTAACAAACCACGCCCACCCTTACCAAGGGCCCACGGTGGAGGTGCTTTCAGCGGGCCCCACGGCAGGGGCTCATAATCAGAGGGCCCTCTAAAAGTACGCCCCCTCCTCTCGAGGACCGCCACCCCTCATCCATTTTCATAAGGGGCCCTGGTAGTCAGAGAACATACTGAAAGCCCCCCCCCCAAGGGCCCTTGGTAGCCAAATGTCAGAGGGCTGCCCTCCCTCCCTGTTTTCATCAGAGGCCCTGTAACAGGGTCAGGGGCCCTGGTAGTCAGAGGATCCTGGAGAATGGAGGCCCCCTGAAATAAGAATGCATTGTTGATAGGCATCGCTGTTTTGGGCTACGGGCCTCCCCAGGGCCCCTGGACCTCAGGGCTCCAGGGCGCTGGCCCTGCTGGCCCGGGCCATAATCCGTCCCTGTGTGGCAATGGTCGGAATGTGTTTTTAATTTCCCTATTCAATGTCGCAACCAATACAACAGTTAACAAGCATGGAGGACAGTATCGGTTGCGAGGTTCAATAGGGAAATTAAAAACACATTCCAACCATTATTAAGATTCTTTCACGATAGACTGGTATGATGTGTTACATTCCTCCATCTCCCTTTTGAATTTCGTAGCCGTTACCAGGATTATTTCCTTAATCTTCCTATTGAATCTCGAAACCGATACATGAGAAGACAGGTACAATGAAGGGGCTTGGGATATACTATCATCAGAGGTTTATAGTAATGATGTACATGCACTTTGTTACAGTACATAAATAATTAGAGGATTTTTACTTTGAGGTTTTTTTTTTACCTGGACTTTTACTGTACTGCATTTAAAAAATAAAAAGTATACTTTCACTTTGTTACTTTGACACTGGCCACTTTCTTTACTCCTTACAAATTAAAAGATGAATGCAATTCATCATTTAACCCCTTTCTGCAGATGTAGACTCCGGCGTCCGTAAATTCCAAAATTTAATTCCTAAACAATTCTGTAATTGAATTTCCAAATGTCTAGCTTCACTTGAATAATTTTCAAAAATCTCTGTGTCACAAATCCTGAGTTCTAAAGCTTAAATAGGCTCATGCACAACAGGAAAAATTGGCAAAATTTTGTATTCCGCGCAAAGGGGTTAAGGATTATCTGGATTTGGCGTGTTTGAGAAGAACAACGGTGCTCGGCGGGGTGCAAACTGCTCAATATGCTTGCCCATAGTATCTATCCAGTAGTTAAAAAAAAATTATCTCTTGCTACAGAAATAATCGTTGTTTATTGAATTGAATTTTGGTTTTGAATTGAATTTTGTCAGGTTTAGAGTTGAATTTTGGGTTTGAATTGAATATTATATAGGTCACCTTATATTCCAAATAAGGCAGGGCACGAGGGACAGAGGCGTGGCTGCAGTTCGCGATGCGCGTTCATGTGATGTTACTCAACTTGAATTTGAATTTAGAGAACTGAATTTGAATTTTATTAACTGAATTTGAATGTGCGAACTGAATGTAATGCTTCAAGTTTTCTCTTAAATTCAATATAAATAATTGGATTCAGTTTCACAATATTTGTTCATTCTATTTCAAAACCAATAAAATTCAATTCAAACCCAAAATTCAATTCAAAAGCTGATAAAATTCAATTCAAAGCTAATTCAATTCAATTCAAAACCAAAATTCAATTCAATTTCTGTTGGAACAAATTTTGTTCCATAGTGGTCCTCTGCAGCAACCACTTCAGCCACAGTGAGAAAATGGTATTCCAATTAGTAGTTAAGAAAAATCAGTTTTCTGAAGCAAAAATTCGGCATGGTATTGATACCCTGTAATTCTACTATTAATTATAGTCAATTATAGTGGTTCTTAAAACAGCCAGAAAACTCAAAGAAGAAGTATATAAAGGAGAGACTGCCTGTTTGTTTTATGAATACTGTTTTTTCATTCTCCTGAAAATTGACTAAAGAGCACAAGGAGAGAACAGAGTGGTTGCTTTGCTTCTTTCTATGCATACTATGAAAAATACTTTGTACTTATACTCGCACTTTTGATACTTAAGTACATTCTTTCACAAAATACTTTTGGTACCGAAGTACATTTAATGTGAGCAACTTGAAGACTTTTACTCAATTAATTTTCTTATGGTAGACTTCAACTTTTACCAAAGTAACTTTCAGTAATGGTACTTCTACTTTTACTTAGTTATTTTTTCCAGTACATTATGCACCTCTGATTATCATATTAGCTATGAGACAAAGTGCAATACTCAGACAGGCTATAACTGTCACTTATGAAAATTGTTCATACTTTCTTTCCTGAATTCTTGTATTTTATTTCATTTCTTTAAACATTGATTATATCATTTTTTTTACTGTCTACCATATTTGAGGTAAAACTGACCTAAATTGCTCACTTAGCAACACTTTTTTTTTTAAATGAGCAGTGACTGAAATAAACACCAGACAATTTGCTATTTGGGAGCACTATAAAATTCCAAAACTTTCTTATTTCTCGCCCAATTCTCATGATCATGAAAAGGCCTTGAAGTTGACACCAAGAGCTTTCAATAGGTCATAAATTCATTGGACACATACTTAACCATATTCAACCATCACCAATATTGTCTAACGCTTTATGTAAACACATGGCAACTCCTTCACTCAAATATATTTGGGCCTGTCCACAGAAATGGGGTACCTAAGGGGCATGGTACATTAACGGTTAAATAAGATGTCACAGTGTTCGACAATTCACTGAATTGTATGTTTATTGTGTTAAACATATGACAAAGATATAATAAGAACATTTTTGAAGTAATGCTTTGCCTAGTTTTATTTTTACTTGCAAAAAGAAGGAAATGTCTACACTGGTTTTTGACATTGTTTGTGACATTGTAGATGTTGTTCATTTCAGGGCGGTTTCAGCCCATCAAGGGGCACCCTTATTTCGAGTAAAGTTGTCAGCTTGAATAAATAACTTCTCTTCTTATTCTAAAAAAAATGAATGACGGGTAATTTAATGACACCCCATCGTCTGTCCTTGCAGTTACGAACATAAAAACGGGTCAGACTGGGATATATTTGCGGAAATAACCACCCATACATGTACGAAAAGTAAGAGTCCATTTGTTGATATACGATACAATTATTGATTTCGGTTTTCTTTCCTTCTGATTTCTTTCAATGATTGTTAAAAATTTTGCGTTGCGAGTCTGTCCAAAAAATATTACGTTCGTAACCCCACCTAAACCAGAAAAATTCATGCGAATCTACGACTGTGATCTCAGTCACAGCTGAATACTAAATATGCGTGTGCGCCTGGACATTGACCCCATTGCTTGAAGGTCATGCAAGCATCGTCTGCAATGCTGGAATGATTTTCTCTGAATCTGTCACGAATATTACTTACGTAAGTACTGTTACGAACGTAATAGAAAATTAGCAATGATCACATCATTTATTTGACTTAATCAACACAATAGTTTGGGCGAGTAATGCACTTTGAAGTCTCAGATTGGACTGCAAACATGGAGCAAATTCGCCGGCTTTTTATATAGGATACGCTGGCGCCAAAACGGAGGCAGTGCCAGGTCCGCAGGAGCTGACTCACAAAATAAGGCGCGTCACCTGCTGGAATTGCTTCAGACCCGTCTGTGGGAATTAGGAACTGTGGGAACTATTACGATTAGACTAAATCAGGGATACTCACTCTTTTCCAGAATGAGCTGCAGTGGGTGCAGGCTTTCATTCTAACCATGCACTTACACACCTGATTCTACTTATCAAGTGTCCATGGCAAAAGCTTTAAGGGTTCATTAGTAGAATCAGGAGTGGGACAGGTTGGATAGAGCGAAAGCCTGCACCCACTGTGGCTCATTCTGGAAAAGAATGAGTATCCCTGGACTAAATGCTACGCCACCCCAATAAATAAAAAGGTAATCAGAAAAAAAGTTCAGCACCTCCCTGGCCAATTGTTTTCTAATTCCGTGTCATTGTTCCGATTATTTCATAATAAACTAGAACGGGCACTCGGTAGAGCGCATACCTTCGCCGACGCCACTGAATCCCTCGCCACTGGCGTTGGTTTCATGCCGATCGGATAAAAATTGACCGAGATATGGCCGAAAGTCGGTTTTGACCTTTTCGTGGCCTTGACCTTGACCTTTGACCCGATCACTCCCAAAATCTAATCGATTGATCCTCAGGTCATGCCAAATGAACCCACCAAATTTTATGAAATTCCGTTTGGTACTTTTTGAGTTATTCGATACACATTCATACACACAGACAGACAGACAGACACACAAACAAATAAATACACGGGGATCAAAACATTACCTTCGTCAGCGAAGTCGCTGGCGAAGGTAATAAGATATTCCATATGGTTATGTTGTTTTAAATGTTGAATCCGAATGTATGTTCATCAAAATAATGTTTTTAATCGTTGTTTTTGTCGTTCTGAATTGTTTAATTATTTCTTTACCCGAAAATATCGTTGTGAATGTAAACAATAAAGCCGCTTTCACACTGGACGCTAACGAATTTTTCGCACGACAGATCACATTCAAAGTCAATGCAAAGACTCGAATCCACGTGAAACACGCGTCTTTGCATTGAATTTGAATGCAATCTGTCTTGCATATTTAAACCATTAAATATGCCACGTGGGAGTAAATTATATTATTTTCGAGGATATGTCTCAGCAGTTTATCTCATCTGTCCTGTTACATACGTAATACCTTTCAGCTAGTTTTGGAAAACGAATATTGTTAGTTGTGGTGTTGATTTATGTAAGGTTTTTTTATTGATTGATGTTACTGATGTTCAATGGAATTCATTTAGCTCAATTTTTAACTTTGCAAGGTGTTTGCTTTGAGTGTTGAAAAACACTATGTGCCAGAATTTGCAAGCGGGATATCCACAAATTGCAAATCTGGAAGAAAATTTGATTTTTAATACTACTCAATGTATTTTTTATCAGTGTTATTGTTTTTATGACTTTCAGAATAAATTAATGTTTTCACCTACTTCTAATAAGCATTTTTTTATTGATTTTAGGTTGAAATATCTATCTTGTTACATACGTAAATCGGTGTTGCCATGACCATTTTAACTGTGTGTTCCAATGTCATCTTTGCTGATATTATCCTTACGACAGCAGAAAGTTATTCAAGGTCCCTTTAGTGACTTATTAGGTTGAATCTTTTTTTCTCCTTTATTGGTTTATTTTTTGTCTTGTGTGTTACACTTATGTACCCCATTTCTGTGGACAGGCACATTTACTAAGCGGTTTTACTCAAAACTGTGGATTCTTTGTCCATCACATGCCCAAAGAAGAAACATAGGGAAAAAAGGGAGACTTTGACATTCCTTCTACATCCTCACTATATAGGAACTGCCAGGTGTTCACGAAAGTGACGTCACGTCCCCAATTAGCACAACTGTAATGATAACTTTGTTGTTTCATTATGATTCTGGAACATACATTCATAATTTAACTGCCATCTACATCTGCTGCTGCTGTCTCACTCAAATTCGCAAAAACAATAACGGCTACCCTTACTCTAGCTCTCTGTCTATTCAAATGTATAACTTGCTTTTAATATGTTTTCATGACTCAAGACCCCCCCCCCCCCACCCCCCCCCCCCCCCCTCTCACTTACTCCCACTATCTCACTCACACACTCTCACACAATCACTATTTCACACTCACAGTCTCACATTCTCCCACTCCCACACTCTCCCCACCTACTTTGTAAATAATTTATCAGCTCCAGCTCATTACTAAACTTGCACTTCATATACAGTGCCCTCCATTATTATTGGTTAAGATGTGTTTTAATAAATAAACTAATAAATTCTTCTAATTAATTCAGTTTTTTTTTTAATAATATAAGACCACAATGGAAAAAAAGAGGAAAACTGTTTTAAAAAATCTTTAATTCAAATGCATTCATTCAGTGGGGAAAAAAATCCCACATTAAGAAATAATTCTTTTACTTCAAATCATGTATGCCACAGCTATTAGCACCCCTGATGTTAATACTTTGTACAACCTCCTTTTGCCAACAAAACAGCACCTAATATTCTCCTATAATGTTTCACAAGATGGGAGAATATAGAAAGAGGGATCTTCGACCATTCCTCTTTGCACAATTTCTCTAAATCATCCAGCGACCTGGGTCCTCTCCTCTGCACTCTCCTCTTCAACTCACTCCACAGGTTTCCAATGGGGTTGAGGTCTGGGGACTGAGATGGCCATGGGAGGGGCTTGATTCTGTGTCTGGTGAACCATTTCTGTGTAGATTTGGCCTCATGTTTAGGGTCATTATCTTGCTGAAAGACCCAGTGACGACCCATCTTCAGCTTTCGGGCAGAGTCTGCCCGATTTTGATTTAAAATTTCTTGGTATTTCAAAGCGTTTGTGATGCCATGCACCCAAACAAGGTTCCCAGGGCCTCTGGAAGAGAAACAGGCCCACAGCATCACCGATCCTCCCCCATACTTCACAGTGGGCACGAGGTGCTTTTCTGCAGACTCATCTTTTGTGTTTCGCCAGACCCACTTGGAGTGTTTGTTGCCAAAAAGCTCTATCTTGGTCTCATTTGATCAAAGCACATGGTCCCAGTTGAAGTCCCAGCACCGCTTAGTGCACTCCAGACGTTTGCGTTTATGATTGTGAGTGAGAAAAAGGTTTTTTCCGTGCATGTCTCCCAAACAGCTTGTTGGCATGTAGATAGCGCCTGATGATTGTTTTGGAGACTTTGTGACCTCAAGATGCTACCATTTGTTGCAATTTTTTAACAGTGCGCTTTGGAGAACTTTTTAATTTTCTTACCATCCTCCTCCCTGTGCATGGTGGCAAAATAACCTTGCATCCTCGTCCAGGCATGTTTACCACTGTTCCAGTCGTTTTAAACTTCTTAATGATTCCTCTGACAGTAGATATGGGCAGGTGCAGCGAGTGGCTATTTTCTTGTAGCCATTGCCTGACTTGTGAAGGTTGACACACGTCTGTCTTACTTGAATGGTGTGTTCCTTTGTCTTTCTTATGTTGAAGAGTGGATAAGAGAAATGGTCTCGATGTCACATCATATTTATACCCCAGGGAAACAGGAAGCAATGATTTACTAATTAAATATTCCTGGATACCCTGATCAACTTTGTAAACTACTGTAGAAATGACTGAAATTAATTACATTTAATTCCTCGGAATTGTTAGGGGTGCCAAAAGAACGGGTGATTTTATGAAAAATAATCATTTCGGAGTCAGGGTTTTTTTTTCCCCTTAAATTCATTTAAGTTGAAGGTTACATTTTTCTACTCTTTTCAGTGTGAGAGTATGCTTCTGCAATAAGAATGTTATTTACTTTAAGGCTTTTAACACATCTTAACTAGAGGTGCCAAGAATTATTGAGGTCGCTGTAATTGTGTGAGCTTTGCCTCATTTAGCATCCTTTTCTTGGGCCCACATTCTCATACAGCAGTGGGCGGCCCGGCCGTATACTATACTACTCAAAATTTGATAGGAATCATAGGAATTGTTTTGTGAGATGACATGCAAATTTGGTAACTGCCACTGATGAACAATATATTGGAAAAATGACATGCAGTCAGACACAAAACACATTTGCACGTGCATTTCATGACATTAAATGAGCGTGCAGCCTCACATTTTGGCTGTGACTAACACTTCACCATTTCAACTCAGACGTGTGTGGCTTGTTGGTGAAAATTTGGAAGTTCCCAAATTTTTTGCATTACATTTAGCAATAACAATGTCTCCTCAACCTCTTAGACGTCGATTGACTTCAGAGCAATTGGGAAGATGCATCGGAATGCTTCTCACAACGTCACGTTGCTAATGCACATAACGTCAGCCAAAGCTTTGTGAACAGAGCGTGGAACCGGCATCAAACGTTTGGTACAGCAGCACTCCGTCATGGGGGTGGTTGTCAGAGATCGACTACACAACGACAAGACCACTTTCTCACACTTCAGGCACGACGTCATCCTTTCTGGACAGCCACCACCCCACGAAATGATCTTCATAACGCCTCAGGGGGTCAGGGTATCCACTCAGACGATACGGAATCGTCTTCATACTGTCGGCCTCAACTCAAGAAGGCCATGTGTTCGAATCCCACTGACCGTGCGTCATAGGCGTGACCATTTGGATTGGGCTCACGATCATGTCATATTGATACACAACGATTGGGCTCCAGTTCTCTTTACTGATGAGTCCCGATATTGCTTGGACTTTACTGACAGGAGGCAACGGGTGTGGCAAAGATAACGCGAGCGATTTAATGATGCCTACGTCAACAAACATGACCGTTATGGTGGTGGATCAATTATGGTCTGGGGAAGAATAAGCAGGAACGGCAGAACAGACCTGCATGTCATGGGGAGAGGGACGATGACAGGGGTACGGTACAGGGATGAGATCCTCAATGTGTACGCAAGACCATACACTGGTGCTGTTGGCCCTGATTTCATCTTGATGGATGACAACGCCTGTCCCCATCGTGCTCGGGTGGTGAATCAATTCCTAGAGCAGGAGACAATTGTCCGCATGGACTGGCCCGCACGTTCACCGGATCTAAACCCTATCGAGCATGTGTGGAACATGCTGCAGGTCGCCATTTCCGGTCGTAAGGCACAACCCACAACTCTAGAAGAGCTCGGAAATGCCCTTGCTGAAGAATTGAACAATATTCCAATTGCAAGCATGTGGGTTCTGATTGACAGTATGACCTGACGTTGTCAAGCATTAATGACACATCAAACAAACACAGTCTGTTTTCACTTCACATGTCAGAAGTGAAACCATGAAGTGTTCGTGAAAGCCAAAAGTGTGAGGCTGCACGCTCATTTAATGTCATTAAATGCACTTGTAAATGTGTTTTGTGTCTGACTGCACGTCATTTATCCAATATATAGTTCATCAGTGGCAGTTATCAAATTTGCATGTCATTTCACAAAAAAAATTTGTATGATCCCTATCAAATTTTGAGTAGTATAGGTTGCACCTAGTCTTGTTTAACAGTGGCACTCGTGCTCAAAATCCCTTGGCTCTTAATATCCCTCGTTAGGACAGAGGTTGGAAACATTGCTTTTAATTACTATGCTCCTTATGAATGGAATAATCTGCTGACAGAGCTTAAACAGAAAGCCATGATTCCTTTTAATCATTTTAAGCATATCATTAATGACTTTATGCAGTCTGAATGTGCTTGAACTCTATGAGTTACACGTTTTGCATTTTATTATGTTATATTTCTGTATATAAATTTTACATGTTTATTCATTGATTTGCATTGCATTGGCTGTTGTAATCAGGGCGTCTATGGAAAAGAGAGCTTGCTCTCAATTGGCCTTCCTTGAATAAATAAAGGAGAAATGAAAAAGTATACAGCCAATCCAGGGGACCCTTCATTTGAGGTTACCCAGAGAATGTAAACTGCTCATCAAAAAACAAGGAAAATTCACATTAAATCTTGCTGAACAAATTACTCAAGTTGCAAATCTTTAGTGATGTGAATTGATGTGTTTTACTGATGTGTTAAAAACAAGATGATGGACAAATAAAAATAGTCAATGGAAACCAAAATCATCAACTAATTGAGGCTGGATTCAAAATCAATGAAAGTAAAAATGAAAGTAAAAAAACTGATATCACAGGCCTGTGTGACTTTTCTCACAGTCACTCATAATGTGACTGAGTAGTGTGTATGGCCCCTGCTTGCCTGGACTCACTCCTGATACTGTCTGATGCTCCTGATAAGTCGGCAGATGGTGTACAGGGGGGATCTCCTCCCAGACCTGGATCAGGGCATCAGTGAGCACCTGCACAGTTTGTAGTGGTATTTGGTGGCGTCGGATGCACTAATGCATATTGTCCCTTGGCTGTTCAATTGGATTTAGGTCAGGGGAATGAGAGGGCCAGTTAATGGCATCAATGGCTTTGTCATCCTGGAACTGCCAACACACTCTGGCCACATGAGGCCGGGCATTGTCCTGGACCAGGAGGAACTGACAATCGGACAATCGCTTCAAGGATTTCATCCCAGTACCTGGTGGCAGTCAGAGTACCATTGTCTGTGACATGGAGGGTCTGTGCGACCCTACTAGGATATGCCTCCCCAGACCATCACTAACCCACTGCCAAATCAGTCGTGCTGAATGATGTTACAGGCAGGATAATGTTCACAACGGCATCCCCTGACTCTTTCACACCTCTCACGTGTTCAGTGTGAACCTGCTCTCATCTGTGAAGAGAACAACACCAATTCTGGTGTTCTCTTGGGAATGCCAATCAAGCTGCTCGATGCTGGTCTGTGAGCACAGGTCCCACTAGAGGATTTCGAGCCCACATGCCAACATTGAGTTTGTTTTGGACAGTTTGGTCAGAAACTTGCACACCAGTAGCCTGCTGGAGGTCATTTTTTTAGGCTTCTGCTCCTCCTACATCTTCTTGCTCAAAGGAGCATATTCCGGTCCTGCTGCTGGGTTGATGCTCTTCTACAGCCCTGTCCAGCTCTCCTCGTGTAACGGCGGGTCTCCTGGTATCTCCTTCATGCTCTTGAGACTGTGCTGAATGACAGCAAACCTTTCTGCAACTGCACGTTTGGATGTCCCATCCTGGACTACCTGTGCAACCTGATCAGGCTGCAGGTACTGCCTTCGGCAACCAGTTGTGATAGTTGTAGCAGAACACAAACCTCGAGAATAATCAGTCAGGAAGGGTGAGGAGAGAGCAACTGTCTGCGGCCACATGCACAACCATTCTTTTTTTGGTGGTTGTTTTGCTTTTGCCTCTCCATTGCACCTGTTGTCAATTTCATTTGAACCAAAGCAAGTGAAATAAATTCACAATCACTTGTGCCTCCTAAATAGCCAGATTGATATCCCTCAAGTTTAACTGACTTGGTGTTCTGCCATGATGAATAAGTGCTATCTTAATTTTTTTTTTACAGTATATTTTGATCCAGGAGACGCTTCGTGTAATGTTTTTCTTAGAATACATTTGGAGGACTCGGGTAATGTGCTTCTGGAAAATTCATCTTTGGAGATCACCAGGAGAGGCTAAGGTTGCATGTATGTGTGCTTCCACGTTTCCACTGATGACTATGCACTTTTCAGAATGGCAGTGGATAGGATAATATTTTACAAATTGAAAATGGCAACATTTGGCATTGGTTTGATTTATATCAGACTATTTCCAAAAAATAATTTAAATAATTTCAGTGACCTTGACCTTTATCCAATTAATTCCAATTTAAAAAAAAATAATAAATTTGGCATCTCCAATCCCAGCCGAATTTGGAATGCCCAATCCGGGAACTATGTACAACCCCCTATTGCAAGTTCAGGAGAGAGAGTTAGGTCGCGGCTCTCCTCCCAGGCACACGCCTGTCAGCCCCTGCATCTTTACACTCATTGGTCAAAACTATCGCAAGTTCAGAACGAGGGCAGAAGACAACCGAATATGAGCAAGCTTAGAATCTCACAGACGAGTGCCCAGCTGGCCAGCAGGAGGTGCTTGAGCAACGAACAAGGCAATCATTTTTAATTTCCCTTCCCAGCAGTCCATTCCCAATTTGCATCCCTACAGCGCTTCAGAAAATCGTACGCTGTTCTGAAAAAAGTTCCGACCACTGCTGGTTGGTACGACCGTAGTAGTCAATACTGCACCGCACTACTGCACAGAGTGAGCTAACCCAGCAGCTTAATTCCAAAATTTAACGGGTTCTGTTGTGGGTCATTGCCCTACTTTTGGGAAATTTTTACTGAGGCTGTGGTTTTCTTATAATCTTGCATGCGAACAGACAAATAAACTAAAAAACAAAGTCAATTAAAATAACCTCGCCCTACCCCATCAGGGGGCAAGGTAGCAACTCTGTGAGGTAAAGATGCTTCCAAAAATGGTAAAAAGAACGATTTCTGATTTTTTTTCTGGACAATTAGCAACACTGTCCTGTGGTTTTATATTTTTATAAGATAATCAGCCGTGTGGCGATTCCAATCCTATTGTAGAATTGGCCACAGTTCTTCAAACTCACAACCTACATTTGTGTCTGTCTCTCCAGGCAATCCCAAACAGTTTTGGTTACGCTGACATCAGGGCGCCGTTAATTCTACATTACCTGCATCAACTGTCTTTAATGTAATACATACATTTTCAAATGATGCGCCATACTGTATCTCCTCATGATGGCTCTGAACATTGCAAAACTCTCCAAAACATAATGAGATATTAGTCATAACTGTAATCAGTGATTAAACAATATCGTTAGCTGAGGTAAAAGTCATATTAAGCAGTCATTAGGATCTGAGAGCGACTCAACCCATTGCTGCTCCAGGATTACTGTATACCTACTCTCAAGGCCTGGCTCCCCCATCTGATCCACAGTTCCATTCACATTGGAGGCAGAGCCATGGTGGGCAGAAATCTACGGGGAAGAAGATGGGTCATCAGAGTTTTCCAAACAGCCTCCAAGGTCAATTTTCATACCAACTTTAGACTAAGCTGTGATGAAATCCTGCTTTAACCAGACAAAATGTTGTATATGATGAGAATAGTATGCACATATTTTACTAGCTTACAGTGCCCTGAAAAAGTTTTTGCCCTCTTCTCGATTTCTTCTAATTTTGCTTATTTGACATACAGTGCTGATCAAATTTATTTGTCATAAAAAATGAGAAAACACAAATATTTAAGAAATTTGTCAAAAACTGTTTAGAACTGTTTGGAACATTTTATATGGTCTTCTTTGGCCTTGATAACAGCTTACATTCTTGCATTATTGTCAGGAATGCAAGAGAATAACTGTTATTTGTCATCTTAATCAAAAAATAATAATGTGCTTGACCATTTTTTCCTGCCATTTTGTAAAACGGTAAATTTGAAAATTCATGGATAACAACAATAATTATATTTTAGTATTAAAAATATCATTAAAGTTAAAGAGCTTGCACATACTGGTGGATTAACCATTACAGAAACAAAAAAAATTTTGGTAACTACAAAAGGCTAAATTTTTTGAAGAAAATTTGTGTGCTTGCTTCAGCGAGAAAAGTTGAAGAGGTTAGCTTATAACATGAAGGTGCTTGGAAACTGAGAGGAAATTGCTGAAGAATGCAGAAAAACTGATGAAATGTAAACACAAGACTTTAAAGCTGAAAGTAATTGTTAAAGGAATTGTGACTTTTTAGCGGCATCATGACCAAGTTTACTCTTCTCAACCCAGCTGTAAAAAAAAAAAGGCAATTGCAGTCAATGAGGTTGATGCATTTCTCTCTCTGGCTCTGTCCATATCTAGGTCAACGTAGTGCATGCTGAGAAATTTGCTTTATAGTGGAGCAAATATGGCAGGCTATATTGGCAGACTGCCGCAGCGGTTATTGCTAATAGCTCATTGTCAGTGTCTCTCCCAGTCCCTTACTATACAACACTGACCTGGCAAAGTAGTGAAATGTTACTATTCACGGCTCTCTGTTCATTTCCGGGCGCTGTGTGTTCACAAGCTAAGTAGCTAATTATAGCAAGTGGCAAGATATCGTTAACACACGTTGTGATATTATTCACGGCTCCCTTTTTATTTTTGTGCTATTAATAGCCAGTGAACCCACAGTGCACAGAAGGTGTTCGAAACGGGTGTATGAAAATTGCCATCACTGCCAACGTGTTTCAAATTGCCATCACTGCAGATGACATAATCAATGGCTAGCTGATGTTAACTATTAAACTAGTCAATGAGTATGGAAAAGTTACGTCTGCTGGCTTAGCAAGGATGGCAGTTATGGTCATTTTGATACCAATATTTTGCCCGTTTTAGATACAATCTTAAATGTATCTAGCTAATACGAGAAGTTTCTTGAATATACTGGAATAGGAGCTTGAGCAATTGTTTTCTGCTTTGCAATTTTTTATTGTAATGTGTTCTCATGGACCCGCCCTGCAAAAAGACTGATCTTTGCTGCCCTCAATGTGCTTTCTTGGAGCTGGTTTGAGTGACTGTACAAACAACGATACCGAAACGTGTTTCACCAAGCTTGACACAGAAGAATGAGATATGTCTAACACTCGAATCAATCTTAATCTGAAAGATGATCATGCTCATACTGCCCAAACAGTCTGTCCAATATCTTGCAGAGTTACATTTTTGTGACCAACACAACTTTTGGTACAACTTGGATATAAAAATATTTATGTGGAGTGAAAACTGTGGGAGTGAGAGCAAGTTTAAGAGAAGACTTCTCTACAATTTTACAGCTGTTTACCACTCTTAACCTTGATGTCACCACACTGTATGTTCCCAGTATGTACTGTAACAGAAATTATTTTTTAAAAATTATCATTAAACAATTACAGAAGTTACAAAAAATTTGAACAGTGAAAAAACTATACAAGCTTAACTTAACATGTTGCAGTTTGAATGACATTTCAAGGTAAAAGTACCTGTATGACAGAGTAGAAAAATAGCAGAAAATAGCTACTGAATCAGCACAAAAATGGCTTGATTTAATAGGATCCCAAAAAATGACATTTTAAATTAAATATCTCAAAAATGAAGAAGAAACTCAACAAGAGGCCCATGGGCCTTAACGGTCACCTGAGGTGTATAAAAACTGATGTTATTGATATCAATTAACCAAATATGCCCAAAAGTATCATTTTCCTATATAAAGTATAGTGAACTTCATCCCCTCCCCAGGGGCAAACATGAAACCTGGGGGCCATGAAATTAACAATTTTGATAAGGCACATCAAGCCCCTTCCACCTATGAAGAGTATTGGTTTCCAGCCTATCTCAGTCTGGAGAAGAAGATTGTTGAAATTTTTGGCAATATGACCCCATTTGGGCACCACACTAATCAGCCCCTGAGGAAGAGACAGTCTCTTGGTGCATATTTGACCAAGGAAGGTTCCTGAAAAATTTTATTAAAATCGGATCAGCGGTTTCTGAAAAGAAGTGAAAAATGTATTGACAAATTTTGTCCCGCCCCTCAGAGCCCCTGGGGGTGGGCACCATATAATTATTAATTTTGGTGCAAATTTGACCACGGAAAGTTGCTGCAAAATTTTATTGAAATTGGATTAGAGGTTTCTGAAAAGAAGTAGAAAATGTATTGACCAGTTTTAGCCCCGCCCCTCAGAGCCCCTGGGGGTGGGCACCATATAATTCATAATTTTGGTGCATATTTGACCAAGGAAGGTTCCTGCAAAATTTTATTAAAATCTGATCAGCGGTTTCTAAGAAGTCGACAATATAAATTGTTAAAGGACGCACGACGGACGGACGAACAACGCATGACAGACAACGCACAACGGACAAAAGGAGAAGAGAATAGGTCACTTCGTCTCAGGTGACCTAAAAATCTGTACAGATGCAACGTAATTCAGAACAAGCTGAATTTTCCAGAGTCTGAACGGAATCAATAGCTTAAACTGTGTAGGAGGAGTTAGTCTGCCAAATTTAAGCGGAAGAAGAATTCATAAGGGAATAGAGTGTGCTGCTTCACTGCATCAGGCACACAATTACTAAAACTGTTCCTTTAAGGCAGCTGTGGCATAAATCTTACATTGGGTGGCGGTCTAATAAATATTTTAAGCACTATACCTCATTGCTTTGAGTCATCCAACTATAGTTTTAATTTCAGTATAAGACCAAGACAACATGATTAACCCCTTAAACCCGAATGCCCCCAGTACCGGGGGCGGCCATTCCGCATAATAAATACAGCATGTTTCCTAATCACAACATCATGCAGCTTATCCACTTTACGCTAAGAAACTTGGCAAAAAGCTCATGTTGACTATTTCTACCTCAATCAAATGCAATTCAAGCACCAAGCAAGTAAATAACCATGTAATAAAACATAGGATAAAATTATATCAGCACTGAGTCACTAGCAATTTTACTGAATTTGTGCTATGCATACAAACAATGCCTCAAATGAAAGAGCAAAGTGCACAGAATCCAATGACATAAGCCTTGTCATTTTAAACCGAAACCACACTCAAAGAACAGCAGGCATATACTTTACAGTCTACAGGGATACAGAGATGAACAAAAAAATTACTTACCTTTGATATTTTGTAATAAAAAACTGTTTGAGGGTAAATCTATGCTTGCTATTGTTAGCCCAATGTGTCCGTGTTATAACGAAAGTAGATCTTCAAGTGTCCAAGCATGCTTTTTTTCCCCAGGACAGTGCTTCAAAGATCTCAGCTCATTAACATTCAGCTTGCTTGAAATGTATTTTCCTCTCTGTGATCAGCTAGTGATGCTGTCAGTAAGACTTTGCCCATAGTCATTTGATTCTATGGGTTCTGATGTTTCCGATGAGCTCAAAACCACCTCAATCGCACAAACCTTGCCTGAGCTAGAGCCTTGCTTTCCCAGTGCGTCAAACTGAGTCCATAGGCCATTCGCATGTACAGGAATGGCGCGACAATATAAAGGCTTAACTGCTTTGTTTGTGGAATTTTCCTTATAATTATCCGATAAATATTTAATGCGTTTTCTAACAGAATCTTTATCATTCCGCATGAAAACTGAGAGTACGGAGCTACGGACTGCTGGAGCTACGGAGTGCTGATTCCTCTGCTGACTTCTTGGCTGTGCTGTAGCGCTGTTCGTTGGTGATAATTCTGCTTGAGTTGAGAGAGGAAGACGTGTGGGATTGAAGCTGAGACTTTACGTTTGTGTGACGGGGTTTTCTGAAAATAGTTTGTGTGTTAAGACTCAAACAATAATAGAGATTAGACGATCTGCTCCCGAGGTATAACCTTTGTCGCAGAAGATACAGGCAGAATCTTCCCCCCGTATTTTTCCCCTTTTCCCCCTGTAACAACTCGGTGACCAAACAGCCAAATTAAGTCGCTAATCTAGTCAAACAAAGGCGATAGGGGTTTTTTTGGGGTTTCAGTCTCCCGGGAGCAAAGCAAAGTAAGGTAAAGTAAAATAAGTTTAAACGCTAAATTTAGAGAATAAATTAAATGCTAAATAATTGTCGAACTAAGTGAATTGTGCGATATACAAAGTAAAACAGTTTTCAGGGACTGTGGTACTCGCCTGTTTGTTTTTTTTTTTCTGTAGCTGATATAGCAAACGAACCCTTGCAAGCACTCAATACCAAGAATATAATCAAATTACCTGGATATCTAAGTTAACTATAGCCCGCCTTGGTTCATACTTGCTTGCCATTCATACAGTCTTCTAGCCAATAAATATTGACGTTCACCGGGGTTTTTAGTCCCCTTCGTTATCTATCCTGACTGCATTACAGCATAAACGCATTGCCAAGCTGAATATTAACGGGAACCGGGGTTTTTGTCTTTCTCGCATTTTATTATCTCGAGAGGGCTCTTCTGATTAAACAAGTTTTAAAAACACAATCTTTTTTTTTTCCTCTGGTTGCTGTGCCTTGATCAGCTGATTACAGTTTAACTGCTTGTTCGAGTGCTTAGGACAGGTTGTTGGGGAGGTACCGTGTTTGATTCGTTCACATAATAAATGACTTGTTTTTTCGGTCCGTTTTAATTTAAGGGAACCGGGGCTTCACTCACTTCACTTTTCTCGCTTATCCTTGGTTGTATTTGTGGCTAGCTAGCTAGATAAGTACTGTTTGCATTCTTGGCTGGGGATCTGAGATTTAGTATTTAGTTAGTAGTGCAGCAGTCACTTGACTCGTCCGTTAGGTTAGGTTGGAATTAAAAGGTAAGTTTTCTACCGGAGTGCTCCGCCTCCTTCAGTTTCTCCTGGGCGTTGGAGCCAGTCTGTTTTATCTGGCTTCTCAGCTAAGCCCTGTGATATTTTTAGTTTAGTATATTAATAGTACTGGGACTAGATGAACTCAAGCCGGCTTATTAGGGGTGCTTATTACATATAGAGTTTGGCTCAATTAGGTATTTCATTTTTGTTAACTGAAACTTAGCCCCTGTTAAAAGAGGCTTATAATCCATTTACATAGTTTCCCTAAGGTTTCTGTTGTGACTGCTGCTTAGGGCTTCCTAGTTTAATAAATAAATTAATAAACTGTGGTTCCTCAGCTTATATCTCGGCATTTTTAATTTTCTTTTATCTAGGGTGAGCAAGGTCATTAGGTAGGGGGTTCAAAATGTGGCCAAAACTATGTGATGGTTGCAGGATGATCGCACTTTTGGAAAGAGATTTCCAGGGTGGGTTTGTCTGCTAGCGGTGCCAGCTAATTGAGCATCTGGAGAGCAAGATCCTTGATCTTCAGGGCCAGTTGGCAGTGCGACATAGTTCCTCTAGAAACTCTACTGATTGCGAACTAAGTAGTATGTCTTTTTGAGAAATGGTGCGTACGCCGAAGCAAGGTGGTACTGGGATCCCAGAGCAGGCAGTGAGAGAAAGTTGGGTGACTGTAGGTCGGCAGCGTAGGAAAGGGCGTGCACGCCGTACAGCGACAGCTTCTCCAGTGGTTGAGGTGTCCAACCGATTCCAGCCCTGGCAGGAACTCGACTTGGCTCCTGACCCTGAGAGTGAGGGGACTGATGAGCAGCAGGGCACCCTGTTAGCCTTTACCCCTCAGAAAAGTGAGTTATTCATAGTGAGGGAGTCAATACTTAGAGGAATAGATAGCTTAGTCTGTTCGCGCGACAAGGAGTCTTGTATGGTGTGCTGCCTGCCTGGTGCCCAGGTAGAAGACCTCCTGGAGCATGCGGACAAGTTCCTGGCCAGAGCGGGGAGGGATCCAGTTGTCATGGTCCATGTTGGGACAAATGACATAGGTAACGGTAGGTTTGAGGTTCTCCAAGGCAAATTTGTGGAATTAGCTGAGAAGCTTAGGAGCAGATGCTCAACTGCAGTGTTCTCCGGGATTCAACCGCTACCACGTGCAAGCAGAGGAAAGCAGAATTTTATCTGGAGGTTTAACACGTGGCTACAAACCTGGTGTAGGAAAGAGGGGTATAGGTTTATGGGGCACTGAAACTTTTTCTGGGACAGGGGTGACCTGTTCAAGCCTGACGGGCTGCACCTGAACCGGAGGGGTACCTTTGCACTGAGCGTATGTTGAGGGTAGCACAGGATTATTTAAACTAGGGACTTGGGTGGCAGGGAGGTTAGTGAGTGGTACATGTAGGGAAATGCAGAGGGCCCCGATGGAAGCTGACGGCGTTACATGCACTATCGATGATTTACTTTTAAAGCAACAAAGCGTAGTGGGGGGCTCGAAGCAGCGGCCACATGGGAAATCAAGGGGGAAGAGCATTAGTAATAACCTGAAATGTTTTTATTTAAATGCAAGAAGCATAAAAAATAAATTTACAGAGCTTGAGGCTGTAATGATTAGTGAGGGCTATGACATAGTTGGGATTACAGAGACATGGCTATGTGAAGAGGATGGAGATGAATATAACATACAAGGTTATAAGCTCTTTAGGAAGGATAGATTTAATAGGAGAGGAGGGGGCGTAGCACTCTATGTGAACGAAAACATTAATGTACAGGAAATTCCCGAAATTGAACATTCCTTGTCCTGAGAAGATATCCGGGTCAGGCTCATTGGCTTACACAAGACAGGTTTAAACATAGGAGTATGCTATCGACCACCAGCTTTGGACAGTACAATCAATGAAATGCTTTTTAGGAGGATTACGCAAGCTTGCACAGGTGGTGGGACTATTATTAGGGGAGACTTAAATTATCCTGGTATCAACTGGAAAATGGTGAAAGGACAGGGTAGGGGGGAGGAAGAATTTCTAGATGTTATAAATGATAATTTCTTGGTGCAGTATGTTAATAAACCTACCAGAGAGAAGGTAATTTTAGACTTAGTGCTATGTAATGACCCTGATAGAATTAGCAATGTTGAGGTACTGGAGCCACTTGGGACAAGTGATCACTCTGCTGTTGATGTTTCATGGGAATTTAAAAAGGTGTATTCTAAAACAAAATTTTTCAATTTTAGGCGAGCAAACTTTGACAGGATGCGCTCATATCTAGGTGAAATAAAATGGGAGACACTCCCAGACTGTGAGTCCGTAAATGAGATGTGGGAAAGATTTAAGGGGGTTTTACTTGAATCACAATGCAGATTCATTCCAAAAGTGTCCAAAAGTTAGCTGAAAAAGCAGAATCCTCAGTGGATGACAAAAAGTATTTGTAGGATTTTGAGGGAAAAGAGGAATCTTTATAAGATGTACGTGAAGGATAACAATGAGAACACTAAGGCTGAATACCGTAAAATGCGGGCTGTGGTCAAAAAAGAGCTGAGGAATGCTAGAAGACTGTATGAAACACAAATTGCAGAGGGGGCAAAAACTAACCCTAAGCGCTTATTTCAGTACTGTAGCAGAAAAAGGAAAGTTAAAGAGCAGTTTAAGTGCATAAAGAATAAAAACGGATCGCTGCTATATGATAACACGCATATTGCGGATGCCTTAAACAGTTACTTTGTTGAGAATTTTACCTCAGAGGGGGTCTTTATTTGGCCAAAGGGCATGTCAAATGCTCAAGATTATTTAGCGGAAATAGGTTCGGGATAACGAAGTATTAGACAAGTTGCATAAACTAAAGGCAAATAAGACGGCGAGTCCTGATAGCTTATATCCAAGAGTGCTCAGGAAATTGGTGAGATCATCTTTAAACCGCTATCCGCCATCTTCATACGGTCTTTAGAAACTGGAGAAATACCAAACGATTGGAAACAGGGCAATATAATACCAATATATAAGAAAGGGGACCGTACCGAGCCAGGAAACTACAGGCCAGTCAGTTTACCTTGCATTGCGTGCAAAATATTGCAGTCTATCATAAAAGATGAGCTGGACTTATTTCTTGAATGGAACAGTATCCTGAGGGATAGTCAACATGGTTTTCGGAAGGGAAGGTCATGCCTAACAAACCTTCTGGAATTTTTTCAAGAGGCTACCAGGACTTATGACCAGAGCAGGGCTTATGACATCATATACTTGGATTTTCAGAAAGCATTCGATACAGTACCGCATAAGAGACTAATTTTTAAAATGAGCTCCATTGGAGTTACAGGAGGTATTCTGAAGTGGATTCAAAACTGGTTACAGGACAGAACACAAAGAGTGGTGGTCAGTGGTATTTCATCTGAGCTAGGTATGGTGGGGAGTGGCGTCCCCCAGGGATCGGTGTTGGGACCCCTGCTGTTCCTCATCTACATTAATGACCTTGATAGGAATATTGAGAGCAGATTGGTTAAATTTGCAGATGATACTAAATTGCGGGGTTAGGCAAATAGTTTAGGGTCCACTAAAGTGATTCAGGACGATTTGGATAGAATCCAGAAGTAGGCAGAAATGTGGCAAATGAAATTTAATCTCGCAAAATGTAAAGTTGTACATGTAGGTAATAGAAACATAAGACGGGATTACTTCATGGGAAGTTTAATACTGGAATGTGCTGCACACGAGAAAGATCTGGGAGTGATTGTTGACCAAACCCTCACAGGTTCTAGCCATTGTGCCGTAGCAGTTAAAAAAGCTAATCGGATGCTGGGATACATTGCCAAAAGTATTGAGTACAAATCTAAGGAGATGATGCTTCTTTTGCACAACACGTTCGTTAGACCACATCTGGAGTATTGTGCACAGTTCTGGGGACCATACCTTAAGAAAGATATAGAGGCTCTAGTGAAAGTTCAGAGAAGAGCCACTAAGCTTATTCCAGGTATGAAAGATGAAAGCTACGAGAAGAGGCTGAAGATCCTTAATCTCTTTAGTCTTAGGAAAAGGAGACTCAGGGGTGATTTGATTGAGGTCTTTAAATATGTTGTAGGGATTAACAAAGTTAATTATGTAGGATTCCTTCAACTAAGTGTTGTGAGTAGAACTCGGGGTCACAAATGGAAGTTGACCAAAGGTAAATTTAGCACTGATATTCGGAAATATTTCTTCACCCAAAGAGTAATTTCAATGTGGAATAGCTTGCCTGACCATATTGTTGAGGCAGAGACCTTGGGGGTTTTCAAGAGCAGGCTTGACCTAAAGCTAGATACCATTGAGTCATTGAGTATCTGAAGGGATATATTCACAATAGTATAAAGAAACAGGCGAGCTCAGTTGGGCTGAAAGGCCTGTTCTTGCCATTCATGTTATGTTATGTTATGTTATGTTATGTTATGTTATGTTAGTACAACAGTACAGTACGTGTTTTCTTGACTCATTCTTTATATCGGCAATTTGACAATAGACTGACAGTCAGCTGATGTAACCTTGTGGTTAGGATGAAGCGCTGCATTCTAGACCGCTAGAGTTCAAATCCTGGTCTCGGTATGAATTTACTAAAGCAATCATAGCATTTTTTTTTGTATAAATAATTGCTGGGGTTTTTTGGACTTTTTACGTTTTTAGCATTTTTTGACATTACCTTTGTATTTATAATTTGCTTCTTTTTTTTTTTTTATCTGCACCAGTGGAGCCAAAGTTCATTTCCTTTGTATGTATTATCTTTGAATGGGAAATTGTATAGGCTACAAGACTGGCAGATATAATAATAATAATAAAAAAATTTTATTCTAAAAATTAAAAAGTGATTGTATTTGGATGGAATGTATGCCTGTCGTGACATACAAGTGAAATTAAATGAGTTTTACAGTTTGATATCTGACAAATATGAATAAGTAAATCAGAGCAAAATTAGAGCGGTTTTAGTTCGGAAATGTCTGGGTGACCTCTCCAAGCTCACAGTGTCAGCTTGGAGAGGCCACCTAGACATTTCCGAACTAAATCCGCTCTAATTTTGCTCTGATTTACTTGGCTAGAGTAAGCTTTGGCACAGATAATGGTGATATTCTGTGCTGTAATTTTTTCTAAGGGTTTCAGACTGCAACTGAATGATTTTAAGACAGAAAAAAGTAAAACTTTGTTAGTGCAAAAAAGATCTTTCATTTATGCGGAGTTCCATCTTCATACTCTGACTCAGTGATATATACACTGATTTTTGCACAATAATAAAAATCTCAAAGGTGTTACCTTTATTATGATACCAGGATTATTCAAATCAACCAATTTGTTACAGAGATATAGTAATTTCATTTTGGGCATGTCATTTTCAAGCCAGAGGCTCAGGGCTTAATCAGTTAAACACAAAATTCAGCTTTGAAGTGGTAATTTAATTTATTGGCGGTAAAAGTTACTCAAGATGTTTTTTAGCAAATTTGAGATGAGGCTTTGTGAACTTTCTGATCAGCAGTGGGTTTTTTTGCCCTGAAGCTCTCTTCATGGAAACCATTCTCGCCCAATCTCCTCCATATTGTGGTGACTGAGGTAAGTGTGACCTGAAGGTAGTTTAGATTTTAGTCTTAGTTCTTTTGTGACATCCTGGATGAATCCTCTTTGCACTCTTGGAGGAATTTTGGTAGGCGGGCCACTATTTTGTTTTCTCAATTTGTAGATGATGGCTCTCAGCCTGGTTCGCCAAACTCCCAGGGCCTTACAAATGGCTTTGTGACCCTTCCCAGACTGATATATATCGGCTAGGGCTGTCGCGTTAATTAATCACAATTCATTTAAGCGCAATAAAAGTAACTGCCTCTATGAGGCAGACAGACGTGATTGCTTATTACCTTTTCTATGACACTTACCTAATGCGGTCATTTGAAATGCTTCCGGTAAGAAAACTGTGATTTGAAGTCCGCTAATTACCAGCGAGGTTGGACAGCCTCCATCGCCTTGGCATAATTAGCTAATCAATTCCTGTGTACTTTGCCTGACTTGCAATCAAGCCATTTATTCAGCCAACTGACAAATGAAAACCAAAATGTGGCCTATAATGATTAAGAAGAGATAATGAGAAGCAGACAGACCTAACCAGGCTGCCGCGTTATATTGAAAGATTTTCAAATTCGTTAACAATTTACATGTCACGTTCTATACGCTTAAACAAAATGTTTTCCACCTTCACTGTAGGTTATTTAGATGCTCAAAAGTGAATAAAATCAAGTGCTATGAGTTACATTATTTTAAATTACTCTCATTCATGTTATGGCCCCAATTTACTATTACAATTTACAACATAACAGCAACAGCAACAGCAAGGGATGACAGACACAGTTTAAAAACTTAAACACATTTAATTAACAAAGACAACAACTAACAATGACCTACAACTAATGACCAAGATTGAACACAACAAAAACAGAAATATTTACAGTCCCTCTTTGTTGGGGTTGCTTGGTGATGTCCTGGGTGAGGAAAATGCTCAAACGCAGGCAAAAATCCACAAAAGAAACTTCACAGGTCTTGAACAGAAATGACAGGTCTTGTCACACGTATCCTTCTTCTTGCAATTTCTCCTACTACTTTACTGTCTCAATTCTACTCCTTATATACTCTTTTGCAGACCCCACCCACATTTAGACCTTTTTTTTTTATTTTCGGGGACTTACCCCAAACCTAGCTCCAGTCTGGGCTTAATAAAAGAAAGGTAAATTCTGCCATCTAGTGGCCTCTATTCACATCACACCTCCATTCCAAAAGGGAAAAATTTTGACTCATAAAGGCAAAATTTTTCTTATCAATACAAAATGGTTAAGTGGACACTTGTCTATATATACATATCATACAATATTCAAATAAACACGTGATATATATATACATATTCAAACACGGGATAAATAATCAGCAATTACATTGTCTGTACCCTTCACATGCTTAATTTCCAAGTCAAACTCCTGTAAAATCAAACTCCAATTCAACAATCTCCGATTCTTGTTTTTCATCTTACTCAAAAGCATTAACTGATTGTGGTCAGTGTACACAATCATTGGCTTTTGTCCTGTACAAACATAAACCTCAAAGTGTTGTAAAGAAAGGACCAGAGCCAACAGCTCCTTCTCTATTGTGGAATAGTTCCTTTGGTGGCGATTGAACTTCCTGGAGAAGTATGCCACGGGATGCTCAATGTCATCAGAGTCACTTCTTTGTAGGAGCACAGATCCACAAGCTTGGTCGCTAGCATCGACCGCGATGGAGAACGGTTTGTTGAAGTCAGGAGATTTGAGCACGGGGAAGTGACACAGCAGAGACTTCAGGCGATCGAAGGCTCTCGGGCATGCATCATCCCAAGTGAACTTTACGCCTTTCTTCAGTTGGTTAGTTAGACTGAGAGCAATCTCAGCAAAGTTCTTGCAGAACTTGCGGTAGTACCCGATCATTCCAAGAAAGCGGCGCAAAGCTTTTTTGTTGTCAGGAACTGGAAAGTCCATGATGGCTTGGACTTTAGCATGTATGGGTGCCACCTTACCCTGGCCTATGACGTAGCCAAGATAGGTGACAGTAGCACAACCAAAGTCACTCCTGTTCAGGTTAACAGTCAGGTTAGCCTGGGTCAGGCGCTGGAACAACGTCTCTACATCTTTTAGATGTTCTTCCCAGGAGTCACTCCATGTGATCAGGTCATCGATGTACGCACCCGTGTGTGGCAATCCGGCGATTGTAGACTGTATCATCCTTTGGAACGTGGCTGGGGCATTTTTCATGCCAAAGGGTAGGACTTCATACTGGTACAACCCAGATGGTGTGGCAAAAGCAGAGATGCTCTTGGCCCTCTCAGTTAAAGGTACACACCAATAACCCTTCAATAAATCAATCTTGGTCAGAAACTTTGCTTGCCCTACTCTATCAATACAATCATCAATCCTAGGTATTGGAAATACATCAGTTCTAGCTACAGCATTGACTTTGCGATAATCTGTACAGAATCTAGTACATCATCAGGTTTTGGAACTAGCACACAGGGTGAACTCCAATCTGAGTTGGAGGGTCTGATAAATATCATGTTCTAACATGTACTCAACCTCTTTCTCAGCATTCTTTCTCTTTTCAGGATTCCTCCGGTACGGATGCTGTGTTATTGGTTTGGCATCACCAACATCTACATCATGAGAGGCTATAGAAACTCTTTTTGGAACATCAGGAAACAGATCCTCATATTTCTTGATCAACCTCTCAAACTGATCTCTCTGTGAGGGTTCTAAGTGCTGGAGTTTTACATCAAGATTTTGCAACACTTCAGAATTTGACAATTTACATGAAAGAACTTCAGCTTTACTTCTAGGTTCATCATCTTGAAACTCCCCCTCATCTTCACACGTTTCGGCCATAGGAGAATCTGAAGTGACAGCTGCAACCATAGCATTTCTGTCATGATAAGGCTTCAGCATGTTAATGTGACACAATTGTTTTGGTTTTCTCCTATCTGGAGTCTTCACAATGTAATTGAGATCATTGAGTTTTGTCAGAATTTCATAAGGACCATGAAATCTAGCCTGCAATGGATTGGACTGCAAGGGAAACAACACAAGAACCTTATCTCCTAGTTTAAACTCACGGCTTCTAGCCTTATGATCATACCAAGTTTTCATTTTTCCCTGACTTGATTTCAAGTTCTCTTTGGCTAGGTCACAAGCAGCACGCAATCTGTCCTTGAACTTGCTAACATAGTCTAACAGACTGATTTGCGGCTCTTCCTCTTGCCATTGTTCACTCAATAATAGCAAAGGTCCTCTCACTTCATGACCAAACACTAGCTCAAATGGACTGAATCCAGTAGACTCCTGCACTGCTTCTCTAGCTGCAAACAACAGCAAATGAACACCTTCATCCCAGTCTTTCTCATGGTCATAACAATAAGTCCTCATCATTGTCTTGAGAGTGGAATGAAACCGCTCTAAGGCACCCTGACTTTCTGGATGATAGGCACTAGAAAGAATCTGCTTTGCACCTAGTTCATACACAACCTGCTGAAACAAACCAGAAGTGAAATTGCTACCTTGGTCTGACTGAATTTCCCTGGGAAGGCCAAACAACGTGAAGAACTTTATCAAAGCCTTTGAGATTGCAGTTGCTTTGATGTTACGTAGAGGTATGGCTTCAGGGAATCTGGTAGATGCACACATGATTGTCAACAAGTACTGATTTCCAGATCTAGTCTTGGGTAATGGACCAACACAATCAACAATGACCTTGGAGATCGGCTCCCCAAATGCTGGGATAGGCTGCAATGGAGTTACAGGTGGGTCTAACTGGTGTTTTCCAACTACTTGACAAGTGTGACAGGTTTTGCAAAAGTTGGAAACGTCTTTCCGAAGCCCAGGCCAAAAGAAGTGTTTCATGATCTTATCAACAGTCTTGTTAACACCAAGATGACCTCCTAAAGGTAATCTATGAGCCATTGTTAAGATCTCATTCCTATAGACCTTCGGAACAACACTTCGCCTGACCACTGCCCAATCTGCATTGGCAGGGATATCAGGAGGGCGCCACTTCCGCATCAACACACCATCCTTGAGATAATACCCAACTGGAACTGCGTCTATTTCTTTATCAGGAAGGGCTCTCCTCCTTAGTGCACAAATTTCAGGATCATTAGTTTGCTCCTCAATCAACTGCTTTCTGGACAGAGACAAGTCTCCAGACACATCAGAATCACCAGACCCATCCGGCTGGCTGAATAGAGAACTGATAAAAGTATCTGATAAGTCCTCAAACGGAGAAACCATAGTAGGCCAATCAGAGTCATGAGGCGAACCACCTGAGTCCTGACTATTCAATGTGCTGGACGGCACCACAACATCTTCTTCTTTAGCCTTCTTGGCCATAGCACGAGTCACTGCGCAAGAAGGATACAGAGATGGGTCCTCATCCCCATCTTCAGTGCTCGGCTGTGAAGTAAGATGTACAGGGGGAACTACTTTGCCCCCAGCCAAGTCATTGCCTAGCAACAGAGAAACACCCTTTATAGGTAGACTTGACATAAGTCCCACCTTTACCTGTCCTGTAACCAAATCTGACTTCAAGAATATAGAGCGCAGGGGTACAGATACAGTCCTCCCTTCAATACCTTGTACAAGTATGAAATCCCCTGAAGCGGTCTCATCACGTAACTCCAAGGAGTCCATCAACAAAAGTGACTGAGAAGCTCCGGTATCCCTTAGGATATATATGGGGACAGGAGTAGTATGCTCATTCAGAGCCACAAATCCTTCTGACACAAATGGAAGAAATTCCTCCCTAACAAAGTCAGCAGTATCAGGCTTTTTAGCCCCACAAGAAGCAGGTAATTTAGCAGATCGGTTATCTACTTCAGGGGTTTCTAACCTTGTTTTCACAAAGGCATTTAGTTTGGTATCCTTTTCTTTTTCTTTCTTAGCTTTTAGGAACCAACAGTTAGTTGTAACATGACCAGATTTTGCAATAACTGCAAACTGGACCACTTTTGTCACTGTCAGCTTTCACCCTTTTGATCCGACCTGTTACTGGATTTCTGAGCACCATCACCAGATTTGTCTTTGTCTTTGGGTGAGGAATCTTGGGTAACACCATAACCCTTTTTCTGAAATTGGGACCATCTATTGTTACAGCTAGGCTGAAATTTGGACTTATGTGTGAGAACATATTCATCTGCAAATTTGGCAGCTGATTGCAAATTCAGTGCTTACTTCTCATTATGGTAGGTCTTAACATCATCCTTAACACAGTTCTTGAATTCCTCAACTAACACCATCTCTTTTAGTGAGTTGAAATCATCCTTGTCCTCCATAAAAGTACACCAGCGCTCAAAGCAAACCTGCTTCTCATTAGCAAATTCCACATAAGTCTGATTTTCAGATTTTTTCAGACCTCTGAATTTCTGTCGGTAAGCCTCTGGAACCAACTCATAAGCTCTCAAAATAACCTTTTTGACAACCTCATAATCAGAGGAATCATTTGCAGACAAAGCCGAATAGGCTTGTTGAGCTTTACCCTTGAGGACAGTTTGCAACATCAGAGGCCAGTGTTCCTTTGGCCACTGGCAACTCTTTGCTACCTTTTCAAAACACTGGGAATAGTTGTCAACATCCTTTTCCGAAAATGGAGGCACCAATTTTACCTCCTGGCTAGCCCGAAATTTATTTCCAGTTTGAATTTTAATTTTTAGTTGCTCCATTTGGAGTCTTTCTTCTCTATCGAATTTCTCTAATTCAAAATCTCTCTGTCTTGCAAATTTTTCTAACTCAAATTCTCTTTGTTTTTCTTTTTCTTCCCTCTCAAATTCTCTTTGTTTTTCTTATCTTGCTAATTTTTCCAACTCAAATTCTCTTTGTTTTCCTTTTTCCTCCCTTTCAATCTCTAGCATTTTTAATTTAAGTTCCATTTCTATATTTGGATTTTCCACTGGAAACTGTTCCAGATCTCCTGGTGCAAACACATTTTCATCAATGCAATATTCAACTATCTGTCTAGCCAGTCTTGCTTTTCGCATGGCTGGTTTTACCTCTGTCAGCTCTAAATGTCTGCAAATTTCTAGCAGTTCGGTCTTTTTAAAAGACTTCAAAACCTCAACGGTTGGTGATGCCAAGAAATCATCCATTGCTGTTGATCTGTCAATATATTTACATTGGAAAATTCAAAAAAACAATTTTACAATTTTAAATGTTAGATTTTCAATAAATTACTCACACAATGTTCTATCCCGGACGAGCCCCCAATTTGTTATGGCCCCAATTTGTTATTACAATTTACAACATAACAGCAACAGCAAGGGATGACAGACACAGTTTAAAAACTTAAACACATTTAATTAACAAAGACAACAACTAACAATAACCTACAACTAATGACCAAGATTGAACACAACAAAAACAGAAATATTTACAGTCCCTCTTTGTTGGGGTGGCTTGGTGATGTCGTGGGTGAGGAAAATGCTCAAACGCAGGCAAAAATCCACAAAAGAAACTTCACAGGTCTTGAACAGAAATGACAGGTCTGGTCACACGTATCCTTCTTCTTGCAATTTCTCCTACTACTTTACTTTCTCAATTCTACTCCTTATATACTCTTTTGCAGACCCCACCCACATGTAGACCTTTTTTTTTTTAATTTTCGGGGACTTACCCCAGACATGTCCAGGACATGTCTAAACCTAGCTCCAGTCTGGGCTTAATAAAAGAAAGGTAAATTCTGCCATCTAGTGGCCTCTATTCACATCACATTCAATTATCTCACAAAAAATGCCTCAAATTTGTGGCAAAGATTCACCTGAATGTTAATTGCCAAATCTTCGGTGCATTTGTCTATTGCCTGCAAAGCAAACGTATTCTCTCTCATATTCATGTTCGGTATGTGCCACACAATGTTTTCGACTTCACGTAGCCTTATATTTTTAAGCTTTTGAAACCAGGGCCATCTTTCAATAACTTCATTTATTTTTTAGACATACCTTTAATAATGCATACAAAATTCTTTGATGAAAGGTGGAATTTAGGGGTCTGCTATTTATTCAGATTATTGAAATTTTTTCAATCTAACAAGGAAACCTGGTTAGGTTCGTCTGCTTCTCATTATCACTTCTTAATCACTATAGGCCACATTTTGATTTTGATTAGTCAGTTGGCTGAATAAATGGCTTGATTGCAAGTTAGGCAAAGTACACGGGAAATGATTTAAGGTGAGCTAATAATGCCAAGGCAATGGAGGCTGTCCAACCTCGCTGGTAATTAGTGGACTTCAAATCACAGTTTTCTTCCCAGAAGCATGTCAAATGACCGCATTAGGTATGTATCACAGAAAAAGAAAAAAGCAAGAAAGTCTGTCTGCCTCATAGTGGCAGTTATTTTTATAGCACTTAAATTAATCGCGATTAATTAACGCGACAGCCCTAATATCGGCAAATATGTTTTTTATCTGATCTTAAAATTCTTTAGATCACAGCAATATGTGCAACTGCTTGACTACTTCATATAACCAGCCAGGTTCTATATAGTAAGTCGTGTAGATTCAACAGGGCTTGCAGTTTGTCTAAACCAATTGAACTAAATTATCAATTAAATTTGTTTAATCTGTTGATTTATATACTTTTTCACATCATGCCAGGTGAGGTTGGATAGCTTTTTTCCTTCAATAAATAAAATCATTGCAAAAAACTACAATATGCGTGTAGTCAGGTTATCTTTTTCTAATATTAAAATTTGTTTGAAGATCTATAATGGTGGTTCTAAGCGCATTATTTGTATCCTAATGAAAATCCACTTTGTGTTTTCATTTTCAAGTCCATGTATGTAATTTGTATAACAAAGTGAAAATTAAAATACATTCCTCATTTGCATTATCATTTTCACAAAGTGCCCTGCAATATCACTGACAAAAAGAACATGGATATGGTAATCTCATTATGCAAATACATTCTCAGAAATGCTTTTTTTTTTCAAGAAGCAAGCACGGTATTTGTATCATCATGAAAATGATAACGTAATCGTCCACCTTGCCTTTTGTTATTAAAGTCCATTTACGCACTATTCTCATTTGCAAGAAGTGCTCCAACATATCGCGAACAAAATGAAAAAGAAAACCCTAATCTTATAATGCAAATACATTCTCAGAAATGCTTTTTCTTTTCCAGGAAGCAAACGCGCTATATTTCTCATAACTAGACAGTCCAGTCGGCTGCGACTGCAAGGATGTAATCCCTGAAAGCCCGCATCTCCTCTTTTTTGTGCATTTTTCCTTCAATACTGTCGCTATGGCAACCAAAATCGATATGTGTTATAGGTGAAGTATATCACATGTCCATATCAAATATGAAAGCAATAGGCCCAAAATTGCAGCCTGTACGCCATCCACAAGGAAATCTCTATGTTTTGCTACTATAGAATGTACAATTTGGCCAATACTGTCGCCATGGCAACCAACATCACTGGGTGTCATAAGTGAAGTATAACACATGTCCATGCCAAATATGAAAGTAATCAGTCAAAAAGTGCAGCCTCTACTGCATCCTCAAGGAAATCTCTGTTTTGCCACTAACTTGCATATTATTCGGCCAATACTGTGGCCATGGCAACCAAAATCTCTTGGTGTCATAAGTGAAGTACAACGCATGTCCATACAAAATATAAAAGAAATCAGTCAAAAATTACAGCCTGTAGAGCATCCACAAGAAAGTGTCTACTGACACGGATGTGGCGGTGGTGGACGCAACCCTCGTGAATCCATAGTAGCCGCCCAACTTTGTCTGGGGGCAACAATTAAAACCCTAACACAATTCACTAATTTTCTTTTTGGTCTTCATGAGAGACTGCCATGTCTGTCTTTGCGTTTTCAATTTTGTGGTCCCACGCACTTTTCCTAACATAAATAAAATGTAAATACATTGCCTCATTGGCTGTGTGAGAGGGCGGGACTTCCCTTCCTCAAGTTAGTACGGATTGGATATTAACAAATACAAGCAACTTCTGGGAAACGCACCCCTGCATATTATGGAGTTTCACTGAGAGTATAAAGTTTTCCCCAAAAGATTCTGCTCTCGCACTCATGCACTTAGATCAGTGCTGCTTCTACTCAAAATGCATGCTTACACAAAGATCTGTCAATGTTTGGATGGGTAATCTGCTCATGATCTATTTTACAGTTTACTCGATAACTAAGCATGTTCATACTCTCCTGCCCTCTTGGGCTTCACATACTTTCATTGCTTCCTTCACAATTTGGAGTGAAAGGACAGTTCATATTAATACACCAGTGCCCATATGTCTCTTTTACCTTCATAGCTACTAACATACAATGGTAGTCATGTAACACATCAACCTCCAGTTCTCTATACGCAAATCTGTGGTCGCTGAGGAGCACTGAGCTAAGAGAAAGGGAAAGGAAAAGATTCATCCTGTCGCTCACATTGTGCTGTTGCAGAAGAAAGACTTGCAAAATCCATGGCTCAATGATTTGATGTTATACTGACAAGTCGCTTGTAATCATATGTTGTCACTAGCAATAGCAAGTTCTCGACACGGTGATATGTTTCAGGCAATTGATGTGTGTTTTTAACAAACAAGGTTGATTAGATTCACGTTACGCTACTTAGCTAGCTAGCTACTTTCCAGCAAGTTGACGAACATTACAAACAACTACTGCATAAAACTTGCCTCCAGTTCATTGAACTTGACCAGATTGCGTTCAGTTTCGCATGTCTGTTTTACGTGGCAACACAATGCTTGCAGCAGGATGCGTCTTTCTCTTCCCGCAGCTCAGTGCACCCCTGCAATTCGTCAACAAAACTGGAGTGTGACACACTAACTGGATGTGTTTGCTGCAGGGCAACTATTATATGTAGCAGCAATTAAGGTAGAGGAAAAGTATGGGCATTGATGTATTAACACATAACCGGTCCTTTCATTCCAAAGTCGCAAAGAAAGCAATGGAAGGAGCTACTTAGGTAGCCCCGGAGGGCAGTACTGCATGAACATGCTTTGTAACCAAGTAAACAGTAAAACAGATCGTGTGCAGATAATCCGTACAACTATCAATTGATCTGAGTGAAATCACACAGTTTGAGTGGAAGCAGCACAAATCCAAGCGCACACAGGGGCGAATTGAGTGCAAGAGCAGAATCTTTTGGGGAAAACTTTATAGTCTCAATGACACTCCGTAATATCCAGCTCGTCTTTCCTTGCCAAGTACAGCGTTTTCATTTTGTTAGGGATATTGCAGGGCACTTTTTGAAAAAGACAACACAAATGGAGAATGTATTTTATTTTTCAATTTGTTATAAAAATTGCATAGATAGACTTGAAAATGAAAAGTGGAGGATTACATTTTTATATTCTATATGATACAAATGATGTGCCTACATCTTGAAAATGAAAACACATTTCAGAGAATGCATTTTCATTTTAATATTGTTAGCTACAGCGCGCTCCATAATTATTGGCACCGCTGGTTAAGATGTGTTAAAAGCCTTAAAATAAATTCAATTTTTATTGCAGAAGCATACTCTCACACATTGTAGAAAAATGTAACCTTCAACTCAAGTGAATTTTAAGGGGAAACAAGTAGATCAGAAGGATCTAATAGCTGCGACCTCGCCTAGCATCCGTCACGTGGCCCAGTGTCCATGACTGGTGGACACTGTGTGGTCTCGAAAATTGGCAAATGACCTTGAAAATCAATAGGGGACCCTTCCTCTGTACCAAGAAGCTTGTTCTAAGATGTAATAACCATCCATCAAGTTGAAGTGGAGTTACGGTGCGAAAACTGTGAAATCGGGGCAAAATCAACACTTTTTTGACCGGTGTGACCTTGGCATTCGACAGATGACCTTGAAGATCAATAGGGAACCCCTCCTCTATACCAAGAAGCTTGTTGTAAGATTTCATAGCAGGTCATTGAATTAAACTTGAGTTACAGTGCGAAAACCGTCAAATCGGGCAAAATTGAAGCTTTTTTTGCCTTTGTGACCTTGGGATTTGACGGATGACCTTAAAAAAACAATAGGGAACACCTCCTCTATGTCTAGAAGCTATTTTCAAAATTTCATAGTGTTATGGCCCCAATTTGTTATTACATTTATAACACAACAGCAACAGCAAGGGATGACAAACACAGTTTTAACAACTAAAACACATTTAATTTTTAACAAAGACAAAGACTAATAACAACCTACAACTAAAGACCAAGATTGATAAATAAAAAAAAACAGAAATAATTACAGTCCCTTTTTGGTGGGGTGGCTTGGTGATGTCCTGGATGAAGTAATTCTCAAACACAGGCAAAGAAATCCACAAAAGAAACGTCACAGGTCTTGAACAGAATGGCAGGTCTGGTCATCTTTTTGCAATTTCTCCTACTACTCCTCTAATGTCTCAATTCTATTCCTTATATACTCTTTTGCAGACCCCACCCACATTTAGACCTCTTTTTTTTACTTTTCTGAGACTTGCCCCAGACATGTCTAAACATGTCTAAACATGACTCCAGTCTGAGCTTTACAAAAAAAAGGTAAATACTGCCATCTAGTGGCCTATATTCACATTAAACCTCCATTCCAAAAGGGAAAAATTTTGACTCATAAAGGCAAAATTTTTCTTTTCAATACAAAATGGTTAAGTGAACACTTGTCTATATATACATATCATACAATATTCAAACACATGATATATATATACACATTCAAACACGGGATAAGCAATCAGCAATTACATTGTCTGTACCCTTCACATGCTTAATTTCCAAGTCAAACTCCTGTAAAATCAAACTCCAATTCAACAATCTCCGATTCTTGTTTTTCATCTTACTCAAAAACATTAACGGATTGTGGTCAGTGTACACAATCATTGGCTTTTGTCCTGTACAAACATAAACCTCAAAGTGTTGTAAAGAAAGGACCAGAGCCAACAGTTCCTTCTCTATTGTGGAATAGTTCCTTTGGTGGCGATTGAACTTCCTGGAGAAGTATGCCACGGGATGCTCAATGTCATCAGAGTCACTTCCCTGTAGGAGCACAGATCCACAAGCTTGGTCGCTAGCATCGACCGCGATGGAGAACGGTTTGTTGAAGTCAGGAGATTTGAGCACAGGGAAGTGACACAGCAGAGACTTCAGGTGATCGAAGGCTCTCTGGCATGCATCATCCCAGGTGAACTTTACGCCTTTCTTCAGTTGGTTAGTTAGACTGAGAGCAATCTCAGCAAAGTTCTTGCAGAACTTGCGGTAGTACCCGATCATTCCAAGGAAGCGGCGCAAAGCTTTTTTGTTGTCAGGAACTGGAAAGTCCATGATGGCTTGGACTTTAGCATTTATGGGTGCCACCTTACCCTGGCCTATGACGTAGCCAAGATAGGTGACAGTAGCACAACCAAAGTCACTCTTGTTCAGGTTAACAGTCAGGTTAGCCTGGGTCAGGCGCTGGAACAACGTCTCTACATCTTTTAGATGTTCTTCCCAGGAGTCACTCCATGTGATCAGGTCATCGATGTATGCACCCGTGTGTGGCAATCCGGCGATTGTAGACTGTATCATCCTTTGGAACGTGGCTGGGGCATTTTTCATGCCAAAGGGTAGGACTTCATACAATCCAGATGGTGTGGCAATAGCAGAGATGCTCTTGGCCCTCTCAGTTAAAGGCACACACCAATAACCCTTCAATAAATCAATCTTGGTCAGAAACTTTGCTTGCCCTACTCTATCAATACAATCATCAATCCTAGGTATTGGAAACACATCAGTTCTAGTTACAGCATTGACTTTGCGATAATCTGTACAGAATCTAGTACTTCCATCAGGTTTTGGAACTAGCACACAGGGTGAACTCCAATCGGAGTTGGAGGGTCTGATAATATCATGTTTTAACATGTACTCAACCTCTTTCTCAGCAATCTTTCTCTTTTCAGGATTCATCCGGTACGGATGCTGTTTTATTGGTTTGGCATCACCAACATCTACATCATGAGAGGCTATAGAAACTCTCTTTGGAACATCAGGAAACAGATCCTCATATTTTTTGATCAACCTCTCAAACTGATCTTTCTGTGAGGTTTCTAAGTGCTGGAGTTTTACATCAAGATTTTGCAACACTTCAGTGTTTGACAATTTACATGAAAGAACTTCAGCTTTAATTCTAGGTTCATCATCTTGAAACTCCCCCTCTTCACACGTTTCGACCATAGGAGAATCTGAAATGACAGCTGCAACCCTAGCATTTCTGTCATGATAAGGCTTCAGCATGTTAATGTGACACAATCGTTTTGGTTTTCTCCTATCTGGAGTCTTCACAATGTAATTGAGATCATTGAGTTTTGTCAGAATTTCATAAGGACCATGAAATCTAGCCTGCAATGGATTGGACTGCAAGGGAAACAACACAAGGACCTTGTCTCCTGGTTTAAACTCACGGCTTCTAGCCTTATGATCATACCAAGTTTTCATTTTTCCCTGACTTGATTTCAAGTTCTCTTTGGCAAGGTCACAAGCTGCACGCAATCTTTCCTTGAACTTGCTAACATAGTCTAACAGACTGATTTGCGGCTCTTCCTCTTGCCATTGTTCACTTAATAATAGCAAAGGTCCTCTCACTTCATGACCAAACACTAGCTCAAATGGACTGAATCCAGTAGACTCCTGCACTGCTTCTCTAGCTGCAAACAACAGCAAATGAACCCCTTCATCCCAGTCTTTCTCATGGTCATAACAATAAGTCCTCATCATTGTCTTGAGAGTGGAATGAAACCGCTCTAAGGCACCCTGACTTTCTGGATGATAGGCACTAGAAAGAATCTGTTTTGCACCTAGTTCATACACAACCTGCTGAAACAATCCTGAAGTGAAATTGCTACCTTGGTCTGACTGATTTCCAGATCTAGTCTTGGGTAATGGACCAACGCAATCAACAATGACCCTAGAGAATGGCTCCCAAAATGCTGGGATAGGCTGCAATGGAGCTACAGGTGGGTCTAACTGGTGTTTTCCAACTACCTGACAAGTGTGACAGGTTTTGCAAAAGTTGGAAACGTCTTTCCAAAGCCCAGGCCAAAAGAAGTGTTTCATGATCTTATCAACAGTCTTGTTAACACCAAGATGACCTCCTAAAGGTAAACTATGAGCCATTGTTAAGATCTCATTCCTATAGACCTTCGGAACAACAATTTGCCTGACCACTGCCCAATCTGCATTGGCAGGGATATCAGGAGGGCGCCACTTCCGCATCAACACACCATCCTTGAGATAATACCCAACTGGAACTGCATCTATTTCTTTTTCAAGAAGGGCTCTCCTCTTTAGTACACCAATTTCAGGATCATTAGTTTGCTCCTCAATCAACCGCTTTCTGGACAGAGACAAATCTCCAGACACATCAGAATCACCAGACCCATTCGGCTGGCTGAATAGAGAACTGATAAAAGTATCTGATAAGTCCTCAAACGGAGAAACCATAATAGGCCAATCAGAGTCATGAGGCGAACCACCTGAGTCCTGACTATTCAATGTACTGGACGGCACCACAACATCATCTTCTTTAGCCTTCTTGGCCATAGCACGAGTCACTGCGCAAGAAGGATACAGAGATGGGTCCTCATCCCCATTTTCAGTGCTCGGCTGTGAAGTAAGATGTACAGGGGGAACTACTTTGCCCCCAGCCAGGTCATTGCCTAGCAACAGAGAAACACCCTTTATAGGTAGACTTGACATAAGTCCCACCTTTACCTGTCCTGTAACTAAATCTGACTTCAAGAATATAGAGCGCAGGGGTACAGATACAGTCCTCCCTTCAATACCTTGTACAAGTATGAAATCCCCTGAAGCGGTCTCATCACGTAACTCCAAGGAGTCCATCAACAAAAGTGACTGAGAAGCTCCGGTATCCCTTAGGATATATATGGGGACAGGAGTAGTATGCTCATTCAGAGCCACAAATCCCTCTGACACAAATGGAAGAAATTCCTCCCTCACAAAGTCAGCTGTATTAGGCTTTTTAGCCCCACAAGAAGCAGGCAATTTAGCAGATTGGTTATCTACTACAGGGGTTTCTAACCTTGTTTTCACAAAGGCATTTGGTTTGGTATCCTTTTCTTTTTCTTTCTTAGCTTTAAGGAACCAACAGTTAGTTGTAACATGACCAGATTTCTTGCAATAACTGCAAACTAGACCACTTTTGTCACTGTCAGCTTTCACACTTTGATCAGACCTGTTACTGGATTTCTGAGCACCATCACCAGATTTGTCTTTGTCTTTGGGTGAGGAATCTTGGGTATCACCGTAACCCTTTTTCTGAAATTGGGACCATTTATTGTTACTGCTAGACTGAAATTTGGACTTATGAGTGAGAACATATTCATCTGCAAATTTGGCAGCTGATTGCAAGTTCAGTGCTTGCTTCTCATTAAGGTAGGTCTTAACATCATCCTTAACACAGTTCTTGAATTCTTCAACTAACACCATCTCTTTTAGTGAGTTGAAATCATCCTTGACCTCCATAGAAGTACACCAGCGCTCAAAGCAAACCTGCTTCTCATTAGCAAATTCAACATAAGTCTGATTTTCAGATTTCTTCAGACCTCTGAATTTCTGTCGGTAAGCCTCTGGAACCAACTCATAAGCTCTCAAAATAGCCTTTTTGACAACCTCATAATCAGAGGAATCATCTGCAGACAAAGCCGAATAGGCTTGTTGAGCTTTACCCTTGAGGACAGTTTGCAACATCAGAGGCCAGTGTTCCTTTGGCCACTGGCAACTCTTTGCTACCTTTTCAAAACACTGGAAATAGTTGTCAACATCCTTTTCAGAAAATGGAGGCACCAGTTTTACCTCCTGACTGGCACAAAATTTATTTTTAGTTTCAATTTTAATTTTTAGTTTCTCCATTTGGAGTCTTTCCTCTCTATCCAACTTCTCTAATTCAAAATCTCTCTGTCTCTGTCTCTCTCTTTCTGCTCTTTCCTCTTTCTCTCTCTCAAATTCTCTTTGTTTTTCTTCTCTTGCTAATTTTTCTAACTCAAACTGCCTTTGTTTTTCTTTTTCTTCCCTCTCAATCTCTAGCATTTTTAATTTAAGTTCCATTTCTATATTTGGATTTTCCACTGGAAACTGTTCCAGATCTCCTGGTGCAAACACATTTTTATCAATGTAATATTCAACTATCTCTCTAGCCAGTCTTGCTTTTCGCATGGCTGGTTTTACCTCTGTCAGCTCCAACTGTCTGCAAATTTCTAGCAGTTCTGTCTTTTTAAAAGACTTCAAAACCCCTACGGTTGGTGATGCCAAGAAATCATCCATTGCTGTTGTCAATATATATCTAGGAAAATTCACAAAAACAATTTCACAATTTGGAATGTTAGATTTTCAATAAATTACTCACACAATGGTCTATCCCGGACCTTGAGCCCCCAATTTGTTATGGCCCCAATTTGTTATTACATTTATAACACAACAGCAACAGCAAGGGATGACAAACACAGTTTTAACAACTAAAACACATTTAATTTTTAACAAAGACAAAGACTAATAACAACCTACAACTAAAGACCAAGATTGATAAATAAAAAAAAAACAGAAATAATTACAGTCCTTTTTTGGTGGGGTGGCTTGGTGATGTCCTGGATGAAGTAATTCTCAAACACAGGCAAAGAAATCCACAAAAGAAACGTCACAGGTCTTGAACAGAATGGCAGGTCTGGTCATCTTTTTGCAATTTCTCCTACTACTCCTCTAATGTCTCAATTCTATTCCTTATATACTCTTTTGCAGACCCCACCCACATTTAGACCTCTTTTTTTTACTTTTCTGAGACTTGCCCCAGACATGTCTAAACATGTCTAAACATGACTCCAGTCTGAGCTTTACAAAAAAAAGGTAAATACTGCCATCTAGTGGCCTATATTCACATTAAAATAGCGATCCATGAATTCTAACTGGAGTTACAGCGCAAAAACCTACAAACAAGGTTGTGACCTCTGTGAACTTGACCTTTGACCTTTGACCTCGACCTTGTGCATGGACATCACTTTGGTGAAGGTCAATAACTCCTGAAAATTTCATGATGATACGACGACAGGAACATGGTCAAAAAGGTGTCACAGGCTGACAGACAGACACAAGCGTTCATAGTAGAGCTGCTTGGTCGCAGCTAAAAAAATCCCTGAATAAGAAATAATTATTTTTCATAAAATCACCTGTTCTACAAATATTGGCACCCTTAACAATTCCTAGGAAATAAATGTAATTGAAGTATTTCTGTCATTTCTACTGTAGTTTACAAAGTTGATCAGAGTATCTAGGAACATTGAATTAGTAAATCATCACTTCCTGTTTCCCTGGGGTATAAATATGATGTGACACAGAGGCCATTTCTCTTATCCACTCTTCAACATGGGAAAGATAAAGGAACACACCATATAAGTAAAGCAGATGCGTGTCGACCTCCACAAGTCAGGCAATGGCAACAAGAAACTAGCCACTCGCCTACACCTCCCCATCAGGCGTTATCTACATGCCAACAAGCTGTTTGGGAGGCATCCACGGTTTCTCTCTCACAATCATAAACGCAAATGTCTGGAGTTCGCAAAGCGGTACTGGGACTTCAACTGGGACCGTGAGCTTTGGTCAGATGCGACCAAGATAGAGCTTTTTGGCAACAAATACTCTAAGTGGGTCCGGCGGAACACAAAAGAGGAGTATGCAGAAAAGAACCTCATACCCACTGTGAAGTATGGGGGAGGATCGGTGATGCTGTGGGCCTGTTTCCCTTCCAGAGGCCCTGGGAACCTTGTTAGGATGCATGGCATCATGAACGCTTTGAAGTACCAGGACATTTTAAATCAAAATCTGATGGCTTCTGCCCAAAAGCTGAAGATGGTTCGTCACTGGGTCTTTCAGCAAGATAATGACCCTAAACATGCGGCCAAATCTACAGATATGGTCCAACAGACACAGAATCAAGCCCTTCCCATGGCCATCTGAGTCCCCAGACCTCAACCCCATTGAAAACCTGTGGAGTGAGCGGAAGAGGAAAGTGCAAAGAAGAGGACACAGGTCGCTGGATGATTTAGAGAAATTGTGCAAAGAGGAATGGTCGAAGATCCCTCTTTCTGTATTTTCCCATCTTGTGAAACATTATAGGTGAAGATTAGGTGCTGTTTTGTAGGCAAAAGGGGGTTGTACAAAGTATTAACATCAGGGGTGCTAATAATTGTGGCACACATGATTTCATGTAAAATAATTATTTCTTAATGTGGGATTCTTTTCCCACTGAATCAATGCACTTGAATTAAAGGTTGGATTTTTCCACTTTTTTTCATTGTGGTCCTATATTATTTAGAAAAAAATTGAATTTATTAGAAGCTAAAGAACACCTCTTAACCAGGGATGCCAATAATTATGGAGGGCGCTGTATATGCTTCCATAGTATTCAGCAACCTAATTTGGAACTTACTGAGTTTAATTTGATCTGTTTAAAAATGTTTTTACCAAAAAAACCCCACAATATAGAAGAAGAAGCACAAAAGGGCTTTTATTCTTCACTGCACAATGAATATGCCAGTAAAATAAGGTTTAAAGATTAACTGCCCAAAACATGGAATCCAGCTAATTAAGACAAATCTACAGCTTGGTAGCATCCTAAGATTGCAATTGTAGTTGCAAGAAAAACCTAAATACAGAGTGGGGCTTCAGGACTGAGTAAAATTTTGAAGTGAGACAGCTGTAAAAAAAATGGAAGAAATTTAAATGGGCAAACACTTTTTCACAGCACTCTATCAACACAGTTCCACAGTATACTCACTTTCACTGTTCAAAATCACTAACATATTAAATTTAAGATTCAAATATAATTGGGGGAAGTATAGATAACACTGATAAATGAATTTCTGATGGCTTTAAAATGTTTTCAATACATGCAGGGCCGGCGCTCGCCTAGGCAATTGCCTAGGCAAAAATCCATCCCTTTATTGGCAACAATTAGTCCTGGCTTGTTCTTGATGTTTTTTTTTTATTAACACGTTTTCCAATTTAAATAATCAAGTGTCAATTGAGGACACAGCTTCTCTCCCCCTATGCGATCTAACAGTGACAAATGGGCTACAGTCAGTTCAGAAAAATAATTAATTATAAATAATTTCAGAACTCTTCAGGTAATGAAGGTAATTCTGGTTACAAGTATGTGGTTTTGTCAATTCACATTTTCCAATCAGGCAACTGTCTATTTTTTTACAGCAAGTTGCGTGACCGTGCTGCAAAAACGGGTGTGTGTACTTGTCGCCGAAATTACCTTCATTCACAAAAGAATTCTGAAATGCTTCTCTCGCTGGAAAAAAATTAACATTGTTGAGTGCCAGTGCATAGACCTATTTATAATTAAATTATTTTTCTGTACTGAACGTAGCCCATTATTTTGTCGCTGTTAGATCGCATGGGGGAGAGAAGCAGTGTCTTCAATTGCCACTTAATTGGAAAATGTGTTAATAAAGGAAAACCATCTAGAATTAGTCAGGACTAATTGTAGTCAATAAAGGGATAGCACCGGCCCTGAATACATGAAGATCAATGAAGCTCCTAGCATTCAAGGTGCACTGACATTCAGCAGCTGGCTGTATTGGTGAATACTATGCACCTTGATTTCAGTCTCACCCCCCACATGGAATGGAGTGGGTCTTGGGTATGGGGGAGGGGGCGGGGGAACTCTTACCTTGAGGCTGCGCAAGCTCCCTGGGCTTGTAGGAGAGGAGCTGGAGGACTTGGTAGACTTGGGAGTGGAGATTTGGTTCCCAGGAGTTCCATTGGCTGATGGGAGGGAAGGAAAGAGTGAGGATTACAGAAAGTGCTGATTCTAAATTACCACACTTTTACTGGAACCGAGAGATAAGATGTCCAATACCACCACTTCCATACTGCCCGGGCTAAATCCTGATAGTTGATTGGCAAGAGGACTGTGGCCAGTGAACTGAAATTAGGAAACTAATCCTAATGAGTGTAGTTAATATTGCTGATGCCTTGGATCATGATTCTGACACTATAGCGAATAACCTCAGGTGGCTACCTTTAATATTTGATGCAGTTGCTCAGTATGCTATAAGAGGGATGAATGGAGATGCACTGATAGGAAGTGCGTGATTTTTGAAAATAAAAGCTTGAATTGTGCACTTTTAAATTGCGTGTGGTGCTAATACTGACCAAGACATTAAAGATGAAATCGGGCATTCAAATTCCAGAAGATAAAATTCTGTGACACACACTTTATTCGGATGTCAGCTTTCCAAGTTCCTCAGCTCAGTACAGTTGAATAGCTTAAGATTCTTTACTTTGTTAATTAGTTTTCCTTTTCTTGCGTTCTCACTGCACGTACAGTTTTATTGCCACAATTTCAGTCAATGGGAGTCCAATACATTGTTCTGAATCACTGTGTTGAACTACAGTAACTCCAGGGATCATTAGGAGTGAGTGACTATGCAGAATATTCATCTAAAATGTCAAAATACGAAAGGGAACACAATGTTGAGTATCACTTTGAATGAGCTTGGAGACTTGCTCCATTACCAGGGGACCAAAAAGGTACAAAAATTGAACTTTTTAAAACTGTGAATAAAGATTACTATTCAAGTCTTAGATAATAAATGTGTTATTTCATATAAAATAACTAAGGCTGTGGTAGTGCTGGGGTTTAAAATACAATATGTACAGTATTGCTATTACTTCCAAAATATGACTGTAGAAGTGATGGGTTTAATTCAAATTCAAATTCAAATTCAATTTATTTGTATAGCGCTTTTCACAGATAAACTGTCACAAAGACGCTTTACAGTCAGAGATGAGTTACTGAAAGGGCAGTGCCCAGCCTATTCCCCACTACAGCAAATGAGGCAAAAAACTCCCGGTAGGGAGAAAAATCCTAAAACAGTTTAATAAGATTACCTTTTAGGCTGAAACCTATTTACTTGAAATACACAAACAGTATAAACAATTTTCACTTAGACAGTTATGATGTAACATTCTACTTCAATTTTGAGTATTCTGAGTAAAGACGAAATACGTAAGACATGAAAAACAGTTTGAGTACTTAACCTTGCTGTACCAAAATACATTGTAGGTTCATTGAGCATCTTTTGATATATCTATAGATAAAGTACACTCAATTTTAACACAAGCTGAAAAAAGAACCAACTTCTGCTTTTTAACAAATCAACACTCTGGACCAGGAGGGTCCGGGCAAGGGTTTTCACCCCTGGAGGGATCCCAGCCAGGCTGGCCATCTGGACCATAACAGGACTGTTGGGCTGGTCATTATTTGCTATGTAGTCCAGTACAGTCTAGCATCAATGGAAGTCTTTACACATGACTTGCTGTGAAGCTTGCCATTCTTTATGAAAACTCTCTTCCAAGTGAGCTTTTGAAACCCAGTAAAAAGCCAATAGGCAGCAGGCGGATTAACAAACAGAGGAGCTGGCGCAGAGTTCATAGCCTTAACAAATCTTTTGACCCTCTTGTTTGACAAACATTCTTTTAATTCTTTAAAAACTGCAATTGCTCAAAAAGAGCGATTTGAAAGATTCTTTTATATGATGAATAATACTGTGCATGTAGCCAGCCATTAAGAAGATGACTATCATATTCTCTGCATTAAAAAAAACAAAAACATGAAGGCTGAGAATTACGTGATGCTTTTGTGACATTTCTAGCAAAAAGCAGACACCCAGTGGACTCTCAGTCCTTCTCTTTATTGTCTCTCAAAGGCAATAAATGATTAGGGCTCTGGTAGCAGGTTTCTGGGTAGAAACACAAGTCATTTCCAAGCCAACATGATTTGGATTCTCTGATTACAATTATTTTATAAAAATGATTGTTAACATATTGTATTTGGAACACATCTGTTACATTTTAGATTAAATATGGCCCAAACCTGTAAATAACCCTGAAATTCTTGACAATTAGGCCAAGATAAATAGGTTTCTACAAACTTCATAATCATTCTGCTTCAAAACTGGTACAGTTATGGTCGACTAAAACTAAGTACTTTACATACCATCTCACAGATCATCTGCTGTATACAGTATGTGGGTGATAAGACTTAAATCAAAGTCATGTACAGTATGGGACATGTAATTTTGGACAGAGATGGTTTGAAACACGATAGTAAAATATGCACGGGAAGAAAGCTTACCAGGGGATCTGACAGGTGAGTAGCCCGTTGAATACTGTCCTGCTTTTCTTGCTACATTCAGTCAGACATGGAGAGGAAGCGGAGAGAGAATTGATCAGCTATGATTTGATCGACTAATTTCATGACGCCTGTATATTGCCTTTATCACCCTGCATTTGTGCATAGGTATCAATTCCGTCTTAAATTCAATATGCCGGTATACAGCATTACAATGGCACATACATTTAAAGGCAGAAATTAAATGAGCACTCATGTTTCTTTAACAACTGGCAAACTAGATGAGGTAAATTTTCATTTTGTGTGTGTCGGCATAGATCTGTGTGTGATAAAGCCTCAATCAGCAACAGGGCATTTTTCCCTTGGAAACTACTTGATACAGCTGAATAGCAAAAATTGTCTGGAAAGCTTAACGTGATTCATTCAGCAGCCTCTTGAGCTGCTGCTTATTGCGGAAAACCATAGCTGGGAGGATTAATCTACCACAGACAACCACTAAAAGTGACAGATTGAGAGAGCAGCTCATTAATGGATAAATCTGTGCACCTGTTAAGGCCATGACAAACTTGATGCATAATGAATAAACAACACGAAAAAACAAAATTTTTGGATGCGAAATGTTCAGATCAAAACTCTTCACACCAACTCCAACACAAATGTGCAACAGAAACTCAGGAAAATTAATTTATGAAGGTTTTACAGCTCACTCTGTAGAAGAAACCAAAGACAGAGGAAGAACAGGGAAGACGAGGAAGAGGAGGAATGTACTCATCCTCCAGTGATGAGGATCTTTTCCTCATCGTTCTTTCTTTCTTTTCTTTCGTTGTACAGCTGAGTGACAATTGCAAGGAAGGCGAAAATAAATGCGGCGAAGTCAGTGAAAGTTTTGGATTTTTGTATCTCTATAGTATTGCCATCATTACATTGCCAAATCAATGTTATGAATGTAGGCAATCGGCATTCACTTTTTCATTATCAAAGCTTTGGTCTTGGTCGTTCTAGCAATAAAATGTTTGTCAATAAGGCAAACTTCAACTCAAACAGCCGGAGAGCAATCGAGCGGTGATGCGTGAGATTACAGAAAGCCGTCTGAACACTTGACGGTACGCCACCGACCGAGAGGCTGTTGAGCCGGAGGAACGTCTTGCAGTCTGTCTGAGGTAGGCAAGCTGTTAAAGTATAACTGGCTGATGCGTTTGCTCGCAATGCGAATGTTCGCGAAAATCAAACTCAATCCGAAAAATAAAAGGTTCGCTTTTTCGAAGCGTGATAATCGCATTCTGTGTGTAAAACCTCATGCCTAATCAGCAGTTCAAAATATATTTTTTCATGCAAATAATTCGCTCAAAAAACCACTGTTTCAAGGCCTTTACTAAAAATGCTAGGAAGAAAGAAAAGATGCTATTTGGGAGAACTGCTTGAACAGAGCTCACACAAAATTGTGGGCACCTAAAATTTCATATTTAGGCTAATGTGATGTCAGTATTCTGGAGGGTATTGGGGTAAATAAGGTCAAAGAAAATGCACTGGGGAAGTACTGTAAAGTCATTCATATATCATCAGAAACACTGCCATGAATACCAGATATATGAAGCTCACAGTGTTCTGTGTTAGGTGAGACTGGTTTAGATTTGAATTGATGTCCTAATGTGGTGAGCTGCATTTCAGTGGCTATTACCATCTTTCCTATGCATCAAACTATCCCTGTCAGAGACCTTACACTTATGGCCAGTTGAGCTGTTGCTGTTTTTTTTTTTTTTTGTAGTTTGGCATCATGTTTGACATTGTTTGGCTACTTTCAGTATATATCTTGCCATTTTTGTCACTGATCTACCCGTGCAATTATTTGGCCTCTTCACTAATTATTCCTTGTCTTGCTTGGAGCCTTACTGGGCAAAGGGCAGCTGGTAAGATCCCCTTTTGGCAGATACTTGCTTGTAAAAATAGCATTCACATTAATATGAATGACCTGTGTAGGTGCTTTTACAATTGTGGTTAAGATATGTCAAAGTCAAAACTATTTTTAGAGGTTGCTTGTGATGTTTTGTCCACCCACTGAAAGGACAGTGTGGTGCTGGTCCTTCCAAAAGGTCTGTCTGGAATAAGGGACATACATGTTCCGGGGGATTTGCTGCGACGTGAGAAACCAGGACTTTTAGATCCAGAGGGTCGAGCCCCGAGGCCAGGACGAGGGCTGGATGATTTCATCCCTCGACACTCTGTAGGAATAATACATAAAAACAGAAATATACTGGGCGCCTTGTCAAGTTTTCCCAACACTCTTCACCTCTAATCATACAGGCCACAGAAGTCGTATTATCTTTTCCTTCACTTCCATTAACATTAACGAAATTTCTGGTTTTACAAAAATCCAGATGTCAATAGGAAATAGGAATTTGGAAAAGCTCCATACCAGCTTTTCCAAATCCTATAAAATAAATGAAAGCAATAAGAAGCTTTAATCTGGTGTAGGAAAAATAATGTACTTTGTGAAATTTTCATAGTGAAAAAATTTTCTGTGGGCATTTAAAAAGCAAAATATACACCTGAACAAAAGTTAAGTACCTTCCAGTTCTAAACAAGTTCCGCTTCAGCAAAGGACAAAATGAGTTACATCAACAAACATTACTCAATTCTTGGACATACTTTTCCTGGCATATAAAATCAGTTTGAAAAGAATACGGTCTTTTCTTCACATTTTATTGGCTTTTAAAGAAACGGTATGTTTTAACACATTTACAAGTATGAGCCTACTGACCTTTAAAGATGGCATGGGGACCTGTATTTACAAAAAACTTTCCCCAGAAGTCTGAACTTTGAAGGCTGTAACAGCGATATGATGTCACTATTGCTGACAGTTGAAAAGTCCTCAAAACACAACGGAGCAGCTCACCCTTCCCCTTCAGAAGCTTGGAACGTGAACGCGCTTATCTTAAAGTGAAACTTCTGAGTAAAGCTGCTTTCACACCGGACGCAAAACGAATTTTTCGCGCAACAGATTACTTTCAAAGTCAATGCGTGTATTCGCGTCTTTGCATTGACTTTGAATGTAATCTGTCGCGCCAGCTTAAGAATGGAGAGGTGCCGAATAGCTCACTCGGTTAAGGCACTGCATTGCGGTGCAGAAATGACTACCACGTCGCGAGTTCCAGCTCCAGTCGTATCAATCGGCAGCTTTTTCAGCGTAGCGCACAATTGTCCATCGCGCTACAGGGTTTCAAATTGGGAAGGGACTGCCGGGTAAGGGAAATAAATAAAACAACTTTGTTCGTTGCTCAAGCGCCTCCTGTTGGCCAGACGAGGCGCTCGTCAGGAAGATTCTAAGGCTCGTATTCAGAAATGACACTCACACTAATTGAGTGCGAGTGAGTACTGAAACTTAGTTAGTGTCAGGTTATACTAAATGAGTCAGAGGTTGCCTTAACACTCATTTGCTTTTAGAGACCTCACTCACACTGAAAATAGCGTCTCTTTCAGAGTGAAGGTTGAGTGCAGGGAACACCTCCCTTGAGCCGCACTAACTTGCCCCGGTATTTCGTTGTCATGTCTTTCAGGTGGTTACAAACATTAGAAACTCTGGATCATTTACAGCCACGTGCTCAACGCAATCGCAACTATGCAAATTTTAACTCTAATGATGATAATGATGCCGGTAACTTACTAACTGACCACCTGGTTTCAGTGTTTACAAACTGCACTGGGGTGAGCTCGAGGTTAGCATTTGCGTACCCACCAGTAGCTACTGGTGAACTGACAATAGGGGAAGCTCATAACCTTCCCTTAAAGATAATGACTGAAAAAAGGTCATATCCAATCATTTCAAAAAATTTTATTTACTTGAACTACAAAAATCCAAAGGATTATCATGTATCGCCAGTTCTACTTGTTAAGTTAGAATGAGCATTGATAATTAGGCTATCGCCCGGTTTTCAATTAATTCAAATTACCATTGCAAAAACTCTGAGAACTCTCAACATTATCAGATGTGGCCAGTTTTCATGAATGACGCATATCTATTAAGTCTCATGCATTCGGATTTCTCACATTTTTCTTTACTCATGGGTTGGAAAATTCTGCGCTCAACTGGCTCATGGGGCGTGTGTGGATTGGTCTGCGAGGCTCGTGTAGCTGTAAGTCTGTAATGTGAGAATCCATTCTTTTCTACTTTCTTAATTGCTGAATGTAGAAGGAAATGTCTGGCACGTTTCACAGCTTGTTGCTTAGTGAGCCTCGTGGGCTGTCCTGCACCTTTTGCGAGTCACTCGACCACAGAATATATGCTGATATTTTTCGTCGTCTTTTATGGGCGAAAGAAACGCCTCAATTTTGTGAAGCAATGTATGACGACCATAGGAAACTAAATTTGATTGTCGTTTTACCAATTAGTCCGAGAAACTTTCTAATCAAGAAAAGTAAACTGCGTCAGGTTTAGGTTATTCAGCACTGAAGGGTGAGGATTGAGTGTCCCTTTGCAGCAGCCGACACACCGTCTCTGGTACCCAGTGCCCACTACTGTCAGTTATGCTCAAGTGATGTTTGTGAATATGGCGAGGAGTGGGACCACTCTCGGTTAGTGGTAGGTCGATCACTTTCTCACACTCCAGATACATTTCAGTTGTACTCGCTATATGGTGAGTGGAGGGTGAGTGTGAGTGTCGTTTCTGAATACGGGCCTAAGTCTGTTCATGTCCGGGTATCCTCTGCCCTCGTTCTGAACTTGCGAAGATTCAACCAATGAGTGTATAAGAAGCAGTGGCTGATGGGCACGTGCTTCAGAGGAGAGTTGTGAACTGCCTTCACTATCCTGAGTTGGCAGCAAGGGGTCGCATACGAGCAAGCTTTGTACATAGTTCCCCAATTACAGTACAGCTTGTGATAAACGCCCAGTAGTAACAATGACGACCATTACTAGACGATAAATTTATACCATTCGTGCTAGCTACAACAAGGTATCTGACAAGTATCTTTGCTTAGCATTACAAAATGAGTTTTAGCAACGTCACATAGATCACCACTTTCAGCTGAACTTATTACGCTTATCATTGCAACTGCTGCTATGCCGTGTCTCTCGCTCTACTCTCACTGCACACGCTACGTAACCTGCTTACTCCCCCTCCCCCAGTATCTGACCTGTGCACGAGTATGAACCTTCCCCTGGGTTTGGGGGGGTGGACCCATGTTCTGGTGGCTCGGTTCGAGCCACAGATTTACCTGCTGAAATTCAGAACCCAGACTGTGTATTGAAACCGTTTTTTTTTTTCAGCATGCTCCCAGAAGTGATAGCTTCCAGATAGTGAGGAGAAATACAGTGATTTTGACAAAAAGTGCATGGATTATGATCACTAGCTATACCTTTAAGTGGAAGAGACTAAATCAATATCGGTCTTGGTTGAAACAAAAGTTTTCAGAAGTGCCACTCGACTGCAAACAATTAGCATGTTCAATTAAGCACAGTTCATGACAAAGCCTTTTGAATGTAAAATGTGCATGGCATGCATACTATCTTAATGCAAAAGTACAAAGTTCAGGACTTGCCAGTTTACAGAAAACTTCCATTTTTGAACATAGTGGTGCTTAACTTTGTCCCAAGTGTATGACAATTGCAAAGTTCAGCACCTAAGGGCCTCAAGTCCTTAGCTATTTTCAATTCCATTATCGTTGCTGTACTCTTTTCACATCATGACGCGAGCATCTTTTGTAATGCATGTGAGAATTTTATAAATTTTTCCCTTAAAAAATATGCCTCAAACCGGAAGTCTGTTTACTGTTAACCCAAGTCCTAGTCTCAATTGCAAGGCCTACAGCCACATGATGCAATTTTTTTTTATCATTCAGTTTCTCTCTTTGCCTCATTATTTACGGCCCATTTACATGCCCCACACTAACTTCAATGCTTACTTTGTTCAGACACTACCTCTAACAATCACATTTGCACTGGACACATAATCCCAAATTGCAAAAAAAAGGTTAACCCAATGACCTCCCAGGCAAATGGCACGAAGAACACCCTGAACTTGCCTAAAAAATACTGCACATGAGCATTTAGAGGAAATCATCTGAGGAAACCCTTGCTTGAAGGGCAGAACTATAAAAGTTCAACATCTAAATGTATTCTTCTGCATCAAAATTTCACCCATACAGTCCCCGGAGTGAAACCCATGACGTCCAGAGCCAAGTTCTAGGCTCAGAACGCACACTGTTTGTGAAGCCTCTCCGGAACCTAATGTAAGCATTTACTCACGATGAAACCTCCTCAAGCAGCTCAGCTGCTATAGCAGTGGCGGCACCAGAACTGGGAAATGTGGGGGCACAGAACATCCCTTAAAAACAAAAATTAGCGCTGGCTAGTTCACAATCATTTTCCTTTATTGATGTGTTTTCCAATTCTAGTAATAATGTACTGGCAATTGAAAACACGACTTCTCTCCCCATGCAATCGAACAGCGACAAAATAATATGCTAAATTCAATACCGAAAAATTATTCACTTATCAATAGGCCTATGCTTTAGGAAACACAAACCACTCTGAAACTTTTGCGCTATCCTTTCCGCATATCAGGGGATTTAACTGGCGCTTCAAGATCGTTTAAATTGATCATTAAACAAGTAGATCAGAAGGATCTAATAGCTGCGACCTCGCCTAGCATCCGTCACGTGGCCTAGTGTCCATGACTGGTGGTTTCTTGTACAAGTGTGATCTCGAAATTGGCAAATGACCTTGAAAATCAATAGAGGACCCTTCCTCTGTACCAAGAAGCTTGTTCTAAGCTATAATAGCCATCCATCAAGTTGGAGTTACGGTGCGAGAACTGTGAAATCGGGGCAAAATCGACACTTTTTTGACCGTTGTGACCTTGGGATTCGACAGATGACCTTGAAAACCTCTACACCAGGAACCTTGTTGTAAGATTTCAAAGCCACACATCGAATTAAACTTGAGTTACGGTGCGAAAACCGTCAAATCGGGCAAAATTGACTTTTTTTACCTTTGTGACCTTGGGATTTGACGGATGACCCTGAAAAACAATAGGGAACACTTCCTCTATGCCTAGAAGCTATTTCCAAAATTTCATAGCGATCCATGAATTCTAACTGGAGTTACAGCGCGAAAACCTGCAAACAAGGTTGTGACCTCTGTGAACTTGACCTTCGACCTCGAACTTGTGCATGGACATCATTTTGGTGAAGGTCAATAACTCCTGAAAATTTCATGATGATACGGCGACAGGAACATAGTCAAAAAGGTGTCACGGACGTACAGACAGACGGACGGAGAGACAGACGCGTTCATAGAGCTGCTTGGTCGCAGCTAAAAACGAAAAACTTCCATGCATAAAGACTTCATTTCCAAGTGAGAATCTTTTAAATACGCGTTTATTGAATAATAATTAATCCACATTCCAATAAAACATCACCCTCTACTCTCGGTACAGCGTGTGTTGACTAAAAAGTGGGACTCAGCAATATAAAAAGCGTGAGACTCAAGCCATATGCGTGAGAGTTGGCAGGTATACCGTTTGGAATAACGCTGATTTAAATGCACCAATTACGCGTCCAAGTGAATGACTGTTCTCTTACCTAAAAGCAGAGAACTAGCAGCACCTGATAGTGTGGAGTGTTCTCGGGATGAAACTGTTGTTAATTATGAAAATGACCGACAGCAAGTCAGGACTAATAATTGTTTTAAAGGGATGTTCTCTGCCTGCCTGCCCCCCCAATTCCCAATTGTGGCGCCAACACTGTGCTGTAGAGGAGACAGCGATTTGCCAGTGAGGAATCCACCATTGATCCCCAATAAAAGGACAAACAAATTCTGCTCACCGTCGAGATAAACATGTACTAAAAGGCAAAAAATGAACTGAACAAATTGGAAAAAAACAATCATCAGTAGAAATGGAGACACATTTATTGAACATAAGAGCATTAAAACTGCTTGCAAAACAGGAAAGCAACCATGAGAGCATTCTGTCATATTCATATATAGGATCCAGAGGGCAAGCAATATTAAGCTGAAAGCATTGAAATGTTAACAGAATCAAAAATATTATTGGGCTGCAGACTAGTGACTCCCCAGAGAGCACTACTGGCCCAGCCACATGAAGCAAGGTAGCTGCGACAATGTGTTGTGAGATTTATATCATGTTATAGCTGTTCACTCAGACAGGAGTGTGCTTTAAGAGGACTAAAAAAATGCTGGCGAATATAGACTGCTAATAGGCAGAGACAGGTGCCACAACATGCCCACCTAGATAGCAGTGGAATCACTCTTATCCCCTATGTAAACAATTGAAACCATAATGCGGAGTGTGCGAAAGAGAAGAGACAGTGATGCATCTTCCTGATAGGAATAATTTACCAAAAATATTGTTGTAAACAGTAAAGATGCCTAAACCCATGAGAATCCAGACAAATTTCTCCTTCAAGGGAATTATGGGGGATATAAAATAAATAAAATGGATGACGTGGAATGCATTTTTGAAGTGGGTTGGTGACACCTGCCTCACCATGGGTTCTTATGGGTCGGCTATGGTCTTAAGCTGCAGTGTAGGACATGAGAGGTGTTAGATTGTAGATTCTTAGTCACTTGCTGATATTCCTGCTTTGTTCAAATATGATCTGCATTGTTCATTGTTGTTTTGAAAATGAGCAGATCATGCAGAGGCTGTCAGCCCAACAGAGGAAGCTGCCCTTAAACATACTCAACTGTCACAATGAAACTGCGCCATCTTTCAAATGGGATACAAAAGCCTTCGGAACATTGCAAAAAAAAACTGTATATTGTTTTCACTCACCAGGTTCGCACTTCTGACAAACGACTGCTTCACAAAATGGATGTTCAGTTATAAATACATTTTATGTCAGTCTAGCTATCTCCCTGGGAATCTGAAGCACTAAAGGCGATGACTCAAAACTCTTTGTTGTGTCATCCCTTCAGCTGTAAAAATGATAATAACTTGAAATATAAAAACATATTTATTTACTAAATGAATTACGGGAATAAAGTTTGTCCACTACTCAACCAGACATGAAAAATTATTATCTGCAAATGTCAGTCACACAAGCTAATGGAGTAAATATAAGTGACATATTGATGAAAGTGCATTTCGACTTAGACATAGAAATACAGCAGCAGAGATGGTTCTGTAATTGAAAGATTGTTAAACTGGCATGTGCATTTAAAGCATTCATACCGTTCACGAAAGCTGCCGATGCCTTCCGGCTGTGATCTAGCACAAAGTCATCCTGAGCGTAGCGGTATTTTTCAGGTCCGCAGGCCACGAAGACGTCATCATCCCCAAAGAAGTCCTGAAGGCAGGTGATCTGAAGAGCAGACAGAAAAGAGCACTGTATTTATGGGATGAACCGTCCTACAAAAATCAATTGCAAGATTGATTACAAGATTACAAATTACAAGACTTTTATCCAAAGCCAGGCATCTCTCAGGACAAGTAATCATTTCAATATCAGGGTCACAGAGACACCAAGTATCGAACCTAGACTCCTGAGTCCTGCCTATCACTCTATTTTATTTTATCTTAAAACCCACTTATTTGTTTGGCCATCAGCACTGCTTCTGTTGGTAATTGAACCCACAAACTCTGAAGCTAAAATTATGATTTCTAGGGAGGGACAGTGCAGAAGACAGCACCTTCAGAAGCTGTGCTCGTGCTACCATTTCTGACATTATACAGGTTGAACATTCACCCAATACATTGGATATGAGAATCTGCACGCTGTCATACTGCTGTATGCAATGATCAGGACCCATTTACAGAAGTTAATACATTACAACTATTATCATAATATAAAATACATTACCTAAGTCCGTGCCAAAGCACCTTTTAAGGACCACACTGCACCCTGAACCCAAATCCATGCCAAAAGGTCATTCACTCCCTAAAAGTTAATTTCACATTAGTGACTTAATGTCCTCTCCACTTGGTATTACAAATGCTCATTTGGATGCGGAAATGCTAATCTCAAATTGAGAGGGCAATATATGTATTTGTCCTAAGATGATAAACAACTTCACCTTTTGATGCAAACTTGAGTCACTTCTGACACATACTGCAGAGTGCAATGTGGGCAAAAAATACCATCATTAAACACAGAAAAGATGCACTATTCAAATGTATGCATTATTATTTGTCTTTTGAAATGTACGCAGTATCACAGGGCTTCTAAAAGCCTTTACAAAATCACTGCCTACAGCAGAATAATTTTTGTTTCACAGCACTGTGACTTATTTCAAATCATTCAGTTAAAACAGAGCAAATGAAATTGTTAAGAGGAGAAAATAATGTCAGGATTTAAAAATGCCAGCCAGCTTTAAGCATTTGTCATTTAGTCATTTAGACTCATACAGAAGGGCCGTGGCAAAAAAAGCTGACATCAAAAAATGGGAATTACCAAAAGTGAAGGAGCTTAGGAATACGCTGCTGATTAAAATATCTGAATTCAGCATCCCTGCTGCTAAGGAGACACATTTTAAAAATCCTCTGCCGACTCTTTACTGCACGCAGGCATGCACACACACACACACACGCACACACACACACACACACACACACACACACACATATTCTTCTACTATCCTACTGAGGACATTACATTGACTTCCATTCTTTCTTTGTGTGTCTCTGCAGCCTTTCCCTAATTTTAACAAAAAGCAAGACAAGCCTAACCAAAACCCTTACCCTAGCCTTAATCTATTCCTAATTCTAACATTACCCCTAGGCTTCACTAATAAGTCAAAATTTGCCTTTAAAGTTGCGAGGACAGAGGAAAATGTCCTCAATTACCAAAATGTCTCCACTTAGTAGGAAGAACATGTTTTCCGTCGTCACTTTGTACCTTGTACAAGAGCACATACACGCACACGCACACACACACACACACACACACACACAGGCAGTAACAAAAACATGAACACACACATGTGCAGCCAAAAGTACTCATGCAGTTATGTCAAGCACAATATCTGGTAGTGTCAGCAGTGGAGAGCCAACACTGTCAGCAGAACAGGCCACTCTTGTCAAACCAGCCAATGAATGCCATGTCTGTCCGGCACCCCAGAGACGACATGATCAGTCCAAACTCCTCTTGCCACCATTTTCATACTTCATCAGTGCTTCCACATCAGCTCAAAGGCAGCATTTAGAAGCAGCTTGCCTGAAAATACCTCAGACAGATTCCACTCAGAGTTTAGACAACAGACAAGTTCTAATTAGACTTTACTGGAGAGTGAGAAAGCAACAGGTTATTTTCCCCATTGCATTCAGTTTTAATGCCTCAAATTTATTAGTTCAGTCATTATTTGCCTGCTCAATAGGGCTTTGTGTACTCTGGAAGTTATGAGTAACTATTCTGGTTAAGGCAAGCATTCTGGCTCATGTATATTCTCTATTCATTGCTGAACTTGTCTATCACTGTATCTCTGTACACAGTAAATCTAGTACACACAACATGTTTGTTTGCTTCTCCCTCAGGAGGAGCACACATGTTCCTTTAGTGATTACATGCATTGGGGGGGGGGCTGGGCAGAAAAGTTGGACAGATGATGGTTGATTGAGGACCGGGATGAAGATTCTCAGTTTATTTACAAAATTTATATAAAAATTATTAAATTTAACACATCAACAATTTTTAGAGTGGTCTTTCTACTATAATACAGGAATCAGTTAAAAAAACAGAAGAAAATCCAAGGTGTGCCCTGGAGATACGAAGGTTTGAACAGGTGGCATTTTAGCGTATTTTTTTCACATTTGGCAAGGTACTGGCTGTAGTTGGTGATGAATTCATGGTGAATTCAGCCAGATTTATATTCAGCAGACAAAAATGAATGGAAAAAATGTCAGAGAGCCTATGCTAGGGTTTATATTGGAGGTGCTTTGGGGACCTAAACATGGAACTGCCTGAACAAAAGGCACTTTTGGTGTCCTCATAGCTCCACAACCGAGGAAGATCATTTTCTGATTGAGCAGTATAACATTAGCTTAGATGCAAAGTTTCAAAACTATAGGTGTAATAATAAAAAAGTGATGCCATGTTAAATACAAGAAAAATTTCAGTTGACAAAAAAAAACAAAAAAAAAAACTGATGGACAGTACCCTTAGAAAATAATTCACCAAAAATTCATTTTTGGTCCGAATGAGCTGAAATTTTGGAAATGTCCATCACTAATGCATATTTATCTAATGTGAAACTATGGAAGCAATCTATGGCTACATGGTGACAAATGTTTTGTATATCTGATGATTTGACATGGAATGACCCTGATGCTAAAAATTACACCAGGTGGAACATCCCTCAGCAAATTGCGTTGATTGGCAACAGGTCAGCATCATGACTGGGTATGAAAAGAGTATCCCGGAGAGATTGAGGCTTCCAGAAGTTAAGATGGTGAGGGCTTCACCAGTCCAAGAAAAATCGTGAAAAACAATTTATGAAAAATGTTTCTCAATGTAAACTTGCAAAGAAATCTGGGATTCCATCATCTACGGTACACAATAAAAAATTAAATTAAAAATTTAATTGAAAAATTCAGAGAATCCAGAGAAATCTTTGGTACACAAAAAATAAGGCCGAAAACCACAACTGGATGGACATGATCTTCAAAAACAGGTAGGATCAAAATGGTTCACTGTCAAATCATACATTAATCATATATTTAACACAAATTAACTTTTGGGGCATGAAATTCAGCATGAACTAATGATTTTCTGGTTGAGTTTAGCATGAATTTATCAATATCAGTGCAGTTGAACATCATTGGTCACCAGTAACCTCTCCAAACACAAAACATGCCTTTTCTCCATAATAAAGTTAACATTATTGGCCATTTTTCTTCAAAGTCCCCCAAGAATTGAATAAAGTGCAGATTAAACAGCTATAACATTCACGCTGCAATGAAAAGCTAACAGCTCTCACATCCGAGCTCATAACCTTACTCCTTATTAGGGTGAAAACTCGCTAACTCAGTAGTATCTGAATTCTGAAATACACCTTATTTTAACAGAACAGAAATTTCACTTTCAGGAAAAATCAAACGACATACGCCACTATATTCAACAGAATGGTGCAATGAACGTTACCGAGGGATCTACCGACGTGCGTGGGCTGTATGCATTTGGAAAAACAAAAACCTTGGCATTTGATGTCTTTAAACGCGGAATAAATTCTACAGCAAAAAGCCATATTAAGCAAAATGCAAACAGAGTAGAAGTATAACCTGTTTTCTTCATTGATACCCTTCTCCAGAGACAGATGTATCGGGTAGAAGGAACCCTCCAGTACTGTTTCATTCGGAATAATTCCCATTGACCGCGTCCATACAACATTTATCTCGTAAATGAAACGGAACACTTCAGGCCGGTTTCGGGTGTCTTTGTTTCTTTAATATTGCATCATTTTCAGCTGCGCAACCGTGGCCAACATTCGAAGAACACAACCGACCTTACTTTTACGCTTAGCTTTGTATCCTGTTTTTATTGTCCGATCAATGTATTTTACTTATTGAGGAAAGTTTAAACACTTGGGAATTGGATAAGAAACGAGTCTATCGATACATCATTACCGGGGAAGCTTCACGAGGGCGTGAACTATAACTGTAGAGTTACGCAGATGCATCTGAGTATATAATTGAGTGACTGGCTATCGACACCAGTACTTGGGTGGATCGAAGGGAGCGCTGAATTTGTCAATGGAGGAGTATACGCGTTAATCCACGGGAGGGAACTACGCATATTTTGTGTGTGATGACTGTAATTGACGGTAGAATGTGAGAGAATCAATACTATGTCGGATTTTTTGCTTCACAAAACGTATTTTTTTAACCACTAATTGGAATACTGTTGGCTCACTGTAGCTAAAATGGTTGCTACAGAGTACTAAGTTTTTTTCTGTCGCAAGTGATCATTTTTTAAGACTACTGGATCGATACTATGGGCAAGGATATTGACTTTTTTGCACATCAGGCTTAGCTGAGGAGTTTAATTCATGCTACTCCTGAAAAACAGGGATTGGAGGGAACTTCTCCATACTCTAAATCGCGTTTCAGGTCTGCCTGCTTGAGAATATTCAATAGCTGATCCGGGGGTGCCATCTCGTGGTCGACTACTGTAACTAAGTGCTTAAATTTGCATATCTATAGACGCGAGCGTCAACGTCTGTAGAAAAGGGTTAAAATCCTAACCTCAGCATAATTCTGTAAAATACTTTGCATGCACATTATTCATGTTAGTAATTGACCTGAATTAAATGAAATTGCCTTGCACATCTGACTGTACAGCAGGTTTTTGCGGCTGATTTGTGGAAGTTTCCCGATTCTGATGTATCTGTCAACTTTTAATTTTGATTTCAATTTCATGCATTAATTTATATTCCTCTTTTCAGGTGTATGGGACGGTGTCACAGCTTAAAAAAAAACCATCAAAAGTGATCAAATCAGCATTGTTTGCCATGATTTCCATTTGGCTTGCCATAAAAATCAGAGCAATGTTACATGACTGCAAAGCTAGCCAAGATTAGTTGAGTAGTTGTCATGTTTTGAAAAAAGACCATGCAGCATTTGTTACAAATACATGCATTTGTAAATGATTCTAAATGGTGGATATGTCACATTTTGAGAAAAATCAGATTAAATATTGCACTGCCAAAGCCAATAATCTGTCATTTGGTCAGGGTTGATAAAAACGTTGCAATTGGCATTTGTCGCATTTTGCCCTGAAACCCTTTATATACGGGTTGTCTTTCTTACCACATGTGCCAAAAATCTTTCCAAAATTTTTAAGGGTGGAAGCACAAGGTTTGTTGGGATCACTCTACTTAAAGTGGGAAAAATTTGCAGTATGCAAGAATGCAAGTTTGAAACTTGTCTGCTCCTTACATTAATGTAAATTGGCCATAATTTAATCAAGTAAGGTTAAAAGCAAGAAGTGACTCAATGGATGCTGATTGCTACCACTATTATGATGCTCCAACATGCAAGGCAACAAGATCAAAAGTCACTGACATAACACAATGTACATCAGTCACAAAATTCCGAAATTCTATATTGTTTACTGAAAGTGCTCTGGAGCTAACAGTTCAGTGATCATGGACACAATACTCCTCTCAACCAGAGAGTGACACTGTTATTGCAGAAGGGATTAAAATGCCATGTGCCGGCTACAGAAAATGATACCTGACAGGAAGACCGTGAGGTTTGATACCATGATTATGCCGATGGCTCATTTATAGAAATGGACTATGAGGTCTTTACAGAAAGGCAGATTTCTATACAGCTGTTATCCCCCCCGCATTAAAAGGACAATTGTGTACTGATCCGTTAAAAATGACTTCACCGCATGTCACAGGAAGCATAACTATAGCTGATGCAGCAGCAATTAAAGTGTTTCAAATTTGCTATTTGTTCATAAAAAGGCTTTTGTTGAGGAGGACACCCAATGAATTAACAAAGAAAGGGCTTCCCTGTGTTAGCAGAACAGAATGCACCTGCTTTTCAGGGGGAACAAACAGTTCTTTTGGGGGGTCTGCAGTTTACTGCAGCGGAGGCCACACTGAATACTAATGCAGGGGTAGCTCTCTGCAGGACCCCTTCTGCGTACAGACTATGGAGAGCGTGGTTACCATGGCAACAAAACAGCAGAGAACCATCCTTTTTGCCAAATTGAGCTGCTATAAAATATAGTTCTTTCAAACAGCCACCCAAACAGAATAATTAAAAAAAAACCACTAGGCTTTTATCACAATTGCATTTCCCAGAAAAACATCACCAAAGAGAAAATTAATCATTAAATTTAGTTGGAATTATTTTTCTGACTGGTATCAGCATTAGTGGCAAAATGTATTTAACCGTAAATAGAAATATCTGAAGTGGTGAACAGAAATACAGTGTAGACTAGCTCATAAAATATTGAGCAAAATGTAATTTTAAGTAAGTAAAAAAGTCCAACAAATGTCCTTACAACATTATCAGGTGCAAACTAATCAAAAACGCCAACACTGATAGTGCCTACTATAAGCACAGATCTTATTTCCAAGAATTCTTTTTTTGGCAGAGTATACTTGTTACTCAACAACTGCAAATCTGTCAGGACTTAAATTAATATGCAGTTTAAATACATCTTCATTCCATTTGTCACAGAATAAGTGACTAGTAAGACACCCACACACAGCTATATTTCTACTTTCTTGATTTAGAAGCATAAAAATGATGATCAGGTTAAATCTCTAAGAATTAATTATTCCCATTCATACAGCACCCTATACCCTGAGGGGAGTATTTTAAAAGTGAATAAAAATTTTAAAACAGCATATGTTCACACTTCGATTTTATACAAACATTACTACTAACAATAATAATAATATAATTTAATAATTGCTTCTCTATGTAACTAATATCAATATGGATATAATTATTCCAAATGTGACACGAACGGATTATTATGGACACTGAACAAAAATTATAAACGCCACATGTCAAATTTTTGAGTTTTTATTAACAAAAAACTGGAACCGGGATTCGTCTGTGAATAGCACTCTTCTCCAGTGAGCAAGGGGCCATCGAACGTGTGTGTTTGCTCATGCAAGTTGGTTCCGACGCCGAACAGCGGTGAGATCCAGACCACTTTGGGGACGCTGAGCGTGCAAGTTGGCTTCTCGCAGGCGGTTACGAACTGTCTGTGGTGTGATGCGTCTGTTGTGCAGACCAACGGTCTCATCCGCTGTGCGTGTCACTGATCTGAGCAGATCCCACGGGTGGACTAGCTGGAAGTAGCAATCTTGTGCTGGTGCGGTCACATATGGCCGACATGGATAAGGTCGATTTGCAGTACTGCCCGTCTGTCGGCAACAAACTCTCAAACTGCTTATCGTCCAATAGTTAACATTCAGCTGCACAGCGACCACCCTGGTGGACATCCCTGCATCCAGCATGCTAATGGCACGTTCCCGCATGACCTGAGACATCTGAGGCATGACTTTTGACGAAATATGACCTTTTGGGGTGGCCTTTTATTGTCCCCAATGTAAGGAGTGTCTGGGTACTGCTCATTCTGTCTGATCACAGTCTGGAAATGCCACACCCATGTACGGAGTGAAATCACTGCATCACTCAGCAAATGCTCACTGACAGATGGATTAAAAAAATGGTACATAAATCAAGAGAAATATCCCTATTGTACAATGAAAGTCAGCATATGCTCACATAGACTTGTTAACTCCATGTGGCATCAATATTTTTGTTCAGTGTTCCACAAACAAGAGCTAAGATAAAGCTTCATTTTAAATCAGAAATCCTTCATAAAATTGAATTTAAGAAGCAGCTGTCGTTCCTGCCATGCTGACATTTTTTCGCCAACTGAACCTATCTCGAGGGGCCTCAGCTTCAATTATACCCAAGGCAATGTGTGGACTGTGAAGCTGAACACCTCCATTTAACAGTCAACTGGTACAAAAAGAACATACGCTTCAGATGAGGGTTGTAACTGAAAATGAGAGAGGTTGAGATTATTGCACCATATAAGGAAGTGAGGTTAGGAAAATAGATGCTACTGTGTAAGACCAAATAGTAAATCTGATAACACTACTCTCATGATATCCAGGCTGGATCCATTTTTTTCCACCCAAATCTCCATTATCTGAGCCCCAAAGACATCATCTTTCTTCTCGCTAGTCAGTAAGTCTGGGATCCTAAGAATTCATCCCACTCTTCGGCAAAGTATATTTCATTGGAAAGTATAATTCTTGAAGTGTCTAAAACGCATATTTTAATATAATAATCCAGTGCGACGCATTTTTAGACCTGAGAGTCCTCAAAATTGGCTTCAGTGCCAGGGGGCATTTTTACTTGGGGAATCTCTTAAACCTCTCCCAGTATGTACCTCCTGATTAGCCACAGTTGCTCAGACTAATTGGTAAAAACTGACAACAGTCTATTTAACTTTTGATAACATTGTTATGCAGTGCACCACAAAATTATGAGGCGTCTTCTTCTGCGCATAAATGACAACGTAAAATATCCATATTTCTATAATTTCAGCGCTTGTGTAGCTCGTTAAGCAGCAAAGATCTGCGCAAATTAGATTGTGAGGCTTTAAGAGTCCGTTCTATTTTCTGAATGTTGTCACAGCTAAAGGGTGCTGTAAGGCAAGTTGCACTGCTGGGTCACAATCCTAAGGACGGCGAAAATAAACGCTGCTGAGTCAGCAAAAGTTTTGGATTTACAATGCCATATCAATTATATAAATGTAGACAATAGGAATTCACCTTTTCATTCTCATTTCAAATTACAGGTCTTGTATTAGTCTTGGTCGCTCAGTCGATAAAATGTTTTATTGTTAATCAGGCCAGCTTACTTTCAGGCAGTCAAGCCGTAAAGGGTCAGCTTACTGAAGGCCCTCTGAACAACTCCATGGCCCGGATCAAAGGAAAGAGAACAACTGATGCAATGAAAGAGAATAACCGACGGAACAAGCACCATGGCACTGGCATTTCATGTACAGTCACCCACTATATAGGGCACTATGTAGTGAATGATCAACATTAAAAATATAAAGAGAGTGAGTGAGTGAGTGGACAAGTGTGCATTCTGAATGCAGCCTTAGATTCACCAAATAAAAAATGTCTGCCCCCTGATATTGACAAGGATTTGAAGACTCATCCGTTTTAAAATGCGTCGCACTGGATCATTACCAAATTCAATTTCATGAAATTATGCGTTTTAGACACTTCAAGAATTCTACTTTCTGCTGAAATATACTTTTCCAAGGTGCGGTCTCCTCCTTTAACTGGATGTGCAATAAAGAATAATATGAAGGAAAAAGTATTGGGATAATGATACATTTTTAAAAAAAATATTTTTGCTCTCTTCTTCAGCAAAATAAATTTAGAATACAAAAATTAAAATCATATTGAGGTACAGACCATCCGTTTCAATTTGGGAATAATTTTATTCATTTTGGATTTCCAGTGTTGCTTCAGTGACCTTCAGCAGCAGGGATCTTAAACTCTTGTCCAGGCGGGCTGCAGTGTCTGCTGGTAATCATTATGCCTCCACTGACACAGTGGGGAATAGATCTACTGTTTTCCAGTAGTCCATCCATGAGTGCATCTGTAACTTTTTATCACACTGTCTGGCACAAACATCTTGTCCGCACAATAACTGTTGAAGGAGTGGAGGTATTTCTTTCAAATCAGACAAGAAATTTCCCCACGGATCGTTGCTAAACCAATTTAGGTTTAAGAGGTCATCAGGTCAAAGGTCAAGGTTGCATAAAGTTAGTTGTACGTAGGGGTCAAAGTTCAAATTCTTGGAGTGCATGAAACTATGGCAGGTCGTGGCATAGCAATTAGCACTTTGTGTTGAGTTGCACCTTGTTCGGATTTCCAATTCATCGACAGATAATACAGGTCAGGAAAATCACAGACTCTCTAGCCAATCAATGACAGAAAATAAGCACATAGCTGCTGGAACATGTAAAAAATAAGCATGTAATGCACGGAATACCCCTCAGCCCGATGTCGAAGTTTTTGGAGACGCCCGCCCGCCCACACAACCACACGAAGGGCAGCAATACCCCGTCAGCCTTTAGGGCTGAGAGGTAAAAACCAGCAGACGTAACAGCCTTCCAGGAACTGACTTTTAGATCCCTGCTGCACAGGAGTATACTGTACTTTGTTGTAACAGGATGCAGGTCTGAGTATATTTGTCAGTCAACTTTTTTTTTAAGATACAAAGAGCGCCATAGTTCAATGAACAGCAACACATTTTATTTTTTGGTTCTTTACTGCACATTTTGAGTTTGGAAGGATAAAATGACAATGTGGTTCAAGAGCAAATTCTAAACTTTAAATTTAAGGTGTTCTCACCCACATTGGATCACCCGGTCAGAGAAAACAGTACCTTAAGAACATTACCTCCTCAACGCATTTTTAACCGCATAAAAAATATTGGACAGTTTAAAATACAGCAGAATAAATTAATGACTTCATTCTCTGGCTGCATGTCATTTGCATGCAATGACTGCTTGAAGTCTGAGATGCAAGGACATCATTAGATGATGCTCTGCCAGGCCTGAACTGCAGCCATTTACAGCTCCTACTAGTTCTTTGGCTTCTTTCTCCGCATCTGCACGTAACCTTCATGATGAATAGGATTCAGATCGAGTTATTGACTTGGCCGGGATTCCTACACCAAAGTCTAATTGAAGCGCTACTCAAGCATTTTCAAGGTGCATTTTCATGCTTTTCCCGACAGCTTACATATTCATTGAACAACTCAGTCAGATAGGGCTTTATAATGAAATTTAATGCAATAAACGTAACCACTTTCAGCAGTGTCATGCACTGTTATCAATGCACAACACTTTTCATACCTTGAAAACACCACATGAAAGTTTTAAAAATTTCCAGCACCCATAAGTCCTACAAAAAATAACAAAAATGTGTCATTGTTCAATGAATTATGGTGCTTGCTGTATGAATAAATCAATACAAGACTAACTATTGACAGCCTTAATAATGTCTTCAAGAAAATTAAAGGTCTTAAAATTTCCTCTGATGAGCAACAAGCATTTTTCATGTCAGGGAGGATTTTACCAGAGAAAATTCCGATTTTTCCTTCTCCAAATTCAAATTCTCATCCAAGGAAATGCATCCTCAGTTTAACTCATCAGGTCAACAAAAGGAATTTTTTAACAATCAAAATATTTTTACTTAAATTCTAAGAGGTAACAATGATGCCTCAGAATATAAATTCTCATGACATAAAACAAGCTAAACAGTTGTTGAAGTTCTGTGTTATCACTGAGGATAAAACCATTTTTAACAAAACTGGACACCTTAACAACTTAATAATTGACATCACAGACTCTCATTACATATGCAGTTCACAGTCCAAAAATGCAAACTGACAATCACTTAGATAAACAGAAAACACCACATTGTAAACAAATCCCCACTAAGGATTAATCCGCATACAATGCAAGGCTAATCAACTTCTCATGCTCTTGCTCGCTAACATGGATGGAGACAAAATATGTTAGGCATGTATACATTCCCATTATTTTTCATCTGTCATGAAACTACCTCAGAGGACTACTCTCTGTGTGTCTCTACTGTCGAAGAGCGCTCCTCAAAACATACCACTTTAATTTTACGAGGCTTTATAACCAATCGTGCTGGGGTCTGATGGAAGCTGCAGCCTTGGGGCTTAGCACTAAAAGCCTTTATACAGGTCAGCTGCTGCATCAAGATGACCTCCTTTAAACCTAGGAACAGGAAGTATACAGCGGGAGCTTCACCATAAGCATTCACACCCTCTACCCTTCACTCCCATTCAGCACCACTGCACATGAATGACTCATGGTACCTGTAAATCAGTGCTTCTCAAACCTCTCCTGGAAAACAACTTGTCCTGCATGTTCTAGATCCCTCCCTGCTCCAGCACAGATGATTCAAATGATCAGCTCATTATCAAGCAGCTTTTGGGGTTGATAAAGACCTGATCGCTCGAATGACCTGTGATGGAGCAGGTTGAGATGTAGAATGTGCAGGACAACTGGTCCTCTAGGAAAGGTTTGAGAAGCACTGCTGTAAATCTACCACATTCGATGGGATGACATCAATATTACCAAAAACAAATAGACCTAAAGGGGACCTATTATGCTACACTTACAAATCTATATTTTGATCTTGGAGTCCCCTAGAGTACCCCTGATCGTTCAAAGTCCAAAAAAGGGTCCTTATTTAGCTCATACTGCCATCATCAAAAAACCCCATTTGTAGTCCATTGTAGTCTCAGCCTGAAACGCCTCAAAGTGGTGGCTCTTCCGTTTTGGCCCGCACTCCCCTTATGCCCATTTTCTTCTTACTGGCCAGCTCTGTGGAGGGCGGATCTAGGCGGGACAAGGCAGCAGAATGCAGTTTTCCGGGTCCGCCCACCCAGAGTGAAACTGAGACACATCTGCCATCTGAGAAGGAATCGACAGGCAAATTCCACAATAAAACACAGTACATGTGTATAGATCTAATGAAATGAACTTGTTCAAATAAAAGCAACGGCGAAAGTGGAGGACGCAGTGCAAAAATCTGGCAGTTCAAGCTCAAATCTGCTGTCAACCTACAGCTACTATGGTGAGTGCACCGGTATTTCTACTCTATAGCTAGGATTGAGGGAAAGCTAGAATCCACCCCATACAGACACATTTGTAGAACGGGTCGACATACCCAACTGTAGACCGGAGACCGTAGAAATCCAGAGGGTATGAGTTTAGAGGAAAACATGGACAGTTAGGAGCAGCAAAAAGTGGACCAACAATTTATGGACTGCTTCGGTGTGTATTAATGACCTGCTGGTTCGTGTGCATAACTGTGGCGTGTCGTTAGCAAGGAGTAACAAACAGCTTCTGCACTGGTATATGACGAACAGGAAAAGCTCCAGACTAAACACCCTTTTCGGAAATTGCCCGTGGTAATGGTTTATATATTGCGTTGGAATGACCAGCATTACAGATTACATTCATAGTTAATGCATTGTCTTTGCATTGACTTTTAATGTAATCTGTCTCGCAAAAAATTTGTTTCGCGTTTGGTGTGACAGTGGCTTGACGCACCCATATCTTTGCATTGACTTTGAATGTAATCTGTCATGCAAAAAATTTGTTTCGTGTCCCGTGAGAAAGTTGAGTGAACATGCTGCAAAAACATGTGTACAAACTTATCGCCGAAATTACCTTCATTCGCTGAAGAATTTTGAAATGCTGTCGCTGAGTGCCGGTGCATGGACTTCACACACTTTCTGTTGAATTTCCCCTGATATTACTCTTGTATATTTAGGACCCAAACATTAGTAAGAGTAACTTGGCTAGATTAGCCACAATGCTGCGACCACAATCAATTAGCCTATGGAGTAAAAGCAACTTACATCATCTGCGTCTGAGTCAGGGACAGTCGCGACTGATCCAGGCTTTATTTTCCAATATTTTACAAAGCCTGCGAATGAGGCCAGTTGTTAGTGCTAACTATCGTTAGCAGTACTCCTAGCCACCCGTTCTGTTAGCTTCACTTACATTATTTGCTGTTATATGGTTACTTACAGCTTGTGGCTCCAAGTGCTTGATCAATGCAGCTGCTTCAGGTTTGAGAAGCAGCTGAAACGCTTATCCTGTGTCGAATTATCCTTTATTGACAAAGCTGTCTTTGGTGAAATGCTCAGCACAAACATTTCACGTTCCCTTTGGCCGTGGCTGTTTGCTGCCAGCAAACAAAAAAAAGCTACCCATTGATTTCTGGTTCCATCATCTTTTGGAAGAGAAATGCTAGCTTTTCTTTGCATCCAAAAGTAAATGGACAAGCAGCTTTGGGAGAGATACTGACAACACTGCACCTCAAATGATCTGCAGTTCTTCTTTTTTATTTCCAATTGTAGATGCTACTAAGGCATAGTATGATCTGCGGTTGTTTGTGCCTGCTAGAATAGTTTCTGGTGTGTGCAGGTCCAGCGCCGTGATTTGCTCTGGCTAGGTCTGTATTAATTGGACGGAACAACCTGATGTCAGGTTTTGCTCAGATCTCGAGAAGCTCTCGGGACAAGCTGTTCAGAGAGGAAATCAGGTTCACAAAATCATGTTCTTGGATGACAGCAAAACCCCTATATCTGATGTTTAGAAACTTTTCAGAGGTTGAGTATGGGCATCCAACATTATAACATTACCTATATGTATTAATAGAAGGATCAGCATAATAGGTCCCCTTTAAGCAATACATAGGCAATCAGAATACTGTTTCTTCCCTACAGTAGTCTATTATTATTGTTGTTTATTGTTAAATGTATATTATTAACCTTTCAGACAAGACATGTCTGATTTAACCATTTATTTCAGAACGACAAGCATTTGAGTTTGGTGGTGACTCTGCTCTGACTCTGACAGACAGTCCTTGAGATCATAAACCCCAAAGCAGATCCTGAGATTCTTTACATTTAAATTAATAAACACAATATGAGATGCTTACCATGCTTACCATGAACAATGTTATTTAAGAAGGAGGATGGTGGGGAGGTGGGGGAGAAGAAATGCAGATTTTTAGTCGGCCAGAGAGGGAGCGGTGTATACTGTTAACAAAAATGTGGCAAAACAGTGCCAGAATTAAGTAGATATATGGCTTGTGTTCATAGGGGGACCCATTCTGGTGCTATATGGCACCTATCTTGACCAGGCGTTATGTAGCACCTTTGTCAAATGGTTTTTATTTTTAACCCAGTAAACTAAACTAAACAGAAGAACCTTTCAAGAACAATATAGGGGCTTTAAGTGTTAGCAACCGGTTTGGAAATTTCATTTAGTTTATTTGACCAAGTAAAGAACTAGTAGGGAACGTCTAAAGAACCATACTGGGGCTAAAAAAAGTTCTTTGTGTGGCATCCGTGGGACAAAACACCTCAATCCATGCTGAAGAACTGCTGAGGAGGCACAGAGCCTGAGAAATACAAAATGAAATTTTGCCAATTGGGTGGGAGATGCTGCAGTCAAGCATGATTTGAAAGAAGGGGGCTTGTGAAAAGACCTGACTTCCCTGCCGCCTGAACTAATGCATGAGCTCCATGAAATAACCTCCAAAATGCAAAAATAATAAAAATTTACGAAGAAAAATACTCAGGTTTCTTTTGAGAATCATTATTTCTAGATTAATTTAAATATTGACCAATTATAAATCATCAAAGCAATATTTGGGTGTCTAGTTGGTTGACAGTTCTGATAACAAACAGAACTAGAACTGCAAGCAGTTATGAAATGGGGCCAAGCCTCCATGGCGACTTGGCTGCCAGGTCTCATGGAGCCCACGGACTGCAAAAAGCTCTATTTCGTTACCAGGAGGTACATTGACTCCATATCATGCTCACCAAATTTCGTGCAAATCCGTTCAACTTTCATGTCACTTGATGTTTCTCCGTTTATAGCGCCCCCTATTGGCCAATTTGCGCCAAATTGGGCACAGAGCTCCTGGTTGACCTCTGAAACGTGTGAATTGAGTTAGATGTTGATAACTTTGACTTTGACACAAATATGCAGCAGTATGTGTTTTTTAGCAAGCAGAAAAAGTTTTTTATAAGTACCACATTTTTTGGAGATTCTGGAGATTGTATGTGCAAAGTTTCGTGCAGATGGAGCTTAAACGTTAGGAGGAGTCAGAAAAAGTAGCTCTTTGATGTGTAGTGTCTTAGAGGAAAATGCAGTAGGAGTGGGTGTGGGCTATGTCAGAAGAGGACACTCTATTTGGGGAACACATGGTTATAAAGTTTATGAAGATGAAAATTAAAATGTGTAAGTTACAGGCCAAAATGCGTTTGTATCCATTACAGAGCCAATTAGCAGAGTAGACACACAATTTTTGGTATGGGTGGTCTGTGTACTATTCTATATATACCCTGTAAATTTCACAGCCCTCAGCATAATACTAGGGCTGAAATAAATGATTGTTTTTTATCTTGTAATAAGCCACGCCTACTTTGACCAGTCATGATGAACTTCAAGATATGGCCACAGGACTGACCCAGCATCATACCCAGCAAATTTGGTAAAAATCGGTGCTGCCATTTAAGAGACATAAATTTCCCATATTTGTAGTGCCCGCTAGCAGCCAAAATTATCCAAATTTGGCTCATGCCCCCAAAGTCACATGCCAACCAAACCTCCAAATTGCACCCCCCTCTCTTGCACGGTTTAGCCTGCAGCACCACTTATCTACGGAAAAATAAAAATAATAACAATGATAATAAAAATCCGAACAAAAACAATCGGGTTCCCATCACGGCTGGTCCTGGGAAACCCGTACCCGCGGGCTTGGCCCCCTAATAAACATGATCTCAAATAATTCAGTGGTCTGTTCATTGATTACATCATGGAGATGCATAGGATCCAATTTAGGGAGGATGCAAAGAGGTCTAAAACAGAGCTTAGCTCATCTTGACTAAAGCCTGTCTGTCTCATTGTGGTGCCCTACATTCATGGCAGCTCTGTCACTCGGTCTTTCTCATGAGACAGGAGGACCGCGAAGACTGCAAGACCAGCAATGGAGCAGCTTTCAGTCTGAGAGAAATATATTTATAGCCCCATGCTCCAGCAGATCAGGGTGATGATGGAGGGGGTGAGGGGATGCTCAGGGAACAGGATTAAAGCAGCGTTAGACCGTGAGACATCCTTGTTTAATATGGAAACTGCTGCGAGTAATAACTACCCTCTCGAATCAGTTTGCTTGACGTGCAATTGAAACAAAGGCGATGCTAATGATCATGTTCCTTCAAGGGCCTTTTCAAAAAAAAAAAAAAGAGCAGACCTGATTATTGCTCGTGTTCTTCACCATGGTTCAGCGTGGATATCCAGACACATGAAAATGCTGGGTAGAGGGTTACTATCCTCATATCTGACAGCCTAAATTGCTCTAATAGCAGTAGGAGTCTTTTTCCCGTTGAACATGAGGCGTGCCCTGGCCAGCCTATCTCATTTTGGTGACTGTAATGAGGGGTGAGGGGGGATTCATCACAACGCCTCAGAGGACAGCGACATCACAGGAAGACTGTGCCGCCTCACATTTATCAGTAGAGATTCAAGCAAAATTAAATTGTTTTTTAAGTCAGTGTCCAGACCTGGATACTTATGTCTTGGGCTGGTATACAAGTAATTTGGTAGTCAAAAAATGGAATCCTAAAATGACCATTTTACATGTTCTCTATCGAAAGAGGTGAATCCTTCCAAAAAAATATTCAAATTAATTTGCATGATCCGCAGTATATCTGTCCTAAAGTGCACCTATTATAATTTTTCATTTAATTTCGTAGTGTGAATCATATCGTTTTATGCGCAATTAAAAGGTTTGGGATGGAAAAAACAAGTCAAAGTCACCTCCAGATAAAGAGCTTTCTACTACAAAACACACCGCTCCAGAGCAGACGGAAATTCCCCAATAGTTTCTGTTCATTTTATTTCATCAAATGGTGATGTCACCATTTGAATTTTCATGCCAAGCAGATAGTTTAGCATGCCCTTTAATCAAGTGGGTTACACAGCAGGCTAGAACAGCAGGCATACACTTTACATTCTTCAGAGATGAGCAAAAAATGTTTTCTTACATTTCATATTTTGTATTAAAAACTATGTTCAAGGGTAAATCTGCGCTTGCTATTGTTAGCCCAATGTGTCCGTGTTATATCAATATCTGCCAGTCTTCATGAATGTTTTTTTTTTCTGGGTCACTGCTTCAAAGGATGTCAGGTCCTGAGCTTTCCGCTTGCTCACAATATGTTTCCTCTCTGTGATTGGCTTGTGATGCTGTCAGTAAGACATTTGGGTGGCCATTCGATTCTATTGGCTCTGATGTTTCCAACGAGCCCTGAACCACCTTAATCGCACAAACCTAGCATGAGCTAGAACCTTGCATTCCCAGTGCGTCAATGAGCAATTCACCTGTACTTAAAGAGGGCAACAATAAACTCTTAACTGGTTTGATTGCAGTATTTTCTGTATAATTATCCACTGAATATTCAACAGTCGTTTTCTGACTGAGAATCCTCGCACCATAGCACAATGCTAAATCAGGTGCATGACGCCTTTTCTAAAACTAAAAGGACCAATCATAAAGTTTCAACCTTGAGATACATTGGTTATAATTGTGCTGAGTAGGCCATATTCCTATCAAATACTCAAGCACAGGAAATTGTTTGTCCAGATTAAGAAAATGCTCTGAACATTAATTAATTTCAACTGCAATTGTTGTTGGAATAAAATTCTGTATACACAAGGAGGCCAGGACCGAGTTTGGGAACCTCTACAATAAGGGATACATTCATTTACGTTTAGCATGTAATTTGATTGTTAACTTACCTCATGTTTCTATTTAGCTACCTTTTAGAGATGAAACCAAAGTGCTGGTTCAAATGAAGTCAGTTGGTTGCAACTAAAATTTTGGGAAACGTACCCCAGGACAGATTTGGGGATGATGAAAAAAGTGTTCGATGTTTAAGCGCAAATCTCCTTTGTTTAAGCGCTTAAGCGCTTTCTCTACTTGTTTTCATAAATCTGAATAAACAGACAAAGCACCATATCCACAGTAGCCAAATACTTGGCTAGTAAGGAGTATTTCCAACCAGTGTTTCTTACAAGAAGCTCACTTTTTAGCCACCTTGCTAATTTTATATACTGTCAAGTCTAACGTCATCCTCACAACTGTAACGTTACCAATACTGCTGGTAACCATTAATCATTGCTAGCATTAGCTTCCAGTTGGTGGTCCATTCAAGTCAATAGGATGAATAATTCACTATCTGGCATACTTACACTTTTTGCCATAAAATAAATAAATTAAGTTTTATGATAACAGTTACACATGAAGTATTTTGTATTGTCTGTGTAATGTGCCACTCACAGCATTAGAAAACAACAGTAGTGTCATGTCTGTGGCTGCTTTGCTTCTTCTGGACCAGGGCAACTTGTCATGATTAATGGAAACATGAATTTGCGCTCAACCAGAAAATCCTGCAGCAGAATGCTCGGCCATCAGTTTGTGAAATAAAGCACAGGTAGCAGGACAAAGATCTGAAGCACACAAGTCCACCTCTGAATGGTTAAAAAAAAAAAAAAGGTTTTGGAGCGGCCTGCTCAAAGTCCTGAGTTTAATCCAATTTAGTTGTTGTGGCATGACCTTAAATAGGCAGTTTATGCTTGAAAACCTTCCAATGTGTCTGAATTAGAACAATTCTGCAAAGAACTTCTGGCCAAAAATTCACCATTGCAAAGAAACTCATTGTCAGTTATCTCAAATGTTTAATTGCAGCCACTGGCAACAAGGATGGCACAACAGTATTTAGTATTGGGGGGAAATTATTGTTTCTCATAGGAGATATATCTTGAATGGAAATTGCAATCAAAAGCTGCATTTTGTGATAACTCATATTGCCCAACGTGTATTAGAATTAGTACTATGAGCTGCCCAGTTGCTGCAGATTTTGAAGTGCTCATTAATGCTGCCAATCTTCCATTCCACCAAATCCAGAATGGCACTCAGTTGAGATATGGTAAATTCAGCCCAATGGAATGCACTAAACTCATTGTTCTGTTTGAGATGACATATGCATTGTCACATGACACATTACCCAGAAGGAAGAAGCAATTAGAACATCGGTAGGCTGTGGCCATAAAGGGATTTATGTAGGCAGTAACAATACTCTGGTAGGCTGGGGCATTCAAATGATGGTCTATTGGTATTAAGGGGCCTAATATGCACCAAGAAAATATTCCCCACTCAATTACATCAGCCCCAGCATCCTGAATCCCAAACAGAATGAAGGATGGATTCAAGTTTTTTTTACAAAAAATTCTGATCCTACATCTGCATCAGAAATTGATATGCACCAGAACAGGCAATGTCCACCCAATCCTGTACTGTCCAGTTTTGGTGAGTGTTCGTCCAAAATAGCCTACGTTTGCTGTTTTTAGCCAACAAGAGTTAAACCCAGAAGGGTCTTCTGCTGTTACCGTCCATTCACTTCAAGGTTCAATGTGTAATTCATTCAGATATTCTCATCTGCATAGGACTGCAGTTACTCCTGGTTGGATGAGTTACTGTCACCTTCCATCCAGCTTGAACCAGTCTGGCCTTTCTCCTCCAACATCTCTCATTAACAGTGTTTTTACCCACAGAGCTGCCACTCAAGTGTATATTCTTTTCTTGTTTCCCACACAATTCAAAGTCTTGAAACTGTTGAACATAACAGTTTACCAACCCTGGTAAATCAGCAGTTTTTGAGAAACGCGAACCACCCCACATGGCCCTAACAACCATTCCACAATTAAAGTCACAACAATCATATTTTCACCGCATTCTGAAGTTTGGTCTTAACAACTGAACCCCTTGACCAGGCCAGCATGCTTTTATGCACTGAGTTGCCATTAACGGATTGGCTAGAGAGAGATTTGCATTAAGGCGCAAGTGTACCTAAAAAAAGGACCACTGAGTGCAGCATGACATTAAATACCAATTAGCAAGATAAGCTCTATGCATGCTCATGCCCATGATGCCTCTATGCATGCCCATGATGAGATGCTATCACAGGCCATTTCCTGCCGCAAGGAAAAATCCCTCATCATTTTATAACCCAAAGCAAAGTGGCCATGATGAAAAATTCAAAAATACAAATAATTAAATTTTCCTCACAATCCATTTTTCTTGGCTTTGGGTCTACATATACATGATACATTTTGCTTTGTGCTCATTTTCATGCAAAAGGAGCTTATACAATCTCTCTGCTCTTTCTGCCTAATTATTCACAGGACTGAGAAAAGGGTTGACCACGGATCACTTGATATTTTTCAGCTTTAAATCTAAAATGAGAGGGTCATCCGTGCTTAAAGATTTGCAAGGCAGGGTGAATCCTTTGCTGTTTGTAGCGCCTGAGGAAGGGCTAAACCCAACTTTCCAAACCTAGTAATTAAATGAATATACTTTCAGATTGTACTAACATCTGTCTTTTCTCTATATGAAAGTACTGAATTCTATTTTCATTTGAATTACTTTAGCCAAACCAGATATACATAAACACGCTCCTGTGGGGAGCTGCCGGGTTAGCTCACTTAGTTAAGGCACCACATTTCCGGAGCAGTAGTGACCACCACAGCATGGGTTTGATCCCCGTCGTACCAATTGGCAGCATTTTCAGAACAGCGCATGATTGGCTAAAGCGCTGTTATGATGCAAATTTGGATGGGACTGCCGGGAAGGGAAATTAAAAATAGTTGCCTTGTTCGTTGCTCAAGCACCTCCTGTTGGCCTGCTGGACGCTCGTCGGTGGGATTCTAGGGCTTGCTCTTGTTTGGGGATTCTCTGCCCTCGTTCTGAATTTGCAATAATTTCGACCAATAAATGTAAAGATGCAGGGGCTGACAGGTGCGTGCTTCAGAGGGCAGCCGCGATCTGTCTCTTTCTCCTGAGCTGACAACAGGGGGTTGATATGAGCAAGCCTTGGACATAGTTCTCGAATTGGGCATTCCAAATTCGGGTGGTACTGGACATGCCAAATAATTAAAAAAAAGAAAAAAAAACACCATTCTCCTACGAAAAATTCACCTCAATACAAGTATTTGATTTCCAAGAAAAGGCAATATGCCATTTATATCAGAGAGTTGAGACCACCACAATGTCAGAAAGAATAGGAACTGATCAGTGAAAGCAGTAAAATAATAAGTAATTCAAAATAAATCTGTGCAGCATAAAAAGCACAACAATGTTACTGTATGTGGATCGCTGTTATATAATACCAAAACCTTCTGCAATAGTTTGCTCTCACTACACTATTTTCCATAAGATAAATTTATTCAAGTCTAGGTCTTCCATTTTGTCTGTCTCCCTATCAATCTATTCATCTATGGTCAAGAATTGGAAATTACCCAGAAGCATTTCAGTATCGCCTCATGAAAAGGTCACTGCACCTTACCATCTTGGTCAAGGGCAGCCTGAGCGTACGCCCGATTGGCATCTAGTTTTAAATTATCTTTAAATGAAGACATTTTGTTTGAAAATGGCAAAAATGTTAAGGATGCACAATATTGGATTTTTGTAAATCTCCAATATGCCAATATATTCAAACTCATTTTGGCCAATAATGGTACACACATTTTTTTTTATTTTGAAGAACAGAGTCTCTCCAGTTCTAGATTTTACCTGTAACTCTTATCATGGAAGTATATCTGTGTTTGATAAACAGACATTAAAGAGGACGAATAACATTTGATTCTACCATAAATGATAAATGTATTATTTTTCAAATATGGAAATTCACCGAAGGGGGGAAAAAATGATTTGTTTGGATTACATGTGCAGTATACGCAAAACATATTTTTTAACAGTAGTAGAAAAACCAAGCTTCATAAGCCTATGTGAGACCTACAAACAGCACTTTAACAACATTATTATCTAATTATTATTATCCTTTATTTAACCAGGAAGAGTCTCATTGAGATTAAAATCTCTTTTTCACGAGTGAGAAATCTCTTTTTCAACCTGGAGACAGACAGCGAGCTCTGCAGAGCACAAAATAGAAATGTGCTAAATTATTTTTTTAAGGAGCTCATAGTGAATTATTTTCATTGAACAACAGGGTTGCAGGCAGGGCCAGATTAACACTTCACGGTACCCTGGGCAACAATATTCAAGGGCCCCATCATCACGACCCCAGGATCACTATAATCTGGCAAAATACAGAATAAATTCCAGTAATATACGTAAATATACTCAATACTTCAATATCTAACTGTCATCAAGAGCATTTTGATGTACAGATGTGCAAATGCTCATAGAACTACAAATGCACCACTGTCCTCTTGTCAAGGCCACTCGCTCACATATGATGCAATGAAAACAAAACACATCAGCATCAGTAAAATCTGGCAAAATTGACCCACTACATTAGAGAATGGGGGAAGTGTCTTCCATTTTCACAAAAAAATAAATAAGCAACCACTTTCAAAGCATCCAATATTTAATATTTAACAGCACTTATTGCCAAAACAGATGTACTGAATTGATAGAGCCATCACAAGTCCACACAAGACACAATTAAAAATCCATAATCTGATAGAATCAAGTAGCATTTTGTTCCTCAGCTCATTTTAAACAGAAATCACCCTGTCACCTCAGAATTCAACAGGACAGTCAAGTAGTGACTTGTAGCAACTTGCAGGGTTGTTCCCTGAGATAATCCTTACAAAGTGCTTAAAATAATACAAAAGTCCTTCTCAAGGGCAAAAAATTTAACTAGGAGTAGTTCAGATCTAAAACTTAAGACCTTAGAATCCATTGCAAAGTAAAAAATCAAGCTGAAGGTAGGTCTGTCAGTTCTGCTCACTGCCATGAGAAAAGAGAATCCTAGAATACATTTTTCTAACGACCACACATGATCGATGTACAATTTATAAATTTTTCACCTTTAAATTATAGGTGCCTTTTTCCTAGGTAACAATAAAAAGTTGTATTTTTATTCAGGCTATGGGAACACCAATGGGACTTTTGCCTAAGACTTGTTCTCAGCGGTTGTTGTTAATCATCGTATTCAGCACGAGTGCATAATCTGCGTGTGTGTGACTGCGAGTGGAGCTCCGGGGATTCCTTTTGTCCTGTCTCTAAATTAACTCAAATCTGTAAAATGAGCATTCGTCACGATTACAAATAATACTTTTATATGTGGGAACTTAATAGCGAGCGACTCACCGCTTATTAGTACAGAATGCATTAAGCTAAACCTCCTTTTGATTTCCTAGCTATCTGGCAAGTTGGCAAGCATGTATTCAGTGAGTACTGAAATTGAATGGGACATCCTTTCAGCGACTTTAATTTCATGATACAATATAAGAAATCTTCTTAAACAGGGTTTTTTTTTTCAATTAACCAAACTGTTTTCTAAGTGAGACACTTTTTTGCCAACCTTCTTCAGAAATTTCCCTTAAAAATACCCTAGTATGCTGTATTTAGTTGTTTAAAATATGCCCAACAGGTCTTTAAAATAATGTAAAGAATTCAGTTTAAAAAATATAAACATAATGCGTTGCTGAATTCCCCCCTGGCCCGGACAAGATTTCCTGCCTCAAGGTCACAGCGCTAAGGTCAAAGGTGAAATCCAGCAAAAAAAATTACCTTGCACATCCATGTGTCACAGAGAGTTACCATACCAAATTTGGTGAAGCAGCAATCAGTAGTTGCTGAGTACTGACTCGTTCAAGATTTCCAGGTCAGTGACCGAAGGTCAAAGTCAAATCCAGCAAAAAACCTGATGTTTCACATCTATGGGTCATAGTAGGTTACCACACCAAATTTGGTGAAGCTGCGATAATTAGTTGCCAAGTACTGACCCGGACAAGATTTCCAGGGTCAAGGTCACAGCGCCAAGGTCAATGGTCAAATCCAGCAAAAACCTAATGTTGCACATGCATGGGTCATAGTGAGTGAGCATACCAAATTTGGTGAAGCTGCGATCATTAGTTGCCGAGTACAGGCCCGGACAAAATCACGGACGGACAAACGGACGACAGACGGACACGCAGGTGACGACAATACCCCTCCGACCAGAGTCGGCCTAGGGGTAAAAACCATACACACCCAGGCCTTGTAAAACCTTTTCTCTCACCCTGTCTGTGCTGGCCTGAAACATGAGCTGTTTTGAATGGGCAGGAAGGCTATGCAAATGAGGCGCAGCTCTGATTGGCTGCCTGGCCCCTTTGATTCCAGGGGGGTGCAGACCCGAAAAAATCAGGAAACCAAGATGGCAGACAGCTCTATGTGGCATCTACAGCTGTAAGAACATACTTGTTTGATCACAAATCCGACCCCGAATGGGAAGACGAAGCAACTGAATTGTTGCAGCAACGTTTACAGCAGGATGTAAATGAGTGGCAAGTCGAAATTTTTTGTGTTTTGCTCATACTGTCTCGCCTTGCATACATGTGGCTGTAGCTGTTCTGTTCTAAAGCAGAGATGCTCACAAGTTTTTGAGCTCAATCCCAAGTCAAGTCTCAAGTCTTTGAGCTTAAATACATGTCAAGTCTCAAGTCTTTGAGCTCAAGTACAAGTCAAGTCTCAAGTCTATAATGGGGTTAATGAGTGCTGCAAGCCAGTCGTTCTGCTTTGAACACAGCATAGCTATATCTCAGGTATACAAAGCTGTACTGTATTATCATCCCTCCTTCATCAAATAGCAAAAATAGCAACCAACAGAACTGCATTAGTTTGTTTACATTCAGCTCTGTGGCAGCACATCGTGCATGGGTAATGACGCGCATGGGTAAAAACCCTATTCGGACTGGATTAGTTTAACATGGGGACTTGGGGTAAAGTAACTTTACCACAGGATGTCAGATAATATGAATGGTCAATTCGCACGGGACAAGAAAATGCAGTAGTTCTGTGAGAAGTAAGAGGAGTAAGACTGCTTTTACTCCGAACGCGAAACAAATTTTTCGCACGATAGATTTTTTTTTTGCGAGCATTCGCATCTTTGCATTGACTTTGAATGTAATCAGTCATGCAAAAAATTTGTTTCGCAGTCGATGTAAAGAAGCTTAAAAAGGCTCGGTATACGCTGTGTCATCACTCCCCTGTCGACATGTACTGAAGGCTAATAATAATAATAATAAAAATAGGCGTGCAATGCACGGAATACCCTTCAGCCTGATGTCGAAGTTTTTGGAGACGCCCGCCCGCCCGCCCAACCACACAAAGGATAGCAATACCCCGTCAGCCTTGAGGGCTGAGGAGTAATAATAATAACAATAATGGTTAGCCTAGAACGTTTTCCCAAAAACAAGATCTTGTATAACGATTATGTATTAACATTTAGGACGACCTAAAACCAGAAGTCTCGCTCCTCTGAAGAGTGCCTTCGACCTTTTTTTAATTTGTCTTCCATGTCTTCTATCTAAAACAGAATGCGCCAAACTATTAGTAACCGCTAAACCAAGTGCTGCTTCAAGCGCATCCATCTTCGAAACAAGGAGGAAAAATACTTTTAAAACAGGATGAGATGGAATATTTACATATATCGTTTTTATATTTACAGAGTCGCATGCGCACGGGATTATTATTACTTAGGGTATTGTCTGTGGAGCGTTTTGCAGAAGGTAAAAGTGGCCGTGAATTTTACCAAGAATGTCCGTAATGACTACAGACTTGGACACGTTCGGACGGACGAAAAATTTCTGGTAATAAGTACATTACCCAATCAAACTAATCCCGTCCGAATAGGGCTCAAGAATGAAATGAATTTCAGCTCGGCAGACCCGTCCGGTTTTGTTGCCGCACAAAAGAAAAAAAATGGTTCATGAGTCCCGAACCTTGAGTCAGAGTCGAGTCTGAAGTCTTTTAAGGTCAAGACTCAAGTCAAGTCTCCAGTCACTGTGTGTGTGACTTCAGTGCGACCCGAGTCCAAGTCGCCAGTGCAAGTCCCCATCTCTGTTATATAGTCATGTTATGTACCCACTTAGCTATCTGGAAGAAACTTTGATCCTGTTAACAATTTCTACCAAAACGAAACAATTCCGTCACCAAGCTACTAAATGAGTTCATTGCGAAAACACACAAAATTTGGCCATGGCAATGTAGAGAAATCATTTGTTGTACCAGACATGATTGCTTTCACTGCCGTAAGATCAGAAAGCTAGCCCACACCACTGCAAAGTACCCAGCTGACCCCAATCATGAATAAGTAAAACGATCGTTTCACAGCAGCAGTAAACAAACCAAAACACGTACCCTAAACTCCGCAAAGCCTACATCTCGTCTAACTGCAGCCTTATCAGCCCAACTTTGCAGACACGCACAACACCTCTCCAGATAACTTCAACTGTAGCAGCTAGGGTCAGGTAACGTTATGATGAAACTACCACATTGATGCTAACCAAAGTAACACAAGCATACTTATCTGAATTACTGCATATCAGTTAACCAGGAGCATTTTTAAGTTGTACGGAATGCGAACTAACATACGGAAGTAACCAAGCGTTCATAACAAAGAAAGAGACAGACCCTGAAATACAGGTTTTACTGACAGTAAGTTCTGTTACCGTGAACGGTTGTAACAAGCAAATTACAAGCAAGTATAAAAAGTTAGCTTAAAATGAGGCTTATGGTCACACACCTTCTATTGAATGTCTCCTCATATTATTTACTCTTTCATATTGAGGAATAGGGCTGGGCAAAAAATGTATCATGATAATTTTAAGCGCCATAAAAGTAACTGCCACTATGGGGCAGACAGGCAAGCCTCATTATTACCTTTTCTATACCTAATGCTGTTTGGAGCTAACATCAGAGGCCGTTTGAAATGTTTCCGGGAAGAAAAGTGCGATTTGAAGGCCACTGATTACCCACGAGGTTGGAAAGCTTCCTTCTCCTTGGCATAATTAGCTTACCTTAAATCAATTCCTTTGAACTTTGCCTACCTTGCAATCAAACCATTTATTCAGCCAGCAGACGAATCAAAACCAAGATGTGGCCGATGATGATTTAGTGGAGATAATGAGAAGCAGACAGACCTAACCAGGCTACTGAAAGAATGTCAATAATCTGGACAAATAGCAGACCTCTGAATTCACCTCTCATCAGTACATTTTTACATATTATTAAAAAGATTTCTGAAAAATAAAATCATTTTAAGATGGTTTTACAGCATTTAAAAACATATGCAAAGTGAAAAACATTTTGTTAAGCATATCAAACAAAAATGTGAGAAATTATTTTCACATTGCACGCAATAGATAAATGCACCAAATCAATAATTGAACAGGACTAATTTGAAATAAAGTAATTCATAGCTCTTGGTTTTGGTCACTTTTGAGAGTCTAACTAGCCTACAGTGAAGGTGGAAAACATTTTGTTTAAGCGTATCGAACGTGACATGTAAATTGTTAATGCATTCACACACAAATGTGAAACTAGAAATAATGTAGCAAACACACTCAGGCAACTCTCTTCTCTAATGTTTCATGGCCATTTAAATTTCAAAATGACAAACAAAAATGATAACTAAATAAATTAGACTGCCAAAGAAATTAAATTGTTCATTGAGTAATTGTAATTGTTTAATTGCAAATTGAGCAAGGTAAATGGGAAGGAGGTGAAAGCAATTGAGTAAAGGATGATGATTTTGAAGACCTTAACTCTACTTAGTTCAGCACACAATTTGCCTGAATGTGTTTGCTAGATTATTACATTTGGTCATTGTGTGCAAATGCGATAACCATTTACATGTCACGTTCGATACGTTTAGACAAAATATTTACTACCTTCACTGTGAACTTAAATCAAGAGCTATGAAATACTTTACTTCAAATTAATCCTGTTCAATTATGAAATAAAAAATTCTAAAAATCTGCAGCACAGATTTGCCTGGACGTGCTTGCCAAGTCTTTGGAGCATTGGTCCATTGCTTGCAATGCGAAAGCAATTTCTCTCTCAAGTTCACATTTGATATGCTTCACGTGTTTTCCACTTCTTGTATATTTTTATACGCTAAAAACCAGGACTATCTTAACATGATTTTATTTTTAATAAATCTTTCGTAATAATACGTTAAAGTTTCAGGATGAGAGGCGAAATTCAGAGGTCTGCTATTTATTCAGATCACTGATATCCTTTCAATCTAACATGGTAGCCTGGTTAGGTTGTCTGCTTCTCATAACCTTTTCTTAATCATTATTGGCCAGATTTTAGTTTTAATAGGTCAGTTGGCTGAATAAATGGCTTGACTGCAAGTTAGGCAAAGTACACGGGAATTGATTTAAGGCAAGCTTCCCGGAAGCATTTCAACTGGCCTCCGATGTTCATTCAGTGCTAAATTAAAGGTATGTGGCATAGAAAAGGTAATAATTAAGCTCATCTGTCTGCCTCAGAGGCAGTTACTTTTATTGCGCTTAACATTATCGTGATACATTTATCGCCGAGCCCTATTTAGGACACAAACATTAGCAACTGTAACTTAGCTAAGTTAGCCGCAGTGCTACAGCCACATTCAACAGGCTATCACATTAGGTAGGCTTATGTAGTAAAGCAACACAAAATGGTAAAACTTACAGTGTCCGTATATGTCGCTGAGTCACTTACAGTTCGTACCGATCCAAGCTTTATCTTCAGATATTTTACAAAACCTGCGTTTTGGCCAATTGTTAGTGCTAACTATCGTCAGCAGTCCTGCTAGCCAACTTCACTTCCATTATTTGCTGTTATTTCGTTACTTTCAGCTTGCTGCTCCAAGCTCTTGATCAATGCAACTGCCACAAGTTTGAGAAGTAGCTGCAACACATATCCAACATCAAATTATCCCTTATTGAGAAAGCGGTCTTCGGTCAAATGCTGCACACAAACAGCTAACATTCCCTTTGAGTGTGGCCGTTTTCCACCGGCAAAAAAAATCTACCCACTGATTTCTGATGGCATTGTCTTTTGGAGGAGAAAATAGTTGTGCTTTTTTTCGCATCCAAAAAAACTTGTACAAACAGCTTTGGGGGACATACTGATAAATCTACACGTTAGACAATTTGCGCTCATTTGTGTCTGATAAAATAGATTCCGGGGTGGGCAGGTCCAGCGCCGTGATCGACTCTGGTCAGGTCTGTCCTAATGAGACGGAACAACCTGAAATCAGGTTTAGCCCGAATCTCGTGAAGATCTCGGGACGAGCTGTTCAGAGAGGAAATCACGTTCAGGAAATCACGTTCTCGGATTACGGCAAAACCCGTGTATCTTATGTTTAGAAACTTTGCAGAGATTGAGTATGGACCAAAGTGTTTGCCCCCTTCCTGATTTCTTATTCTTTTGCATGTTTGTCACGCTTAAATCTTTCACATCATCAAACAAATTTAAATATTAGTCAAAGACAACACATGTAAACAGAAAATGCAGTGTTTAAATGAAGATTTTATTATTTAGGGAGAAAAAAAATCCAAACCTACATGGCCCTGGGTGAAAAAGTAATTTCCCCCTAAACGTAATAACTGGTTGGGCCACCCTTAGCAGCAAAAACTGCAATTAAGCATTTGAGATAACTTGCAATGAGTCTCTTACAGCGCTGTGGAGGAATTTTGGCCCACTCATCTTTGCAGAATTGTCGTAATTCAGCCGAGCATTTTCAAGCATGAACTGCCTTTTTAAGGTCATGCCACAGCATCTCAAAAGGATTCAGGTCAGGACTTTGACTAGACCACTCTAAAATTTTTATTTTGTTTTTTATCAGCTATTCAGAGGTGGACTTGCTGCTGTGTTTTGGATCATTGTCCTGCTGCAGAACCCAAGTTCATTTCAGTTTGAGGTCACGAACAGATGGCCGGACATTCTCCTTCAGGATTTTTTGGTAGACATCAGAATTCATGGTTCTATTTATCACAGCAAGTCTTCCAGGTCCTGAAGCAGCAAAACAGCCCCAGACCATCACACTACCACCACCATATTTTACAGTTGGTATGATGTTCTTTTTCTGAAATGTGGTGTTAATTTTATGCCAGAAGTAATGGGACACACACCTTCCAAAAAGTTCAACTTCTGTCTCGTCAGATCACAGAGTATTTTCCCAAAAGTCTTGGGGGATCATCAAGATGCTTTCTTGCAAAATTGAGACGAGCCTTTGTGTTCTTTTTGGTCACCAGTGGTTTTTGCCCTCGAACTCTCCCATGCTGGCCATTTTTGGCCAGTCTCTTTATTATGGTGGAGTCATCAACACTGACCTTAACTGAGGCAAGTGAGGCCTGACGTTCTTTGGACGTTGTTGTGGGGTCTTTTGTGACCTCCTGCATGAGTGGTCGCTGCGCTCTTGGGGTAATTTTGATCGGTCAGCCACTCCTGGGAAGGTTCACCACTGTTCCATGTTTTTGCCATTTGTGGATAATGGCTCTCACTGTGATTCGCCGGAGTCCCAAAGCCTGGGAAATGGCTTTATAACCTTTTCCAGACTGATAGATCTCAATTACTTTCTTTCTCATTTGTTCCTGAATTTCTATAAATCTCAGCATGATGTCTAGCTTCTGGTCTACTTCACTTTGTCAGGCAGGTTCTATTTAAGTGATTTTTTTTATTGAGAACAGGTGTGGCAGTAATCAGGCCTGGGTGTGACTAGAGAAATTGAACTCAGGTATAGTAAACCACAGTTAAGTTATGTTTTAACAGGGGGGGCAATCACTTTTTCACACAGGGCCATGTAGGTTTGGATTTTTTATCTCTCTTAATAATAAAAACCTTCATTTAAAAACTGCATTCCGTGTTTACTTGTGTTGTCTTTGACTAATATTTAAATTTGTTTGATGATGTGAAACATTTAAGTGTGATAAACATGCAAAAAAATAAGAAATCAAGAAGGGGACAAATACTTTTTCACACAACTGTATATTATAACCAATATTATACCAATTATAATATTAAACATACGTATGGATCAGCATAATAGGGGACCTTTAAACTACAAATACAAATGATGTTGTGACGTCTTTGCATAGGCGTCAGTTTAGGTGGGGACAAGGGGGACATGTACCCACCACTTTTTGTCAGAAGTCATTTTGTCCCCACCACTTTATCTCACAGTGTTTTTTTTTTAAATTCAATGGAAAAAAAAAATGGTCATACATAATTTAAAGGAGAGACTGCAAACGGCCACTAAATGTGCCTGCAGAGAAACAGGACTGGCTGCGTGCATATCGCAACATTGTAACAACTTCAGCCAGAATAACACAGTTGCATAGACCCGGACAGACTAGAGTAAAGAGTTCAGACGAGAACTTCAGCAACAAAGTAACTGTGAGGGTGAGAACAAGAAAGAGATGAGTCCTCAGGGCAGGGGATCCCCCCAAATTAATAGGCACGTTCTAATCAAACCGAAGTTTTAAGCTAGTGCGCTATTTTGCGGTTTTGAAATTAGCCCGATGTCAAATTAGCCAGCTATTCTTGCCCTTTGAAAACACAAATAGCACGCTATTTCATCGGGAAAATTTCCCCCGAAATCTTGGTCTAGTTCCCAAAATAGCCGGTTAATTCGGGAACTAGCTAATTAGCCAGCTAGCCAATTTGTGTTCCGTCTTCATCAGAAAAAACACTTTTCGATAACATTAATGCTCTATGATTAGAGTTCATTTTTGTTCCTAACTTCGTGAAGAAAACAGCAAGCAAGACAAGAAGAACAAAATGTACTATCTCAGCTCTATTTTTCCTCCTCCTCTCAATTTTTGAAATGATGCAAAGTGCGCATACATCAACTTCTGGCTAAATTCTCGAGCTTACCGCCCTGGGATATAGAGGCTGATGGAGAGAGACGCAAGACTGTAACATCGGGCTTAATTCAAAACCGTAAAATAGCGTGTTAGTTTAAAACTTTGGTCGCATCAAACATGCCTAACGCATAATGGTCTTCTGTTAGCCACCCAGGGTGAGTAGTAACTGTTACCCCTTTCCTACTACAAATTGCGTAACCCAGGGATATGCCGCCCTGCGTTAACCTTTTCCTACCCCAGGGCTCGTTAACTCCGAGATGTGTTCCCATTACCACTCACTACCCCGGTGTTTCGGTGTTCGGTTTGCGCCTTGCGAATTCCAACTACTACGTTCATTGATAAACGCCAATTTCTGCAAATAACTTCATCAGATTTGCTGGTAACCATTCACCATCGCTGGCATTTGTACGTAGGTATTATTGGTGAAAAAGGTTTTGAGCACCTGTCACAGTGGAATTTGTAGTTGTGTACATCGATTTGTATGTGTATCAGTAAATTTGAGGTCACATACACTATGAGTTGTGTGCTAGTAGATTTTTTTTCTCTGCACAAGTACAACACAACACTTACACATTCACAAATTCTTAATTACAGGTGCACAAATCCTATTTTACAAGTCACAGATTAAAAAACTGACACAAACACATTTTTACTCATTTTTTGTTGCAGTATATTTGGTGCAAAACATATTTGTGCACCTGTTTCAAACAATGTGAAGTTGTGGACAAATTTTGAATATGTGCAAATCTGAATGTGAATTTGTGCAATGATAGTTTAATGTATGTGAAATTATTTCTCACGAAAATATTTGTGTTCTTTTAAAACACAAATACAAATCGATAACTACAACTACTCGAATCTTCGAATCGTCACAGATTCTGTGTCCTACAAGTCGCAGATTCTGTTTTCTACAAGTCACAGATTCTGTTTCCTACAAGTCGCAGATTCTATTTCCAACAAGTGAAAAATCGCGCCCCGTCCACTAAGATATTTGGTACTTTACTTGAGTTTTTTTTTTTTTTTAAACCGGAACGTTTACTTTTACTCTACTATATTTAAAAGAGAAAAAAGTATTCTTTTTCTTCGTTACTTTGACAGTAGCCAGTTCGTTACTCCTCACAAATTTAAATATTAATGTCTGCAAAGTTGCACTATCTGGGGCAGGCTTTAGAATGAAAGCCTATACCCATATCAGCTCATGCTGGAAAAGAATGACTATCCCTGCTCTCGACCAGTGGTCTTCAGCGTCGTCCCTGGGGATACCCAGTGTTTGCTGGTTTTTGTTCCAACTACAATTGTAATCATAGGATTTTAACAAGCTGTTAATGTTTTAATTAGGTGTTTTTTGTGTTTAGAGTTGTTAATTACTCTCTTTAGCCAAATGTTTCATAGAAACGTCCATACATGTTCTGAAGAATAAAATACCGTAGAGCAGGGGTGTCAAACTGACCCGCAAAAGGGCCAAGATGCAGCAGGTTTTCACTCCAACGATGCAGAAGCACACCTGATACAACTAATCAGATGTGCAGGCCTAGATCAGTTGATTAAATCAGTGCTTTCAGGTGAGCTTCTGCTTGGTACGATTGAAAACCTGCAGCCTCTTGGCCCTTTTACGGGTCAGTTTGACAGCCCTGCCCTAGAGGATAGTGTGTTTATTTCAAAACTGCAAGAAATTTCAAGTAATATAACATTTCAAGCAGATCAAATTAGACACTGAGGAAATCAGTAAACCCCCAAATTAGGCTGCTGGGCACAACTGTTTCAAATTCTTTCAAAAAAAACTTCAGCTAAACTTAATTACATTAACATAACACAAAACTGTTTTGGCTCTTTACCATTTGCTTGTTGATTAACTTTGTCATGATGTGCCAAATAATTTTCACCAATAAGGAGCTTACCACTTCTTTAATTGTATCTCCCCAACAATAGTATCGGGAGATACTATGGTTTAGTTTCGGGGCCGCCGCGCCAGCAGAAATGCTCTGTTCCGGGCTCAGACAGCCACAATTATTACAGGATTTTTTTCTAATTTTACACAAGGCGAAGATATTTATTTTACAATTCTCAAGACCGATTTTTGGCAATTTCAGACGTCCAATATGGCTGTCTAAAATTTGGGGATCAAGGAGATTCACGACTCGGTCCCTGTGGCGACCGAGTTATCTAGTTTGATTGGTTACATTGTTTTCTCTCATTTTATGCCGTTTTTTTCAACGCAATGTAGGTATGGTTTTTTTTTTTTTTTTACTTCTTGATGGCACACATTAATATTTCTGTTAACGTGGGTTGAGAGCAAATAACTGCCCTTAATATTAAATGCACTAAATTAAGACTAACAGTTTGTTAAAATCCTGCTATTAGAATTGCGGTTGGAACAAAAACTAGCAAACACAGGGGGTCCCCAGGAACGACGCTGAAGACCACTGCTCTTGACCAAAGTTAAGAAAGTAAGTCTCGCAGCAGGTATAGCCAAGGACATTCTTGGAAACACAATCTAAGTGTTGAGGAAGCTTTCCAGCTGAAGGTCTACTCTAGCTAAACTTTGGACTGACCAAGCTTTTGGACAGCTCAAGGACAATAGTTCTTAATCTCAGTCCTGGGGCATCCCTGTTTATGCTGGCTTTTGTTCCAACCACAATTGCACTGCAAAATTTAAATAAGATGTTGATATGACCTAAGTAGGTGTGTTTCATGTTTAAAGCAGTTATTTACCATCTAAAGCCACATTTTGACAGAAAAGCCCATGATTGCCATAAAGAATAAAAGACCCTTGAACACATTATCTATTTTACTATATTGCAAGAAATTTCAGGGGACAAAATTTTTAAACAGACCAAATTCGACACTTAAGAAATCAGTCACCCCCAGATTAAGTTGCTGAAGACAGATGTTTTGCATTCTTTCTATATAATATGTTTGAACGTAATAACATTAACATGGCACAAAGCAAGTTTGATTCCATCATTTGCTTGCCTAATAAGTTGTTAGTTTCCACGACCATGTGTCCACAGCCTCACCAATTAGGAACCCACTTTGGGCTCAATTTTTCCCTTTTGATGCAGTTGTTTCTAAGATCTTACAATATGAATATCGATTTAGTTTCTCTTGGTGTGTATGGATTTGTTCAAATGAGGCTTCATATGATAAATAACCGCTCAAAACATAAATGCACCTGATTAAGACAAATTGACAGCTTGTTAAAATCCAGTGATTGCAATTGTGGTTGGAACAAAAACACATTGGTGCATACACAGGGGTGCCCCAGGACCAAGATTGAGAACCACTGCTCTAGGAAACCCACCCCTGATCAATGACTTACTCCTCGAGACATGTTAAAACCAAATAGATTTAATAAGTCTGTTTAACTGTTCTTAAAAATCATCCTCACCGGCCTGAGACAGCTTTCGTAATCCACGTTAAACTTACGGTCTAACGTTAACTTCACCAAAGATTTGCGACCTGACTTTAGCTATGATATCATGGCCATTAGCTAGCTTCGTTAAAATTCAAAACTGGACACTGATCGCAATGATCACATAAGTTGTGTTCTTGCTTATTTAGATGTGTATTCAGCATAGTAATGATGCAATAAACAGCTAGTTTCAGATGTCTCAGTTCATTTTATTTTAAAAATAATACTCACCTCTGCTGGATCCTTAGCTTCGTGTCCCCTGGTCCGGAAAAGTACGTTGAAATAACTACTGACAGACTAACCAGTAACCAGTAACTGCGCTGAAATTGTTCCGGGTAAAGATCATGAGTGGCCATCTCGAAATTACAATTTTATGTCGTTAACTCTTAAGTAAAAGCACTTGCAATATGATGCAAGGAAAGTGTATTTATCCTCCTCTGCTGTTTCTCGGTGTTAAAACCCTACGCCATATAAATAAAAGGTCAAGACCAAAAAGGATGGATTGGTATTTTCTTTTTTACTTTGTATTTTTTAAAATGTAGAGGAAACAAACCCGCAGAAGTACACAGACCTCCGTGAACTCGTACTACCTTTTCCCCTCAGATTACTTGGGTCCACTGGTAAAAGAAAACTAAGAGCCACAGAAACATGTTAGCGGCGGTGATTAATAAAACCCTGGCACGTCAACTTAACTGGACGGGAATGAATGGAAAGCGGTCCTTCGTCCTTCACCGAAAATCACTAATACGTGAGAAGAATAACCATAATTTTTTCTTGTGATAATAACTATTGCAGATGTGTCATTTGCGCTCTTTCTCTGTTTTCTCTGATATGCAGGAGCTGTGAAAAAAAATGCCTACAGCAAAACAGCCACCGACAAGGAAATCTAGAAAATTGCGGAGGCTGAATTTAGCTGGTGATCGGGACGAAGAGAGAACGCAACGGGAACAGGCAAAACAGTCGAACCTACCCTTCCATTGAATTATCTTTCTTTTGAATAATTTTGTAATTTTAATTAATGCATTTTAAAAATAAACATGATGAATTGTACAGCCTGTGTATTCCTTTTTGAAAGCACCGTGGTTACTGTTCAAGTGATTTTTTTTGCCTATTAAAATCCCTTGTATTATTGCCGTGTAACCCATGGAACACAATATGAGTGCTGTCATAAGCACCAGTCGGCTCTGAGATGGCTTGCAACTTTGGCCCACATGGTCTGGGCTGAGTCTGGCCCGATGTTCAAAAAGAAGCTGGGCCGACTCCGCTCGCCAGCTCTGGCCCAATTCCAAAGAGAATCGTCAAACGACTACCACCCAGCGTCGCGCCAGCACCAATTTGCTGTCTGTGTTCTTGTTATCATATAGCAGCGATCCATATTTATTCTTTAAGCACTTAATCTCCTCCTTCAGGCCTCAATGTTGCGACTGTTTTGGTCGCATATGCGACTCGTATTTCAGTTTTGCGATCAATAATTTTTTGCCAGTCGCACCCCTGCGCCTTGAAAATTTTGACCATGTGCGACCAAATAGTAATCTAACATTCATTACTATATCAAAAACGTAATTAATAATTTTTGGTAAACTTAATAACGTCAGAAAACGGATATAATTCGGCATTAATTTACTCTACCGGAAGCAAACATGCGATAACAGAAACTCCGTACAACACTAAGGCGGTATCGCTTTGACTTGAATTGATATACAAAGCTGTTATGCGAGTTGCTTCGAAGCTCCGTTTTCAGAAGTAGGATTCGCGCTATCGTAATAAGCTTAATGCTGGGCCATGCAATGTTGAGAGCTTAAAGCCTGATGCCCCGTTCACACATATCGCTACTTGCACATCTCAGAGCGAGAACCGTCAATAGAATGTGAACGTGTTCCAGCAGAATGTGGCGAGGTTACTGTCAGCGATGCGAGTGAAGCGAGTTACCAATGACATTGTATGATGGAGATGATTGACACTTGACGAGAACAGACAGTTCCACAGAGAGCTGCCGTTTGAACACCATGTCAAGAATATTGGTTCCTACCATCATGTCTGAAGCAAAAACTTGTTTCCCGACGACACTTCCGCGGTGGGAAGTAAACTATCGGGAAGCCATGGCAACCTACACCAGTGGCAGAGAATTTTCCTACGGGCGAGTAAAATTTTAGCGAGAAGCTAGGGGCAATGAGCGAGTAGCGATATGTGTGAACGGGGCATCATTCACAGATATCGCTACTCGCCCATCGCCCCTCGCTATTCGCTGAAATTGTACTCGCCGGCAGAAAAATTCCCTGCCATGGCTTCCCCATGGTTTACTTCCCATCCACTGCAAACGCGTCCGAGGGAAACAAGTACCCTGATAGCAGACTGACCTCATTTAGACGTAATGAACTGGTCCTAACCTGGCAAATACGTCATACGTCATATATCCGACTATTTAACGACGTTAATTTGACGTCTATATGAGACCAAAAATGTTCTCACTTTTTATATGACCGTTATGTGACGTATTTTTTACGTCATTCATTTACCACTTTTCCATGTCTTTTTAAGACCACATTACGTGTTTTTTTTACGGGTTATTATTTACCACCTTAAGAAATTATGTCAATTATCATGTGGCTAACACCGCAGGAAATAAGTTTAATTTAATATTTCATTTCTTGTTTCTTGAATTTTCAAAAAGGGAAATTTATTTTGGGATGGTCCCGCGATGCGTCATTTTTTTCCCCCCAGGTGAGGGCGTTATTAACCCTATCCAGCCCAATTTATTATATTGAGATATGAAAAATCTTTCATTCGTGGAGAATAGTTCTCATACTCTAGTGGCTGCAGGTGGAACTAATGTTGTATTTTTGCAATACTGAGCTGGAAGAGTAACTTTATCAAATCATTTCCCATGTGGTCTTTATATTTTATCATCAATCATCAATTAATTTATTGTTGCAAATTCGCAACATGAGCCTGGAGAGGGTTAAATGAAACTTTCTGCCATGTTTTCTTGCGCGAAGTTTCCTGATTCACTTCATTAGCTGCGCAGCAGTTTCGAGCAGACGCGTGCCGCCCGCCCTGTACTCAGCTGGGTAAAAAAAATACGCGCCCCGGATGCAAATTTTTTTTCCCTAACCCATATATCCATTGCACCCGCTATTCTGCTCCTGATTGGTCGATAGGTTGACGTCATCATGATCATGAAATGAACATGGCTGCGTCTACACTTCATCACTTCGGATGTGAAGAATTGTCTATCGAAGAGTTTCCTGAACTCAGTGTACGTTTTTACAATCAGTAACACATCAGGTTTGAAAGATTATCGATTTTGGATGTTATATGACATGTTTTTTGCAGGAAATTGCGAGTTTATAGGCCTCTTCCAGAGCTGCATATCACTGGCACTGTGCGTTTGCTGATGGTGCATGCATTGATTTGACATGTATGGGATGCATATAGGCCTACAAGGCTCAAGTCAATCAATACTGTGTTGAAAGGCCACCCAGTGTGAAAATTTGAACCGCTCTACAACGATCTATTGTCATCTCTAATTGTAAGGCGAACGCTCGGCCAATCCATTGAAGACAATCGACCAATCAGGAGCCGAATAGCGGGTGCAAAGGATATATGAGTTAGGAAAAAAAAAATCTGCGTCCCGGATATGGTTTGGCTGAAAGTTGAAATAAAAAAAATTAAATATATTCTGTGAAGGATGTTGAGGTAACTTTTTCTGTTTTGGCTGTTGCTGTTTACTTTTGTTTTGTTTTTGTTTGTTTTTTCCCCATTTTTTTACACTTCAACAATCATTATGTTTTCAATCTTTTATTCTTTTTACCAGCTCAGTTTGTCTGAAAACCTGTTTGTTCATATTTATGTTTCAAGGGGAGGCCCGAGCAGATGATAAGTCTGTTTGAATAGAAGCGCAAAAATGAGAGGAACAGATTAATGAAAGTTTGAGCAAATTGCAATTCAAAATAAGAAATTTATGAATTTTTGAAGTTGTGATCAGACACAAATTGGTTACTCTGCAATGTATCTTATGCGCTCTCTTCCCATTAGCACAGCATCAGAAAAATCTATTCCATCATCAATGACAAAGAAAATGAAAAATTATGAAACTTTATGTACAGAGAAATTGAAAGGTGAGCTCACAAGATACATCACAGCGTTGCCAATGTGTGTGTGATTAATCTCAATTTTAAAAATTCATAACTTACTTATTATGACTTGGAATTGATCCAAACTTTCACTGACCTGTTCCTCCCATTATTCTCCTTCTTGTCTGGGTGGACTTCCCCTTTAAGCCAAGGAAATGCTGCCTGAAGGTTCTTGTTTTAGGGTTCTCATTGTACCATTATTTAGCTAAAATCTTTGGGGTACATTTCTCTTAAACAGAACTGACTTCTCGTATGATTGCCATGTTAAAATCCCTTGGTTACTTGAGGTGTGTATATAAGTTGTATGCAGTTTAATGTGTAGTAGTTTTCTCTCATACATGTATGTTAATTTTGTGTGAGTTATGAACTAAAAATAAGTAATAAGCTCGCTTGTTACTCTCAATGTGATGTGTTTTCATTATTGCAATATTGAAAATTAAGTTAGTCAAATCTATTGACATATTTTCCAATTTTCTTGACCAATTTTCTTTGGCTTTTCACAAATGTGCTTCCATTCTGTTATCATATTTTGCAACATGTTTTGTTTAGTGACACTGTGTAAAACTTGCTGGCAAGAATAATGTCGCCTCATTTGATATCTGAGTTAAGAGCAAAGAAATCGACATGTGCAACAAGATACCTTGTATCTGATCAAAGTTTATTATCCCCCGCCAACACGAAGTGGGAGGGGGATATAGGTTTGACCTCAGTCCATCCGTCCGAGATAAAGGGGACAGCTTTACTCAGAAACTACTACAGATACAGTAACCAAATTTGGTGTGTACCTTCAAACCATAAAGGCCTTGATCGAGTTTGAAAATAAGAAGCGCGCGATTGGCGGGGGATGTTGTAGACCATGTTGACTTGTTTTACTATAAATGTGAAATTTGTACATATGTATTAGTGTTGCCAAAAATGTTTTCTCTTATTTTACAGTACTGACTTAACAGTGATAAAATAAAGACATTTTACCAATATGACAAAATATGACGTCAAAAAAGGATGTCTTTTTTTACGTCTTGTGCTGTTGCAAACTGATGTCTTAAAGACGTAAATATATGACGTAAATAAGATGTCTATTTTTTACCAATATAACAAAAGTATGACGTGATATTTACCAGTATGAGAGCTTGTTTTTGGTCTCAGAGACGTCATAGAGATGTCTATCTTTTACCAATATGACAAAATATGACGTCAAAGAAGGACGTCTTTTTTTACGTCTTGTGCTGTTGCAAACTGATGTCTTAAAGACGTAAATATATGACGTAAATAAGATGTCTATATTTTACCAATATGACAAAAGTATGACATGATATTTACCAGTATGAGAGCTTGTTTTTGGTCTCAAAGACGTCATAGAGATGTCTATCTTTTACCAATATGACAAAATATGACGTCAAAGAAGGACGTCTTTTCTTACGTCTTGTGCTGTTGCAAACTGATGTCTTAAAGACGTAAATATATGACGTAAATAAGATGTCTATTTTTTACCAATATGACAAAAGTATGACGTGATATTTACCAGTATGAGAGCTTGTTTTTGGTCTCAAAGACGTCATAGAGATGTCTATCTTTTACCAATATGACAAAATATGACGTCAAAGAAGGACGTCTTTTTTTACGTCTTGTGCTGTTGCAAACTGATGTCTTAAGGACGTAAATATATGACGTAAATAAGATGTCTATTTTTTACCAATATGACAAAAGTATGACGTGATATTTACCAGTATGAGAGCTTGTTTTTGGTCTCAGAGACGTCATAGAGATGTCTATTTTTCACCAATATGACAAAATATGACGTCAAAAAAGGACTTCTTTTTTTACGTCTTGTGCTGTTGCAAACTGATGTCTTAAAGACGTAAATATATGACGTAAATAAGATGTCTACTTTTTACCAATATGACAAAAGAATGACGTGATATTTACCAGTATGAGAGCTTGTTTTTGCTCTCAAAGACGTCATAGAGATGTCTATTTTTTACCAATATGACAAAATATGACGTCAAAAAAGGACGTCTTTTTTACATCTTGTGCTGTTGCAAACTGATGTCCTTAAGACGTAAAATACAGGTCGCAAAAATGACGTCTACAGGACGTAATTTTTACCAGTCTCTGCTATCAGGGTAGTGGCTGTATAACATACCAGCGGGTGCATACACGTCATTATCTGCCTTGGTTAAGATTGCTGACCATTCAAAATTCATAAAATTAACCCATAAATAGTACCACTTATAGATCGCCTTTTCTGTTTTCTATTGTCAGCTAAGGCATGGTTTGATGTCCGCAGTTGGCTGACAATTAGCTTCCAAAAGCATATTCGGCTAAAGAGAGAAACGTAATTTAAAACATGCTCTCACCTGAAACGCAGATGATTGCATACACTCTATTCCATGCGTCATGCTTTCTGTTTTTATTATTATAATTTTTTAAGGGTGGTATCATAGAGCATGTACAAGCAATGGCCTGAGATGCCAGATTGCCCTCCGGTTGAATGGGATGATGATTGCTCCCCCACGGCCAGTTGCTCATGGGCAACAGATTGAGTGGCACACCCCCTCCCCCTTGTTCTTGAAACTGAAGCTGTTACCTTAATTAAAACATAAAGACTTTATCTTGATTTTTGTTGTTTTTTCTTATATTTAAGTTCCTTTTTTGGTACTTTGTTAATTTTGTGCTCCTAAAACTTATTTCATGCTCCTAAAAATTTAATTGTGCTCCTAAAAAATTTTTTTAGGAGCATGCATGCTCCTTGAGGAAAAAAGTTTACATTGAGGCCTGTCCTTGACTTTCCTTTTTCTGCTACAGTACTGAAAGACCGCTTAGGCTTAGTTTTTGCCCCTTCTGCAATTTGTCTTTCCCACAGTCTTTTTGCATTCCTCCTCTCTTTCTTGAGCACAGCCCGCATTTTACAGTATTCAGCCTTAGTGTTCTCATTGTTATCCTTTATGTAAATCTTGTACAGATTCTTTTTCTCCCTCAAACTCCTACGAATAGCTGTGGTCATCTACTGTAGATTCTGCTTTTTCAGCTTACTTTTGGGCACCTTTGGAATGAATTTGCGTTGTGAATCAAGTAAAACCCCCTTAAATCTTTTCTGTATCTCATTTACAGACTGACAGTCCAGGAGTGTCTCCCATTTTATTTTGCTTAGATATGAGTGCATCCTGTCAAAGTTTGCTTGCCTAAAATTGAAAATTTCAGTTTTTGAAGACACCTTTTTAACTTCCCATGAAACATCAAAATTAACAGTAGAGTGATCACTTGTCTTTAGTGGCTTCAGTGCCTCAACATTGCTAATTCTACCTGGGTCATTACAGAGCACTAAATCTAAAACTGCCTTCTCTCTTGTCGGTTCATTAACATACTGCACCAAAAAATTATAATTTAAAACATCTAGAAATTCTTCCTCCCCCCTACCCTGTCCTTTCACAATTTCCCACTCCAATATATTCTCGGCAGATATACCATTAGCCAGTTCCTCTCTGTACCACTGAAATCATACCATAAGATGGGATCATCAATATAAATTAATTCTCCTGTTGCCATCCAGGAACAAAACACATCTGTCCCGTGATTCCCTCTGGTATGCGTGTTTCAGGTCCTTAGCTTTGTGGGTCTCATCTCTAGTAACATGGTTCTTATATTGTGTCTTGCACAGATTTCATGAGCTTTATCGCAACCCTGTCAGTCACCTGTGATACAATGAGGTCTGAAAGTATTAACGCAGTAACACTGTTAAAAATGGTCGCAACTCTGACAAAACATGGCTGTAGATACCCGCAAAATTAAGTTTAAATTCCCTGCTTTAGCCAATTATTTATTCTATTCAAATCAAATGTGCCGAATCCAATCCACTAATTGCATCCAGTCCAGCAATAACACTCTCCAAATACCAACAAACATGGCATTTCCAATGGCAGTCTGTATTTTGAGTGGACGAAAACTGAAGTGCTCTTTTTAGTAAACTTTGTCCTTTATCTTTCAACTTTATGCATGCCCATGCACATACAGCAAGCCCAACAGAGTTTCATAATGACAGAACATAAGAAACACTGATCAGAGAAATGTGAAATAAACTGGAAGCACAGGGACACTCTCCTAGGCCTGATTTACTAAGACCATTATCATGTGCAAAGTGATAGCACATGCAAAGCTAACATGGCTGATAATTGGCTCCAAAAGGATTTTTGCATGCTAAAGGTATAAGTGAGGCCCAAAATGCCTGTTCATTGCTTTATATTTTTATTTGGGAGGGAAATTCTCATCTCGCAGACCAAGTCCTCCATTTCTCCCCTGTATTCTGAGTAAAGTGAGGCAGGAGTTGAGGAGTAAAGACTCGACAAGAGTACAGGATTGCTGTAGCGTGAATAACACTGAGCTCCGTGCTATTATTATTCTCTGTCTTCTTTTGTTCCATGTCCAATATGGCTCTTCCTGTGTTTTACTAGATGAGGCTGAGTGTGTATCAGCAGTCACTGTCTGCAAATTTAATCTACAGTTTCTATGGAAACATGAGCCTCAGAATAGACATCTGAAGCTTATATCGCCTGTTATTCAAATTGTTGATGTCTGTTGCCAGAGTGGGCCTTCATTGAATCAGAAATCACTTAAATTTGAACAAATTGAGTTTCACTATAAAAACAACAAAAATATTGTACATGCAGCCTGATTCCCACTTTTGCTTGTATGTAAAAGGAGACATTTTGCAAAACCATTGCATATTAAATATTAATAATCTTGTGTCATCAAAGAAATGACTTGCTTCATTCAAATAATAAACTCCCCGAAAGTATAGATGGGGATCCGACCATTACCAGTGTAATTTCCCACTATGTCACCTAACCATAGTAATTTCCCCCATATACCCAGCAGGACTGAAGCAGACAGCCTTAGGTCTCAACATGAATCACTGCAGCGCTGGTAAATCCATGACATTAATGAACATCAACTGTTGCCATTCTAGGAAAAAGATTCTGAGCAATTCTCCTTATCAGCAGACATGTGATGACTACACATTGCCCAACATCATCAGAGGACCTGGCGTTTATTTAGCATCTTGTATTGGCAGGGATTATTTTTCCTGATGGGGGGTAGATGTTCCCAAACTGCTGCCTCAAATACTGCAAACACCAGCCCCCCACCCCACAAATACCTCAGTAACTCAGAACATCTCACATTCGCTGTATATGCCAGTTTTTTCCCTCATGCATGTTAATCAAATTTATTTGTAGCAACGGTGTTAAGGTAGCTTGCTTGCCAATCTGCCACAATCATTTCATTTGTTCTCAAAAGCAACTGCCTTCAAGCCAGCACAGTGGGAAGGAAAGTACTTTTTATGTTAAAATATTTTCAGAGCATAAAAGCTGGACCCATGTAATGTATGACGTTCACTTTGCATCTTGTATGAGTAGCAGTTACTGCTTGCACTCTGGTTGTAGCTTTCAACTCTAAACATTGGCTCTTACTCTACAATTATTTGTTAGATCCCTTTTCCTGCAGTTTTGACAACTCTTGAAACTGCTTAACACCAAGTCTTTTTAAATTGCCCAGAGATAGGCCAGCTGGCAGGCAGAAGATTTTGTTCTGCTTAGCTGCTGCAAAAATTTGGTTGTTTTTCACAAAATGATTTCTTGGAGCAGGAAGGTTGAAGTGGTGCATTTCATTACAGAAGCTACTGAGACCGTGCAACATATGTATGAGGATAAACTCATGATAGTGTTCTGAATGCAGAGGCTAGGCATGGAATTCTGGGACACCTAAATGAATAGTGTTCTGGACCTGCCATCTGACCAGTATTTCTGAGGTCTCTTTGTAGCTGTGCACCCCTCCCCCAAGCTAGAAGCCCACAGAACAGTCACCTTGTTTTTTTCTTACTAGCAGAAGCTGTGACTGGTCGCGTTGCTATTATCATGATTATAGCTGTAACCCAATAATCAGACTCTGAAATTTCAGCGATCATTTAGGAAAACCCAGCTATACGTTTCTTCCAAACATTAACTGTAATTTCACTGAACAGTTTTATCTCCTGCCTGATGACTCCTGCTTATAACCAAATTTTCCCCCGTGCCACCAATCCCTTAAGCAGGAACAGGCCTTACCTGTTTCCCATCCAGTGTGTACAGCCGCTTCACTGCCCCAGAGTCCAGCTTGATGGCATCGGTGATGTCAGTCAGCACCTGCTCAAAGGAATGTGCCGTCTTCTTGTTGAGCAGGATCCGCACGGCTTTGCGTGGCTTCACCCCACTGCGTATCACCGTCACAAGCTTGGGCTTGATGAAGTCCTTGCTCTCCCGCAATTCGCCCCGCAAGGACTGGGAGGAATGCGAACGCATTGCCCCGCCACCTGATGCGGAAGCAGCCGCCCTGACGTTGACACCCCAGTTGGGATTGACATTCTTGGTGTACTCCACCTTGCGGAATGGCTCATTTGAGGCACAGACATAACTCTCTCCTGCAGGAGGGAGCAATTGGATGAAAAAAATCAAGAGGAAGCAAACCACAGCATAATATCCTCAGGAACTTCTGGAGTAGTGTTAAGTGTAAACATTTAAAACCATATGACATTCCTTTGAGAGAAAATGCCTTGAATTTGTATGGTAGTTATTATGGAAAAAGGTGGCCAATTTGACCAATCTAAGATTTTATTCTGGTGTAACAAAAAAGCATGTGAAATTCAATTAAATTTCATTCAACTTAAATTTTTCCATCTGTGACTACTTAGAAATAGTTAATGAATGAAAACTTAGGACTATCAATCTATCTTTGAGATTAATTTATAACAGTGTGGAGGGAAATCTACCATTTTTGTTGATTAACCCCTTTGTGCAGAAGACAAAAATGCCAATTTTTTCCTGCTGTGCATGAGCCTATTTAGGCTTTGTATCTCAGTATTTGAGTCTCAGAGACTGTGGAAAATTATTCCGGTGAAGCAAGGCATTTGGAAATTCAATTACAGACTTGTTTAGGAATAAAATGTCGGAATTTACGGACGCTAGCGTCTATGGGCTCTAATTTCGAAGACCAGGCGCGGCAAATAGGGGGTGCGCCGCGCCAACGGGGTGTGTCCAGGCGTATGTTGCAATTTCGTGCCCGGCGTAGCCTGGCGCAATTACTCCTCTGTCCCGCCTCTGTCCCTCCTTCCAGCGCAAGTTGGCAAAGAAGGCGTATTTGGGTATACACAGCCGACTCAAATATGGCTCATTGGCAAGAGAAACGATGGATAGCGTGTTCCTATTATTACAGCCAGTTGCTGCTTAAAATTTAGGGATTAACATGCATGGACAACCATGCAAGATACATTACACATTTATTTTCAATATGTGATCTTAACTCAGTACGAGATAATAGCAATCAGGCTGTATTCCTTTCCCCCACTAAAAACGATAAAACCTAAGTAACAATAATAGTAGCCTAGTATTAAGCCGCTTGCACACTGGACGCGAAACAAATTTTTCGCTCGACTGATTGCGTTGAAAGCAGTGTCTTGTGTCCGAAAGTCTGACAGGCTTTTAATATATCTCCGTGTCCGACAGTCTATTATTGTCTTTAATTTCTACAAAACTACTGACTCTTTTAGATATTAAACGTGAATGTTTTGATAAGAGGGCTCAGTTCTTCAAGATGAGTACCGAGAATTTCAATTAATGTTTCTGTTTAAGCTCTGCTCAATAAAGTGAGTCGACATTAGCGCGAGACAATGTACAATGCCTCAGTGTCTGACAGCCAAAAAAAAAGAGGACGATTAGAACAGATTGATAACGAAATAAAGAATATAAAGAAAAATTTTAACAACAGAACATCCAACGAACACTGCGATTAATTTATTTGCGGGTCATCTTTTTTGGATGTTCTTTTGGTTGGTGATGTATATGTATTTTTATTCTTTATTCCATTATAAATCTGTTCTCATATCAATACTTTTATTTTTTGCTGGATGCCGGACATGGAGTATTTTGCATTTCGCGTCGGACAGTCTTGATCGTGCATGCAATAATTTATTCACACTGTCAATGGTCATGGAATTGATTTGCTCTCTGATTGCAAGCACTATTTTATCTCTGCTGTGGAAATGAAGCGTGAATCTGTTCGATCCATATGACAAATTTTCAAAAGAAAGACTGAATAAAGACTTGTTCTCTATCTTCAAAGGACGAAAACAGACGAATAAAATGACCAAGAAAAGTTGATAGCTCTTTGCATTGACTTTGACTGTAATCATTCGTGCGAAAAATTTGTTTCGCGTCCAGTGTGCAAGCGGCTTTACCTAGCATAGAACGCAAGCATTATATACGCACTGCCTAATGCCGAGGCAGCTTGTGGTTGGCTGAGAAAGATGTGAAGTCGTTAATTTGCATCATTGATTCAGTTGCGTTGATGAAGTCAGGTCGAGTTTCCATCACGCGTGCCAATCGCCTTTGATCTGACATCAGGACAATCGATATAGATACTGTAATTTATCTGCTGATTCAGATAGTTACATTAAACAGTGGTTGCTATAATTATTTACTGTATTGAAATGTGCCTGACATTCTGGAAACCTGCCTGTGAGGTTTCGGTGACGTGTGCGCACTGCGCACCAGTCATCCAAATAACCACTGCACAGAAAGTGAACCAGGTTGCAGCTGGCGAGCTTTCTGCGCAACTGCAGCGAAGACTTTTTCTACAAAATTGTCACTGCGTCTTGATGAATAAGTGACACCTCCCCCTACTACGCCGCCACACCCAACTCGGCGCACGTTCGTCCGTGCACGGTGCTGCACCTCACGCAATTAGCACTGCGCGGGCTGCGCCGGACAAAATTACCACTGCGTGGGCTGTGCCACGCTTCGCCACCTGCACTGCGCCAAGAAATTAGAGCCCTATATCTGTGCAAAGGGGTTGATCAATAGATATTTGTAGTTTCCCACAAATATCCGCAAATTTATTGTGTCCTCTCATTATAAAATGCATGAAATAGAATCAGTGCACTTAATTTAGGTCAACCGACCTTAACTTGATTGGTAAAAGCCTTTTTTGTTAGGCGAATGCAGATCCAAATAACCCTAACGCATTATTAGAGTACGTGAATCTGGCTATATGCCTGCTACTGAACGACATTTTACTTCTAAAACAATCAACTAACTGAAACTGAAAAAAATGCAGCCAGACTGATGCATTGTTTCAACATACCATTCCTGTTCCTGAGTTTGCCATGCTCACTCCCTGAGACAAGATGTAGCACAGGAAATACCTCACAAGAACTCAGTATTTTCTACAGCTAAAAAAGCTAACAACATAATACTGCACCACAAATCTGGCAACAGGTAATCATCTAAGCAATAAAAAAGGGTTAATGATAGCATTTCCTTGAAATATCTCTGTCACGATTCCTATCAGATGAAATTCAGTACTGCAATGTCACTTCAAGAGCAATTAAAAAACTAGTGTCACGTTTGCCCGCGGGCAAAAGTGCGGTCTCCTCATAGTAGCTGGACCTATGAAGATGACCAGTTTGACACTAGAAACAACATAGTGAAAAGTTTTTCAAATGTTAGAATTTAAAAACAACTTGTTTTTGCTTCTAAGTTGAAAGATCTTTTATACACTCAACAAAAATATAAACGCAACACTTTTGTTTTTGCTCCCATTTGTCATGAGATAGACTCAAAGATCTAAAATTCATTCCAGATACACAATATTACCATTTCTCTCAAACATTGTTCACAAATCTGTCTAAATGTGTGATAGTGAGCACTTTTGCTTTGCTGAGACAATCCATCCCACCTCACAGGTGTGTCACATCAAGATGCTCATCAGACACCATGATTAGTGCACAGGTGTACCTTAGACTGTCCACAATAAAAGGCCACCCTGAAATGTGCAGTTTTTGCTTTATTGGGGGTCTGGGGACTCAGAACCAGTCAGTATCTGGTGTGACCACCATTTGCCTCATGCAGTGCAACACATCTTCTTCGCATAGAGTTTATCAGATTGTCAAGTGTGGCCTGTGGAATGTTGGTCCACTCCTCTTCAATGGCTGTGTGAAGTTGCTGGATATTAGTGGGAACTGGTATGCACTGTCGTATACACCGGTCAAGCACATCCCAAACATGCTCAATGGGTGACATGTCCGGGGAGTATGCTGGCCATGCAAGAACTGGGACATTTTCAGCTTCCAAGAATTGTGTACAGATCCTTGCAACATGTGGCCGTGCATTATCTTGCTGAAACATGAGGTGATTTTCATGGATGTATGGCACAACAATGGGCCTCAGGATCTCATCACGGTATCTCTGTGCATTCAAAATTCCATCAATAAAATGCACCTGTGTTCTTCGTCCATAACAGATGCCTGCCCATACCATAACCCCACCACCTCCATGGGACACTCGATCCACAACATTGACATCAGCAAAGCGCTCACCCACACGAGGCCACACACGCTGTGTGCCATCTGCCCTGAACAATGTAAACCGAAATTCATTAGTGAAGAGAACACCTCTCCAACGTGCCAGACGCCATCGAATGTGAGCATTTGCCCACTCAAGTCTGTTACGGCGACGATCTGGAGTCAGGATAAGACCCCAATGAGAACGACGAGCATGCAGTTGAGCTTCCCTGAGACGGTTTCTGACAGTTTGTGCAGAAATTCTTTGGTTATGCAAACCAACTGTTTCAGCTGCTGTCTGAGTAGCTGGTCTCAGACGATCTTGGAGGTAAACCTGCTGGATGTGCAGGTCCTGGGCTGGTGTGGTTACACGTGGTCTGCGGTTGTGAGGCCGGTTGGATGTACTGCCATATTCTCTGAAACGCCTTTGGAGACGGCTTATGGTGGAGAAATGAACATTCAATGCCCAAGCAACAGATCTGGTTGACATTCCTGCTGTCAGCATGCCAATTGCACGCTCCCTCAATGCTTGCGCCATCTGTGGCATTTTGCAGTGAGACAAAACTGCACATTTCAGAGTGGCCTTTTATTGTGGGCAGTATAAGGTACACCTGTGCACTAATCATGGCGTCTGATGAGCATCTTGATGTAGCACACCTGTGAGGTGGGATGGATTGTCTCAGCAAAGCAAAAGTGCTCACCATCACACATTTAGACAGATTTGTGAACAATGTTTGAGGGAAATTTTTTTTTTTAAGTTTATTTATCTCGAACAACAACAGCAAAAACAGAAGATAAGCTACAGTACATAAAAGATAAAAAATAATATAAATAACACAAAATCTAATACAATAACATCACTTGGTATTCATCAGAAGACTGAAAATTTGTAATACGTTTGAGAAGGAGCAGGAAGAAGCAAGAATGCTTGTCAAGTCCTACCCCATCATTACAACCTTCCCCACATCATTAAATCATGATTTTTTTTTCTCTTTTTTGAGCACCGCCTCGTCTCTATATTTGTCCATGATTAATTTCTTATATTTGCTTTTAAACTGTGTAATATTATTGCTTTGCTTAATGTCATCATCAAGGCTATTCCACAGGATCACCCCACAAACTGATAGGCACATGCTTTTTTGTGTCGTGCGGACACAAGCTTATTTCAGATTTAATTTCCCTCTTTGCTCATATCTCGCCCCTCTGTTACTGAATAATTTTTGAATGTTTCTTGGGAGTAGATTGTGTCTTGCTTTAAATATGATTTGTAGAGTTTTAAATTTTATTAGATCCATGAATTTCAGAATGTTTGATTTTAAAAACAGTACATTTGTGTGTTCTCGGTAACCCACATGATTCATTAACCTTACCGCCCTTTTTTGCAGTGTGCATATTTTTTGTAAGTTGCTCCTGAAAGTATTACCCCAGACTTCCACACAGTAGCTGAGATATGGTAGAATTTGAGTGTTATACAGCTTGGACAGTGTTATTTGGTTTAGCATATGTCTAGTTTTCCATAATATCCCAACACTTTTACAAATCTTGGAGCACAGATATTTCACATGAGATTTCCAACAGAGCTTATGGTCTTATACAACACCCAGAAACTTATATTCATAGACCCTTTCTATAATTTCCTTATTAATTTTGATTTGTACCTCTGCATTTATTCTACGCTTACCAAACAACAAGTATTTTGTTTTGTTCATGTTTAAGGACAATTTGTTTTTATCGGACCAGTATTTAATTTTACCCATTTCTTTTGTGACCACCTCTAATAACTGATTTAAATCCATTCCAGAACAAAATATATTGGTATCATCAGCAAAAACAACAAATTTTAGCAAATCTGATACTTTGCAAATGTCATTGATATATAAAATAAACAATTTGGGACCCGGTACTAAGCCCTGTAGGACCCCACAAGTAATATTGAGGCACTTTGATTTGTGTTGACCCATTTGCACAAATTGTTGCCTATTTACAATATAACTTTTCAACCAGTCAAAAGCTAAATCTCTGATACCATACCACTCCATTTTTTCAAGTAGAATTTCATGGTCTATTGTATCAAATGTTTTTTTAAGATCAATAAATATTCCTACGGCATATTTTTTATTTTCGATACAACTCGTTAATTCCTCAACCAACTCCATTAAAGCCATTTATTGAGGTTGATCTGGCTGATCTGAACCCAAACTGACTGTCCATTAATAAATTGTTTTGTTCAATAAAATTGTCCAACCTTGCAGCAAAAATTTTTTCAAGTATTTTTGAGAATTGGGAAAGGAGTGATATCGGCTGATAATTAGTATAAAGATGTTTATCATTTGCTTTGTATACTGGGATAACCTTGGCAATTTTCATTTTATCTGGGAATGTACCGGCTTGGAATGATAAATTGCATATACTGTATGAGTTAGCGGATCTATAATTTCTTCAATTGTTTTCTTTATCAAACTCATGTCAATGTCATTCCAATCTGTGGAAGTTTTATTTTTACATACATTAACTATTTTCATAATTTCATTTTTTTCTGTTGTTCCCAACAGGATAGAGTTTGGATTTCTCTCTCCGTAGTCCTCAATAATGTATTCATTTCCAGTATTATTTATTTCACTAGCCAGTTTTGGACCCACATTCACAAAAAAGTTATTAAATCCTTAAACCGCCTCATTCATGTTGGTAATCGCTGTGTCGTTATCAGTAAAAAGTTCTGGATAGTTTGGTTTGATTTGTTTATTCCTAATAATTCCATTTAATGTATTCCATATTCCTTTAATGTTGTTTCTGTTATTCTCTAATATTTTGGTATAATAATCCCTTTTACATGTCCTTATTATACTAACTAGTTTGTTTTTATATTCCTTATATTTTAGCTCTTTCGTTCTGTGTTTAATAAATTTCCTGTATAGAGAGTTCTTTTTTTTACAAGCATTTTGCAGTCCTTCGGACATCCATGGGTTTTCTGGAAAATTCTTCTTGTTACTATATTGTTTTGATGGGCAATATCTGTCATATAAAGTTATGTATACATCTAAAAATAAATCATATGCTTTATTTACATTGGTTTCTTTAAATATATCACTCCAATTATAATTCAGTAAATCATTTCTAAATGCAGATATCGATTCTTCACTTCTCACTCTCCTGTATATGATTTCATTAAACTCCTTCTTTTGACAATTACAGTCATATATTATAAAGACAGGCAGGTGATCACTAATGTCATTCATTAATAATTGACTCACAGTGTTGTTATCCATATTGTTAGTGAAGATATTGTCTATCAGAGTGGCAGCGTGAGATGTTATTCTGGTAGGTTTTGTAATTGCAGGATATAGACTCATGCTATTCATTGCTTCTGTGAATTCATCTACCTTTTGGTGTTTATTAGGATTTAATAAATCTATGTTAAAATCCCCACAGATAAAGCTGACCTTTTGCTTTGTTTTGGAAAACAACTTTTCTATATTTTCAGTAAATATTTCAATGCTAGATCCTGGTTTTCTGTACACACAGCTAACAATGACATTTTTCATTCTTTCCATACATATCTCAATTGTAATGCATTCCATCACATCATCAATGATTATAGACATGCAGCTGACAACTTTGTAGTTAAGTCCTTTGTCCACAAAGAGAGCCACACCACCTCCACTTTTGCTCCCTCTATTAACATAATTAAATTCATAACCTTGCAGATTGAAATCTGCTCCCTTGTCTGCATTTAGCCATGTTTCTGAAACTGCTATAATATTGAAAGATTTTTTAAATTGTCCTAAAAACTCTTTTATATTCTGTAAGTTTGCATATAGACTTCTACTATTAAAGTGAATGATCCATATTCCATGCTCATATTTGATATTTTTGCTAAATTGTTGCTCTGTGTAATGGCAGCAGTTAGTATTTATGATATTGTAGAAGTTATATTCTGGATCTATATCACTTTCCAATTCCATTTTGTAGTATGAATGTACAGTATGCAGATATGATATACAATATATTTCACATACTATAGCAGTATTCAGAACCCATGTTCAATGCAGTTTGCAGACTTGACCTCGTATATTGGGCTTTAAGATCTCTCAGAACTTATCTAGTTGTGCAATGTTTCTGATGCACAGGACTTTAACTTGTACTGGTGAGCCTTTTGTTTTAATATAGACTTTACAGTTGGCAGACCAAGTAGATTGGATCTTGCCCTGTTTTCGTAAAAAGCGTGCTTTCCGTGCAATTTCTGCATTTTTCTTAGTGAGGTGTTCATTAATGTACACATTTGAACCCTTTAGATTCCTCCCCTGCCAAAGTAGGTCAACCTTACATTTCCTATTTGTAAAGCGGACAATTACAGCAGGTTTATCCTTCGGGTTCGTCATTGGAAGTGTGTGGCAGGCCTCAATATTATTTTTGTGGATGGTTATGTTCTTGCCAGAGAGGAATGCAGCCACCTGATCTTCAGTTGAGTCCTCATGGTCAGCACTGTCTGTCCCCCTGTCCCCTGTCAGGGCTTGGGAGTACGTCCGAGGTTTGATGGCTAATCCAGTTATGATGACATCATTAATTCTTGAATACTGTTCCAGGTCTGATACCCGGTTTTCCAAGTAGACAATCTTCTTCTCCTGTTCCTCATTCAGTTTTTTAAGTTCCCTAATTTCCTGCACCAAGTTCATTATAGTACGTTGCTGGTATGGTTGCCATTTCATCATGCATCATGTTCATTGCCGCCTTTAACTCCTCTATGTCTCTCTTGATTTCCTTTGCGGCCATCTCGGCTCAAGGGGGAAAAAAAAAAAAAAAAAGGTAATCTCGTTCCGGCTGTAGAAAAACACTCCACCTCGGGTTTTCCTAGCTTCCACTCCGACTACTAATCAAGAGAGGAATCTGGTTCCCACGACAAGACGAAAATTTAAAAAAAAAAAAAAAAAAAACTAATTCCGTTCCGGATCTTCCATGCAACCTCCATAAGAGCCCGACCAAGACCAGTCACAGCGTCAAGCGGTAAAAAACAACTATGTGATGCGGAAGTTAGTGCAATGTGAAAGGCAAGAATAGCCACTACTATGAATTACCAACTTCAAACTTTTATTATGAACCACAAGAAGCTTGAACGCGAACAGTTAAACGTCAATCACTCCCATGCCAGACACCGATGCATAGGAATAAGTGGAGACTTACCCGAGCGCAGGCAACCGCTGGGTGAGGAGTCGCTAGATTTTATAGCACGTACAGCCCCCGGACTCAGCAGCACAGCTGATAAGTGCTAATTTCCCCGAATTTGCCAGCTATGGAGGGCGACCGGCCAGTCAAGCCCGAGGCTTGCAAGGTAACCACAGTGACCGGTCCTCAGAACTGACAAGGCTTAGACCGATTGAGAGGTAACAACGAACGGCCAGCCACACTCCGGTACGAGTAATGTGAACGAGCAGCCTGCTCGTTGGTAATATTGTGTATCTGGAATGAATTTTAGATCTTTGAGTCCATCTCATGACAAATGGGAGCAAAAACAAAAGTGTTGCGTTTATATTTTTGTTGAGTGTACATACTGAAATTCAAAAGCTTCTAGTTTAAAAAATAAAATTCATTTTCAAATTCTGCTCGAGAAATTTGCTTAAGAGAGTCTCTAGGTTCATATATGCAATTTTCAGAATTTTTCAACAAGCAGTTTTTACTGAGAAGATTTTTGAAAATGGAAGGGTCATCAGGAGGGGAAAATGCGAAAACTCCAAGATGGCAGCTAAACCACATGACCTACGACTTCATCGCCATTGACTTTTTTGTTCAGAATGTCATTACGCATCTTTTTTAAAAAAATTGCATCGCTCTAGGACCATTTTGAAAATTTTTCCCATGTTAAATTTCGGACCTAATCAGGCCCCCTGCTCGAAAAGGCCTGGGCCAATCTGGCCCAAAAGCTTATTGGAACCCCTTCCCATTGGTATGCACCAGCTCACCAAGTTTCACAAGAATCAATCAAAACGCAAAACCTGTAGAAGAGACACAAAATCGTACAAAATAATAATAATAATAGTCTGAATAAGAGCGATACGTCTCTCAACCTCGTTGAGGAGACCTAAAAACAAGACGCATGGTGCTGATCAACATACAACCCCAAAGAAAAAAAAAAGGTCAATGAAACAGCTTCTTAAACCCTGCATTGACTACCAATGTGGCACTATACTTAAATATCCTATAAGCACATTTCAGGAGACAACAAATTAAAATTTTGATGAGTTGTTTTCTCAACAAGCTGGTATGTGAGAATCCATGCAAGACAATGGATTGTAATTAGACTAAATGATCAGCCTCACAGTTCAAATTGAACACATGTACAGGAAGCTCACCCTGTGTAATGATTTTGCCCTTTCGTGTGTTGTCCTGAGCTTATTTGTGCTTGTGTCTTACTTTCGTTTCTTATTTCCAGCTTCATTTCAGCTGTCTGACAATCCATTCCCAATGTGCATTCCAGTGATGTCGTGTGACTGCCTTCAGCATGCCTGCGTCTCGTCGTCCAATCACGTTTCCTCTTTCGGTTTTGGCTTTGGTATTTCATTCATTGCTTCCAGCTGTGTTTAATTCTGGGTCTCACGAAACTCTGAGTGAATGCGCTCTCTGATAGGATATTACTAACCCATACTAACCAGCACTTGTTTTATTATTATAAGGATGATTGTAAATATTTTGTCACGTAGTATTAACCTTGATTAACTCATTTGCGAGTGTGTGCGATTCTGGCTTTTGTACATTCAGTCTGAGCTATCTGATTAACTACATTTAAAACTATTACCTTCGCTTTTCTTGTGGTGCTTTTTTCTTGTCACATTTAGATTACCTCTAAACTGTCTAAGCTTGATTGATGGTCTAAGCGTCTTGTCTCGAGTCTTTATTGTTAAACCCGGTTCTCGTGTAATTGTTTATTAATCCCATGTGTTTCTGTTTCAGTCCTAGATTGCATTTCGAGTCCCCGCCTCCTCTTGTGGCTATTTATGTGGTTGCATTGGGAGCGATTGTCAGACGGATCCTCCGTATTGTCTCGGTGTTACATGGTGAAGTCTCAGCTCTTCGTGCCAGTTTTTGTTTTCTTAGTTTAACCACTCTTGGAGTGTGTATTTCTGTTTCCCCCTGCCTTTGGCAGTGTGCCTTAGTTTTCCCATTTGTTCAGTGCTTGTGCACGGTGTTTTGTTTCTGGCGTGTCTGCCATTTTTTCCCTGAGTGTTTATTTGGGTCTAATAAACACTTCTGCATCCTGCACCTGGCGTTCCCCGGACCTCTCCTTACACCCTGTTACTGGAGATCTGGAGGTTTTCATTGCAACCTTAATCTGGCACACCTGATTCTATTAATTTGGCATTCAATGAGATGTTTAGCTGTTGAAGGAACTGTTTTTGTTATGGAAGGAATGGAGACCAACAGGGACAGGGTCGGTGACCACAGCTCTATACATTCAGCATCTACTCTGTGACCCCAGTTACATTCTAATCTTCTGCATAATGCCCATCATCAAATTCCGGGCATGCATTAATCTTAAAAAGACTGCCTATGTCCCTGTATGCGCTGGGGAATGGCTCAGATGGTCAAGCAGTTATATGAAATGTGTTGCTATGGGATTAGCTGCAGGCAACAGAACAGCCTGAACCATGTCTGAAAGCTGATGGGAGGAGATGGGGTTCCTCCAGTTTTTACCTAGCAAGCTGCCAAAATTGTAACCAACATGCAGCAGGCATCTTGACATTTCAGAGGAAGCATTAAACATCCTCAATCTTGCTGTCATGTTTTCATGTGTAATCAGTCCAGGACAATAGAAGCTACCATAGAATAGTGAGCCTTGTAGAGAGAAGGACTATGTTAATGTTCTCTATAGAAGAGAAGATCTACTCAGAGGTCCCACATGCAACCTTATCTGCACATGATGCACAAATTTCAGATTTGATTCAACATTAAATAAAATATTTTTCATTACAAAATCGAGTGTTGTTTTAAACGGATTTGCCTTTTTATGGTGTAGTTCACAATTCTTAATTTTTTTTAAAATGAAGTGCGGACTGCCAAATGTAACCCAAATCAGCTGGGGCTAGCTATTGTTTTTGAAAAGTACATTTAAACACTGGTACTTCTTTGGAGAGTCAGACAGGAAGGGCAACAGAACTTAACCACTGTTCACAAGATGTTATTTTCATTTGTTTGCATGAGTACTGGGGGAAGTATTTGTTTCTTAGAGATACTGGAGGAAGAATGATCAAAGGTTGATCCTGACCCCAGTGGAGTGGATGACTGCAGTATAAAGACTGTTTAAACAACACCAGAATTAAAGGACGCTTAAGTTACTTAAACTAAGACAATATAAACAAGACATTAAAAAAGATTACGGTCCTATTCTTCGATAGTGCTAATGAACCAGTCCAATTATGTATACGCCTACTTCCATGGGAGAAGTGAGAGCTGTCCAGAGTGCTGAACTGATCCTATACAACAATTTGCTTTATTTGTATAATTAATCTGATTTATCCATTTAATTCATTTATTTTACCGCCTATTGTCGCATAGTAGAACAGATGTTGCTTGCAGCACAGATTGTATTTGCATGATCATTCTACTCATTTTTTCAATATGTTTTAACGACTGTAATGTTTTAACTCGTAGGTCTCATCCACCCGAACAGCTTCAGATTAATCTATGAACACAGGCAAAAAAAAAATATTACAATATCCTGTCAATCTTAGCGACTTAATCAAAACCTGTTTGCGCTATATGACTGCAGACATAACGGATGGCTGGATATACGTATTTGTCGCACGTGGATAGAACATTACGTTGCCTTAGCATGCCTGAAGTCCATACCTCCATAGAAGGCTTGATGCGTGCAACAAATTACACTTTCAAGCGAGCCAGCTGAACACCAAAAGATCATTCATATCATTCAAGCCCTCCACGTTAATGCGGTCGGCTAACCGACTTGCAGACCCTGCACTGAACGTGCCTGAATTATAATACCTTAGAGCAAACTTTCTAATATTATGAGTGATTATCAAATATGTTTAACTATGTCAGAAATGATTTAACAACGATCCTGCAAAGCCTGTGATGAAAAAATGTGTTTTCCCTCACCGTGGTGCAGAGCTGACGAATGATATGACGTGCCGCAAACACTCATGTGGGCAATTTACCATATTCCAGTAGCTCTTAATTCAGTTAGTCACTTTAGTGAACAAACTTTCTACGAGAGGTTGCAGTTACCTTCTATTAACTCCTCCAGGCTTAAGACCTTCCTTGTTCCATCTAAAGAATATATGGTTCGGACTCCTTGTGGCAGGTTCATGTTGTCCGACAGTGACCGTGTCAGTTCCATCAGCAGTGCGTCGAAGGACCGGAAGCGGTCATTGGAAACCGCATATACTAAACCCTTGAAATATCTGTCTCCATTTCGGTAAAATCTAACTTTCTTGGCTTTCTTCTCGGAACTTAGTGCCTGCAATGTGCGGGTGCGATAAAAGCTACAGTTAGCGCTGTGGGCTGGGCTGGGAACCAGACTATTCGCCCGGGAGCCAGACTGCGAGCCGGAGCCTGTGCCCACGGCTCGGGTAGTGCGATGCACCCTGTCCCGTTCCTCGAAGTGCTCTAGCTCAATGTTCTTGGGGAGAGACATTTCTATAATTCTTGGAATAAATAAATTATTGTTGCGGCGATGTGTCGGTATTATGTTATACCTGGGATAGGCCAAACCTCGTCTTCAACGGGTTCGTTGATACTTGGAGCAAAACAATAGGCAATATAGTCGATCAATTTTGCCTGGGATTTCTGGAGACAATCTTAGTAAGAAATGTCACTCATATCTTGAAATTCTTACAATTCATTGCGGCGCTGTATTCGTGATGTTGGATCACCTTTAAGACAACACAACAGTCCTCCTGGTGACAACAGTCCCCCCGAAAGCTTCAGAACCCAGCGACAGAGCTTTACAACTGCATGTTCATAAGCTTGCTCAAATCGTCATCGTGTCCTCAGCAAGAAGGAAACGACAGTGCTCATCGGTTGCAATAATCCTTTTATCGAAAAAATGCCGCAGTCTTCACCGAAATTAGCAGTGTTAGCAGCCATTCGTTCGCAGATCATCCCACGTTTGTTAAAAACGCAATCCAGAAGGGTCTTTTGGTTAATTTCCAAATTCTAAGCATTACAAACAATAATGTTTCGTCTTTGATCAAGCACATAACATGATACTTAATAAATGAATAAATACTTTAAAGATTCGAGAAAGATAGCAGGTTCACAATTGTATCCACATAGGGTTGAGAGAGCCGCACGCTGCTGAAATCAAGAACCATCCCCTTTCGCGGATTTTTCAGCTACCTCCCAGCTCTGCAACAGTGCAGGTGCAAAGCAGAGTCATCGCTGCTGTAATTTGTCTGCTGGGTCCTAAAGAGAACAAAGTTCAATACCCCATAGTGGTACTGGACGTTTTATGATCCCAAGTGTATCCCATTATTATTTACGTCTGGAACTTGGGTTCTGCAGGCACACAGCCTCATAAACATTCCCTCAAAATAAGTAATTTAACGAAACAAATAAACAATTTGGTTTGGCTAGCTACAATTGTAATCCAATTTATTTGTTTGTTTTTTGTCTTGCTGTGGGCTTACAGGATAAGTACTCTGAATACATTTATGAATGAAATACCACAAACGGCCATCGACATTTATTGCGAAACCAATTTACAAAATCTACATGGATGATTGGCTATCTCTCATGCTTTACCTGCAATACTCTTGTCGTTTCTATATTTTGGAGTCTGAACCTGTTTAATGTGGTTGACTTTTGATGCACACAATCATGGGTGAAACTAACTACAAACTCAAATCAGAGGAAGTTGGGATTTTATGTTAAATTAAAACTAAAACTGGAGGCAGTGATTTTTCAATTATCCTCAGCCTGTATTACTGTGAAAACAATACAAAAGCACATTATTTGACATTTGCACCAGATGCATTTTATTTTTCAAAAAAAAAAAAAAAAAATTCTTCAACTTTGATTCCTGCAACATATTTTTTCAGGTTGGGACAGTAACGTATTTGCCACTTTGTAAAGTTATCATATCTTTTTTCAATAATTAATACAAGTCTTTGGACACAAAGAGATTGAATCTTGAGGGGTGCAACAGAACAGAGTCTCCGTTATTACATGTTGTGTCCCTAAATTCTCACTGTTTGTACAAAATTTTAATTACTGCAGACAGAGCAAGATTGAATTGATATTTCAAAGACTTTGTGCGCATATCCAGACCCACTAAATTTAGCAAGGTTTTTAATCAATGAGCTCTCTGTCTTTTTGTCCTTTATGGAAACTAATTTTGGGTGATTTTAACATCGTATTTTTTACTCTTCTAACCCTCTGATTCAGAATGTTCAGCATTCAGTTGATTCTTTCACCCAGTTAGTTATGACTCTTACTCATGTTAAAGGTCATACTCTTGAAAGTATTTAAATTTTTGACATTATAGTCCCCTATTTACAGATAAACAATAACATTACAAGTGATCATGAGCCCAATATGTTTTTCATTTCACTTGGCTCCCAGACTCCGAAACCCAGCCTGCCAAGAAATTACTCCCGGACGATTTCCCATCACAGCCAAGCAGTTGTCAGATGCTTTTTGCACTGCTATTGATTAAAGCTCCCCCTTCTGGTCTGGGCACTGGTCACAATATTTAATTGCACTTGAACCAATATTCTCAGTTCTATTGCCCTTACAGAGTTAGAAGCAAAAATCAAAGCTCTTCCCTGGTTTAAATCCATTACACATTTGGCTAGTACTGCGGGGAGAGCAAAGCAAAAATGGGAAAAGGATAAGCTCCAATAGTCTTCCCTGCAGCTGAGATTATATTAGGCTAAACACTGACAGTGTGTCAAGGCAGAGAGAAGCAAATATTTTTCTTATATCATCCCCCAACGCGACCATATGGAGCATTTTGGGGCAAAACAAGACATATACTATGGGACAAATTTCAGTCAGGTTTTAGAACGCACCATATCATAACATAACAAACATAACAAAGTCCTGTCTTCTGAAAGTATCAGTAGATTCGCTTGTCTCTTTAAATTCTGTACTTTGTTCAGCTATATAACACTATTTAAATTCTTTTAGATCTCTTGGCTGACTTTGAGTTTGTTGATCATTCCATCTTTTTGAACCCCTCAAGCGTGTTGCTGGCATTTTGAGTAAAGCCCTTCAGTGGGTTGCTTCCTATCTCCACAACCAATCAGCTTCTTCACTGGTCAATCTGAGCACATGTAAATGTACCATAATTAAATCTGTGATAATAACCGTGAAAAATTAAGTTTGTACCTTTACATGATTTATATGAAAATATTTAGTCTTGAATTACTCTGAATTTGTTTAAAACATAAGACATTGTTAAATTTTTTTAACCAAACTAGATACATTTTCGTAATCTCTGCCAATCTTCTTATGTAAACCCACAAAGCAAAGAAATAACTTGTTATATTTACTCTGTTCTAGTAATATTTGCAAAAAACAAACCACGGAATTAGGAGCTCACTGACTAGCTGCAGCTTGGGGCAATGCACAATGGGATAGACAGTAGACTTATCTTTTGTTTCTATGCGCACAATCTTGCACCTTATAGGTTTAATGAAGCTGAATTATTTCAAGGCTGTTTCTAACTTTCCATGTTCAAAGTGATATTTCAAGAAGATGTTTCATACCAATCCTTGTTGAAAATGTTCAAACATCCAGTCATGTAACACCCACCTTTATTAACTCTTTCATTACACTTACGATCCACTTACAGGTGCACCCTAAGAACTGTGCTTTAGTGGATAAATTAATGTGGAAAAGGTTCCAATCATTCCATAGTTGACAGAAATGGCAAGCCTATTGAACCCACAGGAGATAAGTATTCAATGTAGAAATTGCAACTAATACTGAGAATTAATGAACAAAATGATACTTTACTAGCAAAACTATTTGTTACATACAAAAACATTAGGTGGTGTATATAAAATTTAGTCTAGCTTGATTTGCATAATACAACCTCAGTTCCAAAAAGGTGGGATGTTATGTAAAATGTAAATAAAAACAGAATGTAATGATTTGCAAATGTCATAAACTGACATCTCATTCACAATATAACAGACAACATATCAGATCATAAGTGAGTCATTTTATGATTTCATGAAAAATATTAGCTCATTTTGAATTTGATGGCAGCAACATATCTCAAGAAAGTTGGGATAGGGCCATGTTTACCATTGTTTAGTATCTCCTTTTCTATAACATCTGTCTATTAACATCTGGGAAGTGACGAGACCAATTGCTAAAGTTTTAGGAGAGCAATGTTGTCCCACTCTCTTCAGATGTAGGATTCTAGCTGCTCAACAGTCCTGGGTCATCTTTGCTGCATTTTTAGTTTTATGATGCACCAAATTTTTTCTATTAGTGAATGGTGTTGACTGCAGGTAGGGCGGTTCAGCACTCAGACTTTTCTACTGCGAAGCCATGCTGTTGTGATGGATGCAGTATGTGGTTTGGTATTGTTTTGCAGAAATATGCAAGGCCTTCACTGAAAGGGATGGGAGGATATTTTTTTGTAAAACCTCCATATACCATTTCAACATTGATAATGCCTTTCTTAGTGAGCAAGCTCCCCACGCCATAGGCCCTAATGCAACCCCATACCATCAGAGATGACTGCTTTAGAACTGTGCGCTAATAACAAGCTGGATGGTCCCTCTCCTCTTTAGATCGCACAACACGGCGTCCGGGGTTTCTACAAAGCATTTCACATTTTGATTCATGTGACCACAGAACAGTTCTCCATCTGCCTCAATCCATTTTAAATGAACTTTGGCCCAGAGCAGGCAGCGGCTTTTCTGGATCGTGTTCACATATGGCTTCTTCTTTGCATGATGCAGCTTTAGATTGCATTTGTAGATTGTCTGTAAATACAGTTTGCCGGGCAATGATTTCTGGAAGTGCTCCTGAGCCCGTGCAGTGTATTCCAGTGCAGAATCATGCCTGTTTTTAATGCAGTGGCGCCTGAGGTCCTGAAGATCACGAGCATCCAATATTGACCTTCGGACTTGTCCCTTGTACACAGAGATTTATGCAGATTCTCTGAATCTTTTGATGATATTATGTACTGTAGTAGTGGTTGGCATTGCTGCCTCACAACAAGAAGGTGTGGGTTCGAATCCGGCCAGGGGCCTTTCTGCGTGGAGTTTGCATGTTCCCCCCGTGTCCGTGTGGGTTTTCTGAGGGTACTCTGGTTTCTTCCCACAGTCCAAAGACATGCATATCAGGTGAATTGGAGACACAAAATTGCCCATAGGTATGAGTGAATGGTCTGTGAATGGTGTGTGCACCCTGCAATGGATTGGCAAGCTATCCAGGGTGGGTCCCTGTCTTTGCCCGTAGCCAGCTGGGAAAGGCTCCAGCTCTCCCCACGACCCTAGTGAGGAATAAGCAGGTATAGAAAATGAATGAATGAATGTACTGTAGATTCAAAGTCTTCACAATTTTACATTGAGGAATATTATTCTGAAATTGTTCCACAATTTTTAGATGCAGTTTTTTTTGAGATCTTCTGAAAGACTCTGCCTCTCTAAAATGCTCTTTTTATGCCCAGTCATTTTACTGACCTGTTGCTAATTAACCTAATTAGTTGCAAAATGCTCCTTCAGCTGTTTAGGTTGCCGGTCGTAGGCCAATAAACTATTGCCATCACTTTTACATACGGCGGTGTCATTGGCGTCAGCATCATCCGTTTAAAGCCATATCTCAAAAACGGTCCAATTAATTTTTTTTATTTGGAAATGTGATCAACTTGGTCATTGAGTTAATGCCCAAGCAAAAATGTTTTGAGTGAATCGTTCGTTTAGCCTTGGCAGTCATTTTTATGTCGAAAATGGCCATTTTTGGTGCTTAGTTTTTTAGAAAATTGCACCTATCGCAGCAATGGAATCAGTATTATGACCTGCTTCAACGGTGTAAATGACTATTTGATTGAATCCCTCTTTCATAGCGCCACCTAAGCAATGTATCTGGATTTCATCATTTTTCGGGGTGTTTTGTGCTATAACTCTCTTAATATGGCATTTAGAGCTTAAATATGAATGAGGCACTTCAGGAAATCAGGTATGCCGAACATTTTGAGTCTGTCACATTTGACCTTGGGCCTTCAGGTCAAGTTCAAATGGAAAAAAATGTGCTAAAACTCTCTTATTATAGCAATTAGAGCTTAGGTATGTATGAGGCACCTCTAGGGAATCAGGTATGCCAAACATTGTGAGTCAGTCACATTTGACCCTGGGCCTCTAGGTCAAGGCCAAATGGAAAAAATGTGCTAAAACTTGCTGAATATGTCATTTAGAGCTTAGATATGTATAAGGCACCTAACGGGAATCATGTATGCCAAATATTCTCGATTGTTCGAATTTCACCTTGAGCCTCAAGGTGAAGGTCAAATGGCAAAAATGTGTTTAAACTGCTTAAAATGGCACCTATAGGGAATCGTGTAAGCCAAACATTCTCGGCAAGTTGAATATGACATTGGGCATCAAGATCAAATGGCAGAAATTGCTATTACTTGCTGAATATGGCAATTATAGCTCAGGTGTGTTTTGGGCATCTATAGGAAATCATGTATGCTAAACATTCTTGGGCAGTCAGTCAAATTTGATGTAAGGCCTCAAGGTCAAGGTTATATGACAAAAATGGCAAATGGCCCATATTTGTTTAATATTGTTCGTAGAGCTTAGGTATGTATTGGGCACTAATAACAAATCATGTATGCTGGTTGTTTTCGACATACTGAATTTGACCTTGGGCAACAAGGTCCAGGTAATGACAAAACAGCCTAAAAGTCCTTTAATGTTGGCTTTAGATCTTTGGTATGTATCGGACACTAATGACAAATCATGTATGCTGATCAAACACACTATATTAGATTTCACTTCATGGTCAAGGTCATGTGACAAAATCAATCTATTTATTTCCTCATTTAATAATGTCTTTAGAAATTAGTATTTATTAGGCACTAACCCATGTATAATTAAAATCTTTTATGGGCTTTGTAACCGCACAGTCAACCTTTTTTTCACAATCAATTGCGGTGATAAAAACTGGTCAAAACCCATTTTTGGATGTTTGTTCCTATTGGCATCATGGAATAGAAAAAATAATACTAGTTAGATCCACTCAGTGGCAGTGATGTGTAAAAAAAGTCATTGTCTGAAATTAGAGCAAGAACCAGAAGTGAATTGAGAAGAGGGTGCACTTCACAATATTGACAGCAGACAACAATGAAAGTTCAGGTTAGAAAAAAATCGAAGAAAAGAATTTCGCCGAGAAGAATTGATTTGAAGAATCGTGAATTGATTTGTAGTGGTACGGGACCATTCGCCATTACTGCCAAAATTTGCGAAAAAATTAAACAGGTTTCATTTTTTTGCAGATGTCTGAGCTGAACCTTTTTAACGCCAATATCGTGTGTTGTTGTGTGTGTTGCTTTCGCAGGAATTTGTGTTGGCTTGCCGTTGAATCCGCGGACTGATGCTAGTTACTTTTCTCCTGTTGGAGCTGTAATTGCCGGCAACCTTCAGGGTTTGTAATTGCCGGCAACCTACTTTTATTAGTAGCACTCACTTTTCCAGCCTTTTGTTGCCGCTCTTCCAACTTCTTTGAGATGTGTTGCTGCCATCAAATTCAAAATGAGCTAATATTTTTCATGAAAAGGTAAAATGTTTTCAACATCTGATATGTTGTCTTTGTTCTATTGTGAAAAAAATACAGGTTCATGAGATTTGCACATCATTGCATTCTGTTTTTATCAGCATTTTATACTGCATCCCAACTAATTTGGAATTGGGATTGTAAAATGGAATGGCCAGTTCACTTCAGCATCTAAAAATGTTGACAGGAGCTGATAGTTCTCTTTGTGGGTTGGTGTTTTTAAGGTTTATTTGCTAATCAGTACCATAGAGACCTATGCTGTTTGGTTGACTTTTAATGAATTTGTGGGTTGGTTCGGCTTTGCAGCAAAGTATCAATTTAACACAAACATTCTGATTTACTTAAATCGCACAATGCCATTATGTCATGGAACTCAAAACCAGGCTGGAATGCGAAGATGTTGTGTTAGGAAAGCGAGGTGGAATGAAGGCTAGGCAGGAGCGGGATGAAGAAACAGTCCTGCACAGTGCTTTATATCCTACGAAAGCAAAGCCTTCCCTCCTTTGCTGGGAGTCGGGACGCAATTCACATTTCGCTAAGCCCCGTCCCCCTTAGTTATTGTTGCTAAGTCCGATAAAACCTCAGTTTCAACATTGTGTTTTTGACAGCTCTTCCAGCTGAACTGCTGTTGGGCTTTTACAAAGCAGCAAATTTGGTTTCAGACAGGAGTAGACAGAAAGGGTTACAGCATGTTCATGCACAATGTAGGAAATCTGGGCTTTGACCCATAGACTGATTAATACAGTCTATGTTTATACCACAGCATTAACTATAATGTATCAGCTGACGTTAGCTAGAGGGACGGTTGTAACATATCTTATGTTTTCTAGCTGCTGAACTTAGCTAACGGTTTAGGTAGTTATGAGAGTGTAATTTTAGGTTCAACGTTTGCTCAATAATATAAAAAACAAAGAATCTAACCAGATAAAACAGGAGTGAAGTCGGTGCTTTTGGATCAAGCGGGATAAAAATCTAAGACTAAAAATAAGATAGATCCAGGCACTCGACAGAAGGTAAAACTAAAAAGCCTTTATTAATTCTGGCTAGTAGTTGTCAACATGTTTTGGCCTAACAGCCTTCGTCAGGACACACAAAACTAGTCACAGGGAATTAAAATAGACACAGGTGTACCCAGAGCAATTAGTCAACTCAATAAATTAACATATTAAATCAATGGATTAATAGCCAACCAAAAGAAGGCAATTAAAGAATAGCCTACACAATAGGCAAAAAAAAAAAAAAAAAATGCAGACTAAGTAACATACATGAAAAAAGCTAAACACACGAACCTAAAAAAAATGAGGAGATTGACTTCACGTGTTAAGACCAGGCTTATTCAAAGCATCCAAACAATGTATCCAGAAAGTTTCTCTCTGGTTAAGAATCATGATCCGATCACCAAACCCTAACAGGAGGGCTAATAAATTCCAATCCTATTATTCATAATAAAGAATCATTACTATTATGGACCAATTGGAAATGTCTGGCTATTGGATTATCCTTATTAGTGGGCCTGAGCTGAGTGCAGGCCCACTTATATTATTCTGTGCCTATATTTTTATTATTTATTCGCAACTAGTCTTAGCAACCACCCAGAACACCATAACAACCACCTATGAACGCCCTAGAAACCATTCAAAACACCATAGCAACCCTCTAGCAATCACCTAGAACACCATAGCAACAGCCTAGCAACGCCCTAGTAACCGCTCAAAACACCATAGCAACCACCTAACAGCCACCCAGAACACCATAGCAGCAGCCTAGCAATGCCCTAACAACCACCCAGAACACCATAGTAACAGTTTAGCAACACACTAACAACCACACAGAACACCATAGCAACCACCCAAAACACCATAGCTATGCCCTAGACACCACCCAGACCACCATAGCAACAACCTAGCAACCACCCAGAACACCATAGCAACCACCTAGCAACCGTCCAAAACACCATATCAACCACCAAGCAACTACCCAAAACACCATAGCAACTGCCTAGCAATGCCCAAGCAACCATCCAGAAAACCATTGTAACCGCCAAGCAATGCCCTAGCAACCACTCAGAACACCATAGCAACCACCGTGCAACCATCAAGAACACCATAGCAACAGCCTAGCAATGCCCTAGCCACCACCCAGAACACCATAGCAACCACCTAGCAACCACCCAGAACACCATAACAACCACCTTGCAACCACCCAGAACACCATGGCAACGACCTTGCAACACCCTAGCAACCACCATGAAAACCATTGTAACCGCCAAGTAATGCCCTAGCAACTACTCAGAGCACCATAGCAACCACCTTGCAACTAACCAGAACACAATAGCAACAGCCGAGCAACGCCCTAGCCACCACGCAGAACACCATAGCAGCCTCTTATCAACCACCCAGAACACCATAGTGACCACCTTGCAAACACCCAGAACACCATGGCAACCACCTAGCAACACCCTAGCAACCACCCAGAACACCATAGCAACCACCTAGCAACCACCCAGAACACCATAACAACCGCCTAGCAACACCCTTACAACCACCTAGAACACCATAGCAACCACTAGAAACCACCCAAAAACACCATAGCAACTACTTATCAACCACCTGGAACACCATAGCAACAGTCTAGCAACGCCCTAGCAATGACCTAGAACACCATGGTAACCACCTAACAACCACCCAGAACACCATAGCAACCACCTAGCAACACCCTAGCAACCACCCAAAACACCTTAGCAACCACCTAGCAACCACCCGGAACACCATAGCAACAGCCTAGCAACGCCCTAGCAACCACCCAGAACACCATGGCAACCACCTAGCAACCACCCAGAACACTATAGTAACCGCCTAGCCACATCCTTGCAACCACCCAGAACACCATAGCAACGCCTTATCAACCACGCAGAACACCATATCATTGCCCTAGCAACCACTGAGAACACCATAGCAATTGCCTAGCAATGCCTAAGCCAGTGGTTCCCAAACTGTGTGCCGTGAGGCAAGTCCAAGTGTGCCGTGGGATTTTGTGACAACTATAGCCTACTGCAATATAGTATTCAACTAGACAAAAATAATTATTTTAATTTACTATATACTACTTTGAATGCACTCATTCCATAATACAGAGGCAAACTCTTTATCTAAAAACCATTTAAAATATCCTCAAAGAGGATCCCACATTTCGCTGTTCACGCAGTTGCGCAGGTGGGAATTTTAGACTGTGACACATCAAAGGCAGTAGGTCAGCACAACATTAAAACATAAACAAGAGGGAAAATGGAGCGCTTTCTCGTGCGGAGCAAACCACCAACCACCAGTGCAGAGACTGCCGAGCCCGACAACCCACCGAAAGAAAAGAGGAAAAAAACTGTCAGCCGACAGTATCATGAAAGTTACCTGTCTTATGGCTTCAGTTGGACCGGGAATGTCAACATTCCTCAGCCGGAGTGCGTCCTCTGTCGGGAGAAGTTAGCTAATGCTAATATGGTTCCAAGCAAGCTGAATAGGCACTTGGAAACCAAACATCCCTTCCACGCTGAGAGAAACCTGGCCTATTTCAAAAGAGCGCGGGATCTGAACCAGAGGCAGCAAGACCGTTTGTTGGATTGTGTGAAAGTGTCAGAAAAGGCAATGGAGGCTAGTTACATGCTAGCGGAGTTTATTGCAAAGCAAAAGAAGCCTCACACAGTAGCGGAGACACTCATCCTCCCTGCTTGCAAAAAAATTGCAGGTGTCATGCTGGGTCCAGATGCCGCAAATGAGCTATCCAAGGTGCCGGCATCTGATAACACAATCAAAAGAAGAATCGATGACATGTCAGAAGACATTGAACAACATTTAACAGAGAAACTGCAGGCGAGCGGCAGATTTTCTCTTCAAATAGATGAATCGACCGACATCAGTGGGGCTGCCCAGCTCCTGGCAAACGTCAGGTATGTTGACGGCGACTCTATTAAAGAGACTTTTTTCTTCTGTAAAGAAATGGCAAGCCATACAACGGGAGAAGAAATATTCAAGGTAACTGATAACTACTTAAAAGAAAACAATCTGTGCTGGAGTATGTGCGTCAGTCTGTGCACGGATGGTGCGGCATGCATGACGGGGAGAGTGAGAGGCTTTATCGCAAAGGTAAAAGCACAAAATCCACAGATGCAGACCAACCACTGCATTTTGCACCGAGAGGCATTAGTTGCCAAAACCATGCCCCCGGAGTTGACTGAGGTGCTGAATCAGGCTGTGCAGATGGTGAATTACATCAAATCAAGGCCCCTGAAATCTCGCCTTTTCTCCCAGCTGTGCGCTGAGATGGGAGCCGACCACCAAAGCCTGATCCTCCACACAGAGGTACGGTGGTTGTCTCGGGGGAAAGTCCTATCCCGTTTTTACGAGCTTCGGGAAGAGCTTTTGGAATTTTCACGTGAACACGCTGTCCCACATAAGGACAGGCTCGCGGATGAGAGGTGGTGCGCCAGGCTGGCTTACCTTGCAGACATATTTGGGCATCTCAACGAGTTAAACGCCAAGCTTCAGGGCAGGAATGAAAACATTTTATCATCCACAGACAAGATTCGGGGGTCTATGGGCAAACTGACTCTGTGGCGCGAGGCTTTGGAACAAGGCTCCATGAACATGTTCCCGCTGGCATCAGCTGCGCCACAGGCAGCCAGTGAGCGCGCTGTATATGCCGAACACCTTCAGACCTTAAAAGAGAGGTTTGAGCGCTATTTTCCACGTGTGGCCGACATCGAGGACAATGACTGGATCCGAGACCCATTCAACCAGGAGTCCGAGTCCTCAACCGAGAAGCTCACTATGAAGGAGAGAGAGGAGAGCGCAGAGCTCCGTGCGGACCGCACGCTGAAACTGAAATTTAGTGAGCTCACACTCGATCAGTTTTGGTTGGTTTGTGCATCAGAATATCCAACCATCTCCCACCACGCTATCGACCAACTTCTTCATTTCCCCACCACCTACCTGTGTGAGTTGGTGTTCTCCACTCTTGTTTACATGAAGAACAAGACCAGGTCACGGCTCTCTGTTGAGCAGGACTTGCGAGTGGCCCTCTCCTCAGTGCCACCAAGGATTAAAAAAATCTGTGCGCCCCGACAGGCACATGTGTCCCACTGATTTGTTAGTAGGCAGAATATTTACAAAAAAGGCCTGATTCTAAATGTTACAGTTATAATTTGTGGGTCAGATTCAGGACCATGGACAGTGCAGCTTTCTCATGGACAGTTCTCTGCTGAATTTCTGTTTCCTTTGCCTCACCTGTCTGGTTGAAATGGGTGTGTTTGATGAAGCCCAATTTGATAAAGTTGAAATATTTTTGTGAAGTATTTTGTTAATAAATATTTCATGAGTAGAATAGTTGTCTTTGTCACATCTTATTTGGCATTAGTAAATAATTATAAACCTAACAGATAAACAGATGATATTAGTGATAACACGTGTTATAAGGCTATTTTGCACAATAGGTGTGCCTTGAAATTTTTATTTGTCCTTCGGTGTGCCTTGGGCACAAAAAGTTTGGGAACCACTGGCCTAAGCAACCACTCAGAACCCCATAGCATCCACCTTTTTTACGTCCAAAAAATGCAGACAAAATAGACTATTGAGTATTCCTAGCAGCATATCAGGGCTCCCCTGTGTCCCAACCTGCAGAGGCCAGGCCCACTCTTACAATTTCTGCAGGAATAGTCTAGTTATTAGTTCTTATCGCATACTTGTGTTCAGCAAGGCCATCACGTAAACAACGTTTATTGCGCCCAACATAAAAATAAAATACAACTACTAGCCAGAATTAATAAAGGCTTTTTAGTTTTACCTTCTGTCAAGTGCCTGGATCTATCCTGTTATTAGTTTGCTCGCTAATATTTGGGGAACTATCAGGTCGTCACTCTCTACAATCAATGGTTAGTAATGATTTGTCGCGATTACTGTACCCTCTGAGCGGTATTCCTCCATGGCCCAGGAATTTAGCCAATCTGAATAAATGACTGTGTTTACATGCACACCATATTCCAGTATTAACTGGATTATGAGAATATTCCGCCTGGGTACCTGTCATGTAAATGCCTGCAATAACACGATTAAGGTCATTTTCTGATTCAAAATATTCAGAATAAGATCCCTGGCATATGCCTGTTTTTATCGGCATATTGGATCATGTATACACCGTAGGCAGGGTATACAGATAAGGATTTTTTAAATCTGAAGAGATTTTTTTATCTGCTACAGACCCCACACATGAAGATAAAAAAATCAGGCACTGAACAGTTTTGATCGTAATGTGTGTGGTGTGCTCCGATAATCTCATCACAGCACACCACACACATAACGATTCTGTTCCACCTCCGATCTAGAATCTAGTCCTCCAAGACAGAAATCTTGGCGTGATCAAATGTGATCTGACAAAAATGAAGAAGAAGAAACATAGCAACAACAAACACAAGGCGCAACATGGAAGAGGACACACGAGAGGAGGGAATGATGGTGGTCAGATCGCTTCTTGATTGGCAACATTCCATTTCACGTCGCAATTCACGGAGTCATGACTCGAGAGTCATCGGCTTTCTCCACACACATGAAGATTTTTGGTCGTAAATATTGAACAAGTTTAACATTTACGATTGTCAGGCCCGACCTGTTTTGGACCCATTTATTGGGACAAATTCACTCTTAACACACCTCAGGCCACAGGAAAATCTTATCGGATAATCGTATAAGACATAAGATAATCTTCCGATTGTCATTGTTGATCGGGAGGGGGAAAATCAGGGCAAAATCAGCCAGATTACCTTTACGCGTGTAACCCGCTTTAATCGGAAAATGTCCCCGAACAGAATATTCAATTACGTCTGAGCCTGTTCAATTGGCAAGGAATTAGCATTTCTGGAGGGGAGGGGAGACAACTGTGTACATTCAGATAATGAAAGACATGAATATAATGGAATATATCGATGGGCGAAAGCACTGTAACAACGATTTCTTTAAGGTGTGCGAAAAGTGGAGAGAGGCTGGTTTTGTGTGAACTGCCAACCAAGTTAAGCATCGCTGGAAAACTCTGAGGGTGGCATATTCCAAGGTGAAAAAAAAATACAGGTACTGGCTACTTTTACGCACATCCCCCTTCAACCTCTCTGGGTAACGAGTATCAGTCTTACAAGTGCCCCAGGCACAACGTTTAACCATAACTGTTATAGTCCACAAAAACGAGTGTCGAAAAGTACGAAAATCTGAGACGCCTGCACTAGATTCAATGGAGCGCTGTCATGAAAGTGTTGGAGTTCAGTCGGAGCCAGTTGTTGGCTCCGCTGTGATTGGCCAGTCTGCATTCCAGGGTGGGGCTTAGAGAAAGGTGAATTTTTTTTTTCCCCAACCAGGTGTGACGGGTACTGGCAGTGGACGCCAAGAGCAGTGGCCAGAAATAAAAGGCGACACTCACAGCGTGCTGAGAGACTAAAAACAGATAACAATAACGAGACGCGCACTACTAACGGACCTGACGCCGTCTGTGGTAGAAAACAGGCGAGCTTGAAGAAAACAAAAGAAAAGCGAGATAAACGAAAGATTCCCTAGCACTATTTCCTATTTCCTATTCCCTAACACTATTTCCTGATAAGCAACTAAGTCCCTGACAATATCTCCCTAGAGACCTTACCGGCTAAAGCACCAAAGAAGAACTGACACTCTAGCAACGGGAGCGAGGCGGAATCTGAGCTTAAATAGAGTCCGGGCCACGCCCCCAATCAATGCCAGCTGGCAAAACGATATCGTCCTGGACGAGAGCAACAAACAGCTCTCAAAGCTCCCAAACCATGACACCAGGTTTGCCATTGCAGACTTTCCAACCAATCAGATTGCTAGTAATGTCACCAGTCTGCCTGACATATTTTTAAAGTGCCTGGTCATCTAAAAATTAGACTTATAGCACAGAATCTTTCATACAAATACAACCCCAATTCAAAAATAGTTGGGACGAAGTGTATATTGTAAAGAAAATCAAAATGCAATAACATTCAGATCACATGATGCCAATATTTTATTTATAATGGAACATAGATAACATTTAAAATGTTGAAACAGAGATTTTACATTTTTATCTGTGAAATGAGCTTATTTAAAATTTTCTGGCAGCAACAGGTCTCAAAAAAGTTGGGACACAGGCAAAAGAAGGGCTGAAAAAGCAATTGAAGCACCTATTACTAAAACCCCATAAGTCACACTTGACTTGACTTGACTTGTGGGGTTTTAGTAATCAGTGCTTCAATTAATTTATAAGCGAATCAGCTGAAAGAGCAAGTAATTAAGTAAACTGGCATTAGGTGTGTAACGTGATTGGCTATAAAATAAGAGAGGCTGAGGTATAGTAAAGATGGCCAGAGGCTCTCCAACCTGTGAAGGTTTGTGTAAAAAAATTGTGGAATACTTTAAAAACAATGTTCCTCAACTTCAAATTGCCAAAGCATTGAAATTCAACATATCCGCACTCATGATTCGTCAATTCAAACAAGACGAAGGACAAATGCTTCAAGAAATTATCATTTATGGCTAACCTGAGCTTTTAGTGAGTTACACAAATATCTGAAGCACTCCTTATAGATAAAGCAATAACATTCGGTAACGATTAATATGTCTTCACGATTGATTGGATTTGATCAATTTTATTTGATCCTCACTCACTCAGGGTCAGACAGTCCAAAGCCTGGCGACAGCCTAGGTTATGCGTAGGAGTGTGGAGGTACCAGCCATGGAGGACCCTTATGATTAATTTGTTTCATGCGAGGTAGACAGCCACTTAGCGCTATGTGTGACCGGTGGATTACTATCTCTGCGTTGTGTTGTCACTGAAGGACAGCCAGGACTCCAACCGTTTGTTGAACACTGGTTTAGTTGGTTCGTCACCTGTGTTAGACAAAAAACAGGTCTCTCGCTACTGAGTGTTCTCTGGCTCGGGAGAAGTTAACAGCCTATCTGCCATTCGGGCATGGTAAGAGAGGACGAAATGTTGCTAGGGTAACACCTTTGGGTGACATGGAAGATACCACTATTTACATACGAGAAAAACAATTAGAAAAATAATAAAAAAATACGATAAAACACTGCATGAATATAAACCGTAATGCAGTTAACATCAGAAGGAGAAAGTATTAGGTAATGACATGTAATAATTAGTTAGTTACAAATGTTCCGTCCCCTTCATAATATACACTCGTCCCTATGCCCAACGGAGGAGTATCCTGAACTTGTGCGAGTGGTGTGAATGTATGTGCGTGAATGAAAGATGAATGAAGATGTGGTGAAATTATATAAGTAAAACATTACACTTGTTACACCCACCCCCCTAGAATTACACTAACATCTTAAAAAAAACTGCATGTCTCGTGTCTCACACTAAGTTCAAGTTTATGAACCACACACTATGGAATCCAGCGATACCTGCCACCTAATAAAAGGCCAGGAGAGCATTAGGAGTGGCCAACTCCTACTAACCTCCAGGGATAAAAATGGTGCCTTATACACCACTATATAACCTGACTTTACTCTGACCAGAGCACATACAAAAACAATTAAGACTTAACTCAGTCTTGTTCACATTAAGGACACAACACCTGTCAAGTGCCATACACCCAGTACTGTAGCTGATGATTACTGTAGTACCTTATATGGTAGCATAGTATAGTACTGAAGACAGACATCTAAGCATGTTTGACAGAGGCTAGGGGCTCAATGCCCATCAGTTTCTCGAGCTGAACCATGTTTTCTATCAGCCTACACAAAGGCTTAATGACCCTCCCAAATCTGTAGGTGTAATGGTCAGAGCTATGTGGACTCTCACTCTGACCAGGTATGCTGACACCCACTTGCCCGGGCGTTTGTCCAGGTTGTATTGAAATAACATTGTCCTCCTGCTGAACTACAGCAGGGATAGGACTCGATGAGGCAGGCGATAGCGGGAGACTGTCAGCATCTGCCACTGGAAGCTCACGGGGAGCAGAGGAGTCCCCCTGGGGGGAATACAGGCGTTGGTCGTTCTCGTCAATTCGGACCGAAGCCTGCTCCAGCACCCATGAGGTGGTGCGATCGTCATCAGTTTCACTCAGCCACTGGGGACCATCTCCCAGGGAGGGCTCTGCTACCGCACTGACCGAGGCACTATGTTCAGGCGTACTGGAGAGAGAGACTTCACTGGATGCATGGGTGTTGCTGCCTAGGGCGAGACCAGCTTCGTCCAACGGGAGGAAGTTGACCTGCAGCAGGAGGTCTTCTCCTGCCCAGTCCGATCTCGGATCCTGTAGATGTGACACTGCGGTTTGGCAGCAACCACAGTATACACATTGGGCTCCCACTTGTCAGCCAGTTTCCGTCTCCCTCTGACACCCTTGTTCGCCACTAGGACCCGGTCATCAATGGCCATGCCCTTAGCCTCTTTATTATACTGCCTGGCCTGATGATTCTGCTCTACCTCCGAGTTCCTCTGGGCCAGTAGCATGGCGGTTTTGAGGTCCGTTGTCAGAGACTTGACATACGCACTGTAGTCACAGACAGTCTCATCTAGTAGCACATTCTTGAACAGTAGGTCAACTGGCAGGCGCGGGACCCTCCCGAACATTAAGTAAAACGGGGCGAAGCCAGTTGTTTCGTGCTGTGTGCAGTTGTACGCGAATGTCATGTTGTGGATCATCTGTGGCCACCTGTGTTTAGACCTCGAGGGCAGGGAGCGCAGCATACCACCCAACGTGCGATTGAATCTCTCTGTGCTCCCGTTCCCTATCGGGTGATATGGAGTGGTACGGGACTGCGCTACACCTGCCATCTCCAGGAGCTCCGCCATGAGTTCGCTCTGGAAGCTGGCCCCTTGATCAGAGTGGAGGCGCTGTGGGAAGCCATAATAGCAGAAGAAATTGTCCTATAGCTTCTTGGCAACCCTCTTCGCGGTCTGGTCCTGACATGGGAAGGCGTGTGCTAGCTTTGTGAAGTGGTCGGTCACCACCAGGACGTCCACAGACTTATTGTTGCTATCCTCCGCTGACCAGAAGTCCACACACACCAGCTCCATAGGCGCTGAAGTTGCTATGCTTTCCAGCGGGGCCCTAGCTGCTGGTTCTAGCGTCTTGCTGAGCACGCACCTGGGACAGTTCTTAATGTAGTTCCGTGCGTCCTTCTCCATGTTGTACCAGTAGAAACGCTGGCATACGAGAGACAGAGTGTGTGGTTGACCTTGGTGACCAGCTAAGTCATGCACACCAAACAGCGCCTCCGACCTCAGGGACTCAGGCAGAACATACTGGAACCTCTTGCGACTCGACATAGGGTCCTTGGTAACCCTGTACAGGATCCTGTCTCTCACGGCTAGCTTCTCCCATTGCTTCAGCATCATCAAAGCAGGCTGACTCTCATGACAGCGCTCGCGTCTTGAGGGTCTGCGGCCCCTCTCGACGTAGAACACAACCCTGGAGATGGAAGCGTCTTCCCGCTGGTGGGCTTGAAGATCAGCTAAGGACAAGGGCGAGACTGAGTCATGGCTGACAGTGGTGAAGTCGGACAGGTGACCAGTTAAGGAAGCAGCTCTTTGTCTCGGACTAAAGTCCCAGTCACTGTGGGTGGAGAGGAGGGATGACACGTCTTCCTCAGACAAGTTCATCTTGGAAGAGCATTGGGAGGAGCTCTCAGCAGACTGGGGAAGACAGGTTATGTGGAACGCATCTTGGACACCACTGTCGTCAACCCTGCTCACCTGCTCCAGGAGTCTCGAGTAGGGCTCCGAAAGGAGCCGCTGGCCCAAAGGTCTAACAAAGGGAGTTCTACTGAGGGCATCGGCTACAACATTCAGCCTCCCTGGAACGTGCCTAATGTCGAAGGAGTACGGGGACAGTTTAGAGACCCACCGCTGCTCACAGGCATCCAATTTTGGCTTTGTCATAATGTAGGTGAGTGGGTTGTTGTCAGTCCAGACAGTGAACTTATGCCCCTTAAGCCAGTGGCTGAACTTGTCACACACGGCCCACTTCAAAGCGAGGAACTCTAGTCGGTGAGCAGGATACCTCAAGTGGCAGCGGCTCAGGGACTTGCTAGCAAACGCAACTGGGCGGGCCTTGTCCTTACCAACAGGAACCTGGGACAGAACAGCTCTGATCCCGTCCAGGGAGGCGTCTATGGAGAGGATAAGGGGCTGGTTAAAGTTGGGATGGGCCAGTACCACACAGTGGACCAGTGCAGACTTCAAGTCCTCAGAAGCCTTATCGGAGTCGACAGTCCAGTCCTGCGGAGTCAGCTTCCGGAACGTTCCGGCTCTTCTGTTCCCACCAGGGCCTTTCGGTTTGCGCTTCTGCCCTCCAGTCAAGGCGAAGAGAGGCTTGGCCATTCCTGAGCAGCCAGGAATGAAATGCTGATAGTAGAGCAGCATGCCTAGGAATGACCTCACCTTTTTCTGCGAAGGAGTGAGCCCATCACTCTCCATCAGGTCCTCCTTTCGGAAATCAGAGATCACAGAGACCTTCTCCTGGTCGACTGAGACTCCCTTGGTATTGACTACGTGGCCCAGGAATTTGACCGACTTCCTCAGGAAGTTGCATTTCTTCTGGGAGAGCCCCAGGTTGTTCACCCTAAGCCTGGAGAAGACCACCTCCAATCTCTGCAACGCCTCCTCTTCAGATGGCGCGAATACCAGCAAGTCATCTAAATAGCACAATAAGCTGGAGAAGTTCATATCCCCAAAGATGCCGAGCATCATACGCATGAAAGACGCCGGACTGTTACACAGGCCTTGTGGGAGCCTGTTGTACTCGTACGGGCCTAGAGGTGTTGTGAAGGCTGTATACTGTCGGTCAGACATGTGGAGAGGGACATTGTAGAACCCTGTAGAAGTCAGGTCCATAGTGCTGAAAAAAGCGCTCCCCCCAAGAGCAGCGAGACAGTCAGATTGATGGGGCAACGGGTGAGCATCTTTGACAGTTTTTGCGTTGAGCCAACGGAAGTCGGTACAGATCCTGAGATCTCCATTCTTCTTCCACACCATGACGAGAGGCGAGGCGTATTCACTCATTGACTTGGATATTATCCCCTTCTCCTCCATCTCCGTTAAGGTCTCTCTCAGTTTGTGATAATCAGCTGGTGGGACTCGCCTGTAGGGCAGGCGGAATGGACGATCGTCAGAGAGATGGATACGGTGAACAAAGTCCTTGACCTCTCCACAGTCCAGCTTGCCCTTTGAGAAGACATCCTCATACATCACTAGAAGGTCAGCAAGCCTCTTCCTCCCATCAGGAGATACCTCACAAGCTTAGATATCTATATCCACCAGACCACAGTCGAGCAACATCTGCTTAACGTCTGGTGAGGAGCTCGAAGAGGTGAGGGAGGGCCCGGAGATGGCGGATGACCCAGGGAAGGCAGCGGATGAGAGGGTGGTGTTTGGGCCAGAGACAGACTTCTGCTGACACCGGCTCTGAGTGATAGACAGGTCTTCAACAGCAAGACACGGTGAGACATCGGCCAGTTTGGTGTTACGTCGGAGTGTGATAGGGCTCTGAGTCGGGTTCAATACCTTCATGGGGACCCAGCGATCACCCCACATAGGAGTCACTACCCTCCCCACCATGATGTTACGAGGAGCGGACCTGGCTGAGGTGGGCTCTACAATGACAGTACTCCCGGGAGACACATGTGCGTTGGCAGGCAGCTTCCCCCACACTAGACACTCTTGCTGAGGGAGGAGGGTTACCGCCCCACGTAGCTTTACTGTGCCCACCACACTCGGCGAGTCAGATCCCGACCAGCGGGAGGTGCAGCTCAACAGCTCAAGGAACTGCTCACATTCAGGGTCACTGTTCCCGCATGACAGTAGCTCCCAGTACTTCTCATTTGATTTCATGTTCTGGAGGACAGACTTGATAACATTAGTGCCGATAATAAAATCAAAACACTGACCTGGCACAACCAATGTAGGGACTGCAAACTTTGACCCATAAACCTCAATGTCTAAGTCATACACACATTTTGGTTGAGTAGTTAAACCGCCACAGCCAACTAGCACCACATTACCAGGTGCAGACTGGGCAGAAGGGAGGACACCTGTGGTTCTTAACTTCTCTTCACCTGTCTCACTTAGTGTACATGACATACTACCAGAGTCCAACATCCCTTTCAATGTACATTTGTCACCGACTAACACTGAAGCATCAAACAGTTCACTAGCTCCTTCTATACTCTGTGACCCAACAAAGATGGCTGTTTTGTTCTCTGGAAGTAATCTGCAGCTGTTTACATAAATGGTTTCTAAGTCTGGTTCTCTCTCGAGGGTTACATTCACTTTGCCCATACTACCCCTCTCATAGCATGGGCTGGCTAGTTTAAAGGGGTGAAGTTGTTGGAGGTAGATCCACCAGACAGCTGAGAAATGCTTGGGCACTGGTCCCCAAAATGACCAAGACGGAAACAGCGGCGGCACAGCCGATAGAGCTTACAGTGTTCCATGGTGCTATGATTGCTATCCTGACACACTCTACACGGACCACGTTGGTGAAAGTGCTGACCAGGGCTATGCTGGTTGCGTAAGCGCAACGACTGGCTCGAATTTGGCTGGTTGTGTGGGTGAGACAGCTGACCAGGCTGAGCTTGCTCTGCAGGGGCAAGAGACGCTGAACACAGTGAGAGCACACGGTCTAACAACTCGACCAGGCCAGGATCCACAGGAGCAGAACTCGGAGAAGGAGTAGGGGCTGAAGACATCAAGGCGTGTGAGGGAGGACTGAGTGAGGGTGCAGCGGCCAAGAATGTGTGTGGTTCACCAAGATGTTCATGAGAGGAGTCAACGGAGGGAGGCTGCGGCGGCTGAATGACAGCGGGAGACTGCTGGGCCCCACACGAGACAGAAGAAGGGGGCGGGATTCCAGCCATGGGGCTCTGACTGCATGTTGAAATGTTCACAACCTGCTGCACTCGTGCACCGGACCTCCTTTGGTCTCTCTGGAAACCATCCAGACGCTCCTGGACCTCAGCTGCAGTCCACTGCTCAACAGGCTTAAGCCGAAAGGACATGGCTAGACTGGGATCAGGGCAGTGGGAAATAAACATCATGACTACTTCGGCACTGGGGTCATCGACACACCAACCTCTTCGACGCAGACACTCATCTGCGATATCAATGGCCTTATTAAGTCGAACCCAGTAATCCATCACTCCCTCATCGAATCTGGGAACAGTTGCATAGAAGTCAGCCATGGGCATACTGGAGTATGTTAGCTCGCTAAAGTTGCGCTTCAGGATGTCATATACAGCTGCGGGGGCCATACTGGCGAGCAACTCGGGCCGGCTACACAGTGACACCTTCACTATATCTCTGGCTTTACCAGATAATCTGCCCATCACTAAGTCACACATTTCTCTGTCGGTTTTACAAGCCAATCTGTTCACATATGCTTGCATCATATCTTCCCACTCATGTATAGAAAAGGGGTCAGTGTGGTCACCCCTGAAGTATGGAGGAGGTTTCGCCTCTGACTGCACAACTACTTTCATTCTAGATATATCTGTACACCCTGAAACACACTGGGGTTGAGGGGCGGGGTCCTGGGGTTGACAACTGGATTGGTGTATGGAATGGAGGCTAGACGTGATGGCTTCACCTATCTGCCTAGCCAAGCCTGTGACTAGGCTGCTTAAATCTTCAGGCTGAGGAGCTGCGTCCTGACAATGTGTGATGGGAGTAGATGTAGCTACTGGCTCAGCTGGACCCAACACTGGCTGGTTCACTGTAAACTGGTTTAGTTCGACTGGACACACTGGTCTCATCCTTTCACACACAGGCTGTGTCCGACCGCCCCCTCCCGTAACCTGAAGTATTGATAAACTGACCCCTCCCAAAAGCAGGAGCTACACGCACCATTTCTAGACCCGGAATGATAGTATCATTTACACTGGAAGTATCTGTCCTAGACATGTTGTAGAATGAATGAGTGAGAGCAAAATGAATAAAAAGAAATAATAAAGTGGAGATGAGTGTGAATGTGTGTAGGCTATCTCAAATAGTAAGAACCATATTACTGCCTACAGCCCATAAACATCATTATACACACACCGTGTTAGCAATCTCACATAACCACAATCCTTGTAGGCTATTCAATTCACTATAGGCCTACACTTGAATAAAAAAAACTTTTTAGGAAGTCTTGACTCAAGAAATGTATACCTTCAAATACTATTATAATATTTACACTTAGAATCCAGCAATACACTAATTTATCAAAACACCATTTGTGCCAATATAGACCACTGTTCTATCTATAGCATCAAGTAACGTTACTGCGCGCTGCCGGGTGAAGGGCAGGCTGGGTGGAGAGGCGGAGTCCAAGCAGACGACAGTTTGGGCAAGCGTTGTCCGTAGTCGCGGATGTCACGGCACCAAATGTGACCGGTGGATTACTATCTCTGCGTTGTGTTGTCACTGAAGGACAGCCAGGACTCCAACCGTTTGTTGAACACTGGTTTATTTGGTTCGTCACCTGTGTTAGACAAGAAACAGGTCTCTCGCTACTGAGTGTTCTCTGGCTCGGGAGAAGTTAACAGCCTATCTGCCATTCAGGCATGGTAAGAGAGCGAGCGCCGACGGCGCGAAATGTAACAAAACAAAAAAAAGAACAGTACATCCCCACGCAATGAGTATGTACCCACATTACATATATACATTACATGCATTACAAATATACATTTAAACCTCCTAAACTCCTATTTTAAACGATAAAACCCTAGCAAACCAACCTACCCGTGTTAGACAAGAAACAGTTCTCTCGCCACTGAGTGTTCTCTGGCTCAGGAGAAGTTAACAGCCTATCTGCCATTCGGGCATGGTAAGAGAGGACGAAATGTTGCTAGGGCAGCACCTTTGGGTGACATGGAAGATACCACTATTTACATACTAGAAAAACAATTAGAAAAATAATTTAAAAATACGATAAAACACTGCATGAATATAAACCGTAATGCAGTTAACATCAGAAGGAGAAAGTATTAGGTAATGACATGTAATAATTCGTTAGTCACAAATGTTCCGTCTCCTTCATAATATACACTCGTCCCCATGCCCGACAGAGGAGTATCCTGAACTTGTGCGAGTGGTGTGAATGTATGTGCGTGAATGAAAGATGAATGAAGATGTGATGTAATTATATAAGTAAAACATTACACTTGTTACATATGCAGCTACATAATAAATGCACTGATGTGTGTAGATAATAGAAAGGGTCCCACAGTCAAATGACGGCCACACAAAGAAAAATTATAACCGTCCGGCGTCAGCAGCACAATCGTTTCTGTCCGATAAATACGAGTTAATAATTCTTTGTCTACATTTGCTGTTGCAGTAACAATATGTTGTATGGTGATGCAGTGGTACAGTGGAATAGCAAGGCAAGAGGGTAGTGCTCTGTGAATAGTGGAAAAGTAAGCCAAGATCCGGGACATGTGGGAATACAACCCATACAGACTGTGATACCCAAACAAGGTTTAAGATTCTACGCAGCTCTTAGTTGAATGATTATTTGAATTTTTAGCGCACTTCACCCAAAATCTTTGCCAAGTACTTTTCAAGGATATTGGTTTCACATAACGATGAGCCTAGGTCACTGTTAACAAATATTGATGAGCATGAGTTTTGCCTTGGATTCATAGCTCATTAAAGGAGCTGTGTCCCAATGTGCTGTGCATGCTCTTAACGTTGATAATTTTTAGCCTGAAAAAGTGAATCTGCTTGACTACAAATCAAAATCTGATTCCATCCTTGCTGATCCACCTTCCTTTGGCATCATATTTACTGTATAAATATAGTTACTTAGGCATTATGCGTTTTATTTGAAGGAGTTTTCTATGGACATTGAGGATTCAAAGTGCTATTTTAGGACATGCAGAATGTAAGCTGGTTTTCCAACCATTAGAAAACATTTCAGCAGAAGAAGAATACCTTCTTCTATGATTATTGCAGTTGGCAAACAGTTTACATTTTGCATATCCTTTGCCTAAAGTGCTGAAGTAGCGGTTGAATCTTCTCATATCCATAAAAAAAAACTCTTTGATATGAAAAGCTTAATGCCTGAGTAACTACAATATACAAATACAATGCAAAACAATGACAGATTGGCAAGGATGGAAATAAATTTTGACTTGCAGTTGAGTGGATTCACCTCATTAAAAGTAGTGAGCATGCACAGTAATCATGACACAGCTCCTTTAAGCGCCATTCCATTTGCTGGAGCTTTTGCTGTTTGGCTGTGTACTCTTAAAATGACAATGGTGAAATTAGATTTTTGGTTCTGACGATTCCTCCACCATTGCTCTGCACTGGCCTGTAGTTTCCCATGGCTTGTGGCCTTATCAGGGTCTTACCAGCTTCTAGACCAACTAATTAGCTGAGGCTTTCCCAGAGTCTGGAGACTTTACACACTCAAGGCACTGAGGCTGTAAAGCCTAAAAGGGTCTATAAGCGCACAAAGGAACCATACCGATTTTTTCACATGAGACTTACAGACCCAATTGTTTGAGGTTTGTTATGCCATTTTGGCCTAATAACAATTAAAATAGTTGCATACTCCAGCTTTAAAGAATCCAAATTAATAGTGACATAAATGAGCAGTTCATAATAAAAAAAAAACCCTCCAATGTGCCTGAATTAAAACAAATCTGTAAAGAAGAGCCCAGACCACTTTAGAGTAGAAGATTGATTTCCAGTTATTCAAAGCATTTGGTCGCAGTTGTTTCTGCTAAGGGAGGCACAACCAGCAATTAAAGGTCAAATGTTTTCACGCCCTGGTACCCGGAGATGTTATAAAGGATGCCAGGGCAAGGAATGGAGCTGAGGACCAAAGTGCAGGGACATGGAGTTTATGAAATAAAGAATGAGGGTAAAACCATACAAATACAAAACTTGCGCTTGGCTTTGGATAGCAAAGACTACTTCGAGACTTTCTGCGAGCTTGGAAAGAGGCATAAGTAAATTTCTGTCATAGAATTTCACTTCTCAGCGAAAAGAACACTGACTAAATATTCTTAAGGTCGGCTTGCTGGTGAATGAAGTATTATTACAAGGGAGGGTGTGCTTGACCGTCATTCTTGTCAGGACAGTGATGCGGCAAGCGCCTCATTCCATTAGCGTCACTGATGTGACAAGAATGACAGTCAAGCACACCCTCAAGTGTAATCATGCGATTTTACAACTATTACCAAAAAAATAAAATTTATAATCAAAATATATTCAGACTGAGGGCATTTCGCTCTCATAATATAAAGTTTTTTTGCTAGTATTCTCTCCGTTTCTGTGGAAATACATGAGATCTGACGTCAACTAGTCCCTACCTCACTCAGGCACTGCATTGGCTAACCCCTAACCCACTCGGGCACTGCACTGGCTAACCCTTATGAGCCTACAGCACTTTTACCCTTTGGAACCACAATGGGTTTTAGTGTGGGCTAACCCCAGAGTAAACAGTTCCATTGTTTTAAGATTATAGATGTTCTAGGGCTTGGGGCAAGAGTACTTTTCTTATTAACACTCCCCATGCAAATGTTGCATAAAAAAATGTCAACATTCAACAACCAATCACACTTCAACGGCCCTACACAACCAAAATTGCACACAGTCAACAAGACTGCAAGACTAATATTGTCTCAGTATTTTATTAGTAGCAACTTTAATATTATTTTTAGAGAGGAAGAATACTATACAGTTTTTTTGTTAATTTCTTGCTTTTTCTTTGTTTTGAAACTCAGATAAGTAAACATACCTGACTCAGGTTGCCAACCGAATTTGGCTGACAGGGATGTAGCACAGGGGAAGGTGGACCTGCCGTTTCAAGTAGGTCTGGACCATGCTTAATCAGAATTTAGCAGAAAATGATGCAGGAAATTACCTTTAAAGTTGTGGACCAAAAACTCATGTCATATTTTTTAAAAGAAGACATGTGCACATGCACATGCACACACAATTGGTAATAATTGGGGTTAAAGGCCAAATTACTGAAGCATGAAAAAGTACTGTTAATGACACAAAATACATTCTTAAATCTTTAATATCATTTCATTACATTATATTTATTTGGCAGAGTATTTGATCAAAAGAGACGGACAGCAAGTGCAAAGAATAAGCCATCACTGTAACAATAACACAACAGATGAGACTTGATGAAGTCTGGAGTATGTCATTGGAATATAATAGACTCATAAAAGAATTTCACAGCTATAATTGCATTTCCTTTCTCTGCTTGGAGATACACTCAACAAAAATATAAACACAACACTTTTGTTTTTGCTCCCATTTGTCATGAGATGGACTCAAAGATCTAAAATTCATTCCAGATACACAATATTACCATTTCTCTCAAACATTGTTCACAAATCTGTCTAAATGTGTGATAGTGAGCACTTTTGCTTTGCTGGGACAATCCATCCCACCTCACAGGTGTGGCACATCAAGATGCTCATCAGACACCATGATTAGTGCACAGGTGTACCTTAGACTGTCCACAATAAAAGGCCACCCTGAAATGTGCAGTTTTTGCTTTATTGGGGGTCTGGGGACAGTCAGTATCTGGTGTGACCTCCATTTGCCTCATGCAGTGCAACACATCTTCTTCGCATAGAGTTTATCAGATTGTCAAGTGTGGCCTGCGGAATGTTGATCCACTCCTCTTCAATGGCTGTGTGAAGTTGCTGGATATTAGTGGGAACTGGTATGCACTGTCGTATACGCTCGTATACGCTCGTATATGCTAAATGGGTGACATGTCCGGGGAGTATGCTGGCCATGCAATTCTGGGACATTTTCAGCTTCCAAGAATTGTGTACAGATCCTTGCAACAAGGGGCCGTGCATTATCTTGCTGAAACATGAGGTGATGTTCATGGATGCATGGCACAACAATCGGCCTCAGGATCTCATCACGGTATCTCTGTGCATTCAAAATGCCATCAATAAAATGCACCTGTGTTCTTCGTCCATAAAAGATGCCTGCCCATACCATAACCCCCCCACCACCATGGGCCACTCGATCCACAACATTGACATCAGCAAAGCGCTCACCCACACGACGCCACACACGCAGTCTGCTATCTGCCCTGAACAATGTAAACCGAGATTCATCCATGAAGAGAACACCTCTCCAACATGCCAGACGCCATCGAATGTGAGCATTTGCCCACTCAAGTCTGTTACGGCGACGATCTGGAGTCAGGTTAAGACTCCGATGAGGACGATGAGCATGCAGTTGAGCTTCCCTGAGACGGTTTCTGACAGTTTGTGCAGAAATTATTTGGTTATACAAACCAATTGTTTCAGCAGCTGTCTGAGTAGCTGGTCTCAGACGAGGTGAACCTGCTGGATGTGGAGGTCCTGGGCTGGTGTGGTTTACACGTGGTCTGCGGTTGTGAGGCCGGTTGGATGTACTGCCATATTCTCTGAAACGCATTTGGAGACGGCTTATGGTGGAGAAATGAACATTCAATGCCCGAGCAACAGATCTGGTTGACATTCCTGCTGTCAGCATGCCAATTGCACGCTCCCTCAATGCTTGCGCCATCTGTGGCATTTTGCTGTGAGACAAAACCGCACATTTCAGAGTGGCCTTTTATTCTGGGCTGTATAAGGTACACCTGTGCACTAATCATGGTATCTGATGAGCATCTTGATGTGGTACAATTGTGAGGTGGGATGGATTGTCTCAGCAAAGCAAAAGTGCTCACTATCACACATTTAGACATATTTGTGAACAATGTTTGAGAGAAATGGTAATATTGTGTATCTGGAATGAATTTTAGATCTTTGAGTCCATCTCATGACAAATGGGAGCAAAAACAAAAGTGTTGCGTTTATATTTTTGTTGAGTGTATTAATGTTTACTAACAAATATTTAATTCAGTACTTGACATTAATTTAAACTGTCATAACATCAATTTAAAAAGAAAAACTTAAAATAATATTTATTATGTGAAGTGAATTATTTATATTTGCAAGACATTAAGACGGAACATTTCTGCTTGGCAAATCGATGAGAATACTACTGTTTTGTATGCTACATGAACGTGTCAACATCAAGAAGGAAGTCCGGTTTTTAATTGCGTGCCATGTTCGAGAGAGAGCGGTGGGACGGTTGATGGACGGTTGATGACCGTTCATCGGTCATTATGGAGCTGGAGCGCGTGCATCACTGATCTTATCAGTGAGCTTCACATCTCATTCAGATGAGGTCAATCTAAAGTAACGGTAATGTTCGGGATTTTGAGGTCTTAAGCAATTTTATTTGCCCGTATGTGAGAAGTCAGTCATTAATATTTTGTAACTGAGGCTTAAACCCTTTTTTGGCTTTCTAAAGTAACAAGCTAGAGGCATTAGTTTATATGTACTTGCGCAACTTCAGGCGAACGTAACTTTAGCTCGCAGTCATGATAATGTTTATACATGATGCTAAAAGTTATACAAAACATGTGTATACATATTACTTAAGGGGGCCGCCAAGCTATCACGGAATTACAGGCCCATTACATTTTGGGTTGTAACTCTACAACTAAATAAGATAAAAACAAGTATGATATGTCATATTGAAGGTATTAAAGAACAA